>CM062818.1:1747835618-1748435618 GCA_031772625.1 Pinus tabuliformis
GTAACTATCCTCTGGTGCGATCTTGATTTGATGATACCCTGAAAACACGTCAGTAAAGGAATAGGCCTCCTGCCCTCCAATATTGTCTAACACTTCATCTGTAAACGACATTGGAAATGGATCATGAACACATGCATCATTAAGCTTCTGTAGATCTATGCAAATCCTTATTTTTCCTTTTTGTTTCTTCTCTGGTACCACCATCGGGCTCACCCAATTAGATTCTTCAACTGGTTCTATCATGCCTACCTCCAACATTTTATCTAGGTCTTGGTGAACCTTTTCCTTCTACTTAGGATTAAGGCGATAAGGCCTCTATTTAACAGGCCTCGCATCCAGCTTCAATGTGATATTTATAATGCCCAAATCGTAGATTATGCGCTTTAAATCCTAAAACTTCGTCGGGAAGAGATCCTGGTATTCGCGAAGTAATTCAACAACTTTATCTATTGTGGCGTCGTCCCAATAATCTTCTATTTTCACGAAGTTCGGTTCTTCTTAAGTGCCAATGTTTACTTGCTTCATTTTCAAAGGTGCGAAGGTGTCCGGGTTTTCTATTTGTGGGCCTTTGACTTCACGATGCCCTTCTGCCTCCAGAGTGTTGATGTTCCTTGGGTCTTCTTCTTCCTCTTTAGCGGTCACATTATAGCATTCCAATGCATGGCATAGCTGGGTGATCCAGTCTGGTTGGGTCCATTCCATAGGTTCCTTCAGTGTTTTGAAGATAACCGCTTTAATCTCTTGCAGCACTTCATCGATGCTTGCAAACTCGTCTTCAAAAATTAAAGTCAATAAGAACCCTTCCTTCAAGACATCCCATTCCATAGGGCCATGGCGGAGCTCCATTTCAAGATACCAGTTCATGGGGATTGTATCCAAGGTATGACAAAAGATGTGCATCCATGTTGGCAGTGGTCCACTCTTAGTCCATTTTTCCAGGTGATCGCGTAGATCATCCCTTCCATTACACTTCTCAGTCATTCTAGTATTAGCACGCCCAAATTGTAGCTTCATCATTCTTTTGTAATCTCTCCATCCAACAAAACTATCCGTATGCGTACCCAACCATCGTGTAGGCGTAGCGCACATCATGAACTCTAATTCTTGGAAGTGGTGGTCCTCAGGGACTTCATGCTCAAATTCATCCAAAAATAGATCTATGTTAGTTACACCATCATAATGAGGTAATTTTCTTACCTCTGACGAAACACAATGTATCAAATTCATCATCATATTGCAACATAGTGTATAAACTTCATGTAAATGTTTCTTCCAATGCTTTAACTCCTCGTCTAAATCAAAGGTGCAGGAACTCTCCTGGTCCCATGCAATCTGCCCATCTGCTGTCAGGTTGATCCAGTCCTGATCTTGCGTTGTTATCTTGTAAATTTGATCTAGTTCATCATAATTTTCTTCATAATCGCGGACTGGTTCAGTATACCATGCCCCTTCTGCAAGATCTAGTGGCACTATAACCCGAAGCGATTTTCTTTCAAACAACATTGTCCTTTTCTTCAAATTAATGACCCAATTCATGTCAATAGCCCAGTCGATATCCAGGAGCGTGGGGTAAGGATTACTTTCATCGAAAATTTGTATAACTTCAAAGTATTCCGCTGTACTCGCACCTTAAATATCCACCATTACTCCATATATTCTTCCCATGGGGATGATTTTCTACTGTTTCGCCATCCTGAACTGAATTGAAGACCACTGCAGCGCAATTCTCCCCATCCTTTCCCATGCATGTTTCAGTAAAACATTTGCATCAGACCCCAGATCCATGATGACCTGGTCCATCTCATAATCACCTATCTGCACTGTTAGCCTCATCTCTCACCCTATTCGTGCCTTATGCTTGCCAATCTTTCTGACCACGCGATGTCCATCAGGGGCCTTTTCTTCACTAGCGCATTTATTTATTAATTCTTGTAGTACTTTCACAGCCTTGCTATCACGCAACAACTTCATGCAGGTCTCTAAAACGTAGTGAGTAGAGAGGTATCAACCTCTACAGGTGCGCTCAGTTCTTGCATCTTTCCCTGGCTTCCTGAGGTGGAGGCCTCCACAAAGCTCTTCTTGGCTTCCATAAAAGTTTCCTTAGCGCAATCTAGATCAAAACCGACTTCTTTCTCTGGAGATTTTCGGACCCATCCCTCTTCTTCGAGATGTTTACATTTATCAGCGCCAGTCATCATACTACTTATTAGCATAATATTAATGCTTTGGCCTTCTCTTTGAGGCTCAACCCTCATCATTTGTAAATTCTACATCGGCTGTTGAGGCTACGCTTTCTTCTCTTGCATTTTAGCTATTAACACCGGGAATTCTTCTATAGTATGGTTGAACTGTCTACAGTATTGACATGATGGGTGTGTAGGATTCTGGAACTCTTGTGCATAAGGCCCCGAATGTCCACAGTTGCAGTAGATAATCTGACCATGCCCTCTACCAAGTCCTCCTCCTCCTCGGCCCCATCCTCAACCCTGATAACCTCCGCGCTCTCCTCCGATGCCTTGATCTGGAAGACGAGTTTCTACTTGCATATGGTACATAGGGGTTCTTTCCCATCATCAGCTAATAGCTTCAACAATGGTGCTCATCATGCCCACATATTTGCAGAAATTACAAAACAACTGCTAAGGTGTCTGAATGAACTTGTAAAGTAAATGGCAATTATCCGTTTCATGTTGCCTAGAAACTTGACAAATGGCACACCATAGCGTAACCCCCATGGTTAGCCCTACGGGGCCTCTGGTTTCAAGGGAATTTCCCCCCCTCCTATAATATAATTCGTGGACATGGGACAATGATCTTTATCGTGCCCATCGCCCTTTCACTTCAAACACCAGACTTCTGCGCACAATTCTAGTTTAATCTCCTTGTCTTTTTTCAATATCTGTAATTCTAGGTCTAATCTTGCTAATTGTGAGTGGATCTACTATACCCCTAGATTTGTATCCTAAATAGGTGATGCATGCAGCCTCATCGTGATCTCCAAGGCTTCTGCCTATGTATCTATCTTCTGTTGTGACAAAGCGATCCTCAAATGGGGTAGAAGCGACGTGATAAACCAGTCACGATGCTGGCGATCTGTGATCTACATGTTAGCCTGTCTAATCTGACACTTCAACCTCTGATCAAAGTCCCAAGGCATCTCCTCAACCTTCATCATGATCTCTTTAAATTCAATCACTGAATGTGAGTTAGATTTAGGTTTACTAAACTCTTTGTTCAAAGCCATCTTAGTCTTTGCTAGTGTTGCAAGAAGATTATCATCACAATACTTAATGTACCAGGTTAGCATGCAATCCTGGAAAGAAGTAACCAATTGTGCCTTCTTTATATTATCATCGGTGATCTGTTGCGCTATCCATACAACATTCGCAACAAACTAGAACTACTCTGGATCTTCACTTCCTATGCCTTTGAAGATTGACATCTTCATTGAGTTCACGATGTTGAAGGGTGGTGGTGGAGGTGGAGGTGTGGGCGAAGGTGTATGCGGTGGAGATGGAGGTGGAGGTCGAGTGGATGGATGATTTTTTCTAGGAATCCCCTGAGTGATTAGTTGAATAATGCTTCATGGTATAGTCTTCCCCACCCCCTCATCGTCACTTGTAGGAGGTCCAATCAATGGACTATACTCTGGCCTTGATCCTTCGTGATTTCTAAAAAATATTCCACTTCGCATAGCTCCGAACATCAAGGTAATGGCATCACCCGTTTTTCACATAACATCATTTTAATCCAAGTATTCAATGATCTTAAATACTTACCTCACGGTCCTTGAAGAATATTCGCTCCGCTTTGAAATAGTTGACTAAGGTATCAACTGCAAATTCTATAACAAATCCTCCTAGAATCCGATTGAGCCAATGATCGATAGCCTATGCGATCTTGTTTTCAAAAGCTTCTAGTCATCGTACTAATTCTAGAGTCCACACTATAGGAATATCGAGTTTCCACCTTCCTTGGATGTCTATCAATTTAGCTAACCACTCATATAGTTCAACTGGGAAGGTGCAGAAGAAGATCTTGTGTGTCTCTGTATATAGATATCTACTAAACCACTCTTCCTTTGACAGACACAGATTCCTATTTTCTTGCACCACGAACTCGTGAATCTTCTGATCGAACCACTTTTCAATTTCTTTCTTGGTTGGGTTCCAATGATGCGACATCACACATCTCTTTCAAGTAGATCCCAGTCCCGGCAACAGAACCATTTTTTGTCTTAGTGGGTCTTGACCGAGGTTCAGAGTTAGTTGCGTGAACCAACAAAGCCCTACACTACTATCCCTTTCGGAAAAAACCCACGTCGCGTAAGATGCAATGTCACTTGAAGCATTATGGGGGGATACAAGAACCAAGTTTCCGCATCCATAGACTAGTGTGATGTCTTTCAAAGCCTTGGATCTACTCTCGCACATATCGATAAAATCCTAGGGCATGTTACTGCAACTCAGTTAAAGTGTCCTTCAGACCTTTGTGAAGGCAAACAATTAGTACTTGCGGACCTTTAACAATTGATTCACCTACTTACACGCATCAGAAAGCAATCCTAAATTGGAGTTCACGCATATTTACTTAATTCGTCAGAAAACATAAGAGAAATCACTAGAAACTTCACAGAAGCGCCTAAGTATTCATTGTGTGCATTATTAAGATAGATTCAATATAATCGTGTAGAATTCAATCATTATTTCATAAAACATGTCATTCCTCAGCAACATATAACATTAACAGATATAAACAAAAGTACTCAACACTTCTTCAAAAATTTGTCTTTACTGATCTTCAATTCACTGATTACAAACTCAAACTTCCTTACACACACAACTGTAGGGGTCCACACCCTCAGTTGTGGATTGTTCCTAGGCCTTCGTGCACTCAACTGTAGAGCCTTCCTTTCTCTACCTAAGCGCAGGAAGCAAAGCCTTCCCGCCTTAGCTCCTGCCCAAGACTCTCCAATGAACCCAATTCTCTACCTAAGTTACTACTTCCTCTCGTTAAGTCGCAACTATTTATAAACTTTTCCATACAATATCATAGTCCGCGAACCATGGGTGAATCTCAAAAATTTACTTAAAACAAGGGGCTAAGCCCCTTTGACTCTTATTAATCTACACGCTCCACTTCCACAAATTGCGGAGAATTTACATCTTTTACAAAATTGTATACAAAAAGTTTACTAATTACTTCCATTCTACCCCTCGGGACCCCATCCCAACAATAAGCTTCTAAACCCAATCCAACAACATAATTTACATTCAAAAAGTATCCCCTTACCCTATGGTCTGTGCTGGATTTATAGGCCAAGAGGAGGATATTTGAGATCCTATTCTCAAGGGATGTGATTTGTAAAGAGAAGGATTAGCGTTCTACAAAGATAGGGATTTTTCTCCATGAACAAAGGGACAAGGCTCAAGTATGTAGGGGCTTGAGGCCTTTAGTTGGAAAATATTCCTTCAATAAAGATTCTATAAATCACTTTTTATTTTTACCTTGGTTAAGAGATTTGTGCAGTTTTCAGTGGAAGATAGAGCGCAAGATTTGCAAGCCACAATGGTCAAAAGTGTGCTTGTGTAGGAAATGGCTAGGGAAACAACACAAATGCTTAAAAATAGGTTTTTGAGCAATGTAATCCAGGATTCTAGTTGTCTTTGGGACTATTTTTCTTCCAACATTATAGGGAAATGCTTGGAACACTTCATTGAATAGTGAGAGATTAGATTAACAGTCATTTACCTAATGGTGACAAGCTGAAATGTAACAAAAATGGTTCCCTTGTTGGCCAATGCATGACCTCCACATCGTCCTGACATTCCCTGCATTGTAGGATCTTCCATGCCATCCTAGTCCTTATCAACCCAAGCTGTTTCTCTTGAGAGACCTCCTGCGACTTCCTGAATTTGATCTCTGAGCATACGTCACCCTGGGCTCTCTCTCAACGATTGATCTCTCATCTTTAATCTCAGCCCTTCATTACACTAGCCCCGTGCTCCATTATGCATTACGACCACATGGTCAGGAACCTAATTTTCCTATTGGGCCTTAAAACAATACTAAGTATGGCTCCTTTATGCGCTCCAACTTGCCTATGTTAAATATATTAGCACATAATTATATGAAGATTGTTATATTCTTGTGAGCGTATCTTTTTAAAGTTCCAAGATTCAATCCCACTCATCCCATTTCTTGTGAACACACACAAGTTGGATTCGGTGGTTTTTATGGGCACTTGGACTTGACTCCGGGGCTCAGCCTGATACACCAAAGGTGTTGCATGGCCTACTTTGGAGTTATCCCTTTTGAGCTTACAAGGGATTCACCCCAACCAATAAGTGTATATTTATTCACACACATATACATATGCACAAGCTATGATGTCTCTCCCAAGCTTAAATATATAAACGCTAACCAGATGAACAGGCCATTTGCGCAAGTAATTAAAACACGAGAGAGAATTCCAACAACAAGGATTTTCTCATCCTTAATGTTCAACAAATAAGATTAAATTCAAGCTCTGAGTAAAGATAAGAGTTGAACCATACCTTTAATTAGTGCAAAAAAATGATAATATCACATAGATCTACCTATCTCTCAACACATAGTACATTGTTAACCAATTTTCGGCTCAGGATGAATAAATAAATAAACCATTCCTAAGATTATATTTTGGGCACCTACAATACATTTGGATACCAGTTTGATCTCCCTGGTCATTAACTTGAGTAAATTAACTACCTGATGCTAACATGTAATAAGTGAATATATGAAACATAAGAAATCATGAGTATATCAGTCCTTTAGGGATGAACCATTTCTCATTCATGGCATAGATCTTTAAAATTGTATAGGAATTCACATTCCTCATTATGTCATAATCATTAACTAGCACAATTAACCAATATCATCACAAGAATCAAATCCAACACATTAAACATATGCATAATAATCAATGCATAAAGGCTTGAATATAATTATCTTATTAATTTTTTCTCAACAATTGAAATTGGGACTTCATCTCTCCACCAAACCATAGACAACTGCAACCAAGCCTTACTTGCAACTATCACCCCTAAGCCAGATTCAAAATTTTGAGGTGAGGTGCTTCTAGGTGCTATCAACAAACCAACACAACTGAAACATGATTTCATAAGGCCATTACTACCTTCATCCGCCAGCTAAGCTCATTATTGCTCACCCAGTTCAGGCATACATAGAGTCATGCCAACATTTTAGAATATCGGTAACTCCAACTCACTTTCACAAGAAGAGAGTTCACTATTAGGAAGGTCCTTCAGTGGTTAAATTTTTAATGGGTAAATAAATCACTTATCTAGGTGGTTCCTTAGTGAGTCAAGCACCAAATCTTTAGCCCCAAGGCAACTCTTAGTGGTTCGTCATCCCTCACAAAGACTTGAATGATTCTTCCCAATTCTAATAGTTTCATCAATCCACAAGATTCCAATGGATTCTTCAGCCTTACAGGCAAGCCACAGTATCTTAAAACAATCGCACAACAAGCCTCACTCAGAAGGTTCCTCAACTGATGCTCCTTTTCCTGGAGTTGGATTCTATGCCAGAGACCACTTGAACTCTCTTTTAGATTTGTGTTCCCATACACATGTAGCTTTGAACGTCTCATTTGTTGCTAATACCGCTCGCTTGTGCGTTTGTGAGTCTAAGAGGGAGAATGTATGTTTTCCATCAATGAATAATGCCTTTCCCTCATCACCTCACATATTAACTGCCTTTATTCTCCTAATAAGTTGCATAGTAGTCATGCCTTGAAAACACAACCCATGTTGCTCTTAAATTTTGTCATTTTCTTTGCTTGTTTTCTGAGTTGAAGGACACTTGGACCAATCCTTCCTCTTTTAGTTACATTCAATGCATAGTTATCACATTAAATCCCTTTCATCCAACCAATATTGATATTTAAAAGACAACCATTTCCTCAAGCAACCCTCTTCCTCCAACAATGGAATTTGTGCTCCTTTCTCAGTCATTTTAAAGTAATTAAAATTATTTACAAAAGGGGAAAATGTTAACTAGGGGATATCACATTCCCCTCCCCCTTGAGGGGGAATACTATCCTTAGTGTTCAATAGCCTTAAACAAAACAAACGCAAATGATATCAAGATTTATACACACAACTTGTTTAAGCTTTTAGAACACATTTTTATAGGCACAATGGATCACCCAACCACTCAAAAACATTTCTTAATTAATTTATCCATCTCCCAGTGGCCCTTTCTGAAATATTTTGGTGCTTTTGCTGAGCTCAATCCAATATTGTATTTTCTCCCTTTCTCTAGAGTGTTGAACCATGTAAAATTAGTAATTTAAGATGAAACAGAGCCTCCAAGGTAGTCCACCTTTACCCACCAACAAATTAGATAACCAAAAGCACAAAGACTCACTTCCCTTAACTATGCTCAGTAGATTTTTGTTGTTATGTCACATGAATACTCCCATGTGAATCTTTTATAAACATGGAGACTAACATATTTAGTCGAGGAGCATAATTTTATTATTTTATGGGAAGATTCCTCAGTTGCAAGCTATTGATGCATCAATAGGTTTTTCAGAACATAAGCTTCCAAGTGTTATTATTCAAATTTAAGAAAACCATTTCTTAATCTCAATAACTTATCTAAATCAACCTTTATCACATGGGTTCCTTGTTTGATAGAGAATCACATCTCTAAATTAGGAGAGTAGTCTTATTATAATATGGGAAGGTACTTCACTGGAAAGCTACTGATGGATCAAAAGGTTCTTCAAACCACAAGCTTCCTAGTGGTTTCTTCAGTTCCAAGGCAAGCCACTCTTGGTGGTTTATTCATCCATAGACAAGCCACTACTCAATTACAAGAGGAGGAGAGCTCAATGTGCAAATATGGGAAGATTCCTCAGTGGTAAGCTACTGATGAATTAATAGGTTTTCCAAACCAAAATCTTCCCATTGATTCATGAGGTAGGTCACGCTAGGTGGTTTCTCTAGTCCCTCGACAACCATAAGAGGGTGAGAGTTTAACATGGAAATTTTCCTCATCTAGACAAACTACCATGGGAGCACATAGATCACCCTTGTTAGGTATTTCTTCAGAGAGTGCAAACACTAGTATACCTAGTGTTTCCTCAACTATCACAAGTACCTAAGTATCTCTTTCTCCTAGCTAGTAGCTTCATCAATCCACAAAATTCCCAATGGGTTCTTCAGTCCAAGGAAAACCACTCTTGGTGGCTTCATCAGTCCTTGGCAAGCCACTCCTCTCTCTCCTCCACCAACAAGCCCTCTTGGCTTCATCAATTGGTATATTTAGAGTTTGATTTCTCCCTCTTTGTATCGAATTTCCTCTTTGATCACATACACACACTAGATTGATTTCAAAACCTAAAAATGCCTAGGCCTTCCTGTAACATGCCATCCAATCTCTCATGAGATTCATCATAGAAAATTTATAAAAAATTAGATGATACCTCTTACCTTGTCCTTTGAATGGTTTTTCAACCATTCCACATATGTATTCAACAAAACCTACTTATCAGGTGTTCTCAATAGCTCCTTGTTGTTACACAATAGTGGCTAGTGATTAACAAGCCCATTTATTAGGTGTTCTAAACAACTCCTAGTTCTTATGCCACAATCGCTACAATTCAACACATAGGTTCATATAGAACATAGAGAGTCTTCCTTCAACTTTGGAAAGAGATATATAGTTAATATGAGGATGTTGTGGAGTATTGAAGAAGGTATGTTTTCATTGACTATTTTGCCATATTTTCTTTAGAACTTGTAACATCCTTGCATCATGAACTAGGTAGATAATGGGAAATCATGACAAAATATATAATGATTTATGTGCAACACAAAAATGCTAATAATTGCTATTTCTTATGTAGGAAAAGGCAAAAACTAAAGATTGCCGCTCTAAGGAAAAAGACAGGGCCAAGCTAACCGCTGCCCCTTTGGCGGGTAACCATATGCAAACAAGACGATCTAAATTAAAACATCTTAGCCAAGGAAAGGAAAAGGAGATATTGACTTGGCACAAGAAAACAACCAGATAACTGAGGATTAACAGCTTGGCGAATCCCTCAGGATCCTTTGATCCTGAGGGATCGCTGCTTAACTATTTTTCCATCCTTGATATCTTCGCTTCAGCTGTTATAAGTAGGGGCAGCATTGCTAGCCTGGGGGGGAGACTGTTAATTTGTCATGTAACTTTTCTCTGTACTTGAAATTTGATCATCGACTCTCGTTGAGAAGAGACTTATTGTAACTCTATTTCAATGCTTTAATACAAATCTAGTTGTTGTTCCATCTGTGATTCTGGAATAACTTCAAGCGGTGTATCCCTAGAGGCTAAGGGCCCGGCCCTGGTGGAACACTTGCTCCTGTATCATTACCTTTAGTTCGTGTGTGGTTTGTATTATCAGCTTTAATCGGTAATCTAGTGTGTTTTGTTATCTTATATCGCAGCTCTGTTATATTTTATATATCGTTCTCTGCAACAGGAAAGTCATATCGTGCATTTTGATCTTATAACGTATTGTTGTTCCTTTAAAGTCATTAATGTAATATCACTGTTCTTTACAGAATGTTGTTGTTGTTTAATTGCAGAGTAATCAAGCTGTAACCTTCTTAAATTGGTATTATTGTATTCATCTATGGTTTATACTTCATAAGATTGTTGTTCAATTGATATTGTTGTTCCATTATGAATTGCTATCGTTACCCTTTCTAACCGGGATCAATACTTGTGGTATCAGACTCAGATTACTGTTTTCTTAATATTTCTGCGCGCTGTGTGTATTATTTATTTCAGCACCATAGGCTCTAAGCGTTGTTCTATGTTTTGTTGGTAATTGGTTGTCGTTCCCTTTCTATTTTCTGTCTGGTTTACCCTTTGAGTAAAGATTGACATTTGATTTCTGTAGGGTGAGATTGTTGTACTTGTTTTTGTAGATCAAGGTGTTTTTGTTCATCAGACTTAGTTGTTGTTACATCTTCTAGTTGTTGTTCCATTTCTTAATTGTTGTTCCATTTCCTGTTATTTGAGTTATCGGTTGCTTTGGTGTGCAGAACGATCTGAAACTGTAGTGGGCATTGGAATTTGTTGTCTAGTCCCCAGATTGACGATTTGCTCCTTGATTACTTTTGGTTACATCAGTTTCCAAATGGATGAGTTATTGTTAGTGGACCCTTGACTAATACATTGCTTATTTTTTCAAGTGCATGATTTAGGTTTCAAAGTATTTTGCTGTAAGTAGATTTTCTTTCAAGCATCCGTTTACTCTTGTATTTTTTTGAGCACTATACTACTAGCATTACTCTGACAAATGACAGCCTCAAATTGAGTACACTCTTTGAGATAACAAATCGTTCCTGGATTGAAAAGTTAATGTGAGGTAATTAGAGGTGAAAAAGACCATTTTTATGGCTCGACATTTTGGCGCCGTTGCCAGGGAAGAGTGTTGCCATTTGTTTCTTTTTCGGAGTAGTGTAAGAACCTGTTAGGAAAGAGCTAGGTTTTAAAAACGGAAGGTAAGAACCTGCGTAAGGAGCATGTAATATCCCTGCTCCCCTACCTGCCTTCCTACAGATTTGTTACTGTTTTGTTTGAGTAGAACCTAGCAGTTGATTTGTGTGCATAACTAAGCAGAAAAAGCTAGAAAAGAATCCCAAACCTCTACCCAAGCCTGATAAAGCTAAGGGGCCAGTGATCCTTAGCCGATCAACCTTTATAGACGAAATTCTTAAAAAAGCAAAATCTCAGCCTTCAGTAGGACCTTGAAAAGTTACTTCTAGACAGCCTACTAGTTCCTTTCAGGCCACAAGATCACCATCTGTAGCCTTTGTTGAGGTGCATAGTCAAACCGAAGAGCAAGATTTTCAACAAATTGAAAGATCTAGCCCAAAATAATTGCAAGAAGGGAACCTTAGCAATCTCTATGAAGGAAGGGGAGAAACAAGAGAAGCGGAAGAACCAAAATCTCCTCTTAGGGTAATTCAACCATTAAGTAGCCCAGATAAGGGAAGTGCTGCAAAAATCATTTATAACGAAATTCAAGAATCTGAATCCCCTCAGACATTAGGCACTCTCATCATCCCAGATAAAGAAAGTGCTATCAAGGCCATTCCCATTAGAGCCATTCCCTCTCGACAACCTAGGAATACCCTCCTAGATATCCCAGAAGGCTATTGGCATATATTTGATCAAATGGCCCAGAATCAGCCTAACACCCAAACCTCTACTCTGCAATACCCCATTGTGGATACTGCAGCCAATGCACCTATGAAAGCAATTCCCCTCCAGCATATCCCTACATTCCATGGCCTTACATCAGAAGATCCAGATGCATTTTTGTTTGAATTCGACGTGCTGTGTAGAGGATATGACTATACCACCGATCCCCAGAAACTGAAATTATTTCCTTCTACATTAAAAGGAGTTGCTTTAAGATGGTTTATGGGATTAGGTGGTGGTGTTATAAATAATTGGGATCAAATGAAAGAGTCTTTTCTAAAAAAGTATCAGGACTATTACAGGTCTCGAGAATTAAAAGATGAAATATTACCCTCCTAGATATCCCAGAAGGCTATTGGCATATATTTGATCAAATGGCCCAGAATCAGCCTAACACCCAAACCTCTACTCTGCAATACCCCATTGTGGATACTGCAGCCAATGCACCTATGAAAGAAATTCCCCTCCAGCATATCCCTACATTCCATGGCCTTACATTAGAAGATCCAGATGCATTTTTGTTTGAATTCGACGTGCTGTGTAGAGGATATGACTATACCACCGATCCCCAGAAACTGAAATTATTTCCTTCTACATTAAAAGGAGCTGCTTTAAGATGGTTTATGGGATTAGGTGGTGGTGTTATAAATAATTGGGATCAAATGAAAGAGTCTTTTCTAAAAAAGTATCAGGACTATTGCAGGTCTCGAGAATTAAAAGATGAAATATTTCAGATGGTGGCTAAACCAAATGAAACATTGGAAGAGTATGTTGAATGATTCCAGTATAATCTTCAAATATCTCCTTATGCATCATCACCTTTACCTCATAATGTATTAAAAATATCATTAATTAGGGGAATGAAGGAACAATGGATTGAGACATTAAACATTATGGGGAAAGGAGATATTTATCAAGAAAATTTTGCTGACATTATTGATTTATGTATCAGGAGTTCGAGAGGTAGCACAAGACTAAAACCAGCAGAGCATGATCGATTTGTAAGGGATAATAGAATTTTGGCAGAAGGAGTAACTCGTGCAGAAATTGGAAATTTATTAGAAAATTTTAAAACTGACATATTGGGGACATTGACAACACAACTTGATATTATGCAGGCTAAACAGAAGCAAGCAGAAGCAGAACAGAATTTGACAATCTTCTGTCCTAGATGCAGAAAGAAACACAGCCACGAGGAATGTCCATTAGATGCAGTTCAAGTTTGCGCCATTTGTACAAAATACCACTCCACAGAGAGCTGCCCCTCACTTCCTGGATTGAAAGAAGTATACAAGGAAGCAGAAGAAGAGCCAGAACTAGTGTATCTACTTAATGAGCGCCGTCAGTGGCAGCCGCAACAAACAGGTATGTTCTCAGACCTAGCTTCTTCTTTCCAGCCTCAGCAATACCATGCTCAACAATATAATTCAATGTGGCAAAATCAACCTCCCTTCCCAAATTGGTCATAGCAATCATTCCCTTCATCATCTCCATGGCCGAGTCAAGTAAGCCAACCCAATTGGCCAAATTTTCCTTATACCATTGTTACACTAAAATTTGTCACCATGACTATTTGTAGTCAGTATGGCTCCATCAATAACCATACTGTCCTCCTTGGCAAGTCTTATACCTCTGCTCCTCATGTCAAACTCCAAAAAAGAGAGAAAGTCTTTAAAAAGTCAATATAACTCTGGTTACGCAGTTTCTCTTACCCTTACCTGTTTGTACGCACCTCAAGTTCATAATACCTGCGTACTTGTACGCTCTGTCTATAAAGGGGTGGGTGCGTACTCCTGTAAAGGTCAAAAGGCGCAAGTTTTACTTCAAAAAAGTTACTTGTGGTCGAATCTAGAGCATTCTAGAAGATGGTTTGACGTGGATTGAGCGCCTCCAGATGGTTCATGCATCCCAATGAAAGAGGAACTTATCCCATCAAGAGGGGAGCTATCCCATTGAAAGAGGGGCTTATCCCAGTCATGGTGGACCTGATTAACTTCCTCCAAAGCATTATAAATACAGGCATTGGGCCAGAGGGAGGAGAGGTTGAAAGCTGAACATTCCTAAGGGTAGATGCTGCTGAAATTAGGACTCCCTTATAGAGCTTGAGAGGAGAGATTCCAATCCTTTCTTAGCTCCATTTGGAAGTGGGTGAGCTGATCAAAGTAGAGGAGAACTCTTGCTGGACCCTGGGAGGGACCTACACAACACCAAGGCACTGGTTGTAATGGTTTCTTTTGTTTCCAATTAATACAATTAAGTTCATTTTTCTCAACAAGTTGTTATATATAATTTGTTTCATATACTCCTTGGTCTTTATGATGAATATGTTTATTATATGAGTTATTCAGGTGCTATGTAATAGTTTTCTTGTTAGTGAATGCAGGTTTCAAGGAGAAGGAGCTCATCTGGATCGGAGAAGCTTGGCTGCTACAAACAACGTTGGACTAGAGGTAAGACTTGAACACTTGGTTGCTTGTATTTTAAATGCATATTTAGGGAAAGATAGTGCTTGATTGTTTTGTTTGTCACTAGAAAGCCTTAGCTTCTAGGGAGGTCAGTTTTGTCCGTAAAATTGACTCTTTCCGCATGACAAAATGGCGACCATACTGGGGAATCCATGGATTTGATTGATTTCTCTTTTGATTGATACTTTGATTTGAGAAAATATGATTTCTTTCTAGTTTTTGACTGATTTACTATGAATTTGGGTGGAATAGCTTAGGATTGAGTTAGTTTTTATTTTTCTTGATTTTGGGAGCAGTACGCACCCTCTGCGTTAAGCACAGTGCGTACCTGTACGCACTTCTGCTTTGTACACAGAGCGTGGCCGCACCTGTGCAAACAGGCTGCCTGCGTACCCTGTCAAAAGTTTAGAAATTTTCCATTTTTTCCTTTTTACCCATTAGATTTTTCTTTATAGTTTATTTTTTGCTGCCCAAATCCACTGGTTACCTGTCAAAAGTTTTCATCTAAGCTTGTTTCATTAGCATCAAGGGTTTTAGTGAAGTTCATAGAAATTCTAGCCCTAGGTTTGATTTTTGTATTGGTCTTGTAGTGACTTTGGCTTTAGAAGTTGTAAAAACCTTGGATATCCCTGGTCTTTTCAGTCTTCTTAGGAGTCGGACCTTTCGTAAAATCCACCTTTGTGAGAAACCTACCTTTGTGTTGTCTCTTTGCGGAATTTCGAGAAGGTTTGTTTGTTAAGCTGTGAATTTCATTCTTAAGAAAAAGAACAAAAGCTTTTTATTTTTGTTTTTGACTGATTTATGATTCTGCATGAATTAGTCCTTGGTTGAATTGTAACCGAGTAAAACAACCTGGAATTATATTTCGTAGGCTTTTACCTCATTGGATTTGCTTTTAGGTAAATTTCTCTTAGATTTTCATAGATCTTAAAATTGTGATTTTTGTTAAGTAGTTTTACATGCTTTGTTAAAAAAAAAAAAAAAAAACTATTTTGGAATTGATTTTCACTAGCTTTTCTTGATGAAATTAGTGCATTAGAGAATTTGTTATATTTTCTCTCAGTGATCAATTTTTTGCATTGTTGGAAGTGAATGGAAACTCTCTCCTTACTTTAGTTAGGATTCATCGAATTGAAAGGATTACATTATCATATTCGATTGCATTCAGTTTTGAGTTGGGTCATAACACCATTGGTTTCGTATCCATTTACCCATTTGAGTAATAACAGCCTAAATAACACAGCGCTTAATTAAAATTCATCTAGTAATATTTTTATTTTCTAGGGCTCTGATACACCAACATAGCTTAGGCTAGTGTCTTGGAGTAGGGAGTAATTAACTCTCCAATATAGTAAAACAAACAAGTAGTTGTATCTTGCGGTAGGAAGAAATCCAATTGTTTCATTTATGCTCTGGGAAAGCTCCTCTTAAAGGAGAAGCACGAGATCATATCTGAACTAGTGTGGGAATCAATCCTTCCTCATTGGGAATGATAGAAGATATTCACGTATTAAAAACGGTAAACCTCGGACTAACCATTGTCGAGGAGCCTGGGGTCACTTGTCGGTAAACCTTGGATTATTGTCAAGGAGCCGGCAAGGGGATTGAGCTTGTTACTCTACCCTTGCATGTGTATCAGATCGTAGATTGTTCCCCCAGGTATATTTGTTGTTGTTGGTGACCTTAGTGACTATTATCTTTAGGGTTCTACCCAAGGTGACGGTGGAGGGAAGATCCCACTGTACCTGGAGCAGACGTCGGCTAGACTCACTTGGATTTTCTAGGGGGTTCACTTCACTCGAGATGGTTAAAGTGGAGGAACTTGTGCCAGTCTATTCATTAAGCAGGTTGTCGGGGTAACTGTTCCACCTGCCATTTCTGTATTGAATTCTCCAAGGTTGGATTTCATCACCAACTAGTGTTTTCGGTACGGAAAGTTACTGTTTGTGTGTGGTTTGACTCCTAGATTTGATAGCGCGTGTTAATTTGTTTGTTTTTACTTTTAGGGACCATAGGTGTGAATTTTGAATTTTAATCGTTAGGTGTAAATTGTGAATTGTTAATTTTAGTTTTAAATTGTTAATAAAATTCACTGAAGTTGAATATAATGGCAAATGTTCCGGAATTTACCAACCTAGGAACCCCTCCTAATGAGAATCCTAGTACTTTTCCTTTCTTTGGAAATGTTGGTCCTCCTTATATGGCTACTTTATCATTACCTGGATTTACAATAGGATTAACAATATGGTTATTTTCAACTTCGTTGGCCCCAAATACTCCAATTGTTCCACCTCAACTGAATGCTTCACCTCAACAGAGTTCACCATCTCAACATTACCAACCTTTTGTTGACCCTTTACCTTCTTCGCCTAATTTTCCTTCCTCCATTTCTTCCTCTTCGCTTGGTAAAAGCCTTGATGCTAGTAACCAGGTGTCTATGAAGAAGAAGAATAAGAAGAAGCAAGATAAGAAAGAAGTCAACCAACCAACCACGACTGTAAGTGTTAGTTGTGTTGAGGAGAACTCCGACATGCATCGTAAACCCAAATACCCTTGCAGGCTTTGTAAGAGTGACCACTTCCTTGTCAATTGTCCTGGTATTCCAAAGGTCTTGGAAGTATGGTCAGAAAAATCTCATCAACTTTCCATTGATCCATCAACCAGTGATAGTCAGGTTCCTGAGAAAAAAGGTAAAGTTAGGTTTCCTTGTAAGTTATGCAAAGGGAGTCATCAAATTCACATTTGCCCTCACATGGATGAAGCCTCAAAATTATTGGAAAACCTTACTGTTCCATAGCAAGAATTTCCAACTGGTTACCGTAAACTTTCTCCCAACCTACCGTCAACTGACGGAGTGATTGATCTAATTTCAAGTACAATCGATCACACTCTTCCATTGGAGAGTGAAACTTATGTCACTCAGGTTGATGATCCATGAGTTGATTAAGTGGTCGATTCAATTTCACATTCGGTCGATCCCACTTTCCCTTTAGAGAGTGAATTTCATACCGCTCAGGTTCTTTTTGTTACATCAGATTCTTCTATGCCGGGGAGCATTCCACCTGTTTCTACAGAACCCCCTCCAAGTACTGAGGTCTTTTCCTTTGACAGGAATAGACTGACAGAACCTCGTCTTCCTTCCTCCATCCCTTTCCAAATCATTGTCAAGGCTGGTGGTAGGGACATGCATCATACACAGGTAGATGAAGGTGCTTCTGTTAGTATTTTATCCTCAACTGCTTGGAAAGCTTTGGGTTCCCCTCAGCTTGCGCCTATTACACAGAATCTGAAAGCTTTTAACAGAACCATTAGTGAACCTTTAGGGATCCTTCCTAATTTTTCCATTACCTTGGAAGGTAAAACTGTCTGTATTGATCTTATGGTAGTTCGAGGTCCCTTGGATTTCAATTTACGCCTTGGGAGAGACTATGTTTATGCAATGAAAGCTGTCGTATCGACACTCTTTCGCGTGATGTCTTTCCCTCACAATGGAAATATTGTGACTGTAGACCAGCTTTCGTTCCCTAGTCTTGTTTCAACTACCAGTAATATGACAACCCTAAATGTCCCTGATTCTAAAGTGGTATCTACCCCGCCATGGGTTAATTATGTGGCAACTGATCCCATGTTTTCAGTTACCGATGTACGTGAGCCTCCCACTGCTTTCTCATCTTCCTTTGATTTAAATCCGATAATTGACATGGAAAACTCTATGGGATTACTTGAACACGATGTTCTTATCCCTTTTGAGTCCCTTGACATGTGTTCCTTCCAGAGAAGTATTCTTCCTTCTGATGAAGACCTCTTGGAAGCCATGATCAAGGTGTTTCCATTGACATGTCCTTCTTCCAGTTGGACGCCATGATCAATGTTATGAGCATAGTTCCTTATCTTGTGTCAAGCTCGTTTAAAAAATGAAACAAGGGTTTTGAGGATAGTTCTTTTCCTGTGTCAACCTCACTAAAAAATGAAACAACTCCCACAAGTCTTTCCAAGATCTTGAAAGTAAAGCTTCATTCCATCCACCTCATTGAATGCAATGAAGCTTGGGGGGCATGTACCTCGTTTTGCGTCATTATGCTGGGGGCATGCGAACTTATAACAAGCATAGTTTTTCGTTTCAAGCTTGCATAAACATGAAACTGAATCAGAGCATAGTTCTTTTCCTGTGTCAAGCTCGTTAAAAAATGAAACAAATCCTCCTCTACTTGAGTCGAGAGTTTGACTAGATCTCATAAATGTTAAGTTGTATATTTAGGATAGTTATTTCAGTGTTTTGCATAATTTTCTTACAGTTTTAGGTCGAGTCTTTCAAATGATCTCGTACATGAACCTTCATTCCATCCAGCTTGTACTTAGTTGAATGAAATGAAGCTAGGGGGCATGCGCTCTAGTAGTTACGCTTAGGTGGCATCAAGCACAATTCTGTTTCAAGCTTGTGTAAAAATGAAACTACTTTGAAGCATAGTTTTTCTCTGTTTCAAGCTTTTGTAAAAATGAAACCTATCTCGAGTCAATTTCGGTTATTTTCAAGACTCGTTAAACTCATGAAAATTCCGAGATTATTTTGTTATCTTTCGTTCTCGTAAAACAAATGAAAATGCCGAGTTCTTTCCGTCTTTTCCTGCTCGTAAATTAAATTGAAAGTCAGCCATATGAGTACATTTTTTTATCATTTTTTTGAACTCATTAAAATTTACAAAAAAATGAAAACCATGAGTACATTTTTATCATTTTTTCGAACTCGTTAAAACTTACGAAAAATTGAAACCTTAGAGTCACCTTTAAGCTCTTTTCTGACTCCTAAAACATGAAAAGATCGTCGAGTTTTTCTTTTTAAACTCGTTAAAATGGAACTAAAAAGACGGTCCTATTACAACCCTTTTCTGACTGTAAAAATATGAAAAGATTGCCGGATTTTTGTCGTTTCGAATTCGATATTGGAAATAAAACGACGTGTCCTTGATCGCTTTCTACTTTTCAGATCAGAGACACTAATCATGAAAGTACTCCTTGGTCGTAAAGATCAAGCAATTCTCTCAAGTATTATTTTATACTTTTTCAGGTTTGGGAGACACAAATTTACGAAAAAGGTCAACCCTGGAGTCTTCTTAAGTTTTTCAGACTCTCTAAAATTGAAAAACGCCGAGTTTCTCCTATACTGGACTCGTTAAAATTTCACAGTAAAGGACCTGTTCGATTACAAACAGGAATGGACCACTCCTTCTTAGGGTTTGAATATAAACTAAGTTGGACTCATCTGAAGGATGAGCTTATAATCAAGCAAATGTTATCCTCCTCAAGATTGTAAAAAATTAAAGAGGTACTTGCCAGAAATGGTGGGGGAAAAGAGAGGAAAATGAGCCTATTTGTTATACTCTGTCTCGGAAAAACCTTATCACCACTCTTGAACACGACACTTTTCATTCACCTGGGTTGGGAAATCCTTTGCCTAACAGTTGATCAAACCACATTGAAAGTCTTCAACTGGTTTCTGGGTATTAACTTTGGGTCAATTGTCACCAAGCCATCTGTTGTGTCGTTATGTGTTCAAGAGGTCACTGCAAATAAATCATTCATCTGCAAATATCCGTCATCCATCTTGACCATCCCTGAGTCAGTCCTTACAGCTACATTTCTTCAACTTGATCTATGATTTCATGTTGTGGGATTGCCTGCAACGGATCGCTTTCTATCGACTTCAGTTCATTATCTAGAAAGATGATCTAGAAAACATCAATACCTTGGGATCTGCATGCCTCAATGGCAGGTTTCTCGCCTTTGACGACAGGTTACATCAATGACCTTCGATCAAGGGATTCTGTGACATGTTCGACATCAACACATTCATTCACATCTCATGGATTGTACTGGGTACTTTGAGAACCATTGACATCACTGGTGGTCTCTCTCACACTTGTTAACAGTTTACATCATTGACTGGTAATCAAGTGGTTTCTACCATGTTCGACATCAACTCATTTATTCCCATGGATAGAATCATACTATTTCGGGAAGTAGAAATGAAGACCCCGGATCTAGTTTCCGCCATCCAGGCTGCGAGGATTTTTGTATTCATTATACAGTAGACTAATCATAAATAGATGGTTGCGTCCATACTGTGTCTACATATGTCTATGATTATGATGTATTGCAAAATCATTCCTATATCAGAGCAGTAGTTAGTTTGTTAGTTAAGTTTTTGATCTGAGTATGGGAATGCCTACCTCAGCGATGATATGATCTCATATATGTATTTTGTGTTGAATATTTGCAGGTTCCTACTGGGCTCTCCACAAGATAATCCTCGAAATGATAAAGTGCTTCACCCTTCCTAGATGATATAAAACCCTAATCTACTACAGACTTCGCACTTTAGGGGGCAATCTGTTACACTAAAATTTGTCACCATGACTATTTGCAGTCAGTATGGCTCCATCAATAACCATATTGTCCTCCTTGGCAAGTCTTATACCTCTGCTCCTCATGTCAAACTCCAAAAAAGAGAGAAAGTCTTTAAAAATTCAATATAACTCTGGTCACGTAGTTTCTCTTACCCTTACCTGCGTGTACTCACCTCAAGTTCATAATACCTACGTACTTGTACACTCTGTCTGTAAAGGGGTGGGTGCGTACTCCTGTAAAGGTCAAAAGGTGCAATTTTTACTTCAAAAAAGTTACTTGTGGTCGAATCTAGAGCATTCTAGAAGATGGTTTGATGTGGATTGAGCACCTCCAGATGGTTCATGCATCCCAATGAAAGAGGAACTTATCCCATCAAGAGGGGAGCTATCCCATTGAAAGAGGGGCTTATCCCATTCATGGTGGACCTGATTAACTTCCTCCAAAGCATTATAAATACAGGAATTGGGCCAGAGGGAGGAGAGGTTGAAAGCTGAACATTCCTAAGGGTAGATGCTGTTGAAATTAGGACTCCCTTATAGAGCTTGAGAGGAGAGATTCCAATCCTTTCTTAGATTCATTTGGAAGTGGGTGAGCTGATCAAAGTAGAGGAGAACTCTTGCTGGACCCTGGGAGGGACCTGCACAACACCAAGGCACTGGTTGTAATGGTTTCTTTTGTTTCCAATTAATACAATTAAGTTCATTTTTCTCAACAAGTTGTTATATATAATTTGTTTCATATACTCCTTGGTATTTATGATGAATATGTTTTATTATATGAGTTATTCAGGTGCTATGTAATCGTTTGCTTGTTAGTGAATGCAGGTTTGAAGGAGAAGGAGCTCATCTGGATCGGAGAAGCTTCGCTGCTACAAACAACGTTGGACTAGAGGTAAGACTTGAACACCTAGTTGCTTGTATTTTAAATGCATATTTAGGGAAAGATAGTGCTTGATTGTTTTGTTTGTCACTAGAAAGCCTTAGCTTCTAGGGAGGTCGTTTTTGTCCGCAAAGTTGACTCTTTCCGCATGACAACCCTACCATATTGGCAAAACAATGTTTTCCCACCACAATGGACTCCTCCTACTTCACAGAGTCAAACCTAGCAGATAAACTGGCAAAGACCGATGAATCAACCAGTAGGAATTATTCCGCTCCCTCAACCTACACTACCAGCCCTACAACAAAATCCCCAGTCTAATTTAAGGCCGCAACTCCCAGGCCAACCCAACCCCAATCTAAATAACAGACCAGTCTAGACCATTCAAATAATCAAAACACCAGAGATAGGAACCAATCTAAAGGAGTGTGATGACCTTCGATTAAGATCTGGGCATATCATTGAAACAGAGAGAGATAAAACAGTGCAAGTTGAAAATCAGTTACCTATAGAACAATCATTGCAGGAAGAGGATGTGGCCAGACAACAAATTCAAGATCCAACAACCACATCTTCTCCTCCATTCCCAGAACGCTTAATTATACCTCAACCTATACAATATCCTGATTTTAACATTCTGGGAGAATTACGAAACCTGTATATAAAAATCTCATTCCTCCAAGCCATTCAAGACATCCCGATATATGCAAATACTATTAAAAAATTATGTATAAAGAAACCAAGGAGGACAATAACAAATAACCCAAAATTCCAAGTAGTTGGCACTTTATCTGACTTATTATCAGGAAAAGAAACACTAGTTAAATACGAAGACCCAAGAAATCCAATAGTAACCGTACAAATCTATGGTCAAACCTTCTCAAATGCCTTAGTTGAACTAGGAGCTGCAATTAACATCTTAACAACCGATACTTGCCAAAAGATGGGCATTACATAGGTCGAATTGACCTCCACTTTATTAGAACTGGATGATTGATCTGTAGTTAGGCCAGAGAGCACACTACATGATGTTATGGTATCTGTTGATTCCTGGGAATATCCAGTCGATTTTCTGATAATAAACCCCAAAAGTTGACTTGATGGACATCCGTTGATTTTAGGCAGACCTTGGCTTGCAACTTCTGATGCTTATATTGGCTACCGACAAGGTAATATGACTATTACTAGGGGGAAAATATAAAAATATAGCTTTATATCCCCCAACGTAGCCAAGTGTCACCATAATAAAAACTAACAAGCACCCCAGGAGGAAAACCAAGGAATAGGACAAGATAACAGTCCAGGCTCGAGTAAACAGACAGTTGTTCCTTCTAAGGAAGCAGAAGAAATCAAACGATTATGAAAAGAATAGTAAAGGTTATTAAATGTGATAGCTCGACTTTGACAAAAAATCAGGGTTTTAAGAAAGAGAAAGAGAGCAAAAAGAGCTTCAGGGAAAAGACATGTAGCTACTCCAGTGAGACCACCTAAGAAAAAGATTCGAAAGACCCCTGTTCATCCTACTATTCAAAACCCTATCGAAGAATAGCCTGTTGTTCAAAACCTTGTCGAAGAACAGTCTATTGTTCAAATTTCCGTAGAAGAACAGTCTGTTGTTCAAATTGTTGTCGAATCACAGTCTGTTGTTCAAACCATCGTTGAAAAACAGTTTGTTGTTCAAACTCTTGTTAAAGCATAGACTGCTGTTCAAAAGAAAAAGAAACAACATCCCAGTGTTGCTCATGTTGAAGTACAAACGGACGATATATTGGCCTGTGACAAGGAAGTTCAGACAGAGGCACAGTCTTCTGAAAGGATACAGACTATAAACACAAGGCGACGCAATAGGAAGATTCAAGTAAATCTTCCACTGGCCACTACTGTGTGGGATAGTGATCCAAGGACAGTAACCCTACGAGAGGAGTTGACGCAAGCGCAGCAAGCAGTTGAAAAACTCACGGAACAAACGGTTTCTCGAGAAAAGTATGAAGAATTACAACAACAGCTGAGGAATGTCAATTTATCCAAAAGCCAAGCCTTTGAAGGATGGCGAAAAGAACAAGAAAAAGTTGCAAAGGTAACTCATAGATTAGATGTAGTTATCAGACAGATGGATACCTTATGCTCTTTGTACACTGACGTCCTAGCATGTAGAGCCCCTGCCAAGAATTATGCCTTGTTCTTAATGGAACGATATTTGCAATTGAAAATTAAGGCTGTCAAAGCAGGAGCCCCTATACAAATTAATACCATTGATGATTTTATAAATTGTTGTAAGCATTATGGAGTAAAGGTTCAAAGACTACTGTGTGAATTCTATCTGCATAACCTTGTGCTAGACCAGGACACAGAGTAGAACCCTGGCCCTTTCATTGGGGATATCCAACTGTAGGCATTTATTTCATTTGGAGTTAATAAAATCAAATGGCTTAAAGCCTATAATGCCTTCCAAATACAAGAAAACGGATTAGACTTATGGGTAAGAGCTGAGCCTAGAGATCCATTACAGTTATGGAACCAACACAGGAGCCTTATGAGGACTCCGCGCGTGATTGACGCATTAAAACCCATTCATACAGCAATCAATCGGCAAGGGATATAATACTTCTTTACCATTAAGGACCTTGCCATTGCAGCTGCTAAATTTCAATATCATGCCTCTAATCCAAACATCCAACTCAGGGAACCATTTAATTACGAGAATTTTAAGTTAGCTGTTGATCGTCTGAACCTCTATGGCAAAATTATCCTGAGGGCAGGGCCATCTTGGTTAGGATATAGGTTTCGAAATCTGATTATTTAGAACCCTGCACATGGATACCAAGCCCTGTATGAGATTCTTGAGGGTCAAACAGGCCATCTTTTTGAACACCTAGTTAGGCATCCTGGCTGTAGGCCACCACATGAGATCCCATCTCCAGCCTACTCTCTCACTTCCCTACATGTCAACTACAATTTTTTCATGAGGGCATGAAAAAGGGTAAGCAGGGGGGTGTGTGGAGTATTGAAGAAGGTATGTTTTCATTGACTATTTTTCCATCTTTTCTTTAGAACTCGTAACATCCTTGCATCATGAACTAGGTAGATAATGGGAAATCATGACAAAATCTATAAAGATTTATGTGCAACACAAAAATGCTAATAATTGCTATTTCTTATGCAGGAAAAGGAAAAAACTAAAGATTTCCGCTCCAAGGAAAAAGACAGGGCCAAACTAACCGCTGCCCCTTTGGCGGGGAACCATATGCAAACAAGATGATCTAAATTAAAACATCTTAGCTAAGGAAAGGAAAATGAGATATCGACTCGGCACAAGAAAACGACCAGATAACTGAGGATTAACATCTTGGTGAATCCATCGGGATCCTTTGATCCTGAGGGATTGCTGCTTAACTATTTTTGCATCCTTGATATCTTCGCTTCAGCTGTTATAAGTAGGGGCAGCATTGCTAGCTCGGGGGGGGAGACTGTTAATTTGTCATGTAACTTTGCTTTGTACTTGAACTTTGATCATCGAATCTCGTTGAGAAGAGACTTACTGTAACTCTGTTTCAATGCTTTAATACAAATTTGGTTGTTGTTCCATCTGTGATTCTGGAATAACTTCAAGCGGTGTATCCCTAGAGGCTAAGGGCCCGGCCCTGGTGGAACACTTGCTCCTGTATCATTACCTTTAGTTCATGTGTGGTTTGTATTATCAACTTTAATCGGTAATATGGTGTGTTTTGTTATCTTATATCGCAGCTCTGTTATATTTTATATATCGTTCTCTGCAACAGGAAAGTCGTATCGTGCATTTTGATCTTATAATGTATTTTTGTTCCTTTAAAGTCATTAATGTAATATTGTTGTTCTTTACTAAATGCTATTGTTGTTTAATTGCAGAGTAATCAAGTTGTAACCTTCTTAAATTGGTATTACTGTATTCATCTATGGTTTATACTTCATACGATTGCTGTTCAATTGATATTGCTGTTCCATTATGAATTACTATTGTTACCCTTTCTAACCGGGATCAATACTTGTGGTATCAGACTCAGATTATTGTTTTCTTAATATTTCTACGTGCTGTGTGTATTATTTATTTCAGCACCATAGGCTCTAAGCGTTGTTCTATGTTTTGTTGGTAATTGGTTGTCGTTCCCTTTCTATTTGTTGTCTGGTTTACCCTTTGAGTAAAGATTGACATTTGATTTCTGTAGGGTGAGATTGTTGTACTTGTTTCTGTAGATCAAGGTGTTGTTGTTCATCAGACTTAGTTGCTGTTACATCTTCTAGTTGTTGTTCCATTTCTTAATTGCTGTTCCATTTCCTGTTATTTGAGTTATTGATTGCTTTGGTGTGCAGAATGATCTGAAAATGTAGTGGGCATTGGCATTTGCTGTCTAGTCCCCAGATTGACGATCTGTTCCTTGATTACTTTTGGTTACATCAGTTTCCAAAGGGATGAGTTATTGTTACTGGACCCTTGACTGATACATTGCTTAGTTTTCCAAGTGCATGATTTAGGTTTCAAAGTATTTTTCTGTAAGTATATTTTCTTTCAAGCATCCGTTTACTCTTGTATTTTTTTGAGCACTATACTACTAGCATTACTCTGACAAATGACAGCCTCAAACTGAGTACACTCTTTGAGATAACAAATCGTTCCTGGATTAACAAGTTAATGTGAGGTAATTAGAGGTGAAAAAGACCCTTTTTACGGATCGACAGATCTTTTATCAACCACATTACTCCTGAAGGAATAAGAGTACACTCTCCAACAACCTCATTGGAAATATCACCTGTGTTCTCAACCCAACTTTGTGGAACTACCATAAGGTGTTATCAATCCACTAGTCCTAGGTGCCTCATCCTCCTATAAGTTATCAACCAACACAGTCTTTAGTGGATTTATCATCCTGTAAGGCATAACCATTGCTTAGTGACTATTAGCCAACAAGCCTCTTGGGGTTTCTTAGTTGAGCTATCACTCGAGTTTACTCAAATATTATTATCTAGCAAGCCTCATGTGTTTATCAACTATGATATCATCATAGTTTCTCTACTCCACCAAAATCTTTCTTAGAATCAACTTGACGCTCATTGGAGTACATATCTAATCCCACAATCAAGGATTCCACTTATTAGTTAATATACATGCCATGATAACCATCAACATTTCCTTTTCATAAACATGATACCCACTGAGGATATACAATCATATTCTCATTTAAAATCATTGGTCAGCCAGGGATTCCTTGCCCCTTCAATTCCTCTTTCAACTAGGAATCTAATTGGAAAACTTATCATGTCACCCCATATAGTCATTTGTATTTGCATTAAATAAAGTTTATATAATCTTATTCCACAAGAATGATTCATGACAAGACCCTGTCAGACACAATTGCATTTATACATGCATATCAACATGATCATGAACACACATTTGCATATGTCATTAGAGCCAAGGTCAATAGAACCTCCATTTTGGGCCATTTTTATGGCTTCCATATCATTTTCCATTATCCCTATGGACCAAACCAGCCCACTTGGTTGTCATATTATTGTCCACTTAGTCATGGATATGTCATACATTTTCACATGTCAAATAAAACAAGATTTTTAGAGAACTCCCTGTATTTTTGTTGTTACTCACATAGTAGTTTTCATCCCACACATAATTTATTTTCTACTTCTTGTCATATTTAGGAGCAATGCTCGAAGGTACTCCAATGATGGCCTTTTCTTTCCCATCTTCCCATTTTCAATCATTTTCATTTGTTCATGTTCTTTATTTATGTGTAGGGCCTCCTTGGCTCTCTTACTAGAGCCCTGTGGATTTCTGCCACACCCAACCACTATACCCAAGGCCCCCAAAGCATGAAAATTGAAAGGAAAAATCCAAAGAAAAAGAGGGAAATAGTAAAAATAAAGAAATTCATGACAACAGTCATAAAATCACACAACAAAATAGCATGGCCATGCACAATCCAACAGTAAAAAGGAAAATTCAAACATAAATCAATTGAGGAACAAAAAACATAAAATATTCAACAACATAACAACTCTATCCCCATGATTTTGAGTGTCCCAAATGGTTCATGAATAAGATCTCAAGCAATTTCCAACCATTCCTACCTACTACAACATGTGATGCTGAAAAATTCTTTTACTACCACTGATTCTAGCTTTGTTGCCACATGCACTCAGTTGTTAGTGTCATTCATGCAAATTACACATTGATTGTTTCCTTAACATGTTGTACCAAGCATGTTCTCCTACAACTTCACACACATCTCAATCATTTGTTAATCACATGTCTTAAAAATCTAGGACATAATGAGTCATTCTTGTGTCTCAACATAATTTCCAAAATAAAAAATTTCATACACGTGAGCATATTAGTTCATTTATATTCATGCCTACACAGGTTTAGAAATTAATATTTTACAAAAACCATCAACATTCAATATAATCGGACTCTTTTCCAAGGCCAACAATTCATGACATCTGCAATCTCATTGCACACACACACCACATTCATAAATGTATGAAGATTAGGCATGCAATTTTCAATCAACACCTAATTATTCAATTACGGTGCTACACCCAGTACCCACTGGCATAAGCAAGAAATTAACATATAATAAACAATCATAGTGTTTCCATCGACACCAAATAAGTAGACGTCGAAACCTATCACTCTTTAACAGAGCCACAGAACATCATATATTCCATCCAACGAGGCTCTTGGCCTCACCACATACAAACCATGGGATTCTTACATCTAAATTAATATATATACATATGCCTATCATTCACTAAACAAGTAGTGTTATACAAATACACATCACATAAGGATTCTTCCCCAAATCCCTCAAACATCATGAACATAATAGTTCCAAGCATACAATATCACATCTCTCAACCAATGGTGATGGTATGCTACCAGTAACTCACTGCCCTATAGGTATTTCTACAAAATTAAAGAAAATACAACTTCCAAGGTCACAACCACCAGCTGTCTAGTCCTCAAGATTCCAGATAGAAAGTGCATGCATTGCCAAGGCATTTTGGTGAGCCCTGGTACTACACCAAGAGTGCTGCAACTTACAAAGGCTCTTCAATCTTTACTTTATCAACCCTGGGTTTCATACCAACTTAGAGGTGACATTGCTATATACATAGTAGATGCATCATTCTACTCATGCCACCCTCAAATATGTCACTTGATCATTAGGGTTCCAGACTATTCCTCTACTGAACTAAAAGGAGGCTAACCACTGAAAGCATAATGTAAAGGCTAGTCATAGTGCAGAGAAAGTAAATTCCTTTTAACTCAAAACTGAATGTTGTCAACTTGTAAATGCTATGAAAGGACACAAACCTTATGCTAATTTGCAGAAAGGAAACTAGACTAACTTGCACTCAATCATCTAGATATCAAGGTTGCTTGAAAATAGAATATTATTCTACCATTTCATAATTCAAGAATGCATGCATTGCCTATCTAGTTCACACTTCCAGGGTAAATAAAGTTCTAATTGCTAAATTTGGAAATGAAGGAACTACTGCTATCTAATCTTGCAAGAAAGGAAAATGAGTGAAGGGATTGGTCTAGGTGGCACTTATGGTCATGGAGTCCAAGATGAGGGGTAAAGCTACTCCTAAACTAAGCTAGGCTATTATTGCAGGTCAAAAAAAGGTCAAAATAGGCTGCTATAGGTGTGCTACAAGATTCCTGTACTGCTATAGGATGTCCTGAAATGCTACAGGAAGTTGGATGAGAGGGTTTGGAGGGTAACAATGGTGAGATGAAATGTTGGAAGGTTGCATGAAAATTGCGGGAAGTGTAGGGAAGGTGATCAACACCCTTAGCTAAGCCCAACACTTCAAGAAGGTCAGATT
The DNA here is from genome assembly GCA_031772625.1 of Pinus tabuliformis. Lineage (NCBI taxonomy): Eukaryota > Viridiplantae > Streptophyta > Pinopsida > Pinales > Pinaceae > Pinus > Pinus tabuliformis. The sequence goes on from CM062818.1 coordinate 1,747,865,525, forward strand.
TGGGCTAAGATGGTTGCTCACGGTGACCAAAAGATAGATATCTAGAACAGTGGTCGACATACATAAAAAGAGAGTGGAAGGTCCTAGATGGAGTTGGTGAAAGGTTCCCTTACCTACAGATACAAAAACCATGCAACAACACATGCACATGTTTCTCTTTTCATTTGCAAATTATTACAAGACAAGGTGGAAAAGATGAGTTGAATTTGGAAAAATATCAAACTAATGCTAAGAACTTGATATATGAAATGAACTACCTTCTAAGCTACTTAAATCATGATAATAAACATACTAAATGTAAATATTTCCATGAAATAATAAACAACTATCTAAATAATGTCAAACTTGATTTATTCAATGAACAAGAAATCACACTATGTTTTTGGGATGTGATAGTGGGTTCCTATAATCATGATCCCATGAGGCATATGAGATAGGGGTCACTGACACAAACATTTTGATTGATTTTACTCTACTGAACTACAACAACTAATTAACTCTCTAAGCTAAAGGAAACATGCACAAGCAACAACTTAATCAATCTTCTAAGCTAACAGAAACATGAATAAACTTAAGCAATTAATCAACATTCTAGGCTCAGAATATAAATACATGAGAGGAACCTCTGCTACTAGGGTTTGGCCCTAACCCAAGAGCTTCAACCCTCTGAGTCAACTCAGTGCTGGATCAAAAAAAAACTTCTCATTATCATTCCAATGTGTCAAATACATAATCAAAATAACAGTAAGTATGCTTAAGCTCAATGGCCTCTTAGCTACAATAAAACTTCGAAACGTAATGAGTCCCTTAGCTTGTTTATTTATACAAAATGGAGCTACAAATATCTCCGTAGAAAATAGGGATATTTGACTCCCTAACTCAAGAATAGGTGAATCAAACTCTTCTTTGACTTGCACTAGCTTGACTACCAATGAAGTCGACCTGCTTAACTGTTAATGACACTGAGTTGATGAGATATAGTGTGTATATTCGACTGATTGGAGGAGTTAAGGAGGTGGACCACCTCCTAGAATCTCTCTTTCTCGTCTACTCCAAGTTCCTACACTCAAATCCACTCAAAATTGCTCCAATGACTACATTTAATACATATTAGGCCACATGACATAGAAACACTTCTTTACTGCTCACACTAAGCATAATATAACAATTTTTGTAGATAAATGTGAGAAAAATATAAATTGATAAGCTGGAGGATGGCATTGTGACCCATATAATATCCCAAAGTTTTGCAGATGGTGTGCCTTCCTGAGGGTAGAAACCTTCATTTCTCTCTATGTATTTCCCGTTGCTTCCTTTCCTCTTCTTCATTTCTACCTTCTTGTAAACCCAACAGAAAAGGTGGACTGAGCTTGAGACCAATTCAGTTGACCTTCAATATCTGCATGACCCTTTTTTACATAGATGTTCTGTAGAATTTTCTCTACAAATCAGCTAGCTCATTGATATCATATAGAAATTTCACCTGCAGATCCAACTGATATATGCAATATACTAAAGCATAATACTAGATCTACATCTACCATAAACTTTGCAGAAGCTAATCAACCATGAGAAACATCAAGCATGAACACATATAACTGATAAGAAGGAATCAATCACACATAACACAGAATATATCACTGGGGAAAGCACCAGCATAAAACCCCAACTCTGTATTATCAATCAAGTGGAAATCCTCAACAACATACAAAAAAAATCAGCTCAAAAGCTATCCTACTCTCTCTGTACTCTGATGATGTATATCATGAACCAATATAGCCCTGTATATAAAGGCTGCTCCTTTGGTCCAATCCCCTATTTCCTTGCGCAATTTTGATTGGAATTTAATTACAAAACACATGTATATTGATCTAATCACACCTACTGTCAACCTCAGGTCCAACTATGCAATCCTTGAGGACACTAGTTCCACCTACATGCAAGGAATATTCACTAGGAAGATCCAAGCATCTGATAGTACATTGTCCCTCATTTGATCTCAACTGGGTCTCTGACAGAACTGACATGCATCAGTTATCCATGAGTGAATACACAATTATCTGAAATAATAGTTGTCACATACATGCAAGCATCAACAAACTATATCTCATTAATTTAACAACTTGTTAAATTAATCTAACTGAACTTGACTAGTTTAAACTAAGTCAACTGATCCTCTCAATATATAACTCACCCTTAATTCCTCAATTAGTGGAGAAATTATTGCATGTTCACACAAAGACTTCAGTTTTCTTTTCCTTAACTAATTAACTCATGGAGAATTAATTAATTAATATTCTAAACTGTTGTTAAGACCAAATTCGATTTTACTTCCTATAGATAGACCAGGGACTGCTATAAATAGGAAGGGACCCAGAAATTCTATTTTTAGAACTTTCTATTTTTAGCAGTTTCACCTCTCACCCAAGGTGGCCAATGACCTCACTACCAAACAGCTATTTTTAGACATGCCATTTTTAAGAGTCCTATTTTTAGCACATTCTAACTTTAACATTTCTTGTTGCACATTTTTCAACACTCCCTCTCAACAAGAAAGGCTTCCTCTCGAACCTAATCTTGTAACTCTGGAATGTTCTGCATGCAACACATCTACCCAGTCCACTTGCTCCAACAACACTTGGAATAAAAACACTCCCAACTGACCACTATATTAGGCTAGGAACATACTCTGATGCTGAAGCTCTACCTGTTGCTGACAACTGCTCCCTCTCTGACATCTGCGCTACTGCAACATCTCCATGCATCTTGCACCATTACACACCTCTCTATGCCACCTAGCACTGTGCAAAACACTTGTGCCTCTCGCATTGCTGCACCCTGCTAGCTATGCGCTGTCCTAGGATTCCCTGCACTGTCACTCTCTCTGCTGCTCCACCCGCATCTGTCTCTACCCAATCAATCAGTTCCTGCTACTCCACATTGGGGCTTCTATAGCAAGGTCTCATCCAAGAGGTTGGGTACCTCAAGGATCCTGCCCCTCCTCCTTGGGATGATCTCTCTATATCGCCCCACCTCCTACTTAGAGGTATGGCTGCATGTGATCCCTCAGCCCACCTGGCTCGAATTTCCCCCTACTGGAGGTCTCTGCATGAGTAGATGCCTTTACTCGATCTCCTCTTAGCTTCCCCTGTTGTGGCTGCTCCACAACCTCCTGAATCTACTGCACTAATTGTGTCTCCTCCATAATCATCTGAGACTTCTTCTGGCGCTGCATGTTGAGAGGTAACATACCCTCCCTCTCAACCACCAAGTCTCCATTAGTTGCCTTGCTCCTCAAGGCTTTGCATGCATCTTGAACCTCAAGAGCATACAGGTTCTTGACCTGTGAACCAATCTGCTTCACCTGTCTAGTGATGATGTGTCTAAGGAAAACCTTTCCCTTACTGAAGACTACATCATAGCCTCTATCTTCCAGCATTGCGATCGACACCAAGTTTCTCTTCAGTCCTGGTACATACTTGACATCGGTCAAGGTAATTCGAGCTCCATTCTCCCACTGAAAAATAACCGTGCCTACACCTGAGACACTGTACTTCTCATCATTACCCATCGCTATGAGTATCTGGAGATCTTTGTCCTCCAAAGTACCAAACAAACTCTTGTCACCGGTCATGTGGAAAGAAGCTCCACTATCAAGAAACCAACCACTTCCCACCATGGATGAAACCTTGCATGCGAAGAGTGTGAAATCCAACTCAAATTGTGAAGCAAGTGCCTCACCTTCAGATCCTTCCCCGGATCCCTTCTTGGATTTCCTTCGTGGACAATTTGAAACATAATGGACCACCTGATGACAATGAAAGCATCACACTTTTGATTTGTCAACCTTCTTCCCATCATTGGAAGAACTGGATTTAGAAAGAGAAACCTTCTCCTTCCCCTTCTTTGCCTTACTCACTAAGGCACAGTTTTCCTCATCCTCCAAGGATGAAGAACCGTCTCTGGTACTCCGTCTGATCTCCTCCTGCATCAAATCCGACCATATTCATTCCCAATCTGGCAGTTTCTCCCTTCCATTAACTGAGTTCTGGTAGCTATGCTAGCTCTCAGGAAGGCCAAGTAGTGCTAGACTCACCATATCACCATCAGTTGTCATGACCCCTACACTTGTAAGCTCATCCCTGCATGTGATGAGATTGGTCAAATACATAGAGATCATCTCACCCTTTTCACACTTGATCTTTCGAAGTTTGTCCTTCAGTGCCAACTTCCTCTGATCACTGTTATTCTGATATAAATCTTTCAATGTCTTCCACATTGCATGCGGAGTCTCCTTCCCATGGAGACTCGAAACAATGTGATCTCGAACTCCCTCCAAGAGAATTCTCCTAGCTCTAGCCACACACTTCTTCCAGTCTGCAACCTGAGTAGCATCAGTAGGCTTAGGGACATCTTGATCAATGAAGTCCTTAAGGCCATTATCTTCCAATACTGCCTCCATGCGATCCTTCCAAGCTATATAGTTTGAGCTGCCATCAAGGGCATACTCAAGCCTCAAACCATAGAAAGCCATCAATGAACTGGATGTGATAAGAACTGAGATCTATATCCCGAATAATAAACTTCGAATTCCTTCTTCTATATTGTTCTTCCTTGATCACCTGTGCTCCGATACCATGTAGAATTTTCTCTACAAATCAACTAGCTCACTGATATCATGTAGAAATTTCACCTGCAAATCCAACTGATATATGCAATGTACTAAAGCATAATACTAGATCTACATCTACCATAAATTTTGCAGAAGCTAATCAACCATGAGCAACATCAAGCATGAACGCATATAACTGATAAGAAGGAATCAATCACACATAACACAAAATATATCACTGGGGAAAGCACCAGCATAAAACCCCAACTCTATATTATCAATCAAGTGGAAATCCTCAACAACATACAAAAAGAATCAGCTCAAAAGCTATCCTACTCTCTCTGTACTCTGATGATGTATATCATGAACCAATCTAGCCCTCTATATAAAGGCTGCTCCTCTGGTCCAATCCCCTATTTCCTTGCGCAGTTTTGATTGGAATTCAATTACAAAACACATGTATATTGATCTAATCACACCTGTTGTCAACCTCAGGTCCAACTACGCAATCCTTGAGGACACTAGTTCCACCTGCATGCAAGGAATATTCACTAGGAAGATCCAAGCATCTAATAGTACACTGTCCCTCATCTGATCTCAACTGGGTCTCTGACAAAACTAACATGCATCAGTTATCCATGAGTGAATACATAGTTATCTGAAATAATAGTTGTCACATGCATGCAAGCATCAACAAACTATATCTCATTAATTTAACAACCTGTTAAATTAATCTAACTGAACTTGACTAGTTTAAACTAAGTCAACTGATCCTCTCAATATATAACTCATCCTTAATTCCTCAATCAGTGGAGAAATTACTGCATGTTCACACAAAGACTTCAGTTTGCTTTTCCTTAACTAATTAACTCATGGAGAATTAATTAATTAATATTCTAAACTACTGTTAAGACCAAATTCGATTTTACTTCCTATAGATAGACCAGGGACTGCTATAAATAGGAAGGGACCTAGAAATGCTATTTTTAGAACTTTCTATTTTTAGCAGTTTCACCTCTCACCCAAGGTGGCCAATGACCTCGCTGGCCAAACTGCTATTTTTAGACATTTTATTTTTAGGAGTCCTATTTTTAGCACATTCTAAACTTAACATTTCTTGTTGCACATTTTTCAACATGTTCTATCCAATGCATACCCCAACCTCTCAGGAGAGTGATACTCCCTGATTTCAAGGCTTTGTGGCAAAGAATTCCATCTCCTTTGACATGCTTGTCTGATCTCTATCCCTAATAGTCTGAGAGTGTTCTCAAAATGGGAGATGGCCTACTCTTGGGTGGCAAGGTATCTAGGTGCTAGTTTGACATCATTGGAATTAATGATGTGATTACTGATTATATCGATGGGACTTATCTACTCTGGCCTGATGTATAGAGGTTCTTTTTCTTATTTGGCCAATACTTCCTTCACCTCCTCAGCTCTGGCCTCCTCATGTGTCATCCATGGTGTCAGGGCCATCAAATGCAAGTCTCTCAAACATTCATATTAGTTAAAGTGAGGTTGCGCAGGTAGAATTCAACTAATTTGGCTTTGTCTTCAATGTTACTTCTATCACACAAATCAATGAAATGCTTGTAGTCCTAGAATGGAATGGACCCATGTTGTGCTAATGTCTTGGTCTGGAACTGCATCCACTAGTATTTGAGGAAAAGTGCATAGGATTTGGATGGAAATCTGCATTGTAGTGCCTCCATGGAGAGGCTTTCCATTGTGGCCAATTGGGTTTCTTTCTCTTGCAATTTCTTCCTCAGCCATCTATTTTCTACTTGCAGTTGTTCCCTCATTGTGGACTCTCTTTCTCTTAACTCACTCAACTCCTTGCCCAATTCTAGGAGATTTTCTCTCTTTCTCTTAACTCACTCAACTCCTTGCCCAATTCTAGGAGATTTTCTTCCATAAGGCCCACATCTTCCACCTTCTTGGATTTGGCAATCTGCATCCACCTATGTGTCCTTCCTCTCTCTTCTTCAAGTTTGAAGAAGAGAGGGATTACAAATTTATGTGGGATCACTCTGACTCCTTCAATGAACTTGTAATAGGAGCTTAAATTGGGTTGTGGACAAGGCTCGTGTAGCTCTGGAAGATCCTTTTCATTTTTTCTAGGAGAAGATGCCCCCTCCTACAATTATTGTGTTGCCTCTCTCCCTTCTTTATGCCTCTTTTGTTCTTCCTGTATCATTTTCTTCTCTTCTTTTAACATTTTTTGAGTTTCCTGCAGTAGAATTTGTTTTTCCCATAGTTTCCCTTTTCCCTTCTTTTTGTAGTTTGGTAGGTGACTTGGGTTGCTTAGAGGAGGTTGATCTAGTAATATACCTCCTTACATAGGTTATATGAGTCTTTGATATGGCTTTAGGAGATGTGAATTCCTCAACTTTCTTTTCAATGTGTTCTAGCTCCTCTCTTTTACTTGCGGATTATTCAATTGTAATAGGGGTCTTTGTGGGAGTTTGAGGCTTCCCATGTTTAATCCTAGTACTTTTCCTTGTTTTGAAGTAGAGGGGAGTTTTCCTCTGCCTTTGATTCTTAGGTTTGATTGGTGTGCTTAAGGAAGCTAGGGAAACAACTACCTCTTTTTCAGTGTGACCAGGAGACAAACCTTTATGCTCTGGGGATACCTCCTCTTCTCTAGGTGTTGTGGTTTTCTCAGGGCTTTGTTCTTCTTGTTGTTCCTCCTCTTCTTCTTCATTTTTCTCTTTCTCAACTTCTTCCTCTTGCTCTGGTTCTTCCTCTGTTTTCTCTGCCTCTTCCTCTTCTTCCTCTCTTGCCTCTGCCTCTTCTTCCTCGGCTCTAGAGGTTGGGGTCTCACCAAGTGCAAGGACTTGAGTTTCAAGGAAGGATTCTCTGTCCATATCCCTGAATGTGGATCAGAGGACATGAACCCTTAATTTATTTAAATAATATTTTACTATTAGTTTGATGATGCCATGGTGGCCTAAGTGATGTTGCTTTCCCTCTTTCACCTTTTGGCCCATGTCCATGATGGACTGTAGGAGGAAATAAGGGACTGTGTCTTTGGTCTGTGGGAAATCTTGATTTAAATATCAATTTATGGAGAAATCTAAATTGTTATCCATAGACTACACACAATCTACCTTCACAAGAGATTAGATTAAGGATATGGTAGGCCACCTATCCCACGGATATGGTAGGCTCTGCCTTTTGACTCCATTTTTATCTTCAATAGGCTTCTCATTAGTAGTGAAGAAATTATTCTTAGCAATGGAACTATTGAACCTGTCTTCTTTCCTCCATTGGACCCCTATGGGAAGTGTTGTAACCCTGCTGATTAGCTCAGGACTGATAGTAATGGATAATCCCCTCGCCACAGTGGTGGCAGTAACTTTGTTCTAAGAGTTTAGGGCCATGCAAAATTCGTAAGTGATATCATCATCATACCCCTTCAACAACTCAAAGAAACCTAACCACTAATTCGTGCTGAAAATGTCTACTACTGGGGGTTGAAGATGAATTCTCTTAGTGTCTGTAGGTTCTCTCCTATTAAACCCCCTCCCATCTTCTTCTCTGTTTTCAACTAGGTGTAGGAGGGATTCCTCCTTTGATAGATCCAATATGAATTCAAAAATAATAGAGGGTTGGAGTCTCTAGTCAATGAAAACTATGTATATACCCTCTACTTTATAGCCAGAAAAACTCTTTTAATCCACAAGATGACAATTATTACTAGGAGAATTCAAGGTGCACAAACATGTAAATCATGAACAAAAGAATGATAGGGGCCACTTAATTTTCACCACATATCTTGGTATAATGATAATTGGAGGCCAAATCGACCCTAGGCAGTGTTCTTGAACCCTTGGAGGCTTCCTGTAGAAATTTTATGTGCTTCATGTAGCTTCCTGTAGCTGCCTCCTATAGAAATGATAGGGTAGGGTTTGACTCCTCTCGATGGATTCCTAGGCTCGTCCTTACCTTAATTGATCTTGAAATGAATGAATATGCAAGAGAATTTGGGCCTTGGTATGTTATATGCTATTTTTGGCTAGGGCTCGAAGTGTTGTGATGACTTGGCAGAAGTGAAAGTTTTCCTCATTTAGACCATTGGTCCACTTGGAGTTATCATTCTCTCATCCCTCGTAATCAACACCCACTCACTCTTAACTAATCTTGACTGATGTGACACTCCCATGTTGCATGATGACTAATAAATCACTTTTCGTTCACTAACCGAGGGTGGCCAAGTTAACTGGCCACCTCCAACTTATAAAAATACCTTACCTCAACATTCATACATTTTTCATTATTTTACACCTAGGGAGGAGCTTAGAGGTTACCATACCTATGCCTACCTTGTGCTCAATTGATGCATGTTGGAGTGTTGGATCTTTGTGCTGCTACTCAGGGAGTTACCTTGCTGTCTTTTTTCTCCTGTGTATACTTTCTTTGCTCCTGTGTATTTGACTGTTGGTGTTGTTCACATGTGCAGGTGATTTGTTGATATCACAGGTGATGTTGTTGCTCCTGTAGGGTCATGCTTGGAGTGGTTGGATGCCTCAAGAGATGGTATCATGTTATGAAACCAGCTCACAAAAATATAGAAAAGAGAGATCAACGCCTTAGAATTCAGCCTCTTCGAGGGGGAAACCTCCTTTACATTACACAAATGAACAATTCTTGGATGATTCAAATGACAAAACCTCCTTTCTACATATAAGAGTCTAAGGAGTCACAATATAACCCAGCCGACCTAACAATAATAATATAAAGCCACAAAAATAACAATAGAGGGATTCTATGGGGCACAGTAATAACAATATGGGGACAATAGGGGCACAACAATATTAATAAGGGATACAACTACAATAGTAATGGGGTAATCACTAGTATTATAGGGACCCAACATGCCCCTCTCCTTCAAAAAAGTGTTGTCCTCAACGCTTGAGTAGTTTTGGATGCTTCTATATAAAATTCTCATCCTCCCATGTGGAATCTTCAGCGGATAAGTTCTTCCACTTGATAAGATACTCCGAAATTGATCGATTTCGTAACTGTCGAGTTCTTGTTTCTGTGACTGCTTCTAGTTCCAATATAATTTTTCCTTCCTCGTTAAGTTCTGGAAATATTGTTTGAACTGGGAGCTTATCGCCTATAACCTTCTTTAAACATGAAACATGTAAAATTGGGTGCAATCGAGAAGCTGCAGGAAGCTCCAATTTGTATAACATAGTACCAATCTTTTGCAACACCTTGTACGGACCATAATACTTTGATGATAATTTATTATCCTTCTTAGCTTGCTTGAGGGACATTTGCTTATATGGTTGTAGCCGTAGGAATACCCAATCACCTACATCAAAACTTCTTTCACTGCGATGTTGATCTGCCTGTTGTTTCGTTCTATTCTGTGTCAACACGAGGTTATCCTTTAAGAGTTGGAGGACTTGTTGTTGATGTTTGATGTGATGTTCCACTGCTTGAACCTTAGAATTTTCTCTTAAATATGACGTGATGGATGGCGGCTGATATCCATAAAGTGCCATAAATGGGTCATTTTTGTTGCTGTATGGAAGGAAGTGTTATACCACCATTCAACCAGAGGCAACCATTTGACCCATTGTGTCTATTTATCATATACAAAGCAACAAATATATCCTTCCAAAAATTTGTTTACTATCTCAGTTTGCCCATCAGATTAAGGATGATAAGATGAGCTATGAGCTAACTGACTACCAAGACAAGAAAATAATTCTATCCAAAAATTTCCAATGAAAATGGGATCTCTATCACTTACAATAATCTTTGGGTTTCCATGTATCTTTTGAATTGTTTCCATAAATGCAGTAGAAACTGTACTGGCTTTAAATGGATGTGATAATGCAAAAAATTGTGCGTACTTGGTAAGTTTGTTAACTACCACCATGATGACACTCTTTCCCTCATACTTGGGTAAACCTGTGATCAAATCCATTGAAACCTCCTCCCAATGTTGGCTTGGAATGGATAAAGGTTGTAATAGACCCGGTGTCTTAATTGTTTCAACTTTATTTTGTTGTCAAACCAAACATTCCACCACAAATTTTTGAATATTTGATTTAAGGCCCTCCCAAAAAAAATTCTTCTTAACCCTATGGTAAGTTTTTAGAAATCCTGAGTGCCCTCCTAAGGGAGAAGTGTGCAATTCCATAAGAATCTTTTGTTTTATCTAGGAATTCTTACAGAGGTATAAGCGATCTTTGTACCATAACAAATCATTTTGCCAGCTAAATGTATCAGACGTACTAGATTCTTGTTGTAACTTTCGAATAAGTGCCCACACTTCTTCATCATTCTTTCATTCCTCCCTTGCTTCATTTATCCAATCTGGTTGGATAATAGAAATGGCGCACAACAATGCTTCCACATCCTCATCCTTTCTTGAGAGTGCATCTACCACCACATTTTGCTTCCCTTTTTTGTAGATGATTTCAAAGTCATAACCCAACATCTTTGTGACCCACTCTTGTTGCTCTTCAAGGGATAATCTTTGTTCTAAAAAGTATTTAAGGCTATCATGATCCGTTTTTACCTTGAAGTGTCTTCCCATTAGGTAGGGTCACCATTTATTAAGTGCATGGAGTATTGCCAACATTTCCTTCTCATAAATAGCTTTGTGTAAAAAATTTCCCTTGATTGTGTTATCACCAGAAACTATAGTCCATGTATATGACAATTGTCCATAAATTTTGAAGAGTCTTGTGGTCTTGTAAATAGCTTTGTTAACTTGTGTTAATTTCAAATTTTGAAAATGCAAGAGTTATGAATGAAATTCGTGTAAAGACAAGGGCATTGGTCATCTTTCATCATAGTTAGTTATGTCATGTCTTGTCAAAAGTACTTGCGCAGTTTCGCAGCGCGGGTGTCATGTCTTAGGTACTTGCGCAGTTTCGCAGCGCGGGTATGATTGGTCAAGTCTGTTGCTCAAATCTGTTTGCGCGGTTTCGTAGCGGCTTGTTTGTTAGCGATTTCGTAGCGCATTCCCTTAAATTTGAACTGCCCGCGCTACGAAATCGGGGTTTCGGGTTTTTATGCAGCGTTTTTCCCTAACTGTCTAATCCGAGAGGGGATGAGTTACGTGTCCGGTCATGATTGTTTCCTCACACCATTTGTCTGTCATGATTCGCCATTACTTTGCCATCAGATTTGATCTCATTGAGTTAGGTGTCGGTTTGGGGAACGTTATGGAAAGTGGTCGTGTCATAATATGTTTTTCATAACAAATGAATGTCTTCTGCTTGATGAAAGCTTGAGCTTCATCCTAAATAGACTTCTGCAAGCGAGCCTGATTTCTACAGCGTAAAATCTGCTATTGTGCTGCAAACCATTGTCATTCCCTCGTGAAGAATTGTGTTAAGAAGTATGGAGAAAAAAGAGCATCGTTCAGGGAGGTGTGTGAGAACAGAACCGGAGGGATTAGATGTAACCCTCAGGGATGAGGAAATAGCAAAGGCATTCAGAGCTACTGGTTGTTGGCGGTTTTGTGAAAAGCTAAAAGGTGGACATGCAGAAGTTACCAAGGCATTTGCAGTGAATTTTACGGGATTAAATTCAAAAGTGGCCATGCTGGAGTTCCCGGTTTCACCTGAAGTTATTTCTAAAGTCACAGAAATCCCAAGAGGTGGTCAAGAGTGGTTCAAGAATTTCAAGTTTGATATGGGTCCGTGTAAGGAGTTCTTAAAGGCACCGTATGTGAATGAAGATCTCTCCAGAGCTGTCCCAAGGAGTTATCTTAAGGAGAATTATGCTGCATTATTGTCATGCATTCAGAAGTATTTGACGTGTGAAGGCCGATACAACAAAGTTTACTCATATCATTTCAAGCTGTTGCTACACTTTACTGGTAAGAGCTCCATAGACATACCCTTTTACTTATTCAGGAGTATTTCTAAGATGTGTGATAAAATTCAGTTGAAGAAGGAAGCCTATGAAACTTCTCTTTTCCATCATGGTCTGGTTAAATTACTGGTGTTGGATAGCCTACATAAAATTGGTAAGGACTGGGACTCGTTTGTATTCATGGCCGGTTTCCCAAGTAAAACGAGCCTAACTCCTTTACCTGTAAGAGAAAAAGAAGATAGGAGTGACGGTACTACTTTGGCTGAGTTAAGAAAAGAAATAACAGACCATAGCAAGTCCAAAGCTAAAACAAAGAAGACTCCTAAGTCAGCAGTTGAAAAAGCTCCTGAAGCATCGACAATCAAAACTTCAAAGTCATCCAAAGTATCTGAAAAGGAAGCTTCTAAGTCATCTCTTAAAGAAACACCAGAATCATCTAAACAGAAGACTCACAAAGGAAAAGATGAATTTGAGTCCAATAAAGTGGAAAGGGTTTCAAGAGTAAGAACTAGAGGACAGCTAAATAAAGAAAAGGGAAAATTGGCTCCTGTGGAAGAAAGTCCTGTGTCTAGGGGTAGTTTAAATGATTTGTTGGAAGCTATTGAATTAGAACAAGAGCACCCAATTCAAGTTGAACCCCTTGAAATTGAACAAGATCAATTGGTATCGCCAATGCATATTGATTTAACACTGTCTTCTCCTGAAAGTTCAAAGAAGTCAAAGGCTTCTAAAAAATTAAAGTTTGAAGAACCAGGGGTAGAGTATGCTTTTAAACCCCGCAGACCAATGACTAGGAGGCAAGTGAAGGAAGCAGAAAAGGTTCAAAAAGGGAAAGTCTCTTCAGACTTGCCTAGGACAGAGGCACTGGAAATTTTCTCTGAAATGGTCCAAGCAGCTAAAAATAAGAGTAAGGACAAAAAGGTGGTTATGAGTCCAAGTGGCAATATGGTGGCCATCAAAAAACAAGCTGGAGTAAGTAAGGAGATACCTCAGGTCTCAAATGTTTTTAAAGAGAAGGCAGTCAGGTATACCAATTATAGGAAAGCTGTGTTGAAAGGTAAAGCAAGAATGATCAGTCAAGCTAGTTCGGTGTCTGATGCCTATGTATGGACAGTACCAGCTTTAAAACAAGCAAAAACTATGAAACAAGTGAACATAAGTCTGAAAGCAGAGAATAAGAAGTTGAAGAAGGAGGTCATCAGTCTGAGAGAAAAGCTAGACAGGCTAGCTAAATGATTCAAGAAGGATTGTGTATTCTCAAAATTTTGATATATTTTGGGTCATTATCTTGTCAAAAGTTTTTGAGACTTTTTGTGTTTTTTTGCTGGTATGGAATGATTGAAGAATTATAAATTTGAAGTGATACTGTTTTGAGGCTCATAAAATTGATTTTAATGACCTACAGCAGTTTCGTAGCGCGCTACGAAACTGCTGTAGATGACTGATTATGATTAAAGCTTGGAATGGAATGCTGAGGTCAGCATATATTTTAACAAATGGTCAAATATTAAGCCTGGGGAATTTAGAAGATCAATCAGATACTTTGTTAAAGAGGCCAAGGGTAAATATTAAAAAAAGGGGCGAAGTTTTGTTTTTTGCTAAAAAGTCACTTTATCTCCGAGAATTTAGGGTTTGGATAGAGCTGCTGAGGTGTAAGATAATCCACTTGTCTAGCTCTGGGATGGCTGGTTCATGAATTCTTTTTAATCAGACGAGGTTATCCGAGGTGTAAGAGGTTCAAATATGGATCATTAATATGTGGACACCGAGGGGGACAATAACCAAGAATATAGGCTTCGTTTTCTTTTCGGTTATGTGAATCATCTCTGCATCAGGAACCCGAAGCTGTATATACATTGAACATGCTTCTAGTTTGGATATGGTTGTTATGGCAATGATACAGGTGGTGAGCTTTGAAGAACATAGCAGGGTATACAAGGAAGGAGACTTAAAGGGCCAGTATGATGGAATCCCCTGTTTTCGTATCATCATAACTTTTGTAATTAATCAGTTGGTTTGTGTCATGGTTAAGGTCATTTATGTAAAAACACGAGCTCCCTTCATGCTGGTTGAGGAGCCTCGTACAGTAGTTTTTGATAGGCTATATATAGGAAGACTTGATATGTAAAAAAGGTTGGATACTTAATAGAAAAAGTGTGTTGTTTTGGGCCACTGTAAGATCTTTTTTGACAGTAATAGTAAAACAGAGTTATACTCTTCTCAAGATTCTCGAAGGATTGCCATGGTCAAATGAAGTGATGATGTGTTATACCTTATGTTATTTTATGGTTTTGTTGTATGCAATCACTCAGAATTCATACTTGTATGCTCTGACTTCCTGTGTATACAGCAAGCTATGTGTGGTGGAATATGTTTGACTTGTAATGCTAAGAGCCTTGATTTCTATGAGTTCACTGTGTTTTCTTGTTTGCTTGATATTATAGACTCCATAGCCCAATGAGATATCTTTTGGTGTGTTTCCAACCAGTTATGCTTACATTAAATCTATTGTACAAGAGTTAGCCCTCTTACCAACATTCAAAATCAATAACCTTTTCTTGAGAGAGCCCTCTCAGGCTAGGGA
Organism: Pinus tabuliformis; assembly: GCA_031772625.1. Taxonomy (NCBI): domain Eukaryota; kingdom Viridiplantae; phylum Streptophyta; class Pinopsida; order Pinales; family Pinaceae; genus Pinus; species Pinus tabuliformis. The sequence goes on from CM062818.1 coordinate 1,747,880,569, forward strand.
GGCCAATCCTTAGTCAAAAGCTTGGTCTGAAATAGTTACACAGAGTCTGCCTGATCAGCAGCCCTTCAGTTGTGATTTTGTGATAACAGATTGGATGAATTTCAAAAGCAATGGGTCTTTCATCTTGCATTAAAACAACACCAATGCCATTTCTTGAAGCATCACATTCCACAATAAAGGTTTTTGTGAAGTCTGGTGTAGCTAAGACCGGTGCTTGGCACATTGCCTCTTTAAGATGCTCGAAGGCCTTTGTTGCTTTTGGAGTCCATGAAAATGCATCTTTCTTCAATAATGTTGTTAGAGGTGCTGCTATTCTCCCATAATTCTTTAAAAACTTGCGATAATACCCTGTCAACCCGAGAAATCCTCGCAAATGCTTTATGGATGTGGGGATTAGCCATTCCTTAATGGCTTTAATTTTTCTAGGGTCTACCTTAACTCCTTCATGAGATACGATATGACCCAAATATTCCACCTCTCGTACTCCAAAGAAACATTTGGATCTTTTTGCATATAATTGTTTCTCCTCCAATAGTTGTAGCACCCTGTCAACATGTTCAACATGATCCTTCCAAGACTTGCTATAGATTAGTATATCATCAAAAAACACTAACACAAATTTTCTAAGGAATGGTTTGAAAATGGAATTCATCAAACCTTGAAATGTTGAAGGTGCATTGGTAAGGCCAAAAGGCATGACCAAAAATTCATAATGACCCTCATGAGTTCTAAATGTTGTTTTTGGAATGTCTTCAGTCTTCATTCTGATTTGATGATATCCTGAACGAAGATCCAACTTGGTGAAGTAAATTGATCCATGCAATTCATCCAGTAATTCATTAATGACAGGAATGGGAAACTTATCTTTAATAGTGAGCTTGTTGAGCTCCCTATAATCTGGACACATGCGCCATGATCTATCCTTCTTGTGCACCAATACTACTGGAGTAGAGAAATAACTTTGACTCGGTTGAATTATACCAACCTCTAGCATTTCTACAACCATACATTCAATTTCACTCTTTTGGGCATAGGGATATCTGTATGACCTGATGTTTGGAGGAACACTTCCTAGAATCAGATGAATAGCATAATCATGATCACGAATAGGTGGGAGACCTTTGGGAGTCTCAAATACCTTGGAATGATTGTCCAAGACTTTTTGGAGATCTGGAGAAATAGATGATTCCATCATGGAAACATCTAGCGAACATAATTGTGCAATGACACCTCTTTGTTCCTTTTTTAGAAGCTTTGCCATACCGTTAGAGCTCATTATCTTTCCCGGTTTCCCTGCAATACCCCTTAATTCAACTTCCTTTCCTTCCACAGAAAATTTCACAAAAAGTTCTTGAAAATTAAAAGCTATTGCACCAAGGATTGTAGCCATTGGACTCCTAGTACAACATCAGCACCTCCCATTGGAATGGAAAGCATTGGGCTAGTCAATACATATTCTCCCATGGATAGCTTGATATTATGGCACTTTCTAGAGCAGTTTATTTTTCCTCCATTTGCAACCATCACTTGACACTCTGGTGTTGGATATAAGAAGCAATTCAATTCTTTTGCTACCTTACAATGAATAAAATTGTGGGTACTTCCTGAATCAATCAACACTATTACCTTTTTCTTCTTGATTTGTCCTTCTATCTTGATGGTTTGAGGAGTGGTAATTCCCACCAATGCATTACAAGATATGGTCGGATTCATTTCTTCTTTATCTAGGCTTTTTTCCTAGAGTATATCCTCTTATTTTGACCTTTCTTGCTCCTTTTCCTCTTCCTCTTCACAATCTATGTAGAGTAATTTCTTCTCAACACACTTATGACCTTTAGTGTATTTGCTATCACAACTGTAAAAAAGCCCTTTTGCTCTTTTTTCTTCCAATTTTTGTGGTGTCAACCTTATAGGTTGTGGAATACTAGGGGCAACAACACTTCCATATTTATAGTTGTGAGTGGTATGCTTCCTGGTTGCCATAATTTTGCTTTCCATTTTTCTTGCTAACCTAAATGCATTCTCTAATGAATCAGGTTCCCAAAGGCAAACATCATGTTGGATATTATCCTTTAAAGTCCCTATGAACACATCAATCCTATGCTCCTCTGGAATATATTTTACGCTTATGTTCAATTTTTGGAACTCCTTAATGTGCTCCATTATTGAACCCTTTTGTTTGAGACTTATCAATTGACTAAAAAAAGTGTTTCTTTTTGTATCCTCATAATGTGCTGTCAATTCTTCCGTAAAAATTTCCCAAGTGATAATTTGTTTACGAGATAAAAGCCATTGATACCATACAAACTGATTTGGTTCCAAATATAAAGTTGCAATACATACCTTTTGTATGTTTTGTACATTATTGAGATCGAAAAATTGCTCCATCTGTAATATCCATGTTGCGGGATCCTTGCCATCAAACTTCCTCATATTGATTTTTGGAATATGGTGGGCCTTCGATCCAACATTAGAGTCTATGGAGTCATGATTAACATTTCTTTCGTTCTCATCATGAATTTCCTTTACTACCCTTTCACCATTAGTGACCATTTCTTGTAGCAACTTATTCATATTTATCTTCAATTCTTCCATCTTATCATCCATGCCATCAATTTTAGCGTCCATGCCATTCATCTTAGCTTCCATGCCATCCATCTTAGCTTCTACACCTTTCTTTAAACAATCCATCTTAGCTTCTACACCTTTCTTTAAACCATCCCTCTTAGCTTCTACATCTTTCCTTAAACCATCCATCTTAGATTCTGTTGCTTTTTGTGCAAGTGACTCTTGTTGCACTTGGTCTGGTAATTTTGATATATCATGTTGCATTTCTTCCTCTTATTCATGAGTCATGCTAGATCTTTCAAGTTTCTTACTAGGTGTTTGCATTTTCTTTCCTCAGGGCATCAATTACCGATTCAAACTAATTTTTCAAACCAAGCTTATGCAAAAATTCTAAAAAAACTACACACCTTTTTTCACTTTGTAGAAGCTTGATGTTGAATCTGATGTATGTCTACAATTTCAGATCATCTAGTTCTGAAATTGTGACCTATAGTAGCCCTCTGTGTCCTCTCTCCAATGCCACCAGTCTGATCCAAATTGGATTCTCCAAGGAATAGTTATGCACAATCTCCCAACATGACATGATTATAGACTAGTTCAGTAGAGCGAACTTGTACGACGTGCCACGAGTCACTGTTTCAACCTTTGGGTCTGAAAAATATCTACAAGAAACTACATTCCATCCTCTTTCTGTACCTTCTTATGAAATTTCAATCTGATTCTTAGAGAGAAAGTTATGACGATTTTCCCCAGGTCACCTATTTGGAATGTAATTCAGGAGTCTATAAAAAGACCAACTTCCTCAGATCATATCTCTGCAAATATAGCGTAAAAATCTATGACATTTGGACCCAAGATTTAGCGCGATTTCTTCTCAAATGGGTTTTCTTTTTATCTTCTGAAACTTTGCAAAAAAAAAGTTATAGCAAATATTCCACGATGACCTATTTGGAGCAACGAAACCCTAGAATCCAAAGTTCTAATACCAAATTTTATGAAACCAGCTCACAAAAAGATAGAAAATAGAGATGAACGCCTTAGAATTCAGCCTCTTCAAGGGGGAAACCTCCTTTACATTACACAAATGAACAATTATTGGATGATTCAAATGACAAAACGTCCTTTCTATATATAGGAGTCTAAGGAGTCACAATATAACCCAGCCAACCTAACAATAATAATATAAAGCCACAAAAATAACAATAGAGGGATTCTATGGGGCACAGTAATAACAATATGGGGACAATAGGGGCACAACAATATTAATAAGGGATACAACTACAATAGTAATGCGGTAATCACTAGTATTATAGGGACCCAACATATCATCCATGCAACTTGATGGGAAGGAAAAAATATCCTTCAGGCTTGCCTATAATGGTTGTACAGGTTGCTATAGGAGATCCTGTAGAAGCCCTCTTTTTTCTCCTTTCCAAGGTATTTTTCTCCTGGGGTGTGATGAGAAAGAGTGTGAGGGGATGTAAGATGAAGTTAAGGCCATAATTGAGTAAAGTAGCGCTATGGAAATGGAGGGAATGTCCTTTGTGTTTTTTTTTGGAAATTTCTAGGATGAGACAGAGCTTATGGTTAGCTTTGAAAGATAATGATCTTTTTGTGAAGTGAGGATGCATTAATGGTGGATCAAGGTGGAAGGACCCTAATTAACCTTGGATATGTCATGGATGATGACTTTCCCAATTGGATCCTCTTCCTGTAGAATTTTGGGACTTTCCTGTGGTGCTACATGATCTTCCTATAGTACTTACACACTTCCTGTAGCAATCCAGACAGGGCTTGAAAATGGGTTTTTGAGCCATGAGGATGGGCGATATTGGTGAGGACATGGTTTTCACGGAGGGTATGGAGTGAATGGATATAAAAGTGGATGGAAATTTGAGAATGTGGCCTTTTAGCTCTGTAATTTTCCACTGTCCTCAAAACCTGTAAAATGACAAAAATTATTAATGGGCGGGTTGTGGATCCCTGTCATGGAATTATCCTTTGTTTTTTTCTTTGATTTTTGTTTTTTGAGGGACACACAAGATGCCTCAAGAGAGGTTTTCAACTTGTATTCTTTCTCTGTGCACCTCAATGGAGGTTTTCACCTAGGGATCTTTTATTTTTTTCTTTTTTCACTCCTGGCTTGCCTCAAGGAGATTTTCAACCCAAAAGTTGGCCTCAGATGCCTCATGGAGGTTTTCATCTAGGCCTCTTATTTTTTTTTCACAAAAAAAAATAGTATCTAGAAACACTATGACTTGGAAGCTATGCCACTTCCAATCACATTCACTTCTCTGCTGATGGTGCTAATGAACTCTTCCTTGGACGTAGGCTTTCTATAAGCCTTCAATCCATAGCCATTGACAAGCAAGTGAATATGTTCCTCATCAATGGTCCTGATTTGAACAACTCAATTGTCATGTAATTTCTATATTAGGTATGGGCCTAACCACCTTGTCATCAATTGTCCTTTGAATTCCTTGAATCTAGAGTCATATAGCATAGCCAACTCCCCTTCTTGAAAAACCTTGTCCTTAATGTTCCTATCATGCCAGATATTCCTCTGAAATTGGATAAATTCAGTGTGTAGGATGGCTTGCATTCTGAATTCATCCAAGCCATTTAATTGGAGCAACCTCTCCTGTTGTGCCTTTGTAATATCTAAATCCAATTATGTTTCCATTATCAAAGTATTATACTCAAACTTGATGGAGAGCAGAGCCTTATTTCCATAAACCAAGTCATAAGGGATGAAACCAGTAGTTGTCTTCCAAGTTGTATTATAGGCCCAAGTGGTATCCACTAATCTATCTTCCCAATCTTTTTTGTTTCTTCTCACAACCTTGGTGAGGATGCTTTCTAATTCCCTATTGGTGACCTCTACTTGTCCATTGGCCTGAGGATGGTAGGCGGTAGATTTTATGTGCTCAATATGATGCTAACTTAGTAAATTCTCGATCACATGTCATGTGAATTGAGCTCCTTAATCGGTGACTAGCTCTCTAGGGTACCCAAATTTGTAGAACCCATTCTCCCTTAAGAACTCAACAAATTTCGCATCTGTTTCCACCTTAACAAAATTTGCCTCAACCCACTTTGCCAAATGATCAATGCATACAATGATGTAATTTTTCTACCTTGATGGTGGATCAAATGTCCCAATGAAATCCATGCCCCACTTGTCAAATGGATCTAAACCTACCTGAGGTTGCAAGGGAATTTCATCCTTGGGAGTAGGTTTCCCCATCCTCTGGGAGTGATCACATCAACTGGTGTATCTTCTTTCATCTTGGTGGAGGGTGGGCTAACAGTAGCCATCTTGTAGAACCTTGAAAGTTGTCCTCTTGGCAGAAAAGTGACCTCCACAAGGCCCATCATGACAGGCTGACAATGTCAAATAATTCCTCTTCGCTGACACTTCTCCTTAAGATTTGATATGGTCCAAGCTTAAAGAGGTTGTCCCCAATTAGATTCAAAGGGGAACTCTTCCTTACAATTCTACTCTTCCCCCTGGATGACAGATTTGGAGGGAATTTCACAACAACTAGGTAGTTGGATATATAAGAAGACCATGGAGAGAGAAATAAAATTGAAAATAAGTGCTCATATGGAAGTTGATCATCAACCATCCCTTCATCACCTATAGGCAAAGCAAATCTAGACAAAAATTCTAAAGCTACATTTTCTTTACGTCGCTTATCAATGATAGTTAAATCAAATTGTTGTAATAGGAGCAACCATCTAATGATTATAGTATTCACATCAGGCTTGTTCATTGAGTACTTGATAGTTGCATGGTCAGCATAAAAAAAAAAAAAAAAGTGTGATATCTAGTGATGCAGTGTCTGAACTTGGTCAAATAGTGGACACCAACTAGGAGTTCCTTCTCCGTTACAGTGTAATTGAATTCATCCTTAGACAAATTTTTGCTAATGAAGTAAATGGCATAAGGAAACTTGTCAACTATCTGGCCTAGAGATTCTCCTACGACTTTGTTAGATGCATCAACATGGATGTGAAAAGGAAGAGCCCAATTGGAGCTTCTAAGTATGGGTGTAGTAGTTAATTTGTCTTTTAAAATTTCTAGGGCCTCTTGGAAACTATCTGACCAACAAAATTTAGAGTCCTAGGCCAACAATCCAAACATTGGTGAGGCTAATTCGCTGAAGTATTTGATAAAACTCCTATAATATCCAACTAAGCTCAAGAAGCTCCTAACATCCCTCTACTTTTGAGGAGTAGGGACCCTTTTTATGATGGAAATTTTGTTTAGGTCTACTTGTATTCTCTTCTGAGATATTGAATGGCCAAGGACAATCCCTACATACATCGAGAATTCACACTTCTCAGGACTAAGCGAGAGGTTCATTTCAATGCACTTGTTTATAACTTTCCCCAAGTTAGAGAGAGCCTCTAGGAAGTCATACCCCTAGGGAGTGAAATCATTCATGTATATCTCTATAGAGTCATGGACTAGCTCAACAAAGATGCTCAGAATTTCCCTTTGAAAAGTGGTAGGGACATTGCATAATCCAAAAGGAGGGAACCTATAAGCAAAGGTACCCCAAGGACAAGTGAATGTAGTTTCATCTTGGTCCTCTAGGTTGATCTGGATCTGATTGTAACCACTGAATGCATCCAGGAGAGAAAAGAACTTATTCCCTGCAAGACCATCCAAAACTTGATCAATGAAAGGTAAAGGGAAATAGTCTTTTTTAGTGGCTTTGTTCATCTCTTTGTAATCCACATAGATCCTCCACATTCGATTCTTCTTTGGGACCAAAACTAGAGAGGAAACCCACTCACTATCTGAGATGGGGTAGATGAACCCTGCATCCAACAACTTCCGCAGCTTTTCCTTTACTATGTCTTTGAGGGTTGAGTTCATTCTCCTATGAGGTTAGTGCAAAAGTTTTCATCCTTCCCTAATGTAGATGATATGAGTACACAATAAATGATGAAACCCTTTAATTTATTTTTAGCTCCAAGCAAAGGCATCTAAGTGCTCTCTTAGCATGTTGCACAACTTCTCTTCTTGGTTGGTTGAGAGAGAGGGGTTAATATTCAAGGTTTTAGATGGACTAAATTATACCATTTTGACATGTGCAAGACTTGGGTTCACTAGGCATAACTTAGTCCAAAGATTACCCTCAAATTCCTTTAGAAGCTCATAAAGAGTCATGGTGTTGGGGGGCTGGTTCTAAAGGATTTGGTCAATGAGGTCATATTCATCAGGTTTCCCCCCTCCTATGACAACATCTAGGTTACATATTGGATGGGATGTGGTATGGTACACTTAATCTTCCTCCTTCGCTTCCAACCAAAGGGGTAAGTCATGCTCAAGGGATGGTTGAGAAGGAGGGTACAATACCAATTCTTTTGAACAAATGCCCATTCTTAATGGTCATGGTCCCAACTCTACAACTTATGTAAGAGTCAATAGTGGATATCCATGGTCTTCCAAGGATGAGAGGATAGCCAATAAATTTGGTCTTTTGATGGAGAACTAGGAAGTCATCAGGATACTCCCGGGAATCAATTGAGACCATTACATCCTCAACAACTCCCTTGGGAGCCACTGTGGACCTGTCTACAAGTTGCAGCACTATGGTGGTATTTCTCAAAGATCCTTGGAGGTTTAGTTTGAGCATGGCTTCCTTAGTCATCACATTTATGATAGCCCCAAGGTCAATCAATGTGTGAGGGACAATGATGCCATCAATGTGCACATTTATCGCAGGAATTCCAGGGTCTAGATACTTTGGGAAAATCACTCTCCCTAGCATTAGATCAGAAAATTGACCAATGACATTAATGGTAGGGGTGTCTTTATTTCTCCTCCCAGGATATTTTAAGCATTTCTTTTTTATAAGATTATTTTAAATGGGAACATCCTTGATATCTTAGAGGAGTGGGATTTTAACACACAAGCTTTTAAATTCTCCCAGAAGTTCAGTCTCTTCTGGGGTGTGCTGGCTTGGATGGATCAGTCTTTTAGGGAAAGGAGGTAGATTTTCTTGAGGGACAATCTCTTCCTTTTCTTTTTCAATCTCCTCAGGTGGAGATGGAGGTTGGTTATCTAAGAGAAATCTTCCAGACCTTAGGCTGATTTGTTGAATCTCCATAACATAGGCGGGGTAAGACATCTCTCTACTATAGACCTTTTGTGCCTGCTTGTCATTCGGGTTCTTATTTGGTGGAGTAGGCATCTGAAGTTGCTTGGGTGGAGCAGGATGAATTAGTTGTGGTTGAGATGGAGGTGGAGGTAGTAAAGCAAGAGGTTGATTGATTTGAGGCCTTCAACCTTGTGATGAGTTATTCCACTAAGGATGTGTAGAAGCATATGGATGAAATGTTTGATTGGTAGTTTGGGGAGAATATTGAGGTGCATAAGACCAAGGAGATGGTGTGGACCATGAAGGATGAGTGGAAGAATACCAAGGTGGTAGGGGTGCATTCTGGTTGGGATGGAAATATGAATAGGATGAATCTTGCATGCTCTACTGGTATGGCCAAGGTCCTTGAGGCATCCTTTGATTGAGGTAACAGAGTTGTTCAACCCCACCTTCTACCCCTTGGTATACGAATTTCAATCCAGGCAAAGAAGGACATTTATCTGTGGAATGGTTTTCCTCACATAATAAGCATACCTCTATAACATTTAATGAATATTCATTCCTGGGGTGCCTTCTAGTGCATTTAGGGAAAATATATCTTAGGCTCTATCTATTTCGTCTTGTCTCCTCTTGATCTGCATGGTGTCCATTTGCAGATCAAGGGTGTTCATCATTTCACTTATAAAGACTTCCAACATGTTTCCAATTTCATTCTTGATAGATATGGTGGAGGAAGAGGAATTTTCCAAAGGTTGACTAGCCCTACCCTTCTTTCTAGTAGCCCTAGAATGGTTCTTCAATAATGTCTTGATGTTATCATATGGTAGCTAATAAATGTCTCCTCTAGATAGCATGTTTAGGGTTTCCAGTATGTCCTACTTGATTCCTCGAAGAAGGACTAACTTGAGTGATTCAAGATCAAGGGTTCATCTAGCCCTCTTACAACTAAGATAGAACCTTTCCTCATAGTCTTCTAGGGATTCATTAGGTCCCAGGGTCATTCTAAATATTTCCTCTTTAGTGTCCTTGGACCTATAATAGTCATTGTACATGTTAAAGGATTGCTACATTTGAACCTACGTAGTTATTCTATCCCCAGGTAGACCCATGAACCAACACAAGGCTGCATCCTTAAGGGTCGATGGGAACAACTTCAACTTTTGGCCATCAGAGGTATAATCATAAGTTCTACAATCAAAATGAAACTAAAAAAAAAAAAAGTATTAGGGTCCTCTTAGGTTAAGCCATGGAAGTGAGGAAGGGCAGAAGGGCTTATATTTTTCATCCTAGCATCTCCATTAGTCTCTTTGATGGGAAAAGAACTCTTAATTCTATTTTCAGTCGTGTTGTGGGTGCCTGGAATGGTTTATTCTTCTTCTTCCCCAATAGGCTCTTCAAAGATCCCAGGCTGTTCACCTAAGGGGTCCTCTAACTCCCCTGTATTTAGAGAGGGAAGTTGACAGTCACCGAAGAAGAGTGAAGGTTGACAGTTGGATGGTGGGGGGGTATTTGGCAAGAATTTCCCTAAAGTGGCTCTGCTCCTATGAGGCTTCAAAGAAATTTTTCTTTTTTTTTGTGTTTTTTCAAAACCAAATGCAAAACAGAAAGGAATGCAAGAATAAAATCTATCTACTGAATGAAAAATAGAAAGGAAAGCATAAATAACTTCTACCTAGACACCTCCCCAAAAACACCGGTATTGCAGCAAGAGTGCTACAACTTCCAGAGGCTCTTCAATGTTTAATTTATCAATCCGGGGTTTCGTACAAACTTAGAGTTGACAGTGCTATATACACAATAGGTGCATCATTCTACTCATTCCACCCTCAACTGTCACTTGATCATTAGGGTTCTAGACCATTCTTGTACTGAGCTAAAAGGAGGCTGACTACTGAAAGCAAAATGTAAAGGCTACTCCTAGTGTAGAGAAAGTAAATGATTTTCAACTAAAAAATGAATGATGTCAACTTGTAAACATTATGAAAGGACACAAACCTTATGCTAATTTGTATAAAGGAAAATATGCTAACTTGCACTCAATCATCTAGATATCAGGGTTGCTTGAAAATAGAAGATTCTTCTACCATTTCATAATTCGAGAATGCATGCATTGACTATCTAGTTCACAATTATAGAGTAAATAAAGTTATGATTTCTAAATTTAGAAATGAAGGAACTAATGCTATTTGATCTTGCAAGAAAGGAAAAGAAGTGAAGGGACTAGTCTAGGTGGTCCTTCTGGTCATGGAGTCTAAGATGAGAGGTCAAACTACTCATAAACTAAGTTATATTACCGTTGCAGGTCAAAACAAGGTCAAAACAGGCTACTACAAGTGTGCTAGAAGATGTTGCTACAGGATTCTGGTACTGCTACAGGATGTCCTAATATGCTATAGGAAGTTGCCTAAAAGGGACTTGAGGGTAATAATGGTGAGATGAAGTGCTCAAAGGTTGTATGAAAATTGTGGGAAGTGTAGGAAAGATGATCGAAACCCTTAGCTAAGCACAACACTTCAAGAAGGACGGATTTAGGCTAAGATGGTTTCTCATGGTGACCGAAAGAAAAATATCTAGAACATTGGTTGGCATGCATCAAAAGAGAGTGGAAAGGTCCTAGATGGAGTTGGTGAAAGTTTCCCCTACCTGCAAATCCAACAGCCCTACAACAACACATGCACCTGTTTCTCTTTTCATTTGCAAATTATTACAAGACAAGGTGGAAAAGATGAGTTGAATTTGGAAAAACTATCAAACTAATGCTAAGCACTTGATCTATGAAATTAACTACCTTCTAAGCTACAAAAATCATGAGAAGAAACATACTAAATGTAAATATTTCCAAGAAAGCATAAAAAACTATCTAACTAATTCCAACCTTGATCTATGTAATGAAAAATAAATCAAACTTTGTTTTTGGGCTATGATAGTGGGGTACTCTAATCATGATCGCATTGGGGAGATGAGATAGGGGTCATTGACACATAATGTTTTATGGATTTTACTCTACTTAACTGCAACAACTAATTAACTCTTTAATCTAAAGGAAACATGCATAATCAACAACTTAATCAATCTTCTAAGCTAACAGAAACATGAATAAACTTCAACACTTAATCAAAATTCTAGGCTAAGAATATAGACACATGAGAGGAAGCTCTATTTCTAGGGTTGGTCCCTAACCCAGTAGCTTCATCCCTCTAATTCAATTCAATGCTGGATCAAAACAAAACTTCTCATTATCATTCCAAAAGTGTCAAATACATCATCAAAATAACAGTAAAATATGATTCAACTGAATGGCCTCTTGGCTACCATAAAACTTTGAATCCTAATGAGTCCCTTACCTTATATATTTATACAAAAGTGGAGCTACCAACAACTCCCTATAAAAGAGGTATATTTGACTCCCTAACTCGAGAATAGGTGAATCTTACTTTTCTTTGACTTGCACTGGCTCGACTGCCAATGAACTTAGCCTACTTGGCTACCAATGACACCGAATTGATGAGATAGAGTGGGGATCTTCGACTAATTGGATCAGTTAAGGAGGTGGACCACCTCCTAGAATATATCTTGCTTGTCTACTCCGGGTTCCTACACTCATATCCACTCAAAATTGCTCCAATGCCTCCATTTCACACACATTAGGCCACATGACATAGCAACACATCTTTACTCCTCACACTAAGCATAATATAACAAATTTTGTAGATAAATGTGAGAAAAATATAAATTAATAACCTGGAGGATGGCATTATGACCCATATAATATACCTATTGATGAGCCTCATCAAATTTATCACAACAACATGTTGAACCTCATTTCTATCCAAATCAACACTATGAGTAGGATGCCATCATACTCACATTCAAATATTATACTCATAGTTGAGCTCCATCCAAAACTAGGGATTCGTGCATTATTACGAGCAAGAAACACATCAATTATAGATTGAATTTTAACACCTAAACATTAATTTAGTTAATTTTCTAAAATAACTATGAAACCCCTTGCAGGCAATATGATGTCAGTTGCCCATGATAGAGCCCATCCAGTTCAAGTGTTGAACCTGGATGCTCTGATACCACTTTATAACACACCCCCTCCTAATCCCCACCAAAACACTGGTTAAAAGGAGGTGGTTACTATGTTGACCCAAGATCCAAGGTGTCGTTATGGAAATGGGATCTAAAATTTTTAATCTTTCATCTAGCTTAAAACCTCAATTAGACATCATTGTTGTGACCATCAAGTCAAGGCGATTCGGATAATATAAAATTTTACTTCAATCTGACCCTTGGATCAAAAGTTATAGTAAATTATTTCTAATCAATCAAAAGGTTCCATGTCACCACTCTGCCATGTGGCACACACGTAGTGCCCTCGTGGTTCCTACACAACTATATAGCCAATCAACTAGCACCACTTGGCATAGGTGTATTAGTTGTTGAACCGTTCATGTATTGTGGTCCTCACATTCAAATAAGTGCACACATACACACACACACACACACAAACACACACACGCACACGCACACACACACACACACACAAACACACACACACGCACACTCACACACACACACACACACACACACACGCACGCACATGCACACACATGCACGTGCACACACACACACACACACACACATATGTATTACATGCTAATTGACGAGTGTTAATTACCGGAAATGCTCTCATCTCTCGGGCCCATTACCTCAACTCCTTTCCCCTTGGACATTCAAGAACTGCTTCAGGCTTGACCCTCAGGGCTGACCTGTTTATGGGTCTGCACATACACCGATGGTCAATTTTTCATGCTCACATGTAGTTCATCACATTACGGGCTTATGTCATCCCACACTCTTTAAACATGCTCTTTGTTTAGCACCCAGGGGGTGACCTCCAGGCTTTCGTGCCTAGGAAGGTTCACACAAATGCATGGTCAATGTTCTAGGTTGGTCTACATGTCCCTACTCTCATTTAACAGCTTTGAAGGCCTTGCTTCTACCATGACAACATGATGTTGAGTCTGCCCAACTCTCCATTAAGTGCTTCACATGGCTACCTCCAAGAGATATATTCCAGGACATACATATTCTCGTAAATTGTTGCGATAAAATTATCGTTTATGTGGGCCCACCTTAAATATCCTAACACCGTGATAAGCCCGCTATACATGGGAAATGGTTCCTCTATTGGCCAATTCATGAACTCCATGTCATTCTCAGATTCCCCACGCTATAGGCCTTACCACACCTTCCCATTCCTTGTCAGGCTGAGTGTTTCTCTTGGGTGACCTCCCACGACCTTTGAGATTTAATATCCAGGCATACATCACCCCGAGCTCTCTCTCGGTTGTCAATCTGTCATGTTTAATCTTATCCCTTCATTAAACTAGACTCATGCTCAGTTATGTGTTACGACCACATGGTTAGTAACTTAGATTTCCTGCTAGGCATTAAAAGAATATTAAGTATGGCTCCTCTATGCTCCACCCTCATGCTCTGACTTACCTTTGTTAAAGCTCTTAGTAAATAATTATATGAATATTGTTCTATTCTTGTTAGTGACCCTTTTTAAAGTGTTAAGGCTCAGTCCCACTCGCTTTGTTTCTTGTAAATATTTTCCCATCCTTCATGTTCAACTAATTGATTAAATTCAATCTCCGAGTAAAGAAAAGAGCTGAACCATTCCTTCAATTAGCACAACAAAACAATAATATCACAGAGATATACCCATCTCTCAACAAATAGACCATTGTTAGCCAATTTGCGGCTTAGGATGATTACATGAATAAACCATTCATAATATTATATTTTAGGCACCTGCAATACATTTCCATGCTAATTTAACCTCCCTGGTCATTAACATGAGTAAATTAATTGTTTGATGCCAGTGTATAATAAGTGAATATATGAAACATAAAAAATCTTGAGTAATTAGTCCTCTGCAGATGAACCATTCCTCATTCATGGTATATATATTTATCATTATACATGAATTCACATTCCTCATTATCTCATAATCATTGACTATCACAATGAACCAATATCATCACACACATTAAACCCAACACATTAAACATATTCTTAACAGTCAATGCATAAAGGCTTGAATATACTTATCTTATTTAAATTTGCGCAAAAACTAAGATGGGACTTCATCTCTCCATCCAACATAGATGCGACCAAGCCTTACTTGCAATTTTCACCCCCAAGCTAGATTCCAAAGCTTGAGGTGAGGTGCTTCTAGGTGTTATCAACCAACCAACATAATTGAAATAGGATGTAACAAGGCCATTGTTGCCTTCATCCTCTAACTAAGCTCATTATGAATCACACAATTTAGACATACATAGAGTCATGAAAACATTTCAAAATATAGGGAACTCCAACTCACTTTCAGGAGAAGAGAGTCGACTATCAAGAAGGTTCTTCAATGGTTAAATCTTAGTGAAATAACAAGTAGGAGTTGGCCCATGACAAAGTGTATGGCAGTGGATTGAAGGGGCAGTGTAGGAGGATTGGGAATCCTTTGGGATTCCAAATTTATTTCCTTCGGGAACTGGATTTCCTATCCAAATACCCTTTATGTTCAATTCGAATTCATAGGCTCCTTAAAAGGTTTGGCTAATAGTGATTTATGGTCTGATGTTTCAAAGGACAAAGGTTCACTTTCTTAGGAGTTTGCAGAACCAGAAGGAATTCTTGGGTGAAACCAACTTGATTATGGCTAGGGACTTTACTCTGATTAAGGAATTGGGAGAGAAGAAGGGAGGAGTTAGATGGCTGGATCAGATCTCCTTTCCTTTCAGGAGACAATCCAAAATCTTGGAGTAGAAGATACTGATTTTGTGAATGACTCTTTCACTTGGAACTATAGATGGGGAGGTAAGCACTAGATCACTTCACGTATGGATTATTTTATTATTTCTAATAATATACTTCAGTAGGACCTATTCTTTCAAGCATCGATCCTCCCCTTCCTGGGATTGGACCATTATGCCATATACTTAGAAATTGAGGATGGCTCCATGGAACTGCCCCTTTCTAGCTTGAAACTCCAGATTTTCTTTCTAGGATAGAAGTGTGGTGGAGAGGCATTCGAGTGATTGGCTGCAAGACAATTGAAATTTTCCAACTAAAGCTAAATGAATTAAAAGGAAAAAATCAAAGAATGGGATCGATGCAATTTTGGAAATATACATCAGGGAAAATGGAAGTTGGAGGAAGCAATGTGATTAATTCAACAAAAAATCATCCTGGAAGGACAAATTGAAGCCCTCACTGCTTAGGAGGGAAAGATACTCAATGACCTAGAGCAATGGCAGAAACATAAAGAAACCCTGTGGAGGCAAAAATTGAGAGTTCAATGGTTGAAAGAGGGGGAATGCAACATGAAATTATTTCATAGGACTATGTTGAAACATAGACCATTCAACAAGAATTTTTCCCTTAATGGATCCGACAACCGACGACTAGTGCATCATGAAGAGATATCAAAAGAGTTGATTGGAATTTTTCATACTCTATTCATGAAACCTGGCAAGGACCGGAGTGAATACTTCTCTAGAATTCAGCAATGTATTCCGAAATTAATCTTGGCAGATCAGAATAAGGCTCTCATGTGGGATATCTCCTATGATGAGGTGGAAGAAGTTGTTCAAGCTCTCCCTATGAACAATGCTCCTAGTTCAGACATATTCAATTATGATTTCTTCAAAGTAGGTTGGCGCTTCCTAGGGGCTGAAATCCATGAATTAGTGGAAGGCTCGTGCCTCTCTCAATGAATATGGTTGGTTCTGAATGAAACATTTCTCATTATTATCCCACATAAAAGCGCGACACTAGTTCCAAGTGGTTTCCAACCAATTTCCCTTTGCAATGTTATTTATAAAATTATTTCAGGCATTCTAGTCCGGAGGTTAAAACCCTTATTGAAAGAGATGATTAGGCCCGAAAAGTCAGGTTTTGTGGAAGGTTGAAAGATCATGGATGGTATATTGGTGGACCATGAAGTATTTCTCTCTCTATCCTCATCCAAATCTCCAATTATGCTCATTAAAATCGATCTCTCAAAAGCTTATGATCGCCTGAATTGGCACTATCTTTTTTCCATCCTCGATGCTTTCAACTTCTCCTCCCCTTGGATTGGTTGGGTGAAATACATGATAAATCCCTTTTATTCCATTCTTTTTAATGGGTTACCCTCTCGCACCTTCCGAGTTTCTAAAGATTTGCAATAAGGGGATCCCATATCTCCCTTTCTCTTCTTCATAACAGCTGAAGGTCTGGGTCGAATCATTAGGTTAACGATGTAATCCTGTAGTCTCAAGGGACTAAAAATCTCCTAGGAGGCCCCTCCTATCACTCACCAGTAATTTATTGATGATAATATGTTATATGGAAAACTAACCCTAAAAGAAGATGGGAAATTTGGTTCCATCCTTAAAGAGTTTCAGTAGGCATCGAGCACACTAATCAATGGCGAAAAAATCAAGCGTATTCTTTTTAAACACTCACCCAAGGGTGAAAAAATATTTGGCTCGAACCCTTGGCTTGAGAATTGGATCACTCCCAAGCACATATCTTGATGTACCTCTGGTATCCAATTCCTTAAAGATAGCTCATCGGAAATACATGTTAAATTGCATCGACCAGAAGCTCTCCAACTAGACATTTAGGGTTTTGAATTATGTCATTTGTCTTGTCCTTTTGAAATTCGTCCTATAGGCTATACCGATATACCATATCTCAGCCCTTATGGCCCCTCATAGCATCTACAAGGATCTAATTGCCAAATTCCAGAAATTTCTTTGGTCAGGGCTGCAGATTGGTTGCAAATGGGCTCCAGTGGTTTGGGAAAAATTACGTAAACCAAAAGTTCATGGAGGCCTTGGGTTAAAATATCTAGAACTATTGTCACATGCCCTTAGTTCTAAACTGTGGTGGTGGTGGTTGTAGGGTGATTAAGAGATCTAGAAGACACTTTGGTAATATAAATATGGTGTTTCTAGCTGACAAGACCCTTTGAATAACCTTCATAACCTACCAAATGACTCCTCCATTTGGAATCAAGCGAAAGAACACATGGACCTAATACATGATCACAATTTTTGGGAAGTTAGGAATGGATGCAAGGCTAGATTTTGGGTGAAGGCATGGATGCAACACCCCAGATTAAACTAGGAGGAAAATATCAGAGATATCCAAGCCTTTATCACTCATTTGGGATCTGTGAGAGTTAAGTATTTATGGTAAGAAACTAACCAAATGTCGAATTGCTGAGAGTGGAAATCCTTAGCACATTGACCATCCATGAACCGCCTTTGGATTGGTAAGCCCTTATTATGATCCTTTGACAATGCCCTATTATTAACAATGGGGAACCTGACAAGCTGTGATGCAGTCATCTTCCAAAAGGTATGTTATCTCTCAAAGAAGCTTGTTTGATCTTATCTTCCTTAAGGGATCTAGATCTTGATCCTTTATGGAAACAAATATGGTATTCCAAGATTTGGCCAAATTTTTCATTCTTTATATTGTTAATTGGGAAAGGTAAGCTTCTTACATGGGACACAATCAGAAAAAAGGTTTTTGTGGTCCTTCCCGATGTCCTCTATGTTGCAGTGAAGAATAAACAACTAACTATTTGCTCAACTTATTCTTAAATGCAAGGGAGTGTAGAAATTTTGAATAATATAACACTTATTCACAAAGATTATCCTCATTATACACTATTTGCGGAATGCATGCATAATACATAACCTCCTCTACGTTGATCATCAATTTTGCAGAATTAAGAAACAATCACATGCGCACATTGAAACATCAATCACACATATCAACACAATATGTACTGGGGAAAGCATACAACTGAAAACCCCAAACTATGTGTATATTATAATGATAGAGAACATGTAACAATACATAGTACAATACTCCTCACAAGTACTCAGTACTATCTCCACCTGCTACACACAAACTAGCTCAGATCTGAATCAAGTCACAGGTTCAAATCTCCTTCGCTGTCTGCTGGCCTCTACTGCGTAATCCAATGTCAGAATAGGAATGATCCAAGCTCGTTTTCCTTTGCTTGTACTGCGCAATCCTCATTGGCAATCTCAATCATTGATTGTGCAAATCTCATGCATAGCTATAGTCACAACTGATAGTAGTCTCCACCTCTAACACCTGTCTCCACTGAACTGTCCATGCACTGAGTTAACTGATGTATTCTTTAGTTGATTTATGAGTTAATAATTAGTGAATTAATTAATAATTAATTCACATCACTCATCACTAGTGTATTTGGCAGTTAGACTAAATACAACTAGTTCAAATAAGTCAAACTGAACACAACTCCATCAACTCCTCAATCAACTCCACCAAACTTAATCACTTGAGTTCTAACTGAAGTCCATCATGGAATACCTCAACTGACCCATAAGAAAATCGTATTTCCTTCTCGCAGTTGCATGTGCCACATCCGTAGCTCGAACTGAAGTGCTCCAAGAGGATAAGATAATTTTTATAGTCCAAATATTATTAAGAGCTAATAATATTCAACTATTCTATTTTTAGCCTGGCAGTCTAAAAATAGACTCCACCCATATGTCTAAAAATAGAAGTCCATCTATTTTTACCAACATGACCAATCATCCACAAATAGCATCCTGCAACTCATAGACCATGATCCATATGTCTAAAAATAGACATAGTCTAAAAATAGAATTTGCGACAAAAATAGCCTGCGGGCCCACTTAGTGAAGGCGACTTCTTTTCACTGAGCTCCATCATCTTGTTGGATTTTCAACAAGGAGATTTAAGATCATACTGCCTCATTGTTTGGGATGATATACTAGTCGGATAATAATCTGAAAGAATCGCTGGAGATGTGGTGTTGGATGATCTTCAAGAATCCCATTGTTAATAGGAGGTGGTGTATTCCACAAGGATTTGTCCTCTGGAACATTTGGAAAGCAAGAAACCAGGCAGTATTCCACTCAAAAGACATCCAAGCTGACTAGGTGTGGAAAATTGTTTTGTGTAATATCAAGGAAAATATATCTATTTCTCGTTGGTCAGAGGATAGCTGGAAAGTGAAAGGTAGGGAACACAACATTTTAAAAGTTTTAACTCTTAAACCAGACTCCATTACTCTGGGTCTTCCTAGCCTTCCACCAATGAGAGAAAGCTCATCCAAGACCTTCTTTTGTCCCCTATTGAGGTTCTTAAAACTCAACTTTGACTGTGCCTTTAAAGGAAACCTAGGACCAGTAGGTGTTGGGGGTGTAATCCATAACGACAAGGGGCAAGAGGTGAAGATTTTTGCATCCACATGTGGCAGCTCTACCAATAATGTGGTTGAATCCCTGGCGCTGGAGAAATGATTGCAAGTTTTTTCGGAAATGGGGGTGACAAAACTATAGGTCATGGGAGATTCTCAAATTCCAATCTCCATGCTACAGAAATTAATTAATTGGCCCCCCTCACACAAAGTGATCAACAGTTTGCAGCTTGAGCTTATAGGTGAGAATATTCACTTCGGGCTCTCCCCCTTTGAATATGCAATTACATAGCACGTATGCCGTGAATGTAACAAGGCAATGAATAAACTCACAAATTAGGGAAGTGATCATCAAGGTCAAGAGTTCCTCTAAGGTTGGCCCCCACTTTCATAAGATCTCCACCTTGTGGAGTTCAGAAGGATCATGGCTTCGGAAGAGGCTTCCTTGATTGGGGTGACAACCACGCTAATGAAGTTATGCATGGGTATTCATGACTACCACCTGGCCATTAGTGCGATGACCAACCTCTCCGTCCTCTCACGATATCTTGTGTATTGGAGGTGTTATTGTTGCTTGTGTGAAACCTCCATTTACCTCAAATTGAGCAAGAGGAGTTGACCATCAAAGGTTTATGGAAGGTGGTGTGGTATTCTTCCAGGAAGTCTAGGAATGGTATAACTTTTGAGAGAGTAGCTCAAGTTATGGGCACGGGAATAGACAATATAGAGGGCACCTTACCTGGGAAAGGTGGTGACTTCGTCGTTGGCATCCCCTCCCCAGATTTTGGGTCAATAACTTGGGTAATTTCCTTGTTGTTGTGTGGTCTTTTATTTTTTGAGTGGGAGAGGATTTGGGCCTCTAGTTTTGAAACTCATTCAAAGGTCCTGATATGGGTGGGTGGGTTCTCCTCTACATCAAAGTGGAGTTTGGCTCGTCATCCTAAGTAGTTCTTTCTCAAGGTTCTACAAGGTTAAGCGGATTCTATGGCATGAGTGTGTTGGAGTTCGGGTGGTCTGGTCAGTGGTCATATCACAAATGATTCGGGATGACGAATTGTGGGTCTAGGTCCCTGTTATTGGTTGGAAATTGTGGTTCCTGCTCTTCTCCTGGGTTGGCCATCTGTGGTCCTGTCGGTGTGGGTGGAGCGATTCTCTGCGATTGAAATTGTAATTGATATAATATTTTATTGGTTAGGTATGTCCCTTCTCAATGGTGTTATTTCTGCCATAATGTACTCGATTCCTTGCATTTACCATTCTTCTTCCCAATCGACGCATAATTCAAATGATTAGGGAAGCTGGGAGTCTCCCTTGTAGGTGGCAGTGGGAACCACTGGCTCTGACCAGGGCGATAGAAATGTCGGTCATTCGAGTTGGGCGATCTTTGCTATTTGCAGTGGTCATGGTCATGGTAGCTAGGTGGCAGGTCATGTGGGTTGCACCTCATGGACTTAGCAGTGGGGTGGAGTGTTGCACCATGGAGTCATGGGTCGACGGGGCAAGATGAGTCTTTCGGGGTGCGGAAAGAGACAAGATTGTAAATGCTATTTGGAAAACTGCCGACATTTGATTCAATTGGTATGGGAATGCCTAGAAACCTCGAAGAAAGCACGAAAGGAAGATCATGTAGAGATTATTGCCACATTGAAAAAAATGCATTACTTCCAGTGCCATGTCTTAGAGCGCATCATGGTTATCTAGCGAGGTTACATGTGGTGGTCTGGAGAAGTTGGATTCATGGATGGCCACTTAGAAGAGCCAATCTAGTGTTCCTTCAGTCCTCCTCATCCTCCAGCGACAACTCCGGACAACCCAACTTCCATTACTTCAGATGACTGGCATGGTTACAAGTGTTTTACTTGTTTTATGTGTCTACTGTTGATTTTGGCCTCCTAAGTTGTGGGATGTGTCCCTAGTTGTATTTCTATTTCTTTGTCATATACTGATCGAGGTAGTCATGAAACTCGGTCAGGGTGAGACTACTTACATTTTTCTACTAATTTACCTTCCTTTTTATGAATGAATATAATCTTGATTTACAAAAAAATAAAATAAAAAAAGTCCTTCATTATTGTTAAAAAAATTTATAATTTTCATATGTCAATTTAATATTGAAATATACATTTTTAAATAATAATGTGATGTAACTCTACTTTTAGTAAGATCCTAAAATATGCATTCTTTTATGGAAATCTTAACATTGTTTTAAATGTATTATGAAACATGTAACTATTTCCTTTTCATATAATATAAATTCTAATTTAATTAAAAAATATGTTATGTATCCAGATCAAAATAACACATAAATGTAAGAAAAGACAGATAAACAACTAGATAATAAGCCATTTCAAGGTGGAAACCTCCCTTTACATCACACAAATGAAAAATTCTTGAATGATTCAAATGACAATACCTCCTTGGTATATGTTATCACAAAATCAGTACTAAGGGCTGCAGCCAAGCAATATTTTATGTAACTCTTTCAACCAGACTTTAGACTAAGGATTAGCCTCCTTAGTCAGAGAGGGCTCTCTCACAGACTTTTGATAAGAATCAATCACAACAACAGATGGCTAACTCTTCACACATATATGAAAACAAAGCTGGTTGGACACATATCAAATTAGTCTTCATTGGGCTATGGAGTCTCACACATTTAGTAAACAAAATCACAGTCATTTCATGGAAGTCAAGGCTCTTTGCATCAGATGTTCAAACATACTTTACATAAACCACAGCTTGCCAAGCATACAGGAAGTCAGAGCATTAAACATGAATTCTGAGTGATTATGCTGTAACAAGGCTGTAAAAGAACATTAAGAGAATAAACCACCATCACATTTGAACAATATAATCCATTGAGAATCTTGAGAAGAAACAACAGCTGTTTTACTATTACTGTAATAAGTCTTTTACATTGGCCCAAATAAAACTCTGTTTTTGTATAAAATCTCCAACCTTTTTTACATCAGAGTCATTTCTATATATAGGAAAACAAAACTACAACTACTTGAGACTCCTCCTCCAGCATGAGGGGAGCTCGAAATCCTATCATTAATTGCCTTATCTATATCTAAACAAACTCATTAAATACAAAGGTATTGCGTTGTGAATACATAGAGTCCCATTCCTATTGAAACTCTAATTCTATCTCCTCGTGTGCATTGATGCTTTCTTGAACTTTGACACCTGTACCATTTCTGTAATGGCCAAGACATGCTGGAGAAACATTCACTGAACGAGCAGCTTCGGATACTTGTTGTGTGGATGACTCATCAGTTGATGAAGATCTGTGCCCTATTTTCACGGTCTCTGCCTCCCATTAGTCTTCATGCACTAAAAGACTATGCTCCAAGCCATTTAATTCCTTTAATAACCACGCATAATCCAATATGCCTTATGATCTGGACACTTTGTGAGCTGAACAGGTGTACCACCCAAAATTTCGGTAACCCTACCAGAACCCTAACAATTCGGCTATAAAGTAACTTTAGGAAGACTTTAACAAAAATTTCACCTTTTTCTTCAATACTTACACCTGTCACCTTTTGAATATCTGGATAGCTTTGTATAATCTCCATGCTGGCCTCGAGTCATCCTTTTCAAGATTTGCTGACCTCAGCATCAATTTCATTTTTTCACATAAACAGTCATCTACAGCAGTTTCGTAGCGCGCTACGAAACTGCTGTAGGTAATCAAAACAGAACATATGAATCTTAAAGCACTGATGACTTAACTTCGTGATTTCTTCAGCTACTTTGTACAGGTGTAAGAGATCCAAAAAGTTTCAAAATGATGACAACCAAAATTTATCAAAACTTGAAAAGCAAATTTCCCCTTGGATTAATCAGCTAGTTTACCTAGCTTCTTCTTCAAACTGCTAACTTCTTCCTTCAAAGCCTTGTTTTCTGCTCTTAAGCTTGTGTTCATCTGTTTCATGATTTTTGCCTGCTTCAGAGCTGGCACTGTCCACAAATATGCATCAGACACTGAGTCAGTTTGGCTCATTAGACTTGTTCTGCCTTTTATTACAGCCTTTTTATAATTTGCATATCTCACTGCCCTTTCCTTAGAAACATTTTTAATCTGAGGCACTTCTTCTTGTGTTGTTCCTGCCTGTTGCTTGATAGCAATGACATTTCCACCTTGGCTGATGATGACCCTATTACCCTTGTTTTTACTTCTGGCTGCATGAACTGTTCTGGTCAAAACCTCAAGTACATCTGTACTAGGCACTTCTAAAGGTGCCTTCTCTTTCTGCGCTTTCTCCACTTCTTTCATTTGTCTTCTTGTGACTGGCCTACGTGGCTTGAAAGCATATTCTTTACTAGGCTCCTCAAATTTCAACCTTTTTGAAGCTCTTGGTTTTTTAGTACTTTCGGGTGAAGATTGAGTGAGGTCAATATGCATTGGCTGCACTGGGTGATCTTGCTCAAACTCTATTGGTTCAATCTGTATTGGCTAATCTTGCTCAAGTTCAATAGCTTCAAGTAAATCACTTAAACTGCCTTTTGACATAGGGCTTTCTTCCACAGTAATTGACTTACCTTTCTCCTTGTTTAGTTGACCTCTGGTTTTTACCCTTGAACTCTTTTCAACTTCACTTGGTTTAGCTTCATCCTTCTTTTTCTGGATCTTCTGCTTTGATGACTGAGGTGTCTCCTTTGCTGATGATTTAGGTGTCTCCTTTGCTGCCACAGACTTCTCTGATTTCCTTAACTTGGTTTTAGGCTTCTTTTGGTCTGTCACCTCTTTTCTGAGCTCAGCCAGAGTAGGTTCTTCACTCCTTTCTTCCCTTTCCCTCACAGGCAATGGAGTGAGGCCTGTTTTGCTTGGAAATCCGGCCATAAAAACAAATGAATCCCAATCTCTGCCAATCTTTTGTAAACCATCCAACACCAGCAACTTTACTAAACCATGATGAAACAAGGATGTTTCACAACCATCTTTCTTTAACTGGATTTTATCACACATTTTACTAATGCTTCTGAACAAATAGAAAGGGATATCTATTGAAGCCTTACCTGTGAAATGCAACAAAAGTTTGAAGTGATAGGAATAAACTTTATTGTACCTTCCCTCGCATGTTAGGTATTTCTGGATGCATGTGAGGAGCATAGCATAATGTTCTTTTATGTAACTCCTTGGCACCGCTTTGGTGAGGTCCTCATTTACATACGGTTCCTTCAAAAATTCTTTACAGGGACTCATGTCGAATTTAAAATTTTTGAACCATTCTTGACCTCCCCTCGGAATTTCAGTGACAATGGAAATGGCTTCAGGAGACACAGGAAATTCTAACATTGACACCTTTGAATTCAATCCAGTAAAATTCAATGCGAAAGCCTTCATTACCTCTGCATGTCCTCCCTTCAACTTCTCGCAGAACCTCCAGCAACCAGCATTTCGAAAGGCTCTTGCTACACCTTCATCCCTGAGTGTAACATCAAGCCCCTCTGGCTCTGTCCTCAGGCACTTACTGGATCGATGTTCCCTCTTTTCCATCTTACTTCGAATATCTTCACACAGGGAACTAATAGCAGCTACAACTCGAAAACAATCTCGACTTTGGAGTGGAGGCTCGCTTGCAATGATCCCTTTAAATGAGAACTCGGGCTTCTCATACAGCAGACATGTTTACACATTATGAAAAACACATTATGACACAACCATACCTCATAAAATCCCTTAAGATGATATTCATATGCGTGATTCTGGACCTTATGGCGGAATGATGATTTATCATGACCTGGAGAGGACATCAACTGACAAACGTGAACGGACCTATGACTCACCCCTCCCAGATTTGACATTCCAAGAAAAAGCGCTACAAAAACCCCGAAACCCCGATTTCGTAGCGCAGACAGTTAAAATTTAACAAAACGCGCTACGAAATGGCTGGTAAACAGTACGCTGCGAAAAGACGGAAACATCATTGCGCAGCTAAATTGACCAAACAGACTGCGCTGCGAAACTGCGCAAAGTACTAATGACGCAATCAAGACAAGACATGCCTTAACTGACAATGATAGAGGGTATCTAACGATTTTTTTTACACGAACTTACATCAATACCTTTTGAAATTCAAATTTCAAAGTGACACACACACATATAAACCTATTCACAAAACTGAAGATTTTTATATGAAACTTGTGGACAACATTACATACATGAACTATGGTTCTAAGTGATAACAGTATATACAAGAGTCCAAATATAATAAGGGCCTACATAACAATAACAGTTTAAGGACATGACAATAACAATAGGGGTTTCTATGGGGCACAATAATAAAATATAGGGGATACATTAATGTTATAGGGACCTAAGATGCCCCTCTCCTTCAAAAAAGTGTTGCCCTCAATGCTTGAGTAGTTCTAGATTCTTATGTATAAAAATACTCATCCTCCCATGTGGAATATTTAGTAGGTAAGTTCTTCCACTTAATGAGATACTTTGTAATTGATTGGTTTCGTAGTTGGAGGATTCTTGTTTCTGTGATTTCTTCAGACTCCAATATGATTTTTCCTTCCTCATCAAGTTTTGGAAATACAGTTTGTATTGGGAGCTTGTTGCCTATAACTTTCTTTAAACATAAAACATGGAAAATTGGGCATACTTGTGAAGATGTAGGAAACTCCAATTTGTATTCCACAGTGATGATATTTTACAACACCTTGTAAGGGCCATACTACTTGGGTGATAATTTAATATGTTTTTTTAGCTTTATTGAGGGACAATTGTATGTAAGATTGTAGTTGTAAAATACCTAGTCACCCACATCAAAACTTTTTTCACTGTGATGTTAATCTGCTTGTTGTTTCAATTATGTGCAAGAATCAGGTTATCCTTTAAAAGTTGGAGAACTTGTTGTTGATGCTCAATGTGATCTTCCACTTCCTGAACCTTATAATTTGCTTTTAGAGATGATGTGATGGACAATTAATGATATCCAAAAATCACCACAAATGGTGTAATAGCCCTTGTGAAAGTTCCATGTAAAAATATATAAATACCACGGATGATGGGACACGCATTCCAAGCTAAATGGTGGGCAGGACATCCTAGTGGGTGTTCATTTGGTTGTTTATGGTTAAGGAAATTGGCAAAGGCAATGGCTAAGGCATTAAAGAGGCAAAATGGAATTTTTGGGACATTTATTTATGAAAATAATGGAAATTAGGAGAAAAGGAAGGTGAAAGGTCACATGTTGCATGTAAGGAGGAAATTGAAGGAAAATAATGGAAAATGAAGAAAATAGAGGCCTCATTAATAAAAAGGCTTATGAGGATCAATGGAAAGACTTCGTTAGTTTCGATTTGGAGCTATCTCATTATTCTCTCTCTATCTCATACTCTTGGATACTTAGAATTTTCTTGGAGCACTCTTGGAGTGATGCAGAAGCATCTAGACCTAGCCAACAATGTGATGGAATGGTCACATGTTGTGGCTAAACAAAGCGAAATTCATTGGTTGTTTGGACGAATTCGATTTTACTGAGGAGGATAAACTTCTCAAATAAGTTTGTTATTGTAATAAATGAGAATTGTCTTATTTTAGATTGGTGATAAGATTGTTTGTATAGGTGTGTTGAGAAGCTAGGAAATAGTAGATTTCTGCTACTATTCCTAGAAACAGAAGATTGCGTTGATGGAAGATGTGATAAGAGCGAGAGAATGATGGAGAGGTTTTTTTTTATAGAACGAGTGGAGTTAGATCAGGAGGGGTATTCTTGTGTGGAGCAAGGGATTTTTTTAGAGTGATTTGTTAGAGATAGCGTGAGTTTTGATATGGAGCGAAAGCTCATTTTAGAGGAGACTGTGTAAGTTAAATTATATACAGAGTTTATTCTTATGTAATAGAAGCAATTGCGAGACTCTGTTCTTTTGTGTATTGTGCATAAAATAAATATCGTGTGTCTTTTTATATGATGCGTCGTGGAATTTGAATACCGATTTGGTGTGAAATTTGATAAATTAATGGAGGACTGTTTTTGTGTGAAAAGGTGGTTAGTTCGTTGTATAAGTGAGGCAAAAGCCAAACTCTATTTAGTTTTTGAGTATTATGAGACGCCATTACATTCTGAGCAAGTCGAATGACAAATCGTGAGAATTTGAGTATTGTTTGCCTGTATAATCAATTGAAATGGTGTGTGGCCTATGTTTATTGAAAGAACTCCAGTGTTAGTGTAAATTGGGCAGTAGTTTAAGGTTGTAAGTTAGAAAAGATTTCAACACAGAAATTATGTTTAAATTAACTTCGCAACACCTTGAGCAAACTGGAATTAATACATAATTTGACTTTGAAATTTGCATCGGCCCGGCGAATTCGCATCAGCGATGTGGAGTCGAGGAATAGTTAAGTGATGTTAAATTATGGAAATCTCCAATTCCGATTTGGATCGGATCGAAAGTTTGGGTGCTGAAAGTGAAAACACCTTGCAAAAGATCCGATGGATGATCTCCGATAAATTGGATCGGAGCAACTGAATTATCGAGAGTCGAGGCATCAAATTATGTGATTGCCAATTATGAATGAATCGCGTCCGAAGCATTGTGAATATATATATATATATATATATATATATATATATATATATATATATATATATATATATATATATATATATATATATATATATATATATATATAGATATATATATATATATATATATATATTATATAACTGGGATTCGAGACCGCCGAATTGATATATCAGTGGATGAATAGAGCTTGGAGTGCGTAGAACAGTATTTGATATTATAGCAGTGTATGTTAGACGTGGAATGTTATAAATCAATTCTGAAATTGAATCAGATCCGTTACAAAGATTGGTTCGGAGGGTTGTGATAAGTCCAAAGGTGGAGGCACGCATTAAACTGGGTGATTTCCGGATTCTGATCAAATTGGATCGAGTTTGTGGAGCAATCTATAGGTTTGGCTTTGAATCTTTGAGATCTCCGGCTGCCGATTGAGTCGGATCGGAGCGGTTGTTAATTATAGCTTGTATGATCGCCGATCGAAATTGTTTTGAATCATAACGCATCGGATTTAATTACAGTGTCGACAGTTAGTGACATGTTTGAGTGGCGGCTTGTAATAGATGCGTGTTGTAAGTTGAACGAGATCAGGTGTTGCTGCAATATATACATATGTATGAAACTATTGTGAAATGTGTTCAACGCTGTTTTAAATGGTTATAAAAGGCGCAGTTTCAAAAGGTGTATTGGATCAGAGGTGTCAAAACTATAAGTGCCGGCAATTTCTTAATGGAGCGAAACCATTTCTGATTGTGGTATAATTATGGCTTGGAAGGGGCAGTTCGATTTGGAACAGAGGTTTTGAAATCCACTTCAGTTAATATCAATTTGTGAAATCTGTATATGTATCGATCCTTGAATAAAAGGATTGAATCGAAAGCTCGATTCGAATCAATGTTAGAACCTCAGTTTGATGAGTCGATCTCATGGAGGGCGCCATTGGTTTAAGGGGAATCTGACTGTTGGTGTGTAAAAATGTTTGTGAAATTGCCAGGATTTGAAGTTTAAAAAAAAGCTAATTTCTGAGATGTATTTTAAATGCATTAGTCATTGTGTGATTCTGGGTTTGCAGGGATTTCCCTGCGTCAATTTTTTGGTACCAAAGCTTGGCTCTGTGAAAATCGAAGAGAACGTTTCCTGATGAAGATTTAAAACTACAGAGGTATGGAAATAGTAGCATGTTGAAAGAGTCAAGACTGTAGCAATATAAATCAAGAGAAGTTGTGAGCGAAGAATCAGATAGAAGTGGCAGTGAACCTGAAGAATCCAACAAGAGATTGGACAGAGAGTAAAATTGAGGTGTTCTCGAAAGAAAGAGTGAGAGATTGCAGAAGCCTAGAGGGGGCAAAGGTGTTGCTCAGAGAGAAGGTTCCAGATAGGGAATCGTGCTTACCAAAATACTAAGTGAGGAGAGCTTGGTGAGGTAAGATTGCAGTAAAGAGGACTTACTGTTGCAGAGGCTTGTTGCAGAAGAGTGAGGAGCTCATGGAAAGAGAGGAGAAGAAAATGACTACAGATAGTCATAGCAGAAGTTCACAAAGAAGCCACAGCAGAAGGGAAGATGCCAAAGCAAATGGCATGAGGATGAGTCAAGAAGAATTTGACCGAGAGAAAGTTGAGATAGGTTTCCAGATTGGAATATTGATGAAGATGCTGCAGAAAAGTGGTTGGACCATGAGGAAAAGAGTAAAATGGCAAAGGCTACTGGAAAGGAGAAATCAGCAAGTGAAGTTAGAGATAGTAGAAGAATTGAGAAAGATTGAGCAGATATTGAGTGCTCAAGAGGAATCAGAGAAACTCAAAGAACTAGAGGTAGAATTGGAAGTTTCCATTTGCAGACCAGAACAGGGTGAGATGTTAGGGAAAGAGGATAATGAGAGGTCAGCTGAAGATCTCATGGACTATTGGAAAAGTTCAGGACAATTCGAAGATATGTTGACAAAGGAAGCAGATGAGGCAATGCAGCCTTGTGATTTTGATTCTTATAGTTTATGTATGTTTGCAGGATATGCAGAGGATGATGGACAGTCGATTGAAATTGTCACAACCAAGAATGAAGCTCTTGAGGTAAAGTATGATGAAGAATCCTTTTTAGAGGAAGAAGGTGTTGATCATTTGCAACAGAAGGAGTTCATAGATGAAATCTTGTTTGGTGTAAAACAGGCAGATGAGGTTGATATAGACCAGCAGTCTGAAGATAATTCCATAGTGGGACTACAAAAAGGTAAACCAATGAATTTGTTTAATAGAATTGATGAAAGATGCTTGCAATATGATAATGTGGAAAACAGGTCAACTCAAGAGGATTCCCAAGAAAAGAATGAAGCTGAGAATGGAAATTGTGATGAACTGCTGGAGATATTTAACAAGGAAATAGAACTCTTGGAGAGATTACTCAAGGAACCCAAAGGAGAAACAAAGCCTACAGAACCTGATGGAGGAAAAGGTGTGGAAGACAGCATTAATAAATATTATGTTGAAATCAGAGAAATTGAGCAGCAATTATATGAAGGTGAAATGAAAGATCAGGAGCAACAAGGAAGTTATGTCCTCATAGGCATGAAGGAGACAGAAATATTAATTCAGCAAGATGAATATGGAAGTAATCAGAAATTTGGAAGGAATGATCAGCTACATGAGGGTGAATTTGAGGAAGGTATTAAATTGCAGAAGTATAGAAACTGGCAGCAGAATGAAGAACCAGAAATTGGTCCAGAATGAAGAACCAACAGGTCATCCACAGAAGATGTAGGACCAAGATCAAGAACTTACTGACACACAAGAACTAGTAAGTTCACCTGAAACTGCAAGAGATCAAGAACTTACTGACACACAAGAACCAGTGAGTTCATCTAAAACTGCACAAGACCAGGAGCTTACTGACACACAAGAACCAGTAAGTTCCTCAGAGACTGCACAGGAACAAACAGAGGAGCTTCCCGACACTATGCAGGAAGAAAAGAAAGAAGAAAACAAGGACTCACCCCGGCCTACCCAATCTGATATGCAAGAAGAAGCTACACAAGAACCAGGAAATGAAGAAAGAAACACTGGAAGTGTTATGGAACAAGAAAAAGATATAGAAGAAAATGGGGATAAAGGTACAGATTCACCTCGGCATACCCAGAGCATTATAGAGGAGGAAGAAAAAGACACAGACTCATCACGGCTTGCCCAGACTATTATGGAAGAAGAAGAAAAAGATACAGATTCATCACGGCCTACCCAGACTATTATGGAAGAGGAGCAAATAGTTTCAGAAGGGAATAAAGAAGAATTGAATTCGCCCAGCAAGAAGCAAGGAGCAGATGAAGAAAAAGAGACAGATTCACCCTGGTCCACCAAAATCAATTTGGAGCACAATGGATTAGTCCAACAGGAGGAAGAAATTCTGGTAAGAGATGAAGAGAGAGATGCTGGATCATCCCAGCCCACTTCAACAGAACAGATGATTCTGATTGATGCTTGTATGCAAACAGAGCTTCCCAATGTTAGTGATGCATGTATAGAAACAGAAAGCTTTCAGGAATTGAAACGTAGATGGTGGAGAGAATATCAGCAGTCTCAAGGCAAAGCATTCGAACAACAAAAAGGGACCTGGTTTGATCATGCTTATAAGAACTGGGAAGCACTCGAACAGTGTAGGGCCCAGTATAAAGAAATTAAGGAACTGAAACACAGAATGTCCCAGATGTTTGAGTTATGTCAAAGGATGCTTGCCACTAGGAAACCCTCTTTTAACTATGCTACATTTTTAAGGGAAAGACTTGCATTCATTCAGTTGAAGGCTATCAAAGAGGGGAGGCCTCATCAAGTGGTCACAGCAGATCAGTTTATGAAGACCTCTGTAGAGGCACCCAAAAGCGACCAAAACCTGCTATGTGAATTTTACCTCCATAATGAGGCCGTGTCTGAAGAAACAAACATGAATATGATACCTATAGTGGGTGACATACAATTGAGAGCCTTCATCTCCTTTTTGGCTAATCATCTTACCTGGAAAAATGCCTATGTCTCAGGCCTCCAAAATGAACAAAACTGTCTTTTGTGGATTCGATCTGAACCACAGAATGCTACCACTTTCATTTCACAACACTTAAAAATGATAAGCAATTCTGATATGAAGGATCATGTTATGAGACTGCAAACAGAGGTCCTAACAGACTGTCAGCAGCATGTAAAGACCAAATCATCCTTGGCTGTTAAAGCAAATAAACTATTTTGGGATAACTGCCCCGCAGAAAGGAAGGAATATCACCCGTATAACCCATCAAATCTGCAAGTAGCACTATCAAGGGTACCTCGATATGTTGAATGCGTGCAGCATTGTGCTGAAAACTGGATGGGTTATAAATTTAAGTTCCCACTTTTATGGTTGTCTGGTGATCAGTATAAGGGCCAGTTTGGAATTTCTAACAGAGAAGAGGCAGCAACATGGAAACATATACGAACTGTTTATGGTTTCAGAGACAAGTTTGATGTTACTCCCTACAGCTATTGTCTTAGTAATCTGCATTGTTCGTCCCAGTTCTCCGACTCAGACTCAGAGTAGCCATTGCATGGGGACATGCAATCTCTTCAGTTGGGGGGGATGTTGGGACTCACAATTGACCTATTTTTGACCTTATCTTTTGTCGTATTATTATCCTTTTGCAGTCATAAGTTGAAAGCTTTTATTTTATAATGACATATTGACCCCAAGGTATGAAGTAACCTTCCGCATATCTATGTTTAATTGTTTATTTCGTATTCGTGAATATCTTTATACTTATCCTTGGAAACGCTGACTAAATTGTCAAATAATTGCCTTAAGTTTGCAGGAGTTATAATGTATAGTTGTTGTAACACCAAAAACAGCAACTACGCAGTTGCTGCAACACCAAAAACAACAACTACGCAGTTGCTGCAACACCAGAAGCAGCAACTCCGTAGTTGCTACAGTCAGCAACAGCAATTACCTAAAGCAAGCTATTTTGTAACAGCCACGAACAACAGATGGCAACTATTTAAAGAACCTTGACGTGGCATAATCAAGCGGAAGTCTAAAGAAAGAAGAACACAGTCAGCATGGCCCAAATCAGGAACAGCATGGGGAAATGGCAAAGGAATATGAAGATCCCGAGAAGACGGTCGAAGTCAGTTACCCGCTGTGTAACAGCCAAAGCTCAAGAAAGAATGTATTATCATACTGTTGTAACAACGTTCTGAATTGCTTATTTTTGACAAGATGGGTTAACTGAATAGGCTGTAATACTTTATTGTAATAGATGTCTCCTCTATAAAGAGGAGACATCTACATGAAAAGGGGATTAGTCAGTGTCTATGGTCAGTTTGTAAGAAGAGATTCTGAGAACATCAGCAAGTCTGAACTCTATTGTATTTAATCTTTTTGGCAGATGAATATAAAACTGTTTTGAGCACTTAATCCAGTCTTCGTTTCCTGGGGAATCTTGTGAGAGGGACTGGGCCCACCTTCCTCACAAGATTCACCCATTTACTTTCTTGTCAAGTGTGTAAGTGTGCAATAGTTTCTTTCTGGTACTCTGCTTGGATTTGATAGCATTACCTCTGGTATTCTTTGTTTCGCTAGTACTCTGTTTCATTAATCACTTGAGTTTGTTTCTCACCGGTGAATGAGAGTGCAGTGTGTGTTAGTAAATCTGATTACAGGGGCAGGTGCTGAACGTCCCCATATGGAGGATAGGGTCCTGATCCTCTTCCAACAGAGCATCCATCATTTCGCTTTCCAGATTCGTAGTTTTAATTAATTGCTTTTACTTTAACAAGTATTGTAATGACATAGTGTAAGAATTACGTATACTACAACTTTTCAATGCTTTTAGACTTTGAGTACATACAGTACACAGTAGCCTTTGGAATAAAAAGACTTTCCTTGGTTGACAATTAATGCGGTACTTGAATGTTTAATTTATAAACAATTCAACTAGCCAACATTTTGGCGCCGTTGCCGGGGAAGGCAATTAAAGAATTCTAAAAGCATTAATGGTTTCTTTGTGAAAATAGCAAGTGTATGAGAGGACGCAAGAAACCTAATTTTACAGGCGGCAAAGGAGGAAGGAAGACTTACATCGACGAAATCATCTCTAAGGCCGAAGCATCACAGAGGACGAGTTCCCGGAGACCCCAGATCCAATACTCCTCACAAACAGACCAACAGATGGAGGAAGTAATAGGACCTGAAAGGAAGCTGGAAGCACCAAAATACACTAAGGAACCGGTAGAGGAACCTGAAGAAACAGAAGACACATAAGATAAAGCGAGTGATTCAGGGAAAAGACCGATGGAGGATAACAGAACAGAAGGGAGAGGGGAAAACTCGCTCTCTACCCTGGAATTCCCTATTGGGGAACTCCCGAGAGGAACAACCCCCATGAAAAATATTCCACTCTCGGCATTACCCAATTTTCATGGGTTATCCTCCGAAGACCTGGATGAATTCCTCTTTGAATTCGACATACTGTGTAGAAGCTATGATTACATAAGTCCTAATCAGAAGCTGAAATTGTTTCCAGCAACACTAAAAGGGAATGCATTGAGGTGGTTCATGAGCTTAGGAGCTCAGGAAATCACCACCTGGGACCAAATGAAAGAGGGATTTCTGGCTAAGTATCAAGACTACTGTCGGACAAGAGAAAGAAATGAAGAATTGTTTAAAATGGTCTAGAAAGAGGACGAGAATTTGGAAGATTTCGTGGAAATATTACAGTATAATCTGCAGCGGTCTGATCATCCTAATATGAGCAAAGACATTTTGAAGACCATACTGCTGAAAGGGGTAAGAGATGATTGCCTGGACATGCTGAACATGCTTGGAAAAGGGGACATTTCTAAAGAACCCTTTGATGAAATTATTAGGCTCTGTATGCGGTGTTCAAGGGGAGCGGCAGGCAGATCAAAAAGCAGAGATAATGTGTATTCAAGGGTTCAGAAGTCAGCCAGTGGAGGAGCAACAAGAGCTGAGATAGGTAACTTATTAGAAGAATTTAAGACTGAAATGCTAAGTTCCTTTGCTTCACAAATTGATGCTCTACAGGTCAGGAAGAAACAGGCAGAAGCAGAAGCTGCTCTGGCAATTTTCTGTTCAAAATGTAGAGAAAAACATCCACTTAGAGAATGCCCACTGGATAGGACGCCTATATGCACAATCTGCGAGAAGGATCATGAAACACAGCAATGCCCCTCTCTGCCTAGAATCAAAGCAGCACTGCAGAGAACTGAAGAAGAAGCTGAAGCAGTGTACCTAATGACACAGAGGAGGCAATGGCCGCAAAGACAAGGTACGAGCTCTAATACAACATTCAATCGTTGGAATAATAATTCTCCTTTTTACCCACCCATGAATCAAATGCAATACCCACCCTTCAACACAATGAACTTTCCACTTATGCAGCAACCAAATATCCCTTTTCCTGACACTACTATGTGGAATCCTTGGGCTCCCCAGCAATCATACTTTAATCAATGGAACCCAAACTGGGCAGCCCAACAGATACCCTTTCCTCAACAACAACAATCTCTTTCCTTACCATCTAACAATCCTCTGAATAATCAAGCAATGAGACCACAGCTGCCTGTACAACCTAACCCCAATCCAAATAATAATAAGGCCTTGCAAGTTATTGACATTCAAAATCAGCCTATTTCTCCCCTGCAATGTAATGATATTCACCTTCGCTCAGGGAGAATAGTTGAACCTATTATAGATGATATCACAGACTCTGACAAAGAAGAGACTAGAAAAGAGAAACCAGCTAACCATAGTGCTGAAACAGTAGAATCAGCACTTAACAATAATGACCAAACGGTAGATCCACCATTCCCTGAAAGGCTGACTCTCACTAAAACACCTGAACAACCTACCTTCAATCTTTTAGGAGAGTTACAGAACTTGTATGTCAAAATCCCATTATTACAAGCACTAAGGGATGTTCCTATATATGCTATAACTATTAGAGACATTTGTGTAAAGAAACCTGGAAGGAAGGCTAAAGACCCCCTCACAGTTCATGTGATGGGGGAATTAACTGCCTTAATGACTGAAAAAGATTATCATGTTAAGTATGGTGACCCTGGTCACCCTACAGTAACAGTCCAGGTCGGAAAAACCTTTATCTCTAAAGTCTTAGTAGACTTAGGAGCTGCAATAAATATCATGACACTCGAAACAGCTCAATTGCTCGAGCTAAAAAACTTTATCAGGGAAACTCCTACTATCTTAGAATTAGCTGACCGTTCTACGATCAAACCTGAAGGGGTCATTGAAGACCTTATAATCTCTGTAGAATCCTGGAACTACTCGGTTGACTTTGTGGTCTTACAAACTAAAACAAAGTTGGGGGGTCATCCGTTGATTCTAGGGAGACCTTGGTTGGCTACAGCAGATGCCTTTATCAGCTGTAGATCTGGATCAATGACCATCTCCAATGGACAAGAGACTAAACAGTTGACCCTCTATCCTCATGCCACTCCCATGATTAACAGTGACAATTCCATATGGGTAGACTATGAAGATGAGGAAACCCAACTGATATTAACTATTGGGCAAGCTTTGACTTTTAAAGACTCCACCGAAGATGAACTAATTAGCAGTTTTATTTCTGAACCCTCTTCGGTTAATCCAGAAACATTTAATCACTTCGTTGCAATCCTAGAACCTGAATCCCAGCAGAATATGAAATATGAAAACTTATGCCAGACAGCATTAGGCAACTCTTCCAAGAGCACAACAGTTGAAATTGAACCTGGTAAAACGCTGAATATAAATCCTGATTTGACTGATGATGAAAAACAGAAATTAATAAAGTTACTCCAAGCAAACAAAGAGGCATTTGCATGGGACTACACAGACATGAAAGGGATATCCCCTGAATTATGTACTCACCGTATATACATTAAGGAGGGATCCCGGCCAGTCTGTCAACCCCAGCGAAGAATGAACCCTAGCCTCAGAGAAATTGTGAAGGAGGAACTCCAAAAACTTTTAAATGCAGGATTCATATATCTAATATCTGACAGTGAGTGGGTTTTTCCACTCGTAATTGTACCAAAGAAGAATGGGAAATGG
Organism: Pinus tabuliformis; assembly: GCA_031772625.1. Lineage (NCBI taxonomy): Eukaryota > Viridiplantae > Streptophyta > Pinopsida > Pinales > Pinaceae > Pinus > Pinus tabuliformis. The sequence continues at coordinate 1,747,918,172 of CM062818.1, forward strand.
CGAGTATGTGTAGACTATAGATCATTAAATAAAGCAACCCAGAAAGATCATTTCCCTTTACCTTTTATTTATCAAGTATTGGATAATTTAGCAGGTAAGAAATTCTTCTCATTCTTGGATGGGTTTAGTGGATACAACCAAATCAGGATTGCACCCCAGGATCAGGACAAAACCACATTTACCAGCCCATGGGGAACCTTTGCCTATAGAGTACTTCCATTTGGGTTGTGTAATGCTCCAGCGACATTTCAGAGAGAGGTGATAGGAATCTTTTCTGATATGTTAAACGATTCATTAGAAATATTCATGGACGACTTTACTCCTTATGGAGTGACCTTTGAAGATGCCCTGCAAAACCTTGAAAAAGTACTTAAGCGGTTCATAGAAGCACACCTCGCTTTAAGCACTGAAAAGTGCCACATGATGATGAATCAGGGCATTGTATTAGGTCATTTCATTTCATTTTTAGGAATTCAAGTCGACCCAGCTAAGATTCAGGTGATTCAGAACCTTCCTATTCCCAAAACACAAACGGAGGTGAGAAGTTTTTTAGGACATGACGGATATTACAGAAGATTTATTAAGGATTTTTCTAAAATAGCTTCTCCTTTGTTTGTGTTATTAATGAAAAATGCTGAATTCAAGTGGACTGATGACTGTGAGAATGCATTCAATAAACTTAAGCATCAGTTGTCCACAACTCCTATTTTGAGAGGACCTGATTGGGCATTACCCTTTCATATTTCCTCTGATGCCTCAGATACGGCAATTGGAGCTGTCCTGGGTCAGGAAGAAAACAATCTCCCCTATGCTATCTATTTCATCAGCAAAAACATGACACCAGCTGAGTTAAATTATACAGTAACTGAGAAAGAATTTTTAGCAGTTATTTATGCTATTAATAAATTTCGGCATTATATTACTGGCTATACTACCTTTGTGCATACTGACCACTCGGCCATCAAGTATTTAATGAATAAATCAATTACAAATGCTCGAGTCACCAGGTGGTTATTACTATTACAGGAATTTGATATCACAATTGTAGATAGGCCAGGAAAAGAAAATGTAGTTGCTAATTTTCTTTCTCGTTTAAAAACCGATGAAAATGTTCCAGTAGATGATTCTTTTCCTGATGAGTATCTATTTGCAATATCTGCTCACTCACCTTGGTATGCAGACATTGCCAATTACCTAGTTGCAGGAAAATTACCATCACACCTATCACACAGGGAAAGAAGGAAGATCATCCAGCAAAGTGCTAGGTACAGCTGGATAAGCAGGTGTCTATTCCACACAGGAATAGATCAAGAAATCAGGATATGCGTTGGGGAAGATGAGATTTATGACATATTGAAAGCTTGTCACGATGGTCCTTGTGGAGGACATTTTGCAGATAAAAGAACAGCTCACAAGGTACTTAGAATGGGTTATTACTGGCCATCACTTTTTAAAGATGCTAGAAAATATGTGAAGGCTTGTGACAGCTGTCAAAGAATGGGCCAGCCCAACCATCGGGATGAAATGCCACTCAACCCTCAGGTAACTCTCGAACCCTTTGAGAAATGGGCATTAGATTTTGTAGGTCCCATTAATCCTCCATCTAATCAAAGAGTTTACATTTTAGTATGCACAGATTACATGACTAAATGGGTAGAGGCCAAAGCACTCATTAAAGCTAATGAAGAAGTAGTACTAACATTTTTATTTGAGGAAATCTTTGTTAGATTTGGACTACCCAGAGAATTAGTCACTGATGGAGGACCTCCTTTCAATTCTCATTGTTTCAAAGATATGCTCCAAAAATATCATATCAAGCATAAGATGACCACACCTTACCACCCCCAAGCAAATGGGCAGGTGGAAAGCACAAATAAGGTCATAGAAGCTATCTTAACAAAAACAATAAAGGAGAATAGAAGGGACTGGTTCCAACGCTTGCCCGAGGCTCTTTGGGCCTACAGAACTACTTGGAGAAACACAACAGGATTTTCACCCTATGAATTGGTTTTTGGAAAGAATGCTATTTTTCCTGTAGAGTTTGAAATTAAAACCTTAAGAACTGCCTTAGCTGTTAACCTTGATTTAACTGATGCACAGACAGCCAGGTTGCAGCAGTTGCAGGAACTGGACGAGAAAAGACTGGATGTCGTCCACCAAACAACTATGATACAGCAACAAAGGAGCAGATGGCATGACAGAACCATTAAGCAAAAGCAGTTCCAGAAAGGTAACTGGTCTCTACTTTATGATTCACGTTTCGAGAACTTTCAAGGGAAGCTGAGAACAAGATGGCTAGGACTGTATGAAGTGGATACTGTTTTCCCAAATGGAACGGTTAGACTATTAACAATTGATGGAAGCATAACACCACTGTTAGTGAATGGCTACCGACTTCGGTTATATCAGCAGCCGGTTTCCAAAGAGGACTTTAAAGCCACTTGCATGGCAATAAAACAGTATTCTTTTCCAGGGGAACTTGCAGTCCCTCAAAGCACTTGAATTTCTATTATTTATGTAAATTTTAGGATTAGACATTTTTTTTGTAGAAACTAATAAATCCTGCCAAGGATTGCAATATTATATTTCAGGATTTTGCAGATGTAGCATGGGGAAGTAGCTGATAACAAAGGTTTCAAAAGGAATTACTGGGTGGACTCCGAATTCCTGTTGCTGCAACACCATTTCCCGTTGCTGCAACACCATTTCCCATTGCTGCAACACCATTTCCCGTTGCTGCAACACCATTTCTTGTTGCTGCAACACCATTTCCCGCTGCAACACCATTTCACGTTGCTGCAACACCATTTCCCGTTGCTGCAACACCATTTTCCGTTGCTGCAACACCATTTCCCGTTGCTGCAACACCATTTCTTGTTGCTGCAACATTACCCCCGTTGCTGCAACACCATTTCCCGTTATCCCAACATTATTCATGTTGTTGTAACACTAGTCCCATTACGCCAGCACATTCCCCATTTTCACAAACGTTTTCCCCTAACCCCTGTTGCCCCAACGGTAATTCTCTGTTGCTGCAACACCAATCCCGGTGCCACGATATTGCTTCCTGATCACGAAATATCATTTCCGCACGAAATATACCACCTTTCGTGATGATTACAGCACCTCACTGTCACTTCCCGTCATTATCATTACAAATCACCCATATTCCCGTGCTTTCAGATCCGCGGTAATGATTATAATTTGACAGCGGACAAGAAAAGACTTTTTGACGCAGCTATAAAAAAGGTAAAGGACGAAGGTACGCACGTTTATGAATAAGCATTAAATAATAGATAAGCGGAAAAAGGTTGATAGGTCCATCAAATGATTGCATTCCCAATCATATCATTTACACGTAGGAAGGGGGGGATTACCAAAGAAATTCCCATAATGGTAAACCACGCCAACCACCGCCACCCTTAATTCTCCCGGTTGTATGTAAAAACTGCAGCATGTTACCATTTGTGATGTATACTCTGAGTTGAAATCGGTAGCTCGACTCTGAATTCTGAAGATTTACCGAGACAACAGCCATGGGAGGAACCCTCATTACTCATGAACCAGGCACGACAGCAGTTCTGGAACTCTTTCCGGAAATTTACCAAATTTTCTTGCAAGCTGGATGGATAGAGTATTTCAGGAGACTTCCGGACTTTGACGAGCAGCAAGTCCTGGAATTCACATGCAATTTGACAGAAGGATTCTCTGTCGTCCAAGGAATTCAAGTTCCGGTTACGGAAGAATTCATAGCTGAAGTCACCGGACTCCCAGCCACTGGTACACGGTGGTTCAGCAGGAAGCACCTGATTCTGAACGCGCAGCAAGACTTTCTCCGTCCAGGCGAGGAAGTAGAAACCAAGGGCAGAGGTGTAGCATTGCGGTCGTTACCTCAACCATGGCCAAAAGTCGCTGAATTCGTCAAGCAATATCTGACATGCGAAGGTCGTTACCAGGTAATCTACTAGCACGACTTCGTCCTGTTAAATCATTTAAGAAATGGTCAATTATTGAACATGCCATATTATTTGCTGGGTTGTCTTAAAAATATGGCACAATATGCTATGAAAGAGAAGCATCCAGTTCTCTCCCTAAAACACCATCGCTTAATCCAATTGCTGATTAACAGAGCTCTTGCTCTAAACATCCCTCCACCCCCCATTAATCCCCATCCGGAGGAAAGAATTCCACAGCCTGTGCAGGGAAGTCCTCATCAAGAAGAGGAAACTTCTCGTCAAGCTGAGGACACACCTCAGCGAGACCAGGAGCCTCCTCAACAAACGGACGACATCCCTGAACAAACCCCTTTGGAAAACCCTCAGCAAACAGAGCATATTCCCGAACAACCCCAGCAAACACCTCTGCATGTTACAGAGAATGAACAAGCAGCAGCGGAATTAACCACGTCTCCCAAAAGAACCAATTCTCCCGCCCCCATACTCAGTATTTCTACTGATGATTCCGACGATAATATCCCAATTACGCAGCTTAAACGAAAAATGCAGCAGGCAAAGAAAACCCCAGCAAAAAGAAGAAGAACGAGGGTTTCAACCAAAGCACCTACCACCCCGACTACTGTTCCGACCTCAAGAGCCAGCAGGAAGAGAAAAACACCTCAATTCCCTGCCTCTCTACCAAAACGAAAATCGGCAGTAGTTGGATCCCCTAATTCCTCCAGCTCACCACCCATTGCTTTAAAAATCCGCACTCCAGCCACTCCTCGAAACCCCTCCCCCTCACCCATAGAGGCAGAGATGCAGAGCGTTCATAGCTTCGTGGCATCATATCTTAAGACAGCTGATACACAAGAACCAGTTGCCGACACCCAAAATGATAGTGAGCAATTGGCTGCAACACAAGAAACAACCACTACCCCAGGTGACACACAAGAAGCACCTGTGGGGAATATTGATCAAATTGACGTAGCAGAACCTCTGCCCCCACTGGAATCTACTGTCTCACAGGATCAGCCTACTATACCCGCCCCTGCAAGAAGAAATTGAGTTTCTGAAATCTCAGATTCAGGATTACCAGGAAGAGATAATAAGGGTCAGGGAAGCATATCAGAAAAAATTCAGCCTGCATGTTTTAGCAAGAGTAGCGTCTGCAGCAGAGAAAAGCAAAGATATCAAATATATGTGCACAATTTGTGGGGAGATATATGCTCAGGCAGGATATAAGGTAGTACAGGAACCAATAAAGGAAGCCCCCGATGCTGAAAATGAAACAAAGGAGTCTGCTGATGCTGAAATAGAAATCCCACAATTCTCTGCTAAGATAGAGAGACCTGTTGCTACACAAGAACCAACAGGATCTGCAGAAGAAATGCAGGCAGAAAGACCTGTTGCTACACAAGAACCAACAGGATCTTCAGAGGAAGTGCAGACAGAAAAACCTGTTGTTACACAAGAACCAATAGGAGCTTCAGAGGAAGTGCAGACTGAAAAACCTGTTGATACACAAGAACCAACGGGATCTTCAGAAGAAGTGCAGTCAGTGAGACCTGTTGCTACACAAGAACCAATAGGTCATCCAGAGAACATGCAGGACCAAGATCAAGAACTTACTGACACACAAGAACCAGTAAGTTCACCTGAAACTGCACAAGATCAAGAACTTACTGACACACAAGAACCAGTGAGTTCATCTGAAACTGCACAAGACCAGGAGCTTACTGACACACAAGAACCAGTAAGTTCCTCAGAGACTGCACAGGAACAAACAGAGGAGCTTCCCGACACTATGCAGGAAGAAAAGAAAGAAGAAAACAAGGACTCACCCCGGCCTACCCAATCTGATATGCAAGAAGAAGCTACACAAGAACCAGGAAATGAAGAAAGAAACACTGAAAGTGTTATGGAACAAGAAAAAGATATAGAAGAAAATGAGGATAAAGGTACAGATTCACCTCGGCATACCCAGAGCATTATAGAGGAGGAAGAAAAAGACACAGACTCATCACGGCCTGCCCAGACTATTATGGAAGAAGAAGAAAAAGATACAGATTCATCACGGCCTGCCCAGACTATTATGGAAGAAGAGCAAATAGTTTCAGAAGGGAATAAAGAAGAATTGAATTCGCCCAGCAAGAAGCAAGGAGCAGATGAAGAAAAAGAGACAGATTCACCCTGGTCCACCAAAATCAATTTGGAGCACAATGGATTAGTCCAACAGGAGGAAGAAACTCTGGTTAGAGATGAAGAGAGAGATGCTGGATCATCCCAGCCCACTTCAACAGAACAGATGATTCTGATTGATGCCTGTATGCAAACAGAGCTTCCCACTGTTAGTGATGCATGTATAGAAACAGAAAGCTTTCAGGAATTGAAACGTAGATGGTGGAGAGAATATCAGCAGTCTCAAGGCAAAGCATTCGAACAACAAAAAGGGACCTGGTTTGATCATGCTTATAAGAACTGGGAAGCACTGGAACAGTGTAGGGCCCAGTATAAAGAAATTAAGGAACTGAAAAAAAAAATGTCCCAGATGTTTGAGTTATGTCAAAGGATGCTTGCCACAAGGAAACCCTCTTTTAACTATGCTACATTTTTAAGGGAAAGACTTGCATTCATTCAGCTGAAGGCTATCAAAGAGGGGAGGCCTCATCAAGTGGTCACAGCAGATCAGTTTATGAAGACCTTTGCAGAGGCACCCAAAAGCGACCAAAACCTGCTATGTGAATTGTACCTCCATAATGAGGCCGTGTCTGAAGAAACAAACATGAATATGATACCTGTAGTGGGTGACATACAATTGAGAGCCTTCATCTCCTTTTTGGCTAATCAGCTTACCTGGCAAAATGCCTATGTCTCAGGCCTCCAAAACGAACAGAATTGTCTTTTGTGGATTCGATCTGAACCACAGAACGCTGCCACTTTCATTTCACAACACTTAAAAATGATAAGCAATGCTGATATGAAGGATCATGTTATGAGACTGCAAACAGAGGTCCTAACAGACTGTCAGCAGTATGTAAAGACCAAAGCATCCTTGGCTGTTAAAGCAAATAAACTATTTTGGGATAACTGCCCCGCAGAAAGGAAGGAATATCACCCGTATAACCCATCAAATCTGCAAGTAGCACTATCAAGGGTACCTCGGTATGTTGAATGCGTGCAACGTTGTGCTGAAAACTGGATGGGTTATAAATTTAAGTTCCCACTTTTATGGTTGTCTGGTGATCAGTATAAGGGCCAGTTTGGAATTTCTAACAGAGAAGAGGCAGCAACATGGAAACATATACGAACTGTTTATGGTTTCAGAGACAAGTTTGATGTTACTCCCTACAGCTATTGTCTTAGTAATCTGCATTGTTCGTCCCAGTTCTCCGACTCAGACTCAGAGTAGCCATTGCATGGGGACATGCAATCTCTTCAGTTGGGGGGGATGTTGGGACTCACAATTGACCTATTTTTGACCTTATCTTTTGTCGTATTATTATCCTTTTGCAGTCATAAGTTGAAAGCTTTTATTTTATAATGACATATTGACCCCAAGGTATGAAGTAACCTTCCGCATATCTATGTTTAATTGTTTATTTCGTATTCGTGAATATCTTTATACTTATCCTTGGAAACGCTGACTAAATTGTCAAATAATTGCCTTAAGTTTGCAGGAGTTATAATGTATAGTTGTTGTAACACCAAAAACAGCAACTACGCAGTTGCTGCAACACCAGAAACAACAACTACGCAGTTGCTGCAACACCAGAAGCAGCAACTCCGTAGTTGCTACAGTCAGCAACAGCAATTACCTAAAGCAAGCTATTTTGTAACAGCCACGAACAACAGATGGCAACTATTTAAAGAACCTTGACGTGGCATAATCAAGCGGAAGTCTAAAGAAAGAAGAACACAGTCAGCATGGCCCAAATCAGGAACAGCATGGGGAAATGGAAAAGGAATATGAAGATCCCGAGAAGACGGTCGAAGTCAGTTACCCGCTGTGTAACAGCCAAAGCTCAAGAAAGAATGTATTATCATACTGTTGTAACAGCGTTCTGAATTGCTTATTTTTGACAAGATGGGTTAACTGAATAGGCTGTAATACTTTATTGTAATAGATGTCTCCTCTATAAAGAGGAGACATCTACATGAAAAGGGGATTAGTCAGTGTCTATGGTCAGTTTGTAAGAAGAGATTCTGAGAACATCAGCAAGTCTGAACTCTATTGTATTTAATCTTTTTGGCAGATGAATATAAAACTGTTTTGAGCACTTAATCCAGTCTTCGTTTCCTGGGGAATCTTGTGAGAGGGACTGGGCCCTCCTTCCTCACAAGATTCACCCATTTACTTTCTTGTCAAGTGTGTAAGTGTGCAATAGTTTCTTTCTGGTACTCTGCTTGGATTTGATAGCATTACCTCTGGTATTATTTGTTTTGCTAGTACTCTGTTTCATTAATCACTTGAGTTTGTTTCTCACCGGTGAATGAGAGTGCAGTGTGCGTTAGTAAATCTGATTACAGGGGCAGGTGCTGAACGTCCCCATCTAGAGGATAGGGTCCTAATCCTCTGCCAACAGAGCATCCATCATTTCGCTTTCCAGATTCGTAGTTTTAATTAATTGCTTTTACTTTAACAAGTACTGTAATGTCATAGCGTAAGAATTACGTATACTATAGCTTTTCAATGCTTTTAGACTTTGAGTACATACAGTACGCAGTAGCCTTTGGAATAAAAAGACTTTCCCTGGTTGACAATTAATGTGGTACTTGAATGTTTAATTTATAAACAATTCAACTAGCCAACAAGTATGTTGTTTGTGGTTGGGGATAACATTGATGCATAATAGTATTTATGTAGTTGATATATGCTTACTTGTATTCAAATAGTTTTCTATATTAGTTTGCATGTAAAGTGTTTGAAGAAATGCTTACATGCAAATGTAATAGTATGGTAATTGTTTGAAGAAAATGTTTTTTTTTTTTTTTAAGATGGGATAGTATTATAGTATGATAATATGGATGTATCTGATCTATGCCTATTTTCATGCACAGAATTTGCAAAGTTGCATGTAAGGAATTTGAAAGGTTGTATGCAAGGAATTTGAAAGGTTGCATGCAAGGAATTTGAAAAGTTTCATGTAAGGAAATGGAAAAGTGGCATGTTTTTAGTTATTAGGTTACAAGTGGAATAAGTGCAATGTTTTTTATTTAGTCTCATACAAATGTTTGGGAAATAAAAATCGATTTCTTTTCAAGTGTGGTTAAATGTACTAGAGCTTTGGGGATCCCATTCCATAATTAGACATAGGAGATCGGGCCATTATAGTAGCTTCCTCCTTCTACCTTAGTGTGGACCATGGATAGTAAGGGGGCATGATTATAGGTTGTTAGTATTGGTGAAAGCTGATTTCAAATTAATAGACACAATATCTTGATTTTTGGAAAATGTGAATGACTATGTATGAATTATATGTCACTTACATGTTGATTTCATGATACCTAATTACATCCTTGTATGCTAAGTTACATTTTTTAATATTTTGATTACATGTATCAGTCTTCTAGGTTGGTTACAAGAATTGATCACTTATGTTCGACTACATGCGTCTATGCATAGGTGTAGTTGATTTGGCATTGCTTATGCATATTGTTGGTTGCATGTGGCAATGTGTAAATGGAGTAATGGTTGTTGTCATACATGAGGTCATGGTTTGTGTACTTGGTATGGTCATGCATTGATGATTGGACTCTATCTAGAATGATGTGTATATGGTTTTGTACTCATTTTTTATGTGTGTATATGTAGTTGTTATGCATGTATGGTCGTGGTTATGATTATGCATGTATAGTAGGTCAAACATGCCTTGTGAAGTCGTTGTATGCAATTTAGGTCATCATGATGCTATTGGTTGTTATGATGCTAATGAGCTATTTGAGATAGAGCAAGGGATGTAGATCATCATAATGAGGTTGCAGGATTAGACTTTGGAATAAGAGAATATCGTCATACATGCATTATATGTTTGGAATGTAGGTATGTAGATTAAGGATTATTATATGCATTAGGGTTATATACATAAGGTTTACGTACATGTCTTTTGATGTTATGGTTACATTCATGATAGATATTAGTTGGCTAGTGTAGCTATATGCACATGTGTCGAATAGTCAAGAATGATAGTAACATGTAGTTGTATGCATTGCTATTGTTGTTTTATATTAGATAACTTGATGGTTATGTTGTACGTTGTTGATGATTATGATATATAGCTTATTGTTGTTATATGCTAACTTGATGATTAGGGTTATTTCATTGTGATATTGATGTTATAATTTGGATTGGTCATACGCGTGAAGGTTATGTCCATTTCCTTAAAGATCTTGATGTTATATGTATTGTGTTAACCTGGTTTGACCTATGCAAATGGTTATGGTTGTGATACTCAGGTATGAGCTGACATATTTGTGATATGGTGTTGTACTAATCTAGAATGATCATACATATGTGATTATTATGCATAACCGACAGATGCTTATGAGATTAACATGTGAACATGTTAGTTAGTTATTGTTATGGATATTATGATTTATGTTAATATGTTGTGAAGTTTTATTGTGCTAACTTGGATTGATTGTGTAGAAAAGATCACCTCCCCTGAGATGAATTGAGGTATGAGCTTGCTTATGTCATTTGCCTGGTGCTTGACTGTTTGATTATGAAATCTATTTGGTGTTTGAGTGTTTGGTGTCTAGTTGATTTATTTAACATGGTATGTTTGCAAGTTGGTATGAATGTTTGATGAATTGCATAAAATGAGTATGTGTTCAAATGATCTTGTTTTAAGATGATTGTACTAAACTATATGTGTTGAGACAGTTTATATGTACTTGAATATAGTAGGTGATAGTTGTATTATTATGACTGATGACTATGAGTTGACTATGGATTATGACATGATGGTTAGTCTTGGTAAAGGTTGATTTCAAATTGATAGATATGATTGTCTTGATATTTGTAACATGTGGTTGACCTGTGTGAGCATGATGCAGGAAGTTACATGTCAAGAGAGGTTTCCATGAAATCTTGAAGAACGCTTGGGTTGAGCTTTCCCTAGGAACCATGGGGATTGAGTCATGGTGTTTGTTTTCAATCTTGTGCTTTTGGTATTTTGAGCTTGATTTTCAATTTTAATTGTGTCTGGTGCATAGCTATGCCACTTTGTTTACGAAGCCATGTTGTTATTGTTTTTATGGTATTATTCTTATTTGTTTCTTGTCTTGCCTTTTATGTTTTGAGTCTGGGGAATTGGTTGGGAAAGAGGAAAGTTGATGGAGCTCAAGGAGAGTTGTGTGGTACCCGAAAGGTAATGTAAGATTCAGATGAAGCTTTGTGCATGAGTAAGCGCAACGGAAGGTAAGACTATGACAATTGGTTGGACTGGTTGGGTCCATTGTGGTAAATGGACAGTAGCAGTGCAAACACAAGAAAGGTAACCAAAAAAGGTAAAGTAAATGGATCTGAGGCGTCAGATGCCTTGGCTATGTTGGGAATTATTATTCTCAATATCGTGCATGTTGTGCATGAATAAAGGAAGTTCTCTTAACCTTGACCTTGATATCTAGTAATTATTTTATGATCATGATTATGTTGATGTTTATATATGTATACATGTATGTATGTATGTCATATTTGACAGGGTGATCATGAATCATGATTATTTTATGTTAATGTTTATATGTACATATGCATCTATGTATGATGTTGGCTGACGAGATCATTATTATTTTATGGTGTATGTATGTGTACATGTATCTATGTTACTGTCTGACAGGGTTGTCAAGGATCATTCTTGTGGAGGAATGATTGCTTATGCAGGAGAATGACATGAAGAGGTTCCTGGTCTTACGAGAAATCAATTGGGAAGAGTAGTCATGACAAATATACGAGGTCAGTATCATGTGGATATGATTTGGTATTGTATACTTGTATTATGCCTATATTTATGTTATGACAGGTAATGTTGAAGGATACATCAATAAAGTGAAAGCAGTGTGGTCTACGACATGCTAGGATAAGCATGGATGAGATACCGGAAGCAAGGTTTCTTAGTAAGGACAATATGGTTTTGGATGTGTGGTACTACTATTATGCATATGTTGTATATGTTGTACATGTTGCATCTATGATGTGTGAACCTATGGTGTTGTGTATACGTAGCATGTGTACATGTTATTTGTGTAATGTTATGTACATGATGGTACAAATAGGGTTGTACGACTATTGCATATGGGGTGTTGTATACATATTGTATTGTCTTCATGATGTATATGTGGTATGTGTGCATATGGTGCTTTGTGCATGTTGGATACACAGTGCTGTGTACAGATGATGTTATATACATGTTGGATATGCAGTGCTATGTACATGTGGTGTTGTGTGCATGTTGTACATATGGTGTTGTGTGCATGACTGTACAAGTGGTGCTGTGAGCATGTGGTGTCGTGTACATGTTGTACATAGGATGTTATGAGCATGTGGTATTGTGTACATGTTGTGTATGTGATTCTATGTACATATGGTGTCGCGTACGCATCGTGTGTGTGGTACTGTGTACATGTGGTATGGTGTACACATTGTACAATGGTGTAGTGTACATTTGGTGTTGTGTACACATTGTGCAGGTGGCACCGTGTACATGTGATTTTGTACACTCGTTGTGCAAGTGGTGCAGTGTATAGGTGGTACTGTGTACATGTTGTACATATGGTACTAGTGCATGTGTGGTATTGTCTACATGTCATACATGTTGTGTTGAGGGTATGTGGTATTATTTATATGCATAATGTAGTTATGGTATTGCAGTGTGTGTACTCATTGTGTAGTACTCTATGTAGGTACATGGACTAGGTGGTATTTCACATCATGTATAGATGGATGCATTGTATTGTATACACAGGGTGTAGGTCTATGTGTTATATGTCAGGTGTAGATGCATGTGTTTCATGGAGTTGCATGTCGTATGTGGTCATATGCGTGTGATGCACACTATTCGTATGTGCACATGGTTGAGGAGAAGGCACTAGAAGCTTTTCAGGTGTGGCAACCAATCCAATGTGTTACAGAAAGAACCAAGGTAGAAGTAAGGATCGATGAAGGATAAGTAATGGTATTGTATTTCAATTTTAGTATGCATGTGATTTATGATTCTGGCCCATGATGATTACATGTGATCTATGATTTTGATTTATGATAGTTAGATGTCATTTATGATTTTGATAGTTATGTTTGAGCTAACCTGATGTGATATTTTTATACATGTTGACATGGTCAAATATACTAGTTTGAATTGTTGCGATGGGAAGCGAACATTATTGCAAATGTATTGTATTGATGAGCTACCAATGAGGTATGATGTGAATTTATTTTCATTTATTTTAAAACTGATGGAAGCTATGTGCGTGGTACAGGAATCATGAACATGTCCAGTTGGGTAGTTGAAATCAACTACAAGAATTAGTAGATTGATATGGTGGTTTGGTGGTTGGTTATGGTGGTTTGGTAGTTGCTTTATGGTAGTTTAGTATTTGCTTATGATGCCTTGGTATATTCTTTATGATGGTTTAGTATTTGCCTTATGTTGTCTAGTGTATGTTTTATGGTGATTGATACATGCTTTATGTTGGTTGATACATGCTATATGATGTTTTGATATATGCCTTATGATGTTTTGATATACACTATATGATGTTAGTATATGTTTGATATATGTTTGGTATATGATTTGGCATATGCTTTGGTATACATATTTTGATGATGTTGTTATATGTACACCCGTGTATGGATGTAAATACTGTAACGAGCTATGTTATAAAGCTCCACTATGCGGTATGGGCGTTATGTTATTATGTAATCATGTAGTTATGTTATCATGATGTTATGATGTCATACGAGTTTTCTTAAGCAGGATGATCATTGTAAATACAATCATGAGCTTTGTTATAAAGCTGCATTATGCAGTATGTTGTCATGTCATTATGATGTTATGTCTTGAGAAAATCTTTCATTGTAAATACTAAATCGAGCCGGGTTATAAAGCTCCATGAGCAGTATGTCTTCTTTCAGCAAGCTGCTAAGGTATATGTGTGATTGAACACCGAGGATAGTGTTCCCCCAAGGGGGAGGGTTCTGTAACAACCCTTGTAAAAATTCCATGCAAAAATATATAAATACCACGAATGATGGGACACGTATTCCAATCTGAATGGTGGGCAGGACATCCTACTAACTATACCTCGAAACTATAGCCTCTAACGCCACGGGACATTCTCTTCATTTTCTTTCGGATTGATTTTGGACAGTCTTACGGGTGGATGCGTGGAGAGGGCTTTTCGGATTGAATTGATTGATTCACCTGATATCATCTTCCGATAGAACCGTTACCGACTTGACCCATCTTACGAGATAGGTGGAACACTGGACACTAGCAACATCGCATGTTCATTTGGTTGTTTATGGGTAAGGAAATTGGAAAAGGCAATGGCTAACGCATTAAAGAGGCAAAATGACATTTTTGGGACATTTATTTATGAAAATAATGGAAAATGAAGAAAATAGAGGCCTCATTAATAAAAAGGCTTATGAGGATCAGTGGGAAAGACTTGGTTAGTTTAGCTTTTGAGTTTTCTCATTATTCTTTCTCTCTCTCTCTCTCTCATACTCTTGGATACTTAGATTTTTCTTGGAGCACTCTTGGAGGTGTGGCATACTTGGATTCTTGGATCAAGAAGCAAATGGAAGAGTAGGAAAGAACAAGAGGGCATCGACATCGGCAACTAGATTAGATTGCTTGCAAATACCGAGTTGCATGTACGATTTCTTCACTAGTTTTGGCATGCATGACACATGCATGTGGTTTCTTGGTTATGATCTATCATTGGCATGGAGGATTGCCTGGATCGATAGTGGATTGCCTAGCCTTGCCATTTCCTAGATAGACATGGTGATTGTGGGTTTACTTTCATTGCTTTGTTTTGGTTGCTTCTCATTTTTTCATATCTTGGGTTGAGTTACTAGTATTGGAAGCCTTGGTTGAACAAATGCTCTTGAAGCCCTGTAACAGCTTGGTTTGAGTTAATAGTCCTGGAAGACCTAGTTTGACAAATGCTCCAGAAGCCCTTGGCGGGTTGAGTTACTAGTCCTGGAAGCCTTGGTTGGAAAAATTCTCTGGAAGCCCTGTGTAAGTTGTGGGTTGAGTTACTAGTTATGGAAGCTTTGGTTGGAAAAATGCTCTGGAAGTCCTAGAAGGATTGGATGGAGACCAATCTGATGATATTTTTTGGTGAAGTCCAACCGTGAGGTGGAATCATTGTTTGATGGTTTGAGGTGGGTGGCCTCTGGAAGCCCTTTATGAGTTTTGATTGATGTGTTCTATGACATCCCACATTCATGCTTGGAATATGGCACAATAGTGATTGGCTGAAGAGAGACTTGGCTCAGCCAATCCATGGTCGGGTGGAACGTGGTAGTCCCATCTCCAGTTGCTTCATTGCATTTATTAATGAAAAAACTCATTCCCTTGATTTTCATGTGCAAATGTACTGATGTATATATGGATTTTGATGGCTGATATGTTTATTGTATTTATGTTCCTATTATGTTTTTTTTTTATGCACATTTACCCCGGAGTTTGTTACAAATGGGGTCTTTTTTTGTGGTATGGAAGGAAGTGTTATACCACCATTCTCTTTCCTATATTAGAGGTGTGAGATTCCAAAAGAAACTTTTGTTTGATATTGGGGTTCTTACAAAGATATAAGAAAAATTTGTACCAAAGTGAATAATTTTTCCAAATAAATGTATCAAATGCGTTGGGATCTTGTTGGAACTTTTGAGTGAGTGTCCACACTTCTTCGTCATTCTTTCATTCATCCCTTGCTTCAATTATCCAATCAGGTTGGATAATAACAATGACACAAATCAATTCCTCCACATACTCATCCCTTCTTGAGAGTGGATCTGCAAAAAAAAAATTCCTTCCTCTTTTGTAGATGATTTCAAAGTCATAACGCAACGTATTTGTGACCCATTTTTGTTTCTTTTCTAAAGAGAATTTTTATAATTTACAAGAAGTATTTAATACTATCATGATTTGTTTTTACCTTCAAGTGTCTTCCCATTAAGTAAGGGCATCATTTCTTTTCAGAGAATGTAGTATTACCAACATTTCCTTCTTATAAATAGGTTTTTATAAATTGTTTCCCTTGATTGGACAACTTTAAAAATAAATGGGTCTTCCTTCTTGCATTAAAACAACATCAATGCCATTTCCCGAGGCATAACATACCACAATGAAGGTTTTTTTGAAGTTAGGTGTAGCTAAGTCTAGAGCTTAGCACATTGCCTCTTTAATATTTTCAAACTCCTTAGTTTCTTCTAGAGTGCAATAAAATGTATCCTTCTTCAGTAATGTTATTATAGGTGCCGCTATTTTCCCATAATTATTAACAAAATTGCAATAATAGCTTGTCAAATTGATAGATATTGGCAGATGTTTTAAGGCTACAGGGACTTTCCATTCCTTTATGGATTTAATTTTGTTATGTTATACCTTAACACCCTCATGAGATACAATATGACCCAAATATTCCACTTCATATACCCCAAAGAAACATTTGGAGGTTTTTTCATATAATTGTTTCTCCTCCAATAGTTTAAGCACCATGTCAACTTGTTGAACATAATATTTCCAAGACTTTCTATAGATTATTATATCATAAAAAATTACTAACATAAATTTTCTAAGGAAGGGTTTTAAAGTGGAATTAATCAAACCTTGAAATGTGGAAGGTGCATTAGTAAGGCCAACATGCATGACCAAAAAATCATAATGACCTTCATGAGTTTTGAATATTGTTTTCAAAATTTCTTTTTCCTTCATTTTAATTTGATGATATCTTGAGCAAATATCCAACTTCGTGAAGTAAATTTCTCAATGTAATTCATCCAACAATTCATTAATGAAAGGAATGGGAAATTTATATTTAATAGTGAGCTTATGGAACTCTCTATAATCTAGACACATATGTCATGATCCATCCTTCTTTCACAACAATACTATTGGAGAAGAGAAATTTGGCTAGGTTGAATTATACCTTCCTCTAACATTTCTGCAACTATAACTTCAATTTCACTCTTTTGGGCATAGGGATATTTGTAAGTTCTAGTGTTTGGAGGAACACATCTTGGAATCAAGCAAATAGCATGATCATGATCATGAATAGGTGGGAGATCTTTGGGATTCTCAAATACCTTGGAATTATTGTCAAAAACTCTTTAGAGATCAAGAAAATAAATGACTTTGATGTTTGAACATCGAATGAGCTCAATGTGAAATTACCCCTCGTTGATCCTTCTTCAAAATATTTTTCATGTCATTAGAGCTAATTATCTTCCTAGGTTTTCTTGCGATAACCCTTAATTCAATTTCCTTTCCTTTCTAGAAAAAATTCAAGAAACGTTATTAAAAATTAAAAGCTATCACCTTGAAAGTTTGTAACCATTGGACTCCTAATACAACATCAAAACCACCCATTGGAGTGGAGATCATTAGAATATTCAGTACATATTCCCCCATGGATAGATTGATATTATGACACTTCCCTAAGCAATTTATGGTTGCTCCATTTGCAACCATCAATTTGAATATCTAGTGTTGGATATAGAAAGCAATTCAATTCCTTGGCTATCTTACAATGAATAAAATTATGGGTTCTACCCGAATCAATAAACACTATGATCTTTTCTTCTTGATATATCTTTATATCTTCAGAGTTTGAGAAGTGGTAATTACCACCAATTCATTACAAGATATGATTTGATTTATTTCTTATTTTTCAACCCCTAGGGTTGGTTCCTGGTGTATATATTCTTCTTTTAATGTTTCGTGTTCCTTTTATTCCTCCTCTTCACAATGTATGAAAAAAAATTTATTCTTAACACACTTATGACGTTTATTGTATTTTCTATCACAACTGTAGCAAAGCCCTTTTGCTCTTTTTCCTCCAGTTGTTGTGGTGCCAACCTTGAAAGTTGTGGGAGGCTAGGATAGGAAACACTTCCATCTTTATAGTTGTGAGTGTTAGACCTCCCTGTTTCTGTAATTTTTCTTTCAACATTTCTTGACACCTTGAACCCATTCTCCAATGACTTAGTTTCCCAAATGTGAACCTCATGTTTTATGTTATCCTTTAAAGTATTTATGAAGAAATGAATTAGATGCTCCTCTAGAATATTAGTTACCTTGATATTCACTCTTTGGAAGTTCTCAATGAGATTTGCAACTGTACCCATTTGTTTGAGATTTAACAATTGGCTAAAGAATATATTTCTCTTTGTATCCTCATAATGTGTTATTAATTCCTCTGTAAAAATTTCCAAGTGACAAATGATTTACGAGAACAATTTATACCACACAAATTGATTGGGTTCTAAACATAAATATGAAATGCGTACCTTTCGTGTATGTTACACATCATGTGGATCAAAAAACTACTCCATCTGTAGTATCTATGTTATTGTTCCTTGCCATCAAACTTCCTCATATCGATCTTTAGAATATGGTGGGTCTTCACTTCCTAGTTAGAGTCTCTAAAATCATCATTCACATTCCTTTTGTTCATCATGAATTTAATGGAATTCCTTGTCACCACTATGCTACACATCATTTTGTCACATCTAGGAAAATGATGTCAAATTTAGATATTTCACTATCTAAAGAACTATCGTCATCAATCCCCAAGAAGGATGGAGGAAATATCTCTCCATATAATGTAACAATCTTGGATTACATACCTTAAAAACCCTATTTTTGGAGACCATCGTAGGTGTCATTATTACAACATGTTACATCACACCTCACATAGCTAACGTCTTGCGACATTGTGACAACTTTCCTTCACGAAAGGTGCGTTGATCTTCTTACAAGGGTAAAAAATAGAAAAAGTTACAAAGATTCAATTCTAGAAGCCTTATGAAGGATTCTTTTTTATCTATGAGGATATGGGCTAGAATTCATACAATAATGGATCTCATCCCTACCATAGTGGATCCCATCTCCTCGATCGTGAATCTAAATCCTACCTAAGTGGATCTCAAACTTCCATCCTTGGCTTACAAATACAATGCACTCAAAGGAAAATGGGTTGAATTTTTTACTCTTGAAACTATACTCTCACTCTGTTGAAGTATCCATTAAAGGATTTTGAATGCAAGTTTGGAATTGAGGACTATTGGGAAGAAGATATGAACATCAAGGATTTGGTTGTAACTCCCTCCTTTTCCTTATTAATACAAATGCATATTTCTTTCCCACATTCATTGTTATGGTGATTGTTGTGAGATTCCTTGATCACTTGTATAGATTTTGTTAAATAATTTATCTATCACGTGATTTGATAATTTATATGTTTGTGTATTTGTAGGTCTTTGCTTGGAACACCAAGAACATGACCAAAATATATAAAAACCAACAACAAGGACAAGCATTTTGAAAAAGGTATGAACCATTTATCCAATCCTACACTATGATTTGATGTTAATGAATATAGGAAATGTTTTTATGTATTGTATTATTTTGTTCTAGTGTTTGGTTTCTGAACCTAGGGAGATCAATCTTGTCTGCAAGAGTGATTTGTCTGCCAAACACACTAGGAATTTTTTCTTGTGAAAACTTTTTCAAACCTTCGTTCCAACTTTCCATGTTTTCTTTTAAACCTTCCATGTCTCCTTTTATTTCTAATTTTATGCATGATTGTAAGCCCTTCATCATCACTTCTATTTCATATTTGGTTTCTCATTGTGGGAGAAACATTTGTTGCCTTGGTCTCGTAATATTGATATATCATGTTGCATTTCTTCATCTTCTTCATGTGTCATAGTAGACCTTTCTGAGGGCTTAATGGGTGTAGCATTTTTTTGTTGAGAAGGAATTTTGGAACCATTTAATGATATGTATTCTTCACTATGCCCTTTGAATCACTTCAAACCAATTTTTCAAGCAAACGTTATGTAAATTTAAAAATACGCACCTTTTAAGATCTTTATTTTGAGCTTGTTGATAATGCTTACCTTGAAACTATTGCATCTTTGTGATTTCAGCCTCCAAAGGTCAGAAATTGCATCTTATGGTAGCCCTATGTGTCTTCTCTCTAACCCTACCCATTGGACCAAGATTGGATTCTTCAAGGTAAAATTATGCCAAATCCGCGATAATAACCTGATTATGGACTGGTTTAGTAGAGTGAACTTATATGGGATGCCATGTGTCACTGCTTTCACCTTCAAGCCTAAAAATCACATGTGAAAAATTGCAGTCTATTAAATTTCAGTCACTTTTAGTGGAATTCAAATACGATGCTCGAAGATAAAGTTATGGTAATTTTTCCCAAGACACTTGTTTAAGACTAAATTCTACAACAAACAAAAACCCTAACTTCCTTGGACCATATCTACGAAAATGTAGCAAACCATGGTTTGAAATTTTAACAAGATGTTCATTAATATTTATCCTCCACATGATAACAATTTCATGATATGAATCTTTACATAATTTGTTTTATAGTGAAAATTCCACAATGACTTGTTTGAAGCAACAAAACCCTAGGATTAAGAGTTGTCATACCAAATGTTATGTATATACTAGATCAGCATAACACATAAAAATAAGAAAATATAGATCAATGACTAGATAATAAGCCACTTCAATGGGGAAACATCCCTTTACATCACATAAATCAACAATTCTTGGATGATTCAAATGATAATACCGCATTGGTATATATATGAGTCTAAAGGGTCAAAATATAATAAGAGTCTACATAATGATAACAATGTAAGAGCACTAACAGGGATGTCAACAAAAGACTAGACCAAGTTGGATCGGAAGGTTAAGAGAACAATAAGGTCATATCTCTTAGTTTTAGTATTATTGAATGTTTCAAGAGAAACTACAATGAAGGTATTATGGAACAAATTTGTGGTTTTGTATAAGTCTATGTCCCTACTGAACAAATTGTTCCCATAGAAGAATTTGTATAACCTAAGGATGAAGGATCAGTGATAGAGGATATAAAAACCTTAAATATTGTATTAAGTTAGTTGTTATTTAATGATATAAATATTTTAAATGAAGGCAAGTGTATTATTTTGTTTTGTTCTTTACCAGACTCATGGGCTATTCTAGTTGTTGTCATAAGTAATAATGCAACTACTTTAAGTTTCAATGAAATAGTCTCATCATTATTATTAGAGGAGATGAGATAGAAAAAATGGAAAGTCAACATACATATACCTCATCTATAATAGGATTCTCCCATAATAGAAATAAAAATAAGTTATCAAGTGGGAGATCTAAATCTAGAGAAATGTGTAAATCTTAAAGAAAAATTGTAAAGGTATGTTGGAGATGTGGAGAAGAAAGAAATCACTAGAAAGGTTGTAGATCCAAAATTGTTGAGAAAATTAATGGATTTGATGATGCTCCTTCTACAAAAGTAAAAACCTCCTCAGATGAAAGATGATATGTGTATTTTAATTTTCCAAGTAAACATGTAAATTGCGAGGCATCACTAGATGAATTAGGTGCATACTTTCATATGAATCATCACAAGGAGTGGTCTTGTGAGTATGAAAGATATGATGGTGACGAATGCAAACATAATAGGATGAATAAAATTCACTTTGAAGATCATGGATGGAAGGATTAGAACACACCCTGGTATTTTTCACATCCCAAAATTGGCTAGAAATTTGATTTTTTTAAGCAAGATGAGCTATGTAGATGTAAAAACAATGCTTGAAAAGGATACCTATAGATGGTTTGAGGAGTAATGGAATTATTGATGGGAGTTCATATTGGAACTCTGTAAAAGTTGTTAGGAAGCATTGTTTGTGATGGGTGCAACAATTATGTTGTTCATGAGAGTGTATTTGAAGAAGGAAAAACTCATACAATATTTGGAGAAAATAATATGTTATGGCATCAAAGTGTTGATAGTGTTGGATAGCGCCAACATGCAAGGGGATATCCCCGATGAAAATTCCCAATTAGACTTCACATCGTTTGGTGTGGGATCCCTTCTGGAAATAATGTATGACTACCATATTATTAAAGATATGCCTCAGATTCAGTGTTCAACATGAGATATTAGTAAACATGTTATTTTGGACTAGAAGGTGAGTTTCCCTTGTGGTTATTTAGCTGCAGAATGTATCAAGGTTGTTTTACTGAAGGGGGAGAGAAAAGTGAGCCTTTTAAAAACAAGTAATAGTACTAATCTAGAAGAGACACATGAATATAACATATAAATGAACTAGTGAAATTGTACACTTTGAAGCAACAGTTGTTAAAACGCGTAAAACATACCTTCAACAAGATAAGTACCAAAGCCACTTAAATATTTCAATTTCCTTAATATATATTAAAACAAAATACATCAAAAATATTCAAATAATAGTCTTACAATATTTACGACATACACATGAAAGTGTGTTGGCTCAGTGAGCTTATGAACTAAGTAAAAGTTCCAAGCTACATAAAGATAGTGAACACCACTAGCCCCAATATTGTAGCATTAGAGAAAACACTTCTTCCTCCAAAACAACTATCTCCCTCTCTAATGCCTAGTAGGAGGAGCCAAGGTGAAAAGTCCTTTACATGTGCGATGAGGGTGTAAATATTAAAAATGGGGTGATCCATCACCTCCCTTGTGACTCTTGGACTACCCTCATGACTGTTTGACTTCTCAATGACCTTTCGACTTCCTACATGACTTTTCACATCACATATATGACCCTTGGAATTCCACTTTACATTAAATTACTTCAATATTTAATTTACATAAACGACAAAATGATGTGGCGCATGATGACATGACATGACATGACATTGATGACATGGATTTCAAATTGACATGGTAGTGTAAGGTCACTCTTTGTTGTTTCTTTCTTCGTATCTTCTTCAAATATGATAATAGTATTGTTCTTCCTCCTTATGGCTTGAAGATAAGATTCTTCAATGTGAACTTTATCTCCAACTATCGTCGCAGCTAATGTGCCTTCGTCTTCTCTTAATTGATCAACTTGTTCTTGCAGCTTCAAAGGTGTCTCCTAGTAAGGCATCCTTCTTCATCCCCTTCATCATCATCATGTCATAAGATAATAGAATACCAACAATTGAAATCCACTCATGAAAATACGACATTAGCCTGATAAAATCCATAGTCTAATATGATACATAAAAATCCATTAATTAAACTAGAACGAGGTGACAAGCTGGGAATCAGGCTCATGGATTACATAGTTGTGTAACTCATGATGTGAAGGTCAAGGACTGATCCTTGAGATTTCATAGTGCATAGTTTAGGAAGGCCAGAGCTTGTCATTTGTGCAGTTGAGGGGTTAAAGAGACCAGGATGAGGAATTGAGGACTAACACTTCCCACTGTGAAGTTCTGGAGGGAAATATGTTAAGGGATTATGCAGTTGCATAATTAAAGGGCTCAAGAATGAGGTTTGATGCTTGAGATTCTGCAGTGCGCAGAAGAGACTAGCTAAGGATAAGGACTGTGCAATTCTGGAGCTCAAGGGTTGAGACTGAGCACTGTGACTGCACAGTGTGCAATTCTAGGAGGCAAGGATTTCACATTGCATAGTGCCAAGAGGCAAGGTTGAGGCTTAATGACTGAGACTGCACATTGCATATTTTATGAGGGTTGGGTGATGCCAGGTTGCTCAGTATTGAAGTTTTCCGGGCTTGAATAAGTGTGGGATCGGTGAAACCGAAGAAAATAGTGATAATACTTTAGTATGATCACACACTTATAATACTTGACGACACAAAATAGATCACCTAGAACACATGAAAAACATACTTTCCTCAATGCGGCGACATTGTAGTGACTTGCCCCGAGTGCGATACCAAGGATACAGTTTGCGACGATGGTGATGACACTTGTACGATAGTTCTTAAAACTTTGGAAATGGGTGTGATACATGTCTACATAATGAGAACAATCCATTAACATGAACACCAACCCTTGAACAAACCAAAATGAAATTTATGTAATGTGCAATGGTTTCCTATGCTAGAAGATGACAGTTTGATTTTCTTCAAAAAGGAAAAATAATACTTAGAGAAAACACATGTGATGACACTCAATGTTTGCAACAAAAACATGCAAAGACAAAGTAGACTTTGAAATTCGATGTAGGGAAAAAATTTTGAGGGTTTTGTAGCAACGACAACACTTGGTGACACACTGGTAGAATTCCAGGTTCTTCGCCTTAATTAATTATTTCATACAGGGTCTAGTTCTCCAGGGACTATTGATTCATTTGCCAGATTAACTTGGCTTCCTCAATTATCCCATGCATAAACATAGTCCCCCTTATCCCTTTTGTTGGTTAAACACAAACATAAAACTAACAAAATCACAATGTTTCAAACCAGGAAAGGGTTATATAGTTCACTAGTTTTAGATTTTCAGAGTATAGTTTTTCATCTCTGGTGTTGCTCCACTGCCAGTAGGCCTGGACAGTACCCTAGTGGAGTCACGTCAGGAACACAAAAATTGCTCTGCTACCAACGAGCTTGAACAATACCTTGACATAGTAGCTTTCTTCACCTCCTTGCGCATGAAGCCTTTCTCGTTTTCACCCTTTATTTATTTATAGGACTGTCCATTGAAATTCATTTCATGGGAAGAAGAGGGATCCTGACTTATTGAGAGAAGAAGAGGTTGTTCCTTCAGAGAATCATATATAAGACCTATGATATTGGTTTACTTGTTTAGTTTTTCCCATTGTCCTTCTCTACTTGACTTGATAGGCATGGAAAACACCAAAACATAAATAAAAAAACCAAGTATAGGGACGAGGTTTCCATAAATGACATGGATATCATGGTTTGACACAAGGATTTCCTTATGGAAGGATCGTGTTTTCTGTTAGAACATCATCGACCAAAAGGCATAATCAAGAAAAATAAGAAGGACTAAAGGTTAGAAAAATGTTGCAGTGTCAAAACTCATTTCAATCCAGTCACATACATGGAAATAAAACACACTCACATGAAATTTATTCATATAACAGAAAAAAGAAAACACAAATTAAACACAACCAAAACAATACAAAAGACTATGTACATAGTGTAGGGCACAACCCTAGACTCTTATTGAAAATATTATTTCAAATCTTGGCCAAATACAGGAAGAGTGTCAATATTCCCATCCAAATATTGGATATGATAAGTGTAATGCCCAATCTTACCAAGAACAACATACAGTTCGATCCAAAGGGATTGGAACTTAGTGTGTTTTCCATTATCCCTGTGGGATTTATCCCACTTCAAGTCAAAGTCACCCACACTGAATTCACTTTTCCCTATAGACTTCTTGTCAAACCATATCTTGATATGACTCTCGTGAAGAGAAATTTTTTATTTTTCTTTCTTTCTTTCATCCTGTAGCTTAACGAGGGTATCTACCCTACTCTGAACCAAGAGGCAAGACTTACCTTTGGATTCTTGCAATAGTTGAAGGGTAGGCATGTAGATGTTCAGAGGTAGGATGGCTCCTTTTCCATACATGAGGAAGTAAGGTGAGGTATTCAGAGAAGGTTTAGGAATGACACGGTCAACCCATAGGGAATTCACCAAATAAGAATGCTAGTTCCTTCGTTTAGAAAGACGGTCTTTTTTATTATGAATATAAGATTTTGGTTGGTTGATTCAACAAGTTCATTTCCCTATGGGTAATAATTAGGTGAGTGTTTTAATACCATATCATTTTCTAATGCAAAATCACAGAGTTTCAATGATGAAAAATACATTTCATTTTCAAAAACAAGTGAAGTCAGAACACCAAACCTAGTAATGATATTCTTCTTGAGGAAACTGATGACTTCCTAATCATTCACTTGCTTGAGGGTAATCACTTCTGTCCACTGCATGAAGTAGTATGTAGCAATGAGAATATAGAAGTGTTGCCTCGATGAGTGTAGAAATATATCATCGATAACATCTAGGCCCCATTTTTGAAATGGTTCTTCTAAAATGATGGGTTCCAATGGGGAAAATGACTTCTTTTCTCAGTCAACACACTTCTAACAGATCGGTCACTTGCGAGCATGAGCGTGAGCATCTTTGAAAAGTGTGGGCCAATAAATAATGACTTGCATGACTTTGTGTTCCATTCTGTCATGCACAAAATGTCCTATGGATGGTCCATCATGGAGGTCACATAGAAAATTTTCTGAATCTAGTGCTTCCATGAATCTAAGTAGGTCTTTGTTGTGGTGCTTTCTAAAAACCACTCCATGTATCAAATGATAAGATAGAGCTTTCAATATGATTTCCTTCTTCTATCATGTAGATAAGTGAGAGGTAAAAGTACCATGCTCAAGATATTGTCACATGTCTGCATACCAAGAGGTTTTTATGTTAGTGGAGTCAACACATTCGATATTATACATTTCGATATCTTGCTCCCATCTAGAAGAATCATATTTTGGTTTGATTACCTCTTCGGCTGCTAGCCAACAAAGACCATTGCCTTTAAAGGTGTGAAATGGTTTGAACTCCAGATCATACTTTTTTAAGCCAATCATCTAGTTCGCCCTTCTTTCACCCAGCACTTGTTGAATGAACAATGATTTGACCGTTGGGTGTGGCATAAATATAACACAATGATTCTTTAGAAGGTAAGGCCGAATTGTTTCACCTCCATGTAGAATGCGTAAGCTTTTTTTATTGGTGGAGGGATAGTTGAGTTTAGGTCCTTGTAAGCTGGCATTCATGAATGATATAGGTCGTTCATTATGTTGATCATCCATTTGCGTAAGAACAACAACAAGAGAAGAATCAGAAGCGAAGGTGTAGAGAAGGAATCTTTTGTTGACGTATGGACTGAACAATGTTGGTGCTTTTGTGATAGCTTGTTTTATATAGGAGAATGTGTCCTTTCCTTTTTATTGCTTTTGTATATCACATCCTTTTTCACCATCTACTGCATCAATTTTACGATCTATGTGTAGTCGAAGATGTTGTAAAGGAATTTAATTTTCTCCAAGAAGGACTGCATGGCTTTATTGTTCAAAGTGAAAGGAATCTATGTGATAGCTCTTACTCTTTCAAGGTCTACCTTAATCCTACTTTGGGCAGTAATCTGGCCTAAGACTCTAAGAGATTCCCCTTGGACATTGTGAAAATTCTCTTCTTAGGTTTAAGCAATATATCGTATTTATGGAATCACTCAAAAATATGTTTCAAATAGCGTAAGTGATCTAATCTTATTTCGAAAAAACAATTACATCATCAAGGTAGACCACTAAACTCTGACCAAAAGTGACCATGGAATGTGATGTCTCTCACACATTAGAATGTTGCACTTGTGTTAATCATTCCAAATGAAATTCTTTTGAAAGAAAAAATGCCACACATAGTTATAAACACTGTTTTATGTTTTTCAGGCTCTAACAATAGAACCTGGTTGTAACCCGAAAAAACAAAGGAAAACATTTTTTACCCCGATACTGTTTGTAAAATTTTCTCCATCAATGACATTAGGTAGTTATGTTTTTCTGAGGCATGATTAAGATTGCAGAAATATACACAAAAGTTTATTTCCCTGGACTTATTTCTTACAGGGACTAAATCTGAGACCTATGTTGAATGTCACACTTTAAAGATGATCCAAGCATTCGAAAGCTTCCATAACTCTTTCTGAATTAGAGGCCCAAGTGTCAGATGACCTTTCCATAGCTTGTGTTGAAAAGGCTTGGCCCCTTCCTTGATTGGGATCACATGCTAGATCATCTGTGTGTCATAAGTTTTGAGATAGTCATATGTCCACGTGAATACATCCCAGTACTTCTTAAAAATGCAAATGAAATCTTGTCTCTCCTAGGGTGTGGAACAAGTACTGAGATTGACATACTTTGGATCTTGTTCTGTACCAAGATTAATTTCCTCACGTGATAGAGTTAAACTATGAGTCTTCGCACTCATTGGTCCCTTGAAGTGATTTTACAAGTCATACAAATTTTCAAGTGACAACATGCCCTTGGGCATGGGTTTTCTTTGCTTGCTTGTAATTTATTCGAATTGGATCCTTAACTATTTTTCATGACTGTTTCAAAATTATGTCAGATCAAATCTTATGAATAACAAGTATTAGAAATGACCTCTGGACAATGGCAATTGTGGCCTGCATAGAACAACGAGGACCCTCGATCAAAGTGTGTTAACTGTTGGCCCATGGAGACCATGCATGGACGCAAATTGGCAATGGGAAGCCCAGATCTAGAAACAGAGGTAGTTTCTGATTCGTGATTAGCGCTAATCGTGTATCGCAGGACAAAACCCTTAGAGAAGGAAAGCCCTGAGCACTCGGTCACGAGGAAAACTGGGAAACCATGCGGAAAACATCAGAAGGTGGGTCCCGTGCCCAAAACCGGCAGGATATCACATGCACTTCGAGCGGTAAGTGGGTTTGGCTGAGTTCAGCGCGATGCCATACACTGGGTGACACGTGTCCAGTGGATGAGAGAGAAAACCGCTTACATCGCGTGAGTAATGGTCGAGCAACTTACCTGCGCGATATAGATGGAGACTGTAGGATCTGGAGGCTCCAGATCAATGGCGGAGAATTAACCCGATGGATGACCAGATTCGACGGGAAAATAGACTAAGGCACATAAAGATTTGAGGTCTGGCATGACCGATGAGCTGGCAAAAGAATCAGTTTCGCAGGAAAATCCTGGAGTAACGGAAATAATGACCGTTTAAAGAAAACTGACACTCAGTTCGTAAGGCGACAAGTGGCCACCTCTCTGTGCAGCATTACACAGTGACGACGACGCAAAGTAGGGGAATTCAAGCAGACAAAGGCAGGTGATCCAGAGAGACGGGAAGGGGAAACGAATAGTGAGAGAGCAGATTGGCTTTAAGCCAAACACACAAAGAGCAGAGGGAGCAGAAGTAGAGAAAGAAGTGAATTGCAGAGAACAAAGAAGTTGATTTGACCTGCAGAGCAAAGGTAGCATCAAGCAGAAAGAGACCGAGAGAGTCTGAGAGTCTGTGGACTCCAAAGAGGGCTGGAGAGGTTCAAGCAACTCCTATGTGTATACCTGTCCAGTATTGAGTACCAAATTGGGCTCATACCATTGAGACCAGTTGAGGTCAAGATCCAGTAAGGGGGAGTCTGTGTACTCTAGAGGCTTGGGGAATCCAAGTACCACCCTAATGATCATCATCTGTTAAGTGAGACTCAAATTGAGCTCCTTATTGTAAAATCTCTACTTTAAGACATAATAGAAAAGGCCACCATTGAAGGCTAGACCAGGAGACATAGCCCAGGAGGATTGGGTGAACTCCTTATTAAATTTGTTGTGTTCTGTATTTTCTTACTGTGTTTCTCTTACTGTTTCAAGTGTCTGTGTATTTTGCAATCTTATCAATCCATTGCCTAAAATAACATAGACACACCCCAGCACATGAGTCTGTAATAACTTCATTAACTAACTGAGATCATTCATGAGTGATTTCAGATCAAATGGTATCAGAGCTCCTAGGTTGTTCAAGGTTAGACAAGCTTGTGCTGGATTTTGCTATTGAATGCTAACTAGATCAAAGCTTAAATTAGGAGGAGAGTTGGTTGAGACTAACCCAAATATTGGAAGAGTCTATCCTTAGAAGAAAACGTCAGAAGAAAGTCCCTTGGGGCCAGACCCTCAATTCATAGATAGTTTCCTGGCCATGAGGTCCATGGTAGAGGAAATGTATAAGGACTTTAGGAAACATAAAGATGAATATTCATCAGGCTCCAAGCAAGATAAATGAGAAGAAGAATCTCTCCTTTATGACCACTGAAAAGGGAAAGGGAAAGAAGAAAGCTTTCTCACACCTCCTAGTAGCCCTGAACATAAAAAGAAGACATATTTGATTAAATTAGATGTTAAATTTGATTTACCGATATATGATGGAGAGCTGAATGCAGAGAAATTGGATAATTGGATCGGACAAATTGATGTGTATTGCAGAGTGCAGAGTATCTACTCAGACAAGAGTAAGATTCAGCTGACCAGCCTACACCTCAGAGGCACTGCCTTGGTATGGTGGGAAGGTAGGACACAAGCTGACATGAAGAAACATGGTAAGATTCTTTCTGTCTGGACTGAATTTGTTTCTACAATCAAAAAAAAATTCTATCCACTAGCTTACATGCAGCAAGCCATGATGAGTTGGCAAACTCTTCGCCAATTGAAAGGGCAAAGTGTATAGGGTTACACTCAATATGTTATCACAAAATCATGTACTGATGGCTGCTAATCAGTTAGACTCTATGTAACTATTCCAAAACAAACCCTTGGCTAAGGATTAGCCTCCCTAACCTGAAAGGGCTCTCTCAAGACAAAATATTGATCATGATTAACAAAAGAGGGCTAACTCTTGAAATGAGAACTTAATAAACATGCTGGTTGGACAGACAACATAAGATTTCTTCCATTGGGCTCATGGAGTCAAACACCATTTCAGTAAACCATTCAACTACTCATTCATGGAAGTCAAGGCATGTAAAGTTTAAACACTCAAAACATTTTGCAAATGAACCTCAACTCATAAATATACACAGGAAATCTGAGCAACTAGGTGAATTCAGAGTGATTGTATATCTATAGAGCTGTAAAACACAAAGGATAAGACAAAGCCAGATACATCTTGAGCATTTAAACAAAGTATGAATCTTGAGAAGAAAAAGTAGTCTATTATATTACCGCAACAAGTCTTTTACATAAGCCAATATAAAACTCTGTTTTTTCCAAAAAACATCCAACCCCTATTACATCCCAGTTTGATTCATATATAGGACTACATGCTTAACCACCTCGAGCTTCCTCCTCCAGCATGAGGGGAGCATCGAAGGTTGCTATTCACTATCCTTATCTACTGCATAACTAATTCATTAATTACATGATAGCTGAACTGTAATTACAAATGGTCTTCATTTACTCAAAACCCAAAATCTGTCCTCCTCGTAGCATGATGTTTTTCTGAGTCTTGACACATGTACTCTATCTGCTTTGGTTGAGGTATCTTGGAGGAGAAAACACTGAACGAGCTAGCTTTGGATCCTTGTTGCGCACATGGCTCATTAATTGACCAAAAGATGTGCTCTGTTTTTACGGTCCCTGTCTCCCAACAATCTTCATCTCTTAAAGAACATGTCCCCTGCTCTCTAATTCCTCATAAACAACGCATATCACCTTACTCTCCAATGAGCTGGAAGCTTTGAGAGCTGAACAAGTGTACAAACAAAAATCTTCGATAACCTTAACAGCAACCCTAACAATTCGGTCATAAAGTACCTTTAACGAGACTTGAGCTAAAAACAAAATATTTCACCTTTTCAAAATGCACATCTGTCATTCTCTGAATAGCTAGGAGATTCTTTTATGGTTTCCATTATGTCCTTTAGGCTTTTCCTTCAAAAATTTGCGGACCTCATCATTAAACTCCTTGTTTTCCTTATAAAACAACACCTACAGCAGTTTCGTAGTGCGCTACGAAACTGCTGTTTTTACCAAAACAGAATGCATTTGCACTAAAGCTTCCTTTGCTTGAACTTTTAACTTTTCAAACCTCCTCTACAGGTGCCAAAAACTTAGATGACTTCAAAATAGTGAAACTCAAACAAAATTGACCAAAACTGAAAATATCACCTTTTCCTCAAATCAATGAGCTAGCTGACCTAGCTGCATCTTCAAATTTGAAACTTCTTTCTTTAAAGCTTTGTTTTTAGCTCTCAGAGTCAGGTTCATTTGTCTGAGGAGTTTAGCTTGTTTTAGAGCTGGGACAGTCCAAGTATATACATCAGCCACAGAATCTGTCTGACCCATTAAGTTTTTGCTGCCCTTCAACACAGCTCTTTTATAATTGGCATACCTAACCGCACACTCCTTATTCACATTTTTGGCTTTGACAATTTCTTCTTTGGTCGCTCCCACCTGATCTTTCATGGCTGTCTTCACTTGACTCTTTATGGCAATCACATTTCCTCCTTGGGTGATGATGACCTTCTTATTCTTGTCTTTATGTTTGACTGCATCCACTGTTTTTGTCAATACATCAATTACCTCAGTTCTGGGTGACTTTACAGCTTTCTTTGCCTTATGCACTTTCTCCTTTATAGCTTCTTCTTTATTCACTTTCTCAGCTTCTTTAATTTGCTTCCTTGTAACTGGCCTTCTTGGCTTGAACATAAACACCTCACTAGGCTCATCAAACCTTAATCTTTTCGAAGCTTTTGACTTCTTAGTACTCTCAGGAGAAGATTGGGTCAAATCAATATGCATGGGTTCAAGATGCACTGGTTCTCCCTGTTCAAATTCAATAGCCTCAAGTAGGTCACTTAGACTGGCCTTTGAAATTGGACTTTCTTCCACAGCCACTGATTTACCTTTCTCCTTGCTTAGTTGACCCCTAGTTTTAACTCTTGATGCTTTTTCAGATTCAGCTGATCCATGAACATCCTTCTTTTGCTTGACTTTTCCCTTTGATGATGACTGAGGTGGCTGAGATGGCTCTTTAATAATCAAGGGTTTGACTGGTTTGTTCAACTGAGATTTAACTTTCTTTTTCTCACTAGCCTCCTTCCTAAGCTCAGCAATAGTGGGTTCCTCCATCAATTCTTCTCTTTCTCTGAGTGGCTGTGGGGTGAGGCCTGTCTTGCTCTGGAACCCGGCCATATAAATGAAAGAATCCCAATCCCTACCAATATTCTGCAAGCCATCCATCACTAACAGTTTAACTAGGCCATGATGAAACAGTGATGACTCACAATCATCCTTCCTCAATTGAATTTTATCACACATCTTACTGAGGCTTCGAAACAAGTAGAATGGGAGATCTATAGGTGCTTTACCCGTGAAATGCAGCAAAAACTTGAAATGATATGAATAAACTTTGTTATACCTGCCCTCACAAGTTAAATATTTTTGAATACAAGTAAGAAGCATAGCATAACTCTCCTTAACATAACTTCTAGGTACAGCCTTGGTCAAATCTTCATTCACATAGGCTTCCTTCAAGAATATTTTACAGGGGCTCATATCAAACTTGAAATTTTTGAACCACTCCTGGCCTCCTCTAGGAATCTCAGTTACCCTAGCAATAGCCTCTGGAGATACTGGGAATTCTAACATAGATACTTTGGAACTCAAGCCTGTAAAATTCAATGCAAATTCTTTTGTTACCTGAGTGTGTCCTCCCTTCAGCTTTTCACAAAAACTCCAGCAACCAGCGTCTTTGAAGGCCTTTTTAACACCTTCCTCCCTCAATGTCAAGTCTAATCCTTCGGGTTCTACCCTTTGACACCTTCCTGACCAATGCTATTTTTTCTCCATTATGCCTTGAAAACTTTTGCACACAGTAACATCGGCAGCTTCAACTCAACAAGCAACTTGAAACTTTAGAACACGGGCTCGCTTGCAATGCAGCGCTCTTGAAGAAGAAATTCGGGCTCATTACAATTCAAATAGCTTAACATATAAGCTGGCTGCTTCAAGTAATAATAATAGAACATCATGACACAACCATGCATGACAAGAAAATTTAAATGAACTTAATGTGCATGACTCTGAACCTATTGGTGGAATGATGCCTCGTAATTGTTTGGAAGGTACATAAACTGACAACAATCCGACCGGACACAATGACTCATCCCTGGACATGAAATTTTAAGAATGCGCGCTGCAAAATCCCGAATCCGCGATTTCGTAGCGCAGACAGTTATAATTCAGTGACATGTGCTGCGAAATGGCTGGCGCTACGAAAAGGCTAAAACATTACTATGCTGCAGAATCAGCCAATCAAACGGTGCTGCGAAATTGCGAAAAGGTGCTGCGAAACTGCGAAAAAGGACAAATGACACATACGAGACAAGACATATCTTAATCAATCATGATGAAGGATGACTCGTGGTTTTGAAAATGATTCTCAACAATATCATCGAAAAACATGACCCCTAAGTGGTAAACATAGGAGAACAACCATATAACGTTCATTTTTACTCATGAAATTTTGGACTTAGCTTATATACATGCAACTGCAGTTCTCAGTGATAACACAATAATTGAGGAAGAGAGGTTTGATTCTAGGAATTTCATTAGACTCACCTGAGACTCTGTTGAAGTACATAGGGGGTCTACACAGCTACATGAGGCACACTATCCTCATGTTTAATCCCACTAGTATAGATGAGGTATCTGTTCAAGCTACGCATCTAGAAGCTAGAGGAAAGAATGGGAACCCTGAAATTGGGGGATCATCCAAACCCATTTCAAGAAAGAATAAGGAGAAAAGAAAATAGAAGTGGAAAGAAAGGAAGGCCAATATTGCAAAAAAGACAAAGTCTTCATGCACTTACTGTAAAAAGGATGGGCATGATGATAAGCACTGTTGGATTCTACATCTGGAGTTGAGACCTAAGAAGTTCGAGGGCAAGAAGAAGAAGACTGCTGCAGCTATTCAGAAAGATTTTGGGTCGGGATCAGGAGATGAAGCAACCATTGCAGCCACATGTATAAAAGGTTTTCCGCTTTGGAGAATGCAGAAATCAACAAGAAGGTGCAGGAGTTTCTCGTGAAGGGGTTCATCAAACCTAGCACATCACCATGTGGGTCACCAATCATTTTAGTGAGAAAGAAAGATGGCTCGTGGAGAATGTGCATTGATTACCGAGCATTGAATAAGATAACGATCAAAAATTGTTATCTCCTTCCTCGCATAGATGATCTATTAGATCAGTTAAAGGAAGTTGTTTATTTTTCCAAGATAGACTTGCATAGTGGATATCATCACGTCAGAGTTGCAGAACAAGATGCATGGAAGACTACTTTCAAAACAAAGCAAGGATTGTATGAGTGGCTGGTTATGCCTTTTGTCTTAACTAATGCTTCTGCTACTTTCATGAGAATAATGAATGATGTACTCAGACCTTTTCTTGATGTTTTTGTTATTATATATTTGGATGACATTCTTATATTTAGCAAAACGTGAGAAGAACATTTGAAGAATGTTAAGCGGACACTAGATGTTTTGAAAAGAGAAAAACTTTATGTTAAACTCTCAAAATGTGAATTTGGCAAAACATCTTTGAATTATTTGGGACATATAGTAGGGAGTGGTGAATTGAAGATAGATCCCTCTAAAGTGGCAGTCACTGTAAACTGGCCTAAACCCAAATCTGCTACAGAAGTGAGAAGCTTCATAGGAGTAGCACAATACTGGAGAAAGTTTATTTCTAATTTTTCCTTAATTGCAGTTCCCTTACATGCTTTGACAGGATTGAACAAGGTGTTTCAGTGGGGAGGAAAATAGCAGAAAGCCTTTGACACCTTGAAAGAAAAGATTAGTACCGCACCAATACTAGCACTTCCTAATCTTCAAAGACCATTTGAGATCCAAACAGATGCCAGTGACTATGCCATGGGAGCAGTGTTGATACAACATGGTAAACCCATATGTTATCATTCTGAGACATTTAATTCTGCAATGGTTAATTATCAAACATATGATAAAGAATTGTATACATTAGTACAGAGTGTGAAAAAGTGGAAACATTATTTAATGGGCAAAGAGACAGTCATACATACTAATCATCAACCACTTCAATATCTACACTCCCAAACTAAGTTGCAGCAATCAAGACACTATAGGTGGATGGTTTTTCTACAATAGTTTCATTCAGTCATCAGATATAAAAAGTGCATACACAATAAAGTTGCAGATATGTTATCTAGACCTATTATGAATGCATCCACTATACTTAAGCATAATTCAGTACTGCATGAGAGCTACATTGAACAATATGCTCAAGATATAGATTTCAAAGATGTATATGCAACTTTAAGTCAAGTCAAACGAATAGAAGAATTGGATTATCATGTTAAGGACCGACTCTTGTATCATTTTGGGAAGCTATGCATTCCACAAACTAAAAGAGTAAAGATAATTCGGGAAGCACACACTTCTCTAATATCAGGTCACTTTGGTGTAAGTAAAATAGTTGCACAACTCCAAAGCTTTTGTTATTGGCCAAAAATGAATGAGACATTTTCTATATATGGAAGAGGGTGTACCATGTGTGCTGAAAGCAAGCCCAACAATAGAAAACTAGGCTTGTACACTCCACAGCCAGTTCCTTCTCATCCTTGGGAAAGTATTTCCATGGACTTTGTTGGAGGACTGTCTAAATCTAGGAAAGGTCATGACTATTTATATGTTGTTGTGGATAGGTTCAACAAAATGTGTATTTTGATAACTTTCAATAAATAGATTACAGCTGAACAAACTGCAAAGTAATTCTTTCAGGATTTATGGGTTCATTTCGGATTACCACTTCCATTGTATCTGATCGAGACACCCGATTTGTTGGGAAGTTTTGGTCAAGTCTGTGGGAACTAATGGACACCAGCCTGAAGAAAAGCACAACCTTTCATCCACAGACAGATGTCCAGACAGAAGTGGTTAATAGGACAAGGATCCAATTGCCCAAAGGCTATTGCAGTAAGCATCCCAAACTTTGGGATGAACATTTGTGTTATGTGCAGCATGCTTACAATCGAGCAAAGCATTCTTCTACACAGAGATCTCCTTTTGAGACCTATTTTGGTTTCACACCAGGGTCTCCCTTGGATTTTGTCTTTGGTAAAGACATAGCAGTTGATGGACACAGTGATGTGGACAAGGCAACCAAGTTCATTGAACAAATCCAAGAGATTCACCAGGTAGTACAAGAACAGCTAGAAAAGAGCCAAGCCAAATACAAGGCAAGGCATGACAAACATCGAATGGAGCATAGTTTCTAAGTTGGGGATCAAGTCTGGCTGTATATCAGCAAAGAGAGAATGCAAGGTGAAGGTAAAAAGCTAAAGCCAATAAGGTACGCGCCTTTCAAGATACTTGAGAAAATTGGTGAGAATGCTTTTCGCCTTGATTTACCAGCTTACATGCACATCTACTCAGTCGTTAATGCAGACAGCTTGAGACTATTTGAACCTTCATTAATTGAAAATCCCTAAGAGCAAAGTCAATTACCTTCTATTGATGATCTGTTACCTGAATATCTCAATGAATTGTAGGAAGACATAGTTATGGACAGGAAGGTGAGGATGACACATAGGGGAGATGTTGAGTAACTCAGGACTGGACTCAAGAGTTCAAAGCCAAGAAGTGAAAATTGGATAAAGATTGGACAAGTGAGACAGTTATACCCTCTCTTAGTTGATGTTTGAAAACCAACTTTTGGTGGTCCAAAAGATTTTTCAGTGGGAAGGCCATGATTTGAATTGGATCCTTAAACATTTTTCATGACTGTTTCAAAATTATGTTAGATCAAATCTTATGAATAACAAGTATCAGAAATGACCTCTGGACAATGGCAATTGTGGCCTACATGGAACAATGAGGACCCTCGGTCAAAGTGAGCTGACATTGGCCCATGGAGACTGCACATGGATGCAAATTGGCAATCGGAAGTCCAGATCCAGAAATAGAAGCAGTTTCTAAGAAGGAAAGCCCCGAGCGCTTGGTCACGAGCAAAATAGGGAAACTGTGTGGAAAACGTCAGAAGGCAGGTCCCGTGCCCAAAACCAGCAGGATATCGCATGCACTTCGAGCGGTAAGCTGGTTTAGCCGAGTCCAGTGGGATGCCATACACCGGGACACGCGTGTCCAGCGGATGAGAGAGAAAACCGCGTACATCGCGTGAGTAACGGTCGAGCAACTTACCCGCACAATATAGATGGAGACCGTAGGATCTGGAGGCTCCAAATCAACGACGGAGAATTAACCCAATGGATGACTGGATTCGATGGGAAAATAGACTGAGGCACATAAATATTTGAGTTCCGGCATGACTGATGAGCTAGCAGAAGAATCAATTTCGCGGGCAAATCCTGGAGTAACGGAAATAACTACCATTTAAAGAAAACTGATAGTGGCCACCTCTCTGTGTAGCATTACACAACGATGACAACGCAGAGCAGGGGAATTCCAGTGGATAGAGGTAGGTAATCCAGAGAGCCGGGAAGGGGAAACGAATAGTCGGAGAGTAGATTAGCTTTAAGCCATGAACAGACAAAGAGCAGAGGTAGCAGAAGTAGAGAAAGAAGTAAATTGCAGAGAACAGAGAAGCCGAGCTACCTGCAGAGCAAAGGCAGCATCAAGCAGACAAAGACAAAGAGAGTCTGAGAGTTTGTGAACTCTAGAGAGGGTTTGAGAGGTTCAAGCAACTCCTCTGTGTATACCTATCCGGTATTGAGTACCAAATTGGGCTCATACCATTGAGACTAGTTGAGGTCGAGATCCAGTAAGGGGGAGTCTGTGTACTCTAGAGGCTTAGAGAATCTAAGTACCACCCTACTAATCATCATCTGTTAGGTGAGACTCAAATTGAGCTCCTTATTGTAAAATTTCTGCTTTAAGACACAATATAAAAGGCCACCACTGAAGGCTAGACTAGGAGACATAGCCCAGGAGGATTGGGTGAACTCCTTATTAAATTTGTTGTGTTCTGTATTTGCTTACTGTGTTTCTCTTACTGTTTCAAGTGTCTGTGTATTTTGCAATCTTATCGATCCGTTGCCTAAAATAACATAGACACACCCCAGCACATGAGTCTATAATACCTTCATTAATTAACTGAGATCATTCATGAGTGATTTTAGATCAGTAATGCATCTTGCAATGCTCTATTGTGCTTGTCCTCATCAATGGTTGCATCTTTATATACATAAAAATTTTCCATAAAGTCCAGTATTTGTTGATCATCATTGAAAACATGAAAATTAGTGATATTATCATGAACATGTGGCTTATAAATAATTTAAATAGAAAATCCATCCCTTAGCTTGTGACAACCTAGCAACAAAATTTTACAATGTATCAACAACAGCATTACGAATTGTAGGCACATAATAATATTGAAAGCCTAGAATTGCGAAATTAAATGCCATACCTCTTGTTCATAATCTTTAATATTGTGTGACACAATGTGTATTGTATTCCATACCTGCCATACGACGATCTCGAATTCGCCTGTTGCTTTGAGTACCTCAACTTTGAGGTCAATGGCTTTCTTTGGACCCAAGATTAGTTCTTTTTATCCTGCAACGTTGTTGGTGCATTCAAATTCCAAGCAACAAGAGATGAAATGCTTACTCTATTGCGGGTATACTGAAACAAAACCAGCTCCATAGCCCTCTTGTTTTTTCAAATCGCCAAAATATAAAGCCCAAAAGTTAGAAATATTAGAGCTATGTACTACACTAGTACTACCTATGTCTACTGTGAAAAGTTCATTATCAACATATTATATTTCTAAGAAGGAATTTTGATTGTTCATCTAGTGGGACTAGTGAAGACTAAGCTAGATAGAATTCATGATCGACCTCCGAAAAACAATTCCAAAAACTGATTTCTGCAAATTCCATCAGTTCATTTTTCTCTTCAATTTATGTCATGATGTGTTTCATGTAGGGTTCACTATCATCTCGAATTTGATTATTTATTCCCTTGTACAAAATCCATAAGTGAGCCTAGTCCGTCTCAAAATATCCTTGAAGTTTGCTGGACCAATCTCTACT
Organism: Pinus tabuliformis; assembly: GCA_031772625.1. Classification (NCBI taxonomy): domain Eukaryota; kingdom Viridiplantae; phylum Streptophyta; class Pinopsida; order Pinales; family Pinaceae; genus Pinus; species Pinus tabuliformis. The sequence continues at coordinate 1,747,957,816 of CM062818.1, forward strand.
TAATAGTAAACCATATGCTTCCGAATGTCCACAACCACAATATTGATACACTGATGAACTTTGTGATCAGATGAAAGATAGATGAGAACATTCCTGAGTTCACCTATAGCCTAGAAAAATGATCTATCCAACTATATAATTTGTGCATCGGTCTTATCCCATTGTGCATTGATTTTCTTAGCGACTGATAATGGAATCACATTTGCAGATGCACCAGAATTGACTAAACAATTATGAACATTATAATTGAAAATTTTAAAAGTTAATAGAAAAGGTGGGCAGAGAGTGTTAGAATTTAAATTTACAACATTTACAATAGATTCAAGGATATCACGAGAGTTACCATACATTATCTGCAATGCATAACCCTCTTTTCTTATCAGAGTGTGCAATGAGAGTGCTTGGATAATCAAGTTATCCTTATGAGCTCAATGAGTGAATTTTTTGCATGAGCTCTTTCCATATCTTCCACAATATTTTAATCTATGCTAACCATCACAACAGGTTGTGTTGATGAGTCAGGTGGTATAGATTTATACACAACTACATGAGTTTTGGACTTGTTTTTTGTTTTTGTTGCAAGTGTTTTTTGAAGCAGGGGCACCTCTAAACTTGTTATATGAATTCCGAGCAAGATTTGAAGGTGACAAAATTCTGCGGAACAATTGTTTCTTGATATCCTACTCAAAATCAAATCCTTTTCTCCTTAGATTGAATTGGTTGGAAGACTGTTATACCATAAAGACACTCTACCTTCTAAGGTATACTAAAATAGTTAGCAAGCGACATAATTTAATCGTACCTCAAGCATATGTAGATGCATGTAGAATTCATCTATATGATCTTTGACTTTAGTATTCTTGTCCGGATCGAACTTTGACAACAAATTTTCTAGATGTTTGGGCATCTTATGAATATTTCCTGGAAGAGCAAGTGGCCCTTGGGCCATCCAATCCAAACTTGCATCAACCATGTTTGTGTCTTCGTCCTCCTCCTCTTCTTATGAATCCAAAGAATCTTATCCCTCACCTTTAGTATCTGTGATGTGATCAGGGTGCTCCTCATCAGAAAAATGAAAATATTATCCTTCACTATCTAGATTCTCCTCAACAGGTGGAAGTTCCCATCATTTATCTATAGGCTCAACCAACTCTTCGAGGGTCACGATAACCAAATATTCCATCAATGAAACAAGAATGCCACTAGGATTTACTTCTTCTCTTACATACTTATGAGGTAGAATCGCATCGACCAAGAGTAGACAAAGAGATTTCACGAATTGACGAGTGACGGATTGTTTAGTCCATAGTTAATTGTAAGTAAACTCAAAGGTTTGTCCCAAGCTAGACTAAACAATTTCTTCATTTTCAGGAGTATGGATATCAGCGGAAATGGGAATGTTGCTTCCTTGCACATAGTTCTCCTTTTTAGGATGAGAAGAACTTTAAGCCATAAAAAATTAGCTGCCCCTCTTCTAGTGCCAAAATGTTGATGGTGTTGGATACCGCCAACATGGAAGGGGGAATCCCCAACAAAAAGTTCCAATTAGACTTTGTATCATTTGATGTGGGAGCCCTTCTGGAAATAAGGCTTGGATACCATATTCTTAAAGGTATACCTTGGCTTTAGTGTTTAGCATGAGAGAGTAGTACACATGTTATTTCGAATTAGCAGGTGATTTTTCCTTGTGGTTGCTCAATTGCGGAATGTATCAAGGTTCTTATATTGAAGGGGGAGAGAAACATGATCCTTTTAAAGAAAAGTAATAATACTAATCTAGAAAAGACACATGAGAATAACATATAAATGAATCGTTGGACAACAGGTGAAATAGTCCACTCATAAGAAATGGTTGTTAAAACACATAGAACACACCTTCAACAAGATAAGTACCAAAGCCACTGAAATAGTTCAATTTCCTTAGTACAGATGAAAACAACATACATCAAAAAAATTCAAAGAATAGTCTTATAATATTTATGACATATGCATCAGAGTTTGTTGGCTCAACGAGCTTCTAAATTAAGTAAACATTCCAAGATACATTAATATAGTGAACACCACTAGCCCCAATAGTGGAGTGGTAGAGCAACCATTTCCTCCTCCAAAATAACTATATCCCTCTCTAATGCTTGGTAGGAGGAGCCAAGGTGAAAATTCCTTTACTCTTGGCATTATGATACAAGTGTTGTCCTTGATGGCAACTCACTCAGAGGCAGGTACAGGTGATGGAAACTTAATCAGAGGACAGATCTTAGCACAGCAGGACAAGAAAGCGATATACGCAGGTTCAGTAAGGAAAATCAGTGTGTACACGCAGGTTGGCTTCAGTAAAAGCGCGTACATGTGGAAAACTTATCTTTGGTCCGTGGCGGTTAGTCCTTGGAAGTTGTGCCTATGGTTTTGGACCATGGTGTCTCGACGGACGTGTTGATCCCTAGTTTTGAAGTTGATGGTATTTTGTTACTATGGTTTTGGACCGTGGTATTGGGAAGGGCCTAAGCCTATATAAGGAGAAGATCATTAGGCCAGTTGATGAAGAGAGAGTGTGTGAGTGATGAAAATCTGAGGAAGTGTGAGATCCAAATGCTGGTTATGGGTTGGTGATCTGAACCAAGGTTTCACTCATGTGGAGGATGATGGAACGAGATCTCAAGGCTTGGAATGATTATCTTCATATGGTTTGACTTTGGATAGACTAGATCTACTGACGCATGTTTATTATTATGATCTGGGTATGTTTTGATGTCTGATATAGCTGCGGAGTTTTAAGCTTGAATTTGCAGATCTGTACGCAGGTTGGTTTTGGTAAAAGAGAGTATACACGCAGGTTGGGTTCATCCAAGTAGCGTATACAATGTGAAGTATGATATTTGAAGATGGAGTTGGATCTGGTTGTTGTTATGATGTTGTTGACAAGGTTTCAGTGATTCAGTATTGGGTGTTTCAGTGATTGATGATGCAGGTTGTACTACAATGGTGATTGTCTTATGGATCCAGTATGAAAATGTATGAAACATGGTCCCGGGAAGATCGTAGGCTGGCACCTACGTACTGGTAAACATATCAGCCAGTACAAGAGCCAGGGGGTTGTAGCTCCCTTCCAGGAACAGCTGGAAAACGATTGAAGGTTGTAGCCTTCTGTAGGGTTGGCACCTATGTACTAGTAAATGGATCGGCTAGTACAAGAGCTATGAGGGTTGTAGCCCTCTTCAGGTTGTAGCCTGCGTGCTGGTAAAGGACTGCACCAGTACATTGTAAAAGAAGTTTCTTATTAAAGAAGAAAGAGACGAATTGCAGCAGGTGGTTTTCACCCACATTGGGTTTCCACCTTATATCATGGTGTTCATGTGTGTGGCTTTTGTGTGATATCTGTTCTATTATACTGCACCTGTTTACTGTTAATATGGTTAATAATGTTCTGATGCATTTACTGAAGATAAGCTAACTGAATCATAAGATTTCTAGATATATGCTAGTTGCTTTAGACACAGTAGCGTGTACACGCAGGTTCACTTAACTGAAGTAGCGTATACGTTTCTGAGTATGAAATTGAATAGTTTTATTGATCTGATAATACTTATTCACCCCCCCCCCCCCCTCTCAGTATTATTTCCAACAATTGGTATCGGAGTGGGTCCTTCAGAGAAGCTTGATCACTTGAAGGAGATTCGTAGAACAATGGGGAAGAAAGCGCGTCAGAAGAAGAAGACAACTCAAAGGAACAATGACAACCTGCCGTTGAGTGGAAGCAAGAATTCAGATCCTAAATCACCTCAGAATGAAGATGGACAAACAAATGAAGCATCAGATCAAACCATACATCAGCAAGATCTACCTAGCAAAAAGGAGAATGCCCTCAAAGAAGAAATCATCAGATTAGAAGATCAGTTGGAATGTGCCTACAAAATTCGACAAATGTTGCTAGCGCTGAATAAAGAGGAAGAAAACAAGATCCTCAATCTAAGGCACCAGCTGGATGAAGGAAGGAAAGCTGAAGAGACCTTGAAGAAGCAATGTCTGGAAAAAGAAGAACAACATCAAGTTGAGGTAAAAATCTTGAAAAGTAATTTAGAAGAAAAAGATAAACTATTACGATTTCAAGATAGTACTAAGATCTTGGATGATATTCTTAGTAGTCAAAGGTCCCCTGCTATCAAAACTGGTCTTGGTTTTCATGATTCTATTGAAGGTGAATCTGGTTCACAAAGTAAGACAAGAATCTCTAATGCAAAATCTCAAAGGCTCTACAAGGAGATAAAAGGACAACCCCATCAACAATCAAGGAAAGAGACTCCTCAAAGAAAATCTTTTACTCCTCCCATGAATAATGTTGAATGTTATGTATGTCATAATCTTGGACATGTTGCAGCCATATGTAGAAGAAGAAGGTTTCAAGACCATCATGCAGAAAGATCATCACATTCAAGGTACTTTAATGGATATTGTTTTTCTTGCAATATGTTTGGCCACAAAGCTGCTGATTGCTATAGGAGGAATATGAAACATGTAACATGCTATGCATGTAACAAGCTTGGACATAGAGCAAAGGATTGCAGGAACAAAGCTCATGATAAGAAGAAATCATCAACATGCCTGAAGATATGGAAGAAGAAGGAAGTTCGGTCAGAAAGATGTGGCACAGCACAGGGTACTCAGCACAGCACAGACATAACAGACTCAGGGGGAGCTGAAGGTGTAAAACTTCAGTGTTCTAATTCTCATACACAAGTTTAATGAAGGGAAGCCGCGTATATACGCGATTTCTACACTGCAAAGTCACGTATATGTCAGTTTGTGGAAAAGCAGTGGGAACAGACTCGGAAAAGGGATCTGATTTGTTTCAGTCCAGTATATGCTCTATTTGTTAACAGTTACAGTCTGCTGAGGAGGTCTGGAAATGTCTTAAGATGCTAGAAGTGTTTAAATCCTAACTTGATGATGATGATATCTTGATGCTTATTACTGATGTATGCATGATCAGATCTAACTGAAAACAGATGGCACAAGCTCAGGGGGAGCATATACTTCAAATAATGCATTGTTGGCATTATGGTTACAAGTTGTTGATAAAGTCTATGAAGCTAAATGATACATCTTGTTGTTTGATCAAAGGAATGGTATTGTAGGCTGATGCTTATGGTACAGATCATATATGATGAATGATAGTCATGGTCTTGAATGAATTGCTGGTCTTAGAACCTGCATCTGCTCAGGGGGAGCATGGATGGATTAATACAAAGGGGAGCCAAATTAGAAACTTCAGCATGTACTCAGGGGGAGCATGGACAGATTGGTGCACTTTGGCATATACAAAGGGGGAGCACATTCGGAGATTTCAGCATGTACTCAGGGGGAGTATGTACAGCAAAAGGTATACCAAAGAGGAGAATATCTTGGTCCGCCCTTTGCCCTTGATGTCAAAGGGGGAGAGTGACTTGGTGTGGTGGTTGCCATCAAGTCCAAAGGGGGAGATTGTTGGCATTATGATACAAGTGTTGTCCTTGATGGAAACTCACTTAGAGGCAGGTACAGGTGATGGCAACTTAATCAGAGGACAGATCTTAGCACAACAGGACAAGAAAGCGATATACGCAGGTTCAGTAAGGAAAATCAGCGTGTACATGCAGGTTCGCTTCAGTAAAAGTGCGTACATGTGGAAAACTTATCTTTGGTCCGTGGCGGTTAGTCCTTGGAAGTTGTGCCTATGGTTTTGGACCATGGTGTCTCGATGGACGTGTTGATCCCTAGTTCTAAAGTTGATGGTATTGTGTTACTATGGTTTTGGACTGTGGTATTGTGAAGGGCCTAAGCCTATATAAGGAGAAGATCATTAGGCCAGTTGATGAAGAGAGAGCGTGAGAGTGATGAAAATCTGAGGAAGTGTGAGATCCAAATGCTGGTTATGGGTTGGTGATCTGAACCAAGGTTTCACTCATGTGGAGGATGATGGAACAAGATCTCAAGGCTTGGAATGATTATCTTCATATGGTTTGATTGTGGATAGACTAGATCTATTGACGCATGTTTATTATTATGATCTGGGTATGTTTTGATGTCTGATATAGCTGCGGAGTTTTAAGCTTGAATTTGTAGATCTGTACGCAGGTTGGTTTTGGTAAAAGAGCGTATACACATAGGTTGGGTTCATCCAAGTAGCGTATACAATGTGAAGTATGATATTTGAAGATGGAGTTGGATCTGGTTGTTGTTATGATGTTGTTGACAAGGTTTTAGTGATTCAGTATTGGGTGTTTCAGTGATTGATGATGCAGGTTGTACTACAATGGTGATTGTCTTATGGATCCAGTATGAAAATGTATGAAACGTGGTCCCGGGAAGATCGTAGGCCGACACCTACGTACTGGTAAACATATCAGCCAGTACAAGAGCCAGGGGGTTGTAGCTCCCTTCCAGGAACAGCTGGAAAACGAGTGAAGGTTGTAGCCTTCTGTAGGGTTGGCACCTACGTACTAGTAAATGGATCGGCTAGTACAAGAGCTATGAGGGTTGTAGCCCTCTGCAGGTTGTAGCCTGCGTGCTGGTAAAGGACTGCACCAGTACATTGTAAAAGAAGTTTCTTATTAAAGAAAAAAGAGACGAATTGCAGCAGGTGGTTTTCACCCACATTGGGTTTCCACCTTATATCATGGTGTTCATGTGTGTGGCTTTTGTGTGATGATATGTTCTGTTATACTGCACCTGTTTACTGTTAATATGGTTAATAATGTTCTGATGCATTTACTGAAGATAAGCTAACTGAATCATAAGATTTATGGATATACACTAGTTGCTTTAGACACAGTAGCGTGTACACGCGGGTTCACTTAACTGAAGTAGCGTATATGTTTCTGAGTATGAAATTGAAAAGTTTTATTGATCTGATAATACTGATTCACCCCCCCCCCTCTCAGTATTATTTCCAACATTTACATGAGTGATGAGGGTTTATATATGACAAATGGGGTGATCCATCAACCCCCTTGTGACTCTTGGACTTCCACTTTACATTACATTACTTCAATATTGAATTTACATAATCGTGACAAAATGATGTGGGACGTGATGCCATGACATGACATGACATGACACTAATGAAATGGATTTCAATTTGACATGGCAGTGTCAAGCCACTCTTTTTTGTTGCTTTCTTTGTGTCTTATTGATAGATGAGCATGGTCTTCTTCTTCCTCCTTATGGCTTGAGGATAAGAGCCTTAAATGTGAACTTGATCTCCAAATGTGGTCGCAACTAATGTCCCTTTGTCTTCTCTTGATTGATCAACTTGTTCTTGCATCTTCGAAGATATCTCCTGGCAAGGTCACCTTCTTCATACCCTTCATCATCATCGTGAAATAATATGATATAGCACCTGCAACTAAAATCCACTCATGATAAGATGAAATCAGTCTGATAAAATCCCTAGTTTAATATGATGTGTAACAATCCATTAATTGAGCTAGAACTAGGTGTCAGGTTGGGAATCAGGCTCAGGGATTGCATAGTTATACAACTCAAGATGTCAGGGTCAAGGACTGAGACTTGAGACTACGTAGTGTGTAGCTCAGGCCAGCCAGGGCTTGTCATCTACATGGTTCAGGGGATCAATAGGTTAGGCTGAGGACTTGAGGACTGAAACTACTCACTACATAGTTCCAAAGGGTAGAAGGATAAGGGATTGCACAGTTACACAATTCAAGAGCTAAAGGTTGAATATTGATGCTTGAGACTGCATAATGTGTAGAAGATACTGGTTGAGGGCAAGGACTGTGCAGTTCTGGTGCTCAAAGGTTGGGACTGAGCACTCTAACTACGGAGTGCACAATTTTGGGAGGTAGGGACTTTGCATTACGTAGTGCCAAGAGGTAAGGCTGAGGCTTGAGGAATGAGATTGTAAGTGTGTAGTTCAAGAGGTTTGGGTATGTTGATTTTTGGGTAGATTTGGAGGTACTCCAACCTCTAGGGTTCAGGTTTTGGAGGGAAAAGTGCCACAATAGTCACTTGTGGGTTTGGAACCCAAGGTTGGGATTTTACACACATTGTGATTTGGGCCAAAAACATGAGAAATTTTTGACATGTGATGGATGATAATGATAGCTCTCATCAAGACGAATACAACGAAATGAAAATCATATGATTCCAAGTTGTAGAAATGGAGATATTAATTTTTGAAGTCTAGAAGTGGGTTTGCACAAGATGAATTAGGGTAAGCTTGGTGTTAAGAAGCCATGTGATAGCTTGTACAATCCCTATGATGGACGTTTTAAGGAGACCTTATATGTGTCTAAATACAAGGTGTTGTGAGTGTCATTTCACTCATCCAAAAGTGCAACACAAGGAAAAAAGAGAGATAAAGGAAATCGTTGAATAGGAGATTAATTATGTTTCGAGCCATATGCAGAAGAGGGTAGACTAACGAGGAGGAGATGAGTATTAGGGCATATTTTAAGGCTATTTAGAGATTGAATTGGCTGTGCATGAGGGCCGAGGCAGTAGATCTACATTCCATGTTTGTGTTAAGGGTGTTGTGGGTGAATTACCCTTGGAAGAGGCAACCACAACCTTGAGAAGGCTACTGTGGGTAGGCCGCATGCCTTACCAACCTACTTAATAGTTGCGTAGGTCAGTTTGAGAGTTGATTCATACCCAAAACAACAAATTAGGAGGAGAGGACCCTTCCAAGGAAGGCTGAAATGTATCAAGGGGCTATTTGGGTATTTTGTTAGGGTTGTTGCAACATTCTAGGTGCCCTAACTAGGTACAGTAAGGGACAATAGTGATATATCAAACTTGAAGCAATTTTATCTTGTGTTGGATCTGTGTTTTAGGGTTAGTTTTGGATATGTTTCATGAGCAATCTATAAGTGCCATGTGTTGAGGTAAACTTGGGCAGTTGGAGATCTCAATTAGGAGCATAGCTTATAGTGAAGTGTTGGGTTCCATTGGTCTGCTGGAGGGTAGCGTGTTAGCTACCCAAAGTAGCCCTAGACAAGCAATCTTGAATTGATGAAGACAACTAAAGGTTAGGTGAAGTTTGGTGCCTAATGCATAGGACTTTGATGGAAAAAAGTGACTGCTAGATTGGCGGATTGGAGCTCAAGGATTGGCCAACCTAGTGAGCAGATTGGATCAACCCGTGTTCATTATAGCAAACATGACTTGCAGCAATGATAGGGGGTAGATCTCTTGGAGTATCTATGTGTTGTCATTTAAAGGACTAAGGGGTAGCTAGAGATAAGATCAAGAGCAAAGGACCAACATGACAAGATACGCCATAGAAGTTGCAACATGATTGTCATTGTATCTTGTATACCATAGAAAGCTGTTTTATTCAGATTGGTTTAAATAACGAATATTGGGTTGTACATTATTGAACAATATTTGTTAAAAATTGTGTATACTTGTGCATATGTGATTTACTTATTTATATTTTCCACTATGCAAAGTAGTTCTTGTTGAGATTCATGGTTTGGTAGCGTCAGAGATTCTAAGATTCTATCCTAGACCCAAGATCGTGGAAATTCAACATGGTATCACAGAGTGTCTGAGATACTTTGGAAACCAATGAATCAAAGTTGTGCACTACAAAGTACAACTTAAGAGGGAGTTGGTCATAGTGTAAGTGACAATGTTGAAGTTGCAGTCTGGTATCCGGTATGAGGACAATTTGGAGGGATTGTCTAGAATAAGAACGAGAACTGGGTACTGGTATTGGAGGATAAATTGAAGTCCACCGAAATGATACATGGTGAAGGAGTGACTTCATATCTGATGAGATTGTCTCAAGTCAAATATGGGCTTGCTACCATCAGTGTGACTATTTCGTAGAATGATATGGTGAGGATCACCTTGAAGGGTTGATCGAGGAATGGAAGCCCTTCATCAAAGGGATTATTAATAGAGAAAAATAGCAAGATTGGAATAGGTTGTGGGACAAATTTATTCAGGAAGAGTCATGAGATCAAAATCTTCATTCGAAGAAGAGGGTTTCAGAGGATGACATGGCACTTGTGGCATGAATGAAGGGTAAGAAGAAGAAGGAATTGAGTAAATTCAAGTGTTTCAACTGTGGTGAGATCATTCATTTTTCGGCAAGATGTCCAACGAAGAAGAAGGTGTTGATCATGGAATCCCCCCAAGGCATGTTTTGGGGCGTAAAGCCCAAGTTTTGACTAAGTCTATTGTAAAGACTCTGTGATTTGTGGGTGTGGAGCACAAAGTTATAATAAAGTCACAAGGTTGTCCACCCTTGTTTTCGTAATGCAATGTCGACTTGAAATATCTACCCATGGTTTGCGGACCATGGGATTGTATAAATAGAGTGAGGCTCTAAGTGTAAGAGAGATGAAAAAATCTAATCAGAGCATGGAAGAATCAAAGAAGTATTGAGTTGAAGTGTAAGTTGTGTCTTTGGGTCGTAGAGTAGGAGAAGGCTCTACAGCTGAGTGCGTAAAGGCCTGGTAGTCCACAGCTAAGTGCGCAGACCCCTGCAGTCAAGTGCGCAGGGCAGGTCAAGTCTGTAACCATTGGAAGCATTAATAAAGAGAAGTTTCACCATATTTCTGTGTATCTTTTACTGTTTTATGTATTATTAGGTATGAATTGAAAAGTTTACTGTTTATTTGTTGCACAAACTCATATGAATGTGTTGAACAAGTAAATATAACATAAGGCATCTATTTATGTGAAGATAACTAACTGAAACAAGAAGATAAGTAATATCTCGAGTGTGACTTGGGAAAATAGTGCAGATCACTACTCCAGCAGTGCAAAAGCCCCATTGCCCTTGGTTAGGGAAGTGCGCGAAATAACATGTGTGAAGGGACTAATAGTTGGACCACGTCAACCCCTCAGACATCTCAAGGGTGCGGAAAACTGGTTCCAGCACCCCCCATACTACTTCGGGTGAGACCTCAGTCCACGCTCTACAGATTGTTGCTGAAAGGGCCAGTAGTACAGGGATTTGTTTGGCTAATTAACTCTGAACCTGGGTCAGGCCCCAACAAGCCAAAAAATGGTTCCATTGCTGGGACCGAGATCTGCATAGAGATGTCTGATGTCATATCATTGGAATCCAACTAAGAAAGGAATTTAAGATTGGTTGGATAGGAAGATTCATGAGTTTGCAGTGCAGGAGAACATGAATCTGTGACTATCAAAATAAGAGTGGTTAGACTACTACCTGTACACAGAGATCCACGAAATTTTCTTCGCATATTTCACTACCAAGCTATACGAGTGGATCACGAAGCTAGCAGATATCCAAGGAAGGTGCAAACTCGATAGTCCTATTGTGTGGACTCTAGAATTTGTGTGCAAATTGGAAGCATCGGAAGATAAGATCACGTGCATTGTTTATCACTGGCTCGATCAAATTATAGGAGGATTCGTCACTGAATTCGCAGTGGATATTTTAGTCAACTATAGAGAGGCAGAGCGATGCTTCCTCAAAGGATCGGAAGGTAAGTACGTTAAGTCTTTGAACACTTGAATTAAAATGCTACTGTGTGAAAAGTGGGCTATGTGAATACATTGATGTTTGGGGCTACGCGAAGTGGGAGGATTTACAGAAACGAAGGTAGAATAGAACTAGAAACTAGCTCGTTGATATTGCCTCTGCGAGGAAACAAAGAAGAGCTCGTGAAGGTCTCACCAAGAAGTGCAATCAATCTGATATGGCAGAGGATACAGTGCATACCACCTGCACCCACATCAGTGCCAGTTTCACCATCTTCACCCCCATATTTTCCCATACCACCTCTACCACCACGGCGAGTTCATATGGCAAGCGCGATAAAATTACCGGTATTCATGGGAGTAGGAAATGAAGATCCGGACCAATTTTGGTTCATGATAAAAGTTGTGTGGGAAGCACAGGGAGTTACGGACGATAATATAAAGAAAGAAATGTTGGTCAGTGCTTTGCAAGATCGCACACTGACCTGGTACATTAAGCATTCCAATGACAATCCGAATGTGGGGATCGCAGATATCCAAGTTGCGCTGAACAAAGAATTTAGCAAGCCGAAGTCAGAGATGTAGTAAATCATTAGGTTCAGGGAGATCGCAATGCTACCAGGCGAGACCCCTTGGGATTTGGATCAGAGACTGAAGTGTACAATTCGTGAAGCTAATATGACCTTGACGGAAGGAGAACACCACACATAGTTTGTAGCATTGCTAACGCCGCACCTAAGGAATGTGTTGTCACAACAGAGGCTAACAACTCAGGTCGAGGCCTTGGAGATTGCGATGAGGCTGCATGAGACCCAAATACAAGATCCTAACCTGGGAGTTCAACAGATCCACATGTAATTGAAAAAGTTGTGCCTCAAGATGTAGAGTTTGAAACAAGACAAGACAACTCGCCCAGAGCTGCGCAACGAGGTATGGTGTGTTAAATGCAAGGGTCAGTGACATGACAAGGACCACTGCCCAGTGTTCACGAATTACCTCACAAGAGGAGGACCAATGTTGTTGAGACCAGAGGCACAAGCAGGACCTAGTGCGACGCCTGCATTGTGGCATGCGATTTTTTAAATAGGAGGAAAGAATGCTACAGATAACTGCCATTTATTGCAGAAGTACACGTAGAATTCACAGTAGTTGTTCTGTAACTTTTGTAGGTCAGTGGGACATGATGAGCACACCTGTAGAAGTTATGAACTAATGATGGATAGGACTCCTACCTACAGAGTTCAAGCTGAAACGTGACCCCTTAACCAGAATGTAGGGATGGTGAGAACCAAATTTCAAGGGCACAGACGAGGTCGAGGTGGAGGAGGACCTGGAAGAGGTCACAGACAGCTGATATGTTACTATTGTGAAGGGCCTGGACATTATTCCCATGATTGTATGAATCCAACACGTTTTTTGTGTCTATATTATACATTGTTTGATCACAAGATGGAGGATTGTCCCACACTGATAGCAAGGCTACGCGACAAGGGAGTGCTCCAACCTCCCCCAACTTAGAACCTGCAAATGATGAGGTCTAAGCCGCATGAGGAAGACCCTAATGTGAACATTATGCTTCGAAGTGGAATTACGATGGGAGATGACAAAGGCAAGCAACCTGAAGATAGTACTTGGGTTCGTAAGGCTCCACTGAAAGAACCAAAGTTTGATTTGGAGCGCGCTAAGGAAACCTTCATGGAAGCAAAGAAGAGCTTCGTTGATGCCTCCACTTCAGGAAGCAAAGATAGACTAGCACCAGAAATGGACCCCTCGATGCTCACGATGTTCCTGGAAACATGCATGAAGCTACTGTGCAATAGCAAGGCTATAAAGGGACTACAGGAACTCATAAATAGATGCACTGGGATTATGCCAGGAGAACCACATGTAGTGAGGAAGGTTGGAAAGCATGTGACGAGGACGGGAAGGGAAATGAGACTGACCACGCAGATTGGGGAATATGAGATGGACCAAGTAATTATAGACCTAGGATGGGGAGATTGCAGGGAATCACCGTGGACATTGAAGGAGAAAGTGCACTGCCAGATTTTGAGGTGATAAATATTTTTGATGACATCAATCTCTACCCTGTGCTATAGGGATAGATTGGGCCACTGACATGAATGGGTGATAAATCTAAAGAAGTGCAAGATGATTTTTGAGAATAAGTCTCTGCACGTAGTTGTAACTTTGGACCCTGCAGAAGGATCATGCTACATGGAGCCAACGCACGACTATGAAAGTGATGATGACTTAGATTACATCTACAAGATCACCGCGTGAGAGAAACACTAGGTAAATCCCACCACAGATGGATGAATCTCATGGGAACGTGAAAGCTCTTATACATTGGATTCTGATGAGGAGATAGAGCGATGGCAGAACTAATTACACGAGGTAACCACGCTGAACTACAACATGATGATGAGGTCGTTGCGCTGCGTATCAACAGAGGTAAGGGATCTGCTAACGTATGATGGTTTAAGCGAGGTAGATGACTTCCTAAATAGATTTGAAAGAGAGGTGTCGGAAAAGCAACGGTTCGGGGCTTTGAAATGGGTACTACGTGCTACACTCATGAGGTGGTGGGGTATGCATCAAGGAAGCTTTGAGGACTAGCACGATTGTAGGAGAATGATGCGCATGCAGTTTGGGAAGCCCTAGATGTGATTAAAGAACAATATTTTCGGCCTGAACAATCTATGTGCACATCTATCCAGATGGATACATGCATATGTTACAAAACCTACGCGGATGCACACAGACTTTGCTTTAGGAGACACGGTAAATAAGCATATGAGGGTAAGGCTGTGGCATGAATGACCCCTCCGGTTGGAACAACAGAGTATGGAAAGACCAAGTGTGTAGAAGTTTATCCACATAGAATCCTTTAACGAGGTATGCAAAGCACTGAACAAGGTACACAATGCGCAACGGATTGATTGGGACTTGCACGTACCAGCAGTTCTGTGAGCTTATCGGACAACGTGCAAGAAATTGACGGAGCAGATGCCCCCGAGGTTGGAGTATGCAGAGAACGCAGGAATCCCCATAGAGTATAAAATTCCTAATCCGTGCATAGCAACACCGATAGATATGACAGCTCACAGAGCCATGGAAGAAGGGATCGCATAGCTAGACGAAGCAGAACACTTGGGACCTAAGGAAGAAATCCGACAGGGTGATCTTCAGCTCCAAGAACTTATGAAAGAAAGGGTGCAATTATGGGAGAAAAGCACTCTGGTGGAAGTAGAATTCAAGAAGCTTGAGGACGAGATAAAGGAAGATTTTCTTGATAAGAATACCAGGGTGATAAAACAGGGTGTGCATGATCACGTTGACGAATTTGGGGACTACCGCCGAGAGTTGATTAGTCTGATGCCTTGGATTGGATGACATATTACTAAATAGATCAACCATGGTGGCGTTCTACAGATGATAAAGTGTGCAATGCAACTAGTAACAATAAAAGGTGGATGTTTTCAAGGAAAAGTGATGGATGACCGGTCGAAATCCTATACAGGTAGTGCAGCCACCTGAATAACCATGGGAAGTATAGTCTTAGTGCTCTAGGAAATTAAAAGGAGGCGCGGGACTATAAACTACTCTACCCGAGAGCTGTGCAATGTGGGAGCTGCGCGCAGGAGCACATTGTCACAAGGTCGGTGACCGCGCAAGGGGGGTTGAGCTGCCACGCGAGTGGGTTGGAAAGTGACCATTGGAATCACTATTCACGATGTGATTCTCGACTTGATACCAAATGGAGTGGGTGGCAGGCAATTAAGACGCAATTTATGGGCAAGATTTGGGAAAATCTGTTGCCAAGGGAGCATTAATGAACCAGATTTGGGGGGAACGGTTGAATTCAAACTCAAAAGGCGCTATAAATGACAGAAGGTTTCCCAGCAAACAACACTTGGTCATTTCCGAATTGAACTGTCGTATGTCCCGCGTATTCTAAGCCGCGATCTGTTTTCCTTGTGCCAAGCATTAATTGAGCCCCTGATTGAGCAATTGAGAGATTTCTGGATGAGTAGGATGGTAACATTTGAGGAAGTTAGGGAAGTTGCAAAGATGACCGCCGAAGAGGCTGCACAGGCCCTAACTGCAGTATATGCCCCCGAAAGCACTGGGATTGTGTCGAAAATCCCTAAATCACAATGCACGCCGAGGCCGAAGAAAGACAAACAGTTGATGATTCTGATGCATGTGTCCCCGCGAAACCCACTGCGCACCAAACTAAGGATGGAGGAGAAAGGGAAAGCAGTTAACTTGGAAACTGAAGAGGAGGAAGAAGACCTGGAGGACCTCATAATTGAAGAAGATGAGGATGAGGGCATGGAGGAAGAAATTGAGCCTGCACACCCTCCAAAGTTGCCCGCATATATCCCCCCACGGAAGGGGAAGGTAAGAGTGCCCAAGGACCTCGACGAGAGTAAGAGCTCTCTCCAAACTCCACTCCTCCTAGATGACATCATCTTTGAGGGAACACACCTAGGATGGGTGCCAAACATGAAATTTGAAGATTGGGATATCGCTGACCATGAGAAATTCCCTCATCTAGAGACCGCGTAGCTCATGAAGCCCAAGAAAAACACCATGGAGGGGGTTGTAGAATTGGATCCGCGAAAGTGGTTACACCGAGTGGAAAAGGCAGGGTTATTAAACCTTCTTTGGGTGCCACAATTCCACTACGCCCCAGTGACGATATTCATCATTAGGCAACTGCTCTGCCTGGTGCATGATGGGTGTTTGTGGCTGGAGGAGCCCAGCCCTATCACGGACCACCTAATCCATAACATTACCCAGCTCTCGTGTAAGGGAGAGGACCTCGAAGATATCTTGGAGGGGAAGAGCAGTGATTTGGCCATTGTGGAGGACATGAAGAAGATATATAGGTTGGTGAAGAAGAAAAGGGGCTACGCAACATCCAGCATCAACAACAGAGCCGTCAAAATTGCGACCCAGATACTGGCAAGTAAGCCCATGCGGAAGTGCCACAGGGATGAGGTACCCGCACCGGTGGTGGCACTTGCTAAGCAGTGCACGGAAGGGGTCTAGTTTAGCTGGTCTGAGTTCTTATGCAAAGAGTTCCTAGAAAATTGTTGCAAGGCCCAGGAACAAGGAAAAGAGTTCCACTATGCATGGCTTCTACTATCCATAGTGTTGGTGGTAGGGGAATTGTCAGAGGCAACTAGTTCCCCGCAATTGACAGGGATCTGCCGGAGGCCGCGAAGTACACTTCACTCTAGATCACTAAGGATGTGAACCAGATCCACGACAGTAAGATATTCTGGGTGTTCATGGAGATGAACATCAGAATGGGGATTAACCGCAAGCCGCAGTTATCACCCACTGTCTACAACAACATGCAAAGTTTTGCATAATTTCAAGCGGACTTCCACAACATATATCTTAGATTGTGCAAGTACCCAACCAAGAAATGGAGCATGCTACCCTTCATAGCCACAGACAATGTGATTTTCAATGTACTGGAGACATGGCCACCGAAGTGGCATGCCCCAAACATCGCGGTGGTGGAGAAGTCTGCTGCGCAGAAGAGGAAAGAGGAAGCCAAACTACACATGGCGCAGTTGGCAGAGAAAAGAAGGAAAGAAGCAGCAGCAGCAAAAGAGCAAGAGGTGCGGGACACTACGTAGATGGCAGTAGAACAGAAAAAGGCCACAGCAATAGCAGCACAAGAGGCATTTGAGAAGGCGTGCGAGGGCCAGAAGTCGCCTTCACATGGGCAGGAGAAAGAGATGGAAACAGAGGAAGAGGAGGGCGGTGCAGACCTACAAACAACATCAACACAACTGAGGCGCCAGCACCAAAGTGAGCAGACAGGGCCGTGCAAGAAGGTCAAAGCATCAAAGTTGTCTATCAACCCAATCACCCTTACGGAGGGGGATATGCATGACATAGGTGAGACAATGCTCGACATCACCGTCGAGCCCCTCCAGAACTTCGCAAAGGAGAACCAGATTATGTCGAGGTGTAACTTCAGGAATTGCAGGTGTGCACTCCTCAGGTTGGTACTCTTTCGACTAGCCTCACTGTAGGGACAGCTGCAGCCGAGGAAATGCTACGCACTCAAACTACCAACACAATAGTGTCGCCAGAAGGGGCACTGGTTACAAGAAATGAGAACGAGAGGCCTATGGTTAGTGCATTCAAATGGATAGGGATCAACATGGTTGTGCTCCCGCGGGGGACGCTCTAGCGCTGCAGGATGGGATCACTGCAAAACTGCAGGCTAAGGAGAGCCGCGCGTTGTAGGTGTTGAGCGAGAAAATGATCAACATGGAACAGTTGAGCTTGCAGTGTAACAAGGTTTTATCATAGAATAGGAATATGGTACAGGTACTAGAAGAAGCCTTCCAAAGGGTCCCGGAGTTGGCCATCCCAGTAGATGCACCATCAGAAGTGCACATCCACAGATTAGCAGTAGGGGTGTGCGAGGTGCGAGAATAAATGGCCAAGGTTTAGCTAGAGCTGAACCTTCATATAGCAAAGCTGCGGTTGAAGGCGCAACCATCCACCCCTCCAGAAGTCAGAGAATAGCGCGCCAACACTATTACATCGGGGATGGAAGAGATCAACAGTGCAGTAAGGGACTGCACCAGAATGTTGGAGGAGTCATTCAAGGTCCTCACCAATCTGCAGGAGGACCGCAACATCTAGCGTTTAGAGACAGAGGCGCATGAGCTCCAACAGTAGTATGACAACATCAAAGGGACCATGCAGATGGTGAGCCTCACTCAGAGGCTCGCGCGAATGCAGCAAGCCAAAGCCCTGAAAGAGAAAGTGGACGCAGGACGACACGGAGAAGAAATTTTGAAGGCACGCACATTCAACCCCGAATTGACGAAGCCTTCGTCATTACAGCAACAATGAAAGGTAAGCTCACGCAAATGAAGGGGATGGAGGAATAGATGCTAGGAATCAGTTTCAACACTGCGGCCTTGGAACAATGTGTGCAACAGATTTAACAGGTACTCGCTCAGTGCACTGCCGACCTTGCAGCTGTTCGAGCAGAGTTAGAGGGTCTCTGCGCAAAGATTTATGCACCGATAGAGTGACTCGAGGGCGAGTCATAATGTTTGTGTTACAGGACTGTGTTGTGGCCAGCAACAACCCCCCTTCTTATTTAGTGTTATTCCTAATACTAAATAAGTGGGGACCCTTAGTTAAAAATCTAAAGAAATCAAAGTAGTGGATTAATTTCCTTTTCGAAAAACTTACCATCATAATTTTAGGAAACCCCCTTGGAAAATCCAAAAAGCTAAGTTTTATGATAAGGTAAATTACAAATCTTTCCTTAGGAAAATCGCATCGCAAAAAGATAGCGGGATGCCACCTTACAAGCACAATTCCAACATTTGCGAAATCGCGATATGCGAAAATAAACAAATATCGCATCGCATTCAACATAGCTTATATGGAACACTTCAAAATCTGTCGATATGCGATGATGCCGATCGCAAGATCGCATCTCGCAGGAAACAGGGTAACAAAGTTTGTCATACATAACATTCCTGTGATTTGCGATATCGCGATTTCGCGACTTCGCGATAAAGCGGTAATGCGATGTCACGCCAAATCAACGTTGCGATGTTGTGTTTTTGCGATTTTGTGATGTTGCGATCTGAGATGTTGTGAAGAAAATTGCAAAATCGCTCCATTGCAGATATTTTGGGCGCGTTATTCAAGAAAAGTAGTTTCCATAAGCTGACACATGGTTATGTGCTTTAAATGCTAATAAAGAAGTTAGTTTTCAGTTATTAATGGAATATGGGTGCGTGCTTTTCAAAGAATCATTTCATGTAAGGTGGTATACTTGGTATGTCTGCAGCATTTAAAACTTTCCCAGAGTAATGGAAGTTACTACTATTGCAGGCTCACAGAGTCCTTCTGAAGCATCCCTAATAGAGCTAGCTTGCTCATTCTTACATCAGATAGCAGCAAGGCCCAAAATCCTCCCATACACAGACATGGTCAAGTGGATACTGGATAGCGCAGAAATCAGAAATAGACAGTTCAAAATTCAGGGTCAAGGACTCATCGTTTCATTCACTGCGCAGGATTTAAAGCTCATGTATCATCTACCGGAGCCACAGGCAACTTATAACAAGCAGTTTATGGAGAAATTTGTAAAGGAAAATCAGGACCTGGCAGAAACCACCAAAGACTGGTCTAGGAGGGATGAACCGCTAAAGAAAGATAAACACGGTATGTACAGTACTGGTTCTCTTACCTCCCCATATTGCTTTGCTGCTGCCATGCTCTGTAGAATATTTGGAATGCCAGATATCAACAAATTTTCATCTGAATGGCTACCGTTATTGGATGCCGCCACAAATGCCACTATTGTAGATTGGGCCAAAATCTTGTTTGATAACCTAGTCACGACCATTGTCAGTTACCAGTCCAAAAGAGTTGCGGCTCAGAGAATTTATCCTCCTTTTTACCTATCTGCATATATAATGGATGCGATATGTTAAGTTTCTAAGTTTCCTGTTATGGGTTGGAAGTGGACAACTCAAGACCCCTTACCCATCCATGTCTATCATAAAGAGTTGTGGGACTCTCAGTTCACTCCATACTTCTACCAGATTTGTCATGGAATTATGCTGTCATTGTACAGAATGTTGTATGATAAAGACCCTCTGATATGTTCGCCTGAAGCAGAGGTAGACATCCTCCCTATCGCAAGATGGTTCGGGGAGGAATTATTACTTATGTCAGGGTATTTGGAAGTTCTGCACCCCCTCATGTCCTACCTTTGTATATCCCTGATAAACTCTTAGCTCGAGAGATTGCCTATCAAACCTATGGGGAAGGTGGTCTAACTAAAGAGATAAAGTACAAAAAGAAGGCTATATGGCCACAGTTTCCTATAGCCTGTGGGGCCTTTTCACTATTTAATGTAGGCCACACATTCACATAAGTAAAGAATATGACGTGTTTACAACTATTCAAATTTTTAGGAAGACCATTTGACCCTTATGAGGTTGCCCAGAATTTCACAACTGCAGTCAAGATAAAGGTGTTCTCTGGAGAAAAGGATTTATTTGATGATATATTCCAACAGAAAAGCACACTTGAAGAAATTCTGCATGCAGCCCAATTGCAATTATCTCCAGAAGAATTCAAAAAGTTCAATATGTACAGGGAAAGAAGGTTAGCCAGTATTCCTTTAGAGAAACTACGCCTAAAACCCTCAAGAGAACCAACTCCAAGTGTTAGTCTTAGTGGGAGTTCAAGCACTAACGAATCTAAATCCAAGTCTGAAAAAGAAATGTCTGAACATTCTAAAAGATCTAGAAATGAACAGGATAAGAGCGAAGGGTCAATAAAGGATACTGCCCAGTCAATGGAACTTCTACATCAACAGGTTATTGCCTCCCCGCAAAGAGATCCTCCCCCTCTCGTCATTCAAGCACCGCCAGTCATAACCGAACTAGACAAAGAATGGGAAACCTTCAACGACTTGATCAATCTTGAAGGACAAACCATAAAAACACCTATGAGATATGCACATGTAGCAAAAGAAGTAGTCACACGAACAGTCAGCGATGTCTTAGATATGGAGCATATTCCTATTGCCCCATCCTCTGAGCTTATACTCAAAATAGAAGAAATTCCTCCTCTGGATATATTTTATAGCCCACAGCACAAAGCAGTAGTAAGAAGACAAAGGAAGAAAAGGAAATTGGAGAACGTGCCCTCTCAAGACGCAGAACAATTAGACGTCTTGTGGAAAGATCCCACTCGCAATCCCACTGAAAATCTCACCAAACTATCTCAGATCGCAGGAGCATACACCTCTGTGACTATTGATAAAGCATCTGAGGTACAGTAGTTGCTAAAAGAAAGGGAAGACCAGATACAAGTATTGCAATAATAATTGCAACAAGCTAACACCAATAATGAAGCACAGAAATAGCTTGAGAGGTTGCAGCAGGACTTCCAGCAAATGCAGATAGGATATCAGAAAAGTTTGGATGAGAAAGGAAAGCAGTTATAGGATTTACAGGAGATGCACAAGGACAACCCTAAGCTTACAGAATTTATCACGGAGTCCATTTCCTTGAATGAAAAATTACTACAGCAGCAAGAAGCGTTGGGCCAAAAGATATAACAGTGGAGCTATTATTGTGAAATTAGTGATAAAACCACTAATCAATGGTAGATTTACGAAGTGACTATGATCTAATTGATAAACGAGTGACTGAATATTTGGCTTGGCAAGGAAAAGACGAGGGAAAAAGAGCAGGTGCACCAAGGATAAATGAAAACCACAAAGAAATTATCTTTAACAAATGGGACGAGCAAATCAGGGAGGCAGAACAAGCGGCAGAAGGAGCAACCATGGCAGCAAGCAGTATTATTGATTGTGTAAATGAAAATTTTCACAGGGAAAATTTGATCGCAGAGACCATTCCAGGATATTTACCTAACAAACAACAACTAGAGGCAGATTGGAAATAGAGAGCTCAAGAAAAGGCAAAAGCAATCCAAGGGTTAACCAAGTTAAACTGGGATTATTATTGGACATACTTGGTAAAGCCACACAGCCAGTGGATGAATTTTAAGTGTATCATAAATTCGGCCGAAAAAATGGCACCAGCTCTCGTCGATTATGTTTTCTCAGCTCAGCTAAAATCGGAAGTTAGACAGCCGACTCTCCTTAAATAGATGCTGCATACGTGCGATTTCAAGGACCAGATATAGAAGTAGTTTAATTTTAGATTCAATTTTAGCTTTAATTTTGTTTTATTTTCCTGAAAAAAGGACGGTCATTTAAACCACATCCTATATTTTTGTAATAATTTATTTTTAGAATTAGTTAGTAGTATTTAAACCCTTCTCATGCATTCAGAGAAGGGTCCAGAAATTTATCAAAAACTTATCCCCAGAACATGCACTTTTGTACCCTCTGAGAAGGTTTTGATGAATGAATGGAACAGGGTTTATTGATATTTGTATTTGATATCTGCTACCGATGTTGCACTTTTGTACTCTTAGTGGATGTTAGATCAAGGAGAGATAAATCATTGTCGCTTGAAGCTCATGAGTAGGACTAGTTATAAATGGTACTTCTATCTCTTAACTATTTCTGCCTATGTGTTAAAGTGATATTCAGTTTTAGTTGTTTATATATTAATGTATGAATGCCTGAGTTATCATTTGGCACTTTTGTACGGTGATAGCTATTTATTTATGCTTAGTGTATGAATAGCTCATTATGCGATATGTTTTCACAACTATTTCGTCTAACTTTTTATACGAAGTGGTTCATCCTTATCGAATTCTTTTCTCATAATAGCTGAATGATCTTTATTACCAGTTGTTGTTTGAAATCATTTTAGATCGCATAGAAGAAAGATAACACCTCGGGTTAGCATAGATTTACATGTTTCTATTTATAAGAATATATTTTCCTTATTATTAGATTAGAATTAGAGTAGAAGTATTCCATTTAGAAACTGTTAGAAACAGAAATATTCATCTTTCTCACACACACACTGAAATTGGGAAACTGGTCCCATATCCCTAGTCGGACCCGCTATACCAAACGGAAAAGGAGATTCCAACCAAGGTCCGGACCGGGCGTATCCCCCTTGTTGTAGACCCGATTTTCGGGGCTTCAACATATTTGGCACTAGAAGGAGGGCCTGAAACATGTTGTCTGTTGGAGTTTGTTTTCAATTTTAACATTATATTACGATGGCTCATTTTAAACTTCTGATTGGAGTTGTATCCGTGTACATGCATCTTCCAATACTCCACCCGAAGTGGTAAGACTCTTGTCTCAGGTAAAATTCAATGGTAAGAGAAATTCTTCTACTTTTAATCATGCCCTTCAATTTATTCAAAATGTTTCAAATTTTAATTTTCAATGAATTGATGAAGGGATTTTATGCAGAATTTTTACTCTCACATTTGTAGCAGAAGCTAATAATTGGTGTAGAACTCTTCTGGTTGCCTCAATTCACAGCTGGGATCAATTTGTCACAATCTTCATTGGTAAATTTGACCTCTATGATTATGATCAGGTATATGATGAGATTGAGTATCTACGAAAAGAAGATGAGTCCGTTAGAGATTTTAATATTCGATTTCATTTGAATTGTTTGAAATTTAATGTTGAAAATGAACCCATAAATGAAGAATCACTAGATTGTGTTGATCATAATTATTCTCTGCCTCCTATTCCTGATCCATATGAAATTAGTCCAAGCTTTGTTCAATTTCCCTCTAAGATAAATGAGAAATCCAATTCGGATGTGAAAATAAGAAGCGATGAAGAAGTTTCACAAAGCTTAAAAGATATTTCTGATCAAATACAAGAAGGCAAAAGCAGAAATTTTAGAAGAAGGGTCGCCTTGGAATCTGAAAGAAACTTTGAGGCAAATTCAAACAATAAGATTGCAAATCAACAAGTGCAAGCACAAATCAAGGTAAAAAAATATCATGCAAACAGCTATACAAATTTCTGAATCTTTCCACGATAAGCAAATGCCAAGATCAGAGCAGCAAAGTAATCTTCTTCCAAAAAACATGAGCACACAAAGGTATGATCTAGAACCTGAGATCTACGATGAACATAATGCACAAGAATTCTCAAAAATAGATATTTTTAAATGCATTATTTCAGAGTCACATTTTTCTCTTTATCCTGATATTTTTAATGATGGTAATATTTCCCCTCTCGGTATTAATGATATTTCAGAAAATACAGAGGCTGATCTAAATTAATCACCATTAAGTTTTTTTCAAGATAGAGAAGCAATTATAGAGCATTCTTTTTCCATTAACGAACATGAAATGCATGTCCCTCATTGTTTGAATATACTGGATGAAACTGAAGGGAAATCTAGAGAATCTTGTGAAGTCATTTATGATAATTACTTTGACATTGAAGATATTGATTTATCTTGAGAGAATCATCAAAAACTTCAAATAACATCTGAGAATGAGAGGTATTTTAATTTAAAAATCATTTCAACCGATCCTCATTCTAAGGCAACAAATCATCTGCATGATTTCACTATCCAAGAAAGTATTACAGTCTATGATTCATATCATGATCAAGCTTTCATGCCTGTTCATAATCATAATTTCTTTTTTAATTCAAAATATGGAATTCGAAATTACTCAAATTCCATAATTCTAGTCAATCCTTGTGAAAGAGAAATTATTTCAAAACGATCCCAATTGTGCTATAACACTAGTTGTACAGATAGTGATTTCATTCTATTTTTTCTTCACCTATTTTGTATAAAATCATATTTATTTTCAGATTTTAATTTTCAGAATTTTGATACATTACGCTGGCATACTGAGCACCTTACTATCAGACATTCAATTGATGTATTGCCTTATTGGAAAATTGAAGTTTTTCAAAAGCATGAGAAGCTATTTCAGTTTCAACCTCAATCAATGTCAATGTTTTATCAAAAGCTTCTATCCTATCAAAGACAATATCAACAAAAGGATGTATTTTTAGAAATATGCTAGCAATTCAATTTAATTAATAATGTTCCATTTCATTTGAAATATTTCCATCCATCCTTCATTGATCCATTTAAAAAAATATATTTGGAAACTTTTCTTTCACGGAAAATTGTCAAAAGTTTAACCTTTATACGTAACATTAACAATATGCTACAGGCTATTGAATCTGAAAACTCATATCCTCAATCTGGCTTGTCATCTCTTCCCTTGAACATTTATCAATCCTTAATAGAAATCCATCCCGATTTCTGTGATCCAATTGGTATTCAATTGGAAAGGAAATTTCATAAGAAGAAGATTTTAAATAAAATTCTAACAATAGTTGTACATTTTGATTGCACCTTTAATGTTCTTAGTTCAGCAAGAGTTTTGTTTTTAGTACTAATATTTGAACTGTATATATATGCAGGAACGAAAATGAGAGAATGGTTACACTGGAAATATGACTATACCTAGTCAATTTCATGTATATTGTTAGAATAGGAGTAGAATTAATTTAGTTAGTTCGATAGTTTATTTCTAATAGTCTACAGGTTAAAAATATAGGAAGTAATTAGCCATTTTCATATCATATAAATATCCAAGGGAATAATTACCCCACATTAGAAAATTTCTAAATCTTCCTTAAACATTTCTTCCATAATAAAACCTGTTGTTATTGGTTACACTAGTGATTTACGAAAATATACCAAGTCTCTTTCAGATTTTGATTTTTCGCTTGTATAAACAGCAAATCTTTTGGAAAATTGATCTTTATTATTAAAAGATACAGTTAAAGACTCTAGCATAGATATGATACTAGTTTCAACTTCATAAATTTGATGAAAACAACCTTTAGTCAAGAAATTGTTTTATATCAGTGCAAGGAAAGGTATCAATAACAAAATAAAGATTCTTTGTAGAACAGCTATTTCCAAAAAACTCTACTATTGTCGTCCAGAGCTATCTTAAGGAAACAATGACTTCCTCCCTACTAAGAAAATCACAACTTTCAGAGGAACAATCCAAGGATACACTTTATCTTGAGGAGTAAAAGGTCTCATCACGAGCAGGCTTATCATAATCACAGATATTGTAACTTGCTGACATTGCCAATACTGCATACCACAACAGGGCAAAGACTCAAGATTGTTGCAATAAAGAGGCAAGGGGTCTCATCATGAGCTAGCTTGTTCAGCAAAGTTATAAATCAGTGAATGATTGTGTCATGAATTGGCCACCAAACCAAGATATTGCTCTTTAAGAATAAAAAGAAAATAAAATCAATAAGTGTGGACGTGGATTCTTCTTTGAGAGTTGTAGGTTTCTTTAAGTAGGATACAGGATCATTGCTGGGTAACAGGTAACCTTGTCGAGGCTATAAACGCCTGCTGGCAGCAGAGGCTCTACCTACAACAAAGGAGCATATTTAAAACCGGTTTATAGAGAAGACTTTATTTTATCTTTACAAACCAAGTAATAACTGATGTAAATACAAGGACTAACTTGAGGCAGCAAATAATCAAAGTTGAAAATAGTTGAAACAAAATGTCATTAACATGTTAGAATATAATGTACTTTATCTTTCTATAATAAAGTTTAACTTTCTGGAAAAAAAAATTGTTTTGGAAGTTTTGAAATTTTCAAAAAACAACAGAGATAACTGGTTCTTCCAATTGAATCGCTAATTGTTGTGGCCAGCAACAACCCCCCTTCTTATCTAGTGTTATTCCTAATACTAAATAAGTGGGGACCCTTAGTTAAAAATCTAAAGAAATCAAAGTAGTGGATTAATTTCCTTTTCGAAAAACTTACCATCATAAGCTTAGGAAACCCCCATGGAAAATCTAACAAGCTAAGTTTTATGATAAGGTAAATTACAAATCTTTCCTTAGGAAAATCGTATCGCAAAAAGATAGCGGGATGCCACCTTACAAGCACAATTCCAACATTTGCGAAATCACGATATGCGAAAATAAACAAATATCGCATCGCATTCAACATAACTTATATCAAACACTTCAAAATCTGACGATATGCGATGATGCCGATCGCAAGATCGCATCTCACAGGAAACAGGTTAACAAAGTTTGTCATACATAACATCCCTGCGATCTGCGATATTACAATTTCATGAGTTCGCGATAAAGCGATAATGCAATGTCATGCCAGATCAACTTGCGATGTTGTGTTTTTGCGATTTTACAATGTTGCAATCTGCGATGTTGTGAAGCAAATAGCAAAATCGCTCCATCGCAAATCTTTTGGGTGCGTTATTCAAGAAAAGTAGTTTCCATAAGCTGACACATGGTTATGCGCTTTAAATGCTAATAAAGGAGCTAGTTGTCAGTTATTAATGCAATATGGGTGTGTGCTTTTCAAAGAATAATTTCACATAAGGTGGTATACTTGGTATGTCTGCGGCTTTTAAAACTTTCCCATCACCCTTCCTTGTCATTCATTTTTACTTCACTTGTGAATTGCAGGAACAGAGAATAGAGGACGATACAAAGCAATACGCAGGTTGAAATGGGAAAGAAAAGCAAAGCCCCGAGCTCCGAAGAAAAGGAAATGGCGCCTTTGTATACAGACACGGCTTGTAACAGAGACGTGGGAATAGCTACGTGGCAAGGCATGTATAATCTGCTCGAAGAGGAGAATCCCAGAGTAATGGAAGTTACTGCTATTGTAGACTCACAGAGTCCTTCTGAAGCATCTCTAACAGAGCTAGCTTGCTCATTCTTACATCGGATAGCAACAAGGCCAAAAATCCTCCCATACACGGACATGGTCAAGTGGATATTGGATAGCGCAGAAATCAGAAATAGACAGTTCAAAATTCAGGGTCAAGGAATCATCGGTTCATTCGCTGCGCAGGATTTGAAGCTCATGTATCATCTACCGGAGCCACAGGCAACTTATATCAAGAAGTCTATGGAGAAATTTATAAAGGAAAATTAGGACCTGGCAGAAACCACCAAAGACTAGTCTAGGAGGGACGAACCGCTGAAGAAAGATAAACATGGTATGTACAGTACTGGTTCTCTTACCTCTCCATATTGCTTTGCTGCTGTCATGCTCTGTAGAATATTTGGAATGCCAGATATCAACAAATTTTCATCTGAATGGCTACCGTTATTGGATGCCGCCACAAACGCTACTATTGTAGATTGGGCCAAAATCTTGTATGATAACCTAGTCACGGCCATTGTCAGATACCGGTCCAAAAGAGCTGTGGCTCAGAGAATTTATCCTCCTTTTTACCTATCTGCATATATAATGGATGCGATATGTTATGTTTCTAAGTTTCCTGTTATGGGTTGGAAGTGGACAACTCAAGACCCCTTACCCATCCATGTCTATCATAAAGAGTTGTGGGACTCTCAATTCACTCCATACTTCTACCAGATTTGTCACGCAATTATGTTGCCCTTGTACAGAATGTTGTATGATAAATACCCTCCGAGATGCTTGCCTGAAGCAGAGGTAGACATCCTCCCTGTCGCAAGATGGTTCGAGGAGGAATTGTTTACTTATGTCAGGGTATTTGGAAGTTCTGCACCCCCTCATGTCCTACCTTTGTATATCCCTGATAAACTCTTAGCTCGAGAGATTGCCTATCAAACTTGTGGGAAGGTGGTCTAACTAAAGATTTAAAGGACAAAAAGAAGGCTATATGGCCACAGTTTCCTATATTCTATGGGGCCTTTTCACCATTTAATGTAGGCCACACATTCACAGAAGTAAAGAATATGACGTGTTTACAGTTATTCAAATTTTCAGGAAGACCATTTGACCCTTATGAGGTTGCCCAGAATTTCACAATTCCAGTCAAGATAAAGGTGTTCTCTAGAGAAAAGAATTTATTTGATGATATATTCCAAGAGAAAAGCACACTTGAAGAAATTCTGCACGCAGCCCAATTGCAATTATCTCCAGAAGAATTCCAAAAGTTCAAAATATACAGGGAAAGAAGGTTAGCCAATATTTCTTTAGAGAAACTACGCCTAAAACCCTCAAGAGAACCAACTCCAAGTGTTAGTCTTAGTGGGAGTTCAAGCACTAACGGATCTAAATCCAAGTCTGAAAAAGAAATGTCTGAACATTCTAAAGATCTAGAAATGAACTGGATCAGAGCGAAGGGTCAGTAAAGGATACTGCCCGGTCAATGGAACTTCTACATCAACAGGTTATTGCCTCCCCGCAAAGAGATCCTCCCCCTCTCGTCATTCAAGCACCGCCAGTCATAACCGAACTAGACAAGGAATGGGAAACCTTCAATGACTTGATCAATCTTGAAGGACAAACCATAAAAACACCTGTGAGCAATGCACAGGTAGCAAAAGAAGTAGTCACACGAACAGTCAGCGATGTCTCAGATATGGAGCATATTCCTATTGCCACATCCTCTGAGCTTATCCTCAAAATAGAAGAAATTCCTCCTCTGGATATATTTTATAGCCCATAGCACAAAGTAGTAGTAAGAAGACAAAGGAACAAAAGGAAATTGGAGAACGTGCCCTCTCAAGGCGCAGAACAATTAGACATCTTGTGGAAAGATCCCACTAGCAATCCCACTGAAAATCTCACCAAACTATCTCAGATCACAGGAGCATACGCCTCTGCGACTATTGATAAAGAATCTAAGGTATAGCAGTTGCTAAAAGAAAGGGAAGACCAGATACAAGTATTGCAACAACAGTCGCAAAAAGCTAACACCAATAATGAAGCACATAAATAGCTTGAGAGGTTGCAGCAGGACTTCCAGCAAATGCAGATAGGATATCAGAAAAGTTTGGATGAGAAAGGAAAGCAGTTACCCGATTTATAGGAGATGCACAAGGACAACCCTAAGCTTACAGAATTTATCACGGAGTCCATTTCCTTGAATGAACAATTACTATAGTAGCAACAAGTGTTGGGCCAAAAGATATCACAGTGGAGCTATTATTGTGAAATTAGTGATAAAACCACTAATCAAGTGGTAGATTTACGAAGTGACTATGATCTAATTGATAAACGGGTGACTAAATATTTGTCTTGGCAAGAAAAAGACGAGGGAAAAAGAGCAGGTGCACCATGGATAAATGAAAACCACAAAGAAAATCTCTTTAACAAATGGAATGAGAAAATCAGGGAGGCAGAACAAGCGGCAGAAGGAGCAGCCATGGCAGCAAGTAGTATTATTGATTGTGTAAATGAAAATTTTCACAGGGAAAATTTGATCGCAGAGACCACTCCAGGATATTTACCCAACGCACAACAACTAGAGGCAGATTGGAAACAGAGAGCTCAAGAAAAGGCAAAAGCAATCCAAGGGTTAACCAAGTTAAACTGGGATTATTACTGGGCATACTTGGTAAAGCCACACAGCCAGTGGATGACTTTTAAGTGTATCATAAATTCGACCGAAAAAATGGCACTAGCTCTCGTCAATTCTGTTTTCTCAGCTCAGCTAAAAGCAGAAGTTAGCCAACCGACTCTCCTTAAACAAATGCTGCATACGTGCGATTTCAAGGACCAAATACATAAGTAGTTTAATTTTAGATTCAATTTTAGCTTTAATTTTGTTTTATTTTCCTAAAAAAACGACGGTCATTTAAACTGCATCCTATATTTTTGTAATAATTTATTTTTAGAATTAGTTATTAGTATTTAAACCCTTCTCATGCATTTAGAGAAGGGTCCAGAAATTTATCAAAAACTTATCCCCAGAACATGCACTTCTGTACCCTCTGAGGAGGTTTTGATGAATGGATGTAATAGGGTTTATTGATATTTTCATTTGATATCTGCTATTGATGTTGCACTTTTGTACTCTTAGTGGATGTTAGATCAAGGAGAGATAAATCATTATCGCTTGAAGCTCATACGTAGGACTAGTTATAAATGGTACTTCTATCTCTTAACTATTTCTGCCTGTGTGTTAAAGCGATATTCAGTTTTAGTTGTTTATATATTAATGTATGAATGCCCGGGTTATCATTTGGCACTTTTGTACGGTGATAGCTATTTATTTATGCTTAGTGTATGAATAGCTCATTATGCGATATGTTTTCACAACTATTTCGTCTAACTTTTTATACGAAGTGGTTCATCGTTATTGAATTCTTTTCTCATAATAGCTGAATGATCTTTATTACCAGTTGTTTTTTGAAATCATTTTAGATCGCATAGAAGAAATATCACACCCCAGGTTAGCATAGATTTACATATTTATGTTTATTAGAATATATTTTCCTTATTATTAGATTAGAATTATAGTAGAAGTATTCCATTTAGAAACTGTTAGAAACAGAAATATTCATCTTTCACACACACACACACTGAAATTGGGACACTGGTCCCATATCCCTAGTCGGACCCGCTATACCAAACGGAAAAGAAGCTGCCAACCAAGGTCTGGACCGGGCGGGTATCCCCCTTGTTGTAGACCCGATTTTCGGGGATTCAACAGATTGTTGGGCGTGGAATTCCCCCAAGGCATGTTTTGGGGCATAAAGCCCAAGTTTTGACTAAGTATATTATAAAGACTTTGTGATTTGTGGGCGTGAAGTGCGAAGTTATAATAGAGTCATAGGGTTTTCCACCCTTGTTTTTGTAATTTAATGTTGGCTTGAAAGATCTACCCATGGTTTGTAGACCATGGGATTGTATAAATAGAGTGAGGCTCTAAGTGTAAGAGAGATGAATAGATCTAATTAGAACATGGAAGAATTGAACAAGTATTGAGTCAAAGTGTAAGTCATGTCTTTGGGTCATAGATGTTATAGAAATTTTTTGGCACTGCAACCCCAATCATAGATGTCCATAAACCAAGGGCTTTTGAGTCCCTAAAAGTGTTGTTTCATGCCCTAAAGGAACAAGGTTA
Source organism: Pinus tabuliformis (assembly GCA_031772625.1). Classification (NCBI taxonomy): domain Eukaryota; kingdom Viridiplantae; phylum Streptophyta; class Pinopsida; order Pinales; family Pinaceae; genus Pinus; species Pinus tabuliformis. The sequence continues at coordinate 1,747,989,647 of CM062818.1, forward strand.
GCTGATTACATCATATCCCAGAAGTTCTCCACAGGAAACTGCTCAGAATTGGTCAAAACTGGACCATAAAGGTTTCTCAGTGCTAAGGGTGCGATGCATCTCACTTGCCCAGTGTAAAAGGTGTGATGCATACTGGAAAGCCGTTCTGTAGGGTGCAAGGGGTGAGAATGGACAAATGGCAGAGACAGTTTGTGAGGTGGATGATCATGGAATCTTCTAGAAACTTCTCCTGTGACACTTACCTCACTGAATTCGCCCAGGGATGAGTAAGAGATCATCAATATCCAAGTGGAATCAAGAACTATCAGAGAGAAGACACTAATAAAAATCCTAGAAGCTGACTCACCTCCCTACAATCATCTATATATGGATCCCTCTTCCTAGAGATCCAGAGGCTGGAATTTTGTATCTTGTAAGGAAGTGTTGTTGGTTTCTTGGAGGAATATCATAGTGTTGGGTGATCTAAGCTTTTCATGAGGTGAAGAAGGGCTTTCATGCTGGGAGGATGACGTTGGGTCAGATCAATGGGTTGTAATCCTCTCTTTTAATCTTCATATTAATAAAGCTATTCAAGTTTTCCTCCACATTCTTGTATGTTTGATAATATATGCATTTGTGTGGTCAATATATATCTGGTCCTATATTTTTTATGACTGTAGATCTCTGCACTTTGAAGGTATTATTCTGCTTTGACTTTACAGGTACTCTTTGAAGCGGAGTGGTCAAGGGAGAAGTGGTAAAGACCTGTCAGTGAGGAGAAGGAACAAGCAAGGAACCTAGCGAAAGATCAAGGTTGGTATTCTTTGATCCTCTCCTATCTACTTCTTGTAAAAGAAAATGAAAGTAACTTTAATCTGTTTGTTTCTAAGATAGCTACCCGTCTTAGTTGGACTAGCAGCTCTACATATACACTAGATTTCCCGATAACAAAATGGTGACTCCACTGGGGAGAGAATAGCTTGTTTGCTTGTTTATACTTGTTTGCTTTATAAACTTACATACGGAGCCTAAAGTTAAGCCAGCTAGCCTTCGAACGGCATTTTCTATGCAAGTGCAAAGTAGATAACCGCTACTTCAATCTATCTTCGGGTTTTGTTTATAAACTGAACAATCGATTTGCAAACATCCTAATTTCCCTAGTGGTGGCTCTAGTAACCTCATTAGATAAGCCCCTGCGATTTCTATTTACTGACTATCATTAGCTCGGCCTAAATCCCTTAACTAAGCTGCAAACTGTGACCAAGAACCAAGTTGAAGTCTCGTCCCTAGACCATCGCACTTTCTCCTCTTGGGAATCTGGATGCATCGCACCTCCCGTGTGCAGTAGGTGCGCTGCATCGCACTTTCTCTATGTTGCAAGTGAACTGATCACCCTCTTCAGCTTTATTCAATAGTTTTGTTGTCTATGATCAGTATACCACTGTGGAAACTCCCTTCCTTTTCATGATTCCACCTCCATAGTACAAAGAATTGTGAATGTTTTTATGTATTGTGCGCCATTTACAGTTCTCTTTTACAAAAAGTAGCGTAATCAAATTGTCGTCTTTTGATTTGGAAGTGTCACAAGTGTTGTTTTCAGTCAAAGAAAAGAATACTATCATTCTTGATGGTCGATTATACAGTTACTCTTGTATTTTATTTGAATTAGTAGTTTTTCAAGTGTCTAAAGCAGTTTTCAATTCAAAGTCACAAAGTGTCGTCATTATCTTCCTTTCATTTTTGAAGAGAAATTTGTTAGTAATGTCGCTTTGAAAAGATAATTCAAATTTGTACTTAGCATTCTTCTTGTCATTCACACATTAAGAAAGCTGAAAACAAATACATGCATGTGCATTTGCCTTTAGACCGCTTGTTAGTTTGATTTAAGACAGTGCATCTAGTGTGTGCTCTCTGTTCTATGTTGAAAGAATATCATCTCTCTTTCTTTAGTAGCTAGGATTTTCATTACAAAAAGATGATTAATTGATTTTTTATCATCTTAGATTTCATTTTAGGAATTGTATATCTACATCACGCGGTGAACCTGAAAGGAAAATTTCTTAAGAAAGATCAACTGTAAAATAAATTCAATGAACATAAAAACGCTTTGGAACCTAACGCACAACATTTAGAAGTCTAGGCTAGAGACGTATTCTAGCGTCGTAAAGCCTGGTAACTATCACCTTCATTGTTGGTTGGGTGATTCCTCCTCTTTGAGACGACAAGTGCCAATACAGACTTGTGCTCCCACGTACCATCGAGCATATATTGGGAGACCACAATAGGCTATATCCTTTATCCATAGGAAGTCGTGTCTAATGCCCTATCGATCGCAATGCACTGAACACAGCATTCAGGAAGATTTATTGTCGTACCGTAAAAATTATTCTGCAGTTTTGCAATTGGTTTGGTAATCCCTCTGTCTAGATTTCTAGAGTAGTCTCTTTCATTCCTTTTCAGACTCCTTAAAGGAAAAGGTCCATCTGAGCACTTGTCACTTCAGGCTAATTAAAAATCGAAGGCGACTACAGTCCTCTTTTGTTTTTTCTCGACTCTTAAAAATTGAAAAAACAAGTTGTGTCAAAGCGTCTAAAAATTATTTTAATCAGAATAACGTCACTATTCCTGCATTGGTCTTAGGTTGAGGAAAATGGAGTCCACCAACCAAGGATTTCTCCTTGGGGGAAATCCTGGTCCTTTCTCCTCTTGGGGAGATGTTGGTGCACCTCATATGGCCACATTGTCACTTCTAGGATTGACGATTGGCTTGCCAATATGGCTCTTCTCGACCTCCATTGTTCAGAACACCGTGATTCCTGAACAATCAAGTCAACAACTAGACGATACTAAAGTTACCCCCTAACATTCTACTTCATCTAATTCTCCCTCTCCTCCTTCCTCTTCACTTGATGAAGCTGGGAAAGTCAAAAATCAAGTAACTAAGAAGGAGAAGAAGGGGAAGGAGAAGAAAGAAAAGAAGAAGAAGGAGCCAAAGGCAAAAAGGGGTAATCGTGCGTCGTCTAGTGAAAATCCACACACTGCACCATCCAAGCCTAAATATCCATGTGTCATTTTCAAAGGGGACCACTATCATCGAGATTGTCCTTGTATCCCTTGGATCTTAAGGGACTGGTCTCCTCATTTGCACAATCCGGTGTCATCAACCTCTGAATATCAGGTTGAAAGTACACCATCAACTAGTGAAAGCGAAGCATTTGGACAGAAAAGGAAATGTAAATTTCCTTGTAAACTGTGTGAAGGCGATCACGTCGTCCACCGTTGTCCCTTCCTAGATGAAGCAAAAAGATTCTTGGATAACCGTCCTGCTTCACCGCTGCGGCTTCCTCCTGGATACAAGAAACTCTTTCCGAGTCCATCGCTAGTTGAAAATCTGACTGACACAAATTTTTGGTCGATCAAAGCATCTATCATTGAAGATAAACCCGCTAAATCCATACCAGATGAAATTCAAATGGTTGAGGCGGCAGTCGACCCGGTCTTGTCTTCGGAAGGTCCATCTTCAGATGATACAATCACCGAATAAAATGAGAACGACATCGTTCAAATTCTTTTCGTAAACACAAACTCCGATGAACATGGGGGCAATCTACCCATTCCTTTACTGTAGGAAGGAAGTTCGCCAGAGTCATATCCACTCGTCTATTCGGTCCCACCTCCAAGCAACCTAGTGGTTTTTGTCGATTGGAATCTACTAGGGAGACCCCATCTACCGTCTAATGTACCATTCCAAATCATTGTACAAGCTTACAGAATGGTCATGGTCGGTACTATCATAGATGAAGGGTCTTCTGTGAGTATCCTTTCCTCAACTGCTTGGAAGGTGCTTGGTTCGCCATCGCTTATGCCTGAGATGAGAAATTTGACAGGCTTCGACAAAGGAACCAGTCGACTGTTAGGGATCCTTCCAAATGTGCCTATAACTTTGAGAAGGAAAACTGTGTATATGAACGTAATGGTAGTCCAAGGTCCTTTAGATTACAATCTACTCCTTGGGCGTGACTACATTTATTGCATGGGAGCCATTGTCTCCTCACTCTTTCGAGTAATGTGTTTTCCACATGAAGGCAGAGTGGTCCAGCTCGTAGACCAGCTTTCGTTCCCCGGCTCATACATGGAAAATAGTCAAATACCATCCCTAAATGGTCTTTTCATGTAAGGAATATCTCATCAATCTCCAGTTCGTCCACCTGAAGAACACGAGTAATTCGAGGGGTTGTGACTGAAACCCAAGGGGCATGCACCCTGGTGTGCTTCGACAGGAAAACTCTGGGTATAGGGTAGGTTTATGTGAAGGATATATGACTAGTCTGAAACCCATCTGTATAGGAAAATGGGATTAGACCGGACAAGATACCTTCGTTAGAAGGTATGCCTTTCCTGATAGAGCAAATGTTTTGTTTGTAAATTAAGGGGTAACCTATAAAAGGTACGCCTTTCCTGACAAAGAAAATGTTTTGTTTTCAAATTGAGGGGTAACCTCGAAACTCTACTTCACTATACCTAGGGGCATGCAAACCTTTTTGCGTGCAAGTGAAGAGCGACCATTTATTTTCTTAGTTTGTAGATTCTCAAACCCTTTAAACTCGTAGGATTGGTCGTTCCTAGCTTACATAAAGGAAGGATACAGAGCAAAGCTTCGAAAGGTGCAAGCTCCATAAAAATGGAATCTATCAATGAGACATCCTTATTATACGACTGGCACGAGAAACTTTTATGTGAAGTTCAAGCTCGTTAAAAATTAAACCTAAGCAATGAGCAAATGTTTCCCCCAGAGTTTAAGCTCATTAAAAAATGAACCAATATCCTGTAAATAACCATTGTGAACGCATTATCATCAACTTTTGAGCCTTGGTCATGTTCTCATCATCACCTCCACTCTATTTTAGTTGATCATACACCTCCATTTGATTGTTTACCCCTTTTGAGGAACATCTGCAAAGAGTGATTCTGTTATCCATCCTTGTGACACTTCCGTGATTGGAAAATTCCAAACCTTACCTGGAATCAGCTGCTCCCTGAAATTATCACTCATTCCTCAAAAAATGAGTCTCCTTTAAGCGCTTTTCGTCCAACTCATAAAATATGAAAATATTGCCAAGTAGTTGGCCTCTCCAACTCGTTAAAGCTACCGGGAGTGTTATCCCTCTTCTAGATTTTAATCTTTTTGGACCTGAGGGATTATTACACAAAAAGATCAAGCGCTTGTCTTGTTTGGCTCATTAAAACTATCGAAAATTCATCCCTTTCATATTGTTTTATACTTTTTCGGACTTAAGGGATTATATGATGAAAAAGGATTATTGGAGTTTCCTTTACGTCCCTTTCAGACTCTCTAAAATTGAAAAGGACCAAGTTATCTTTGTCGTTAAACTTGTTAAAACCAATAGCGAGAAACTTGTCCATATAGACAAGAACGAGTTTCACTATCGCTAGGATCGTTAAAACATAGCAACAGGTTTTCCCGAAGGGCAAATTATAGAACAAGCATATGTTATCCTCCTCAAGCTTGATAAAAATAAAGAGGTACTGGTCAGCAATGACTGGGGAAAAATTGGGAAGAAAACTTGAAGAAACTTTATTGGTAGCAAAGTCACTCTTGAACATGACACTTTCACTCCATGTCTGAGTCGGGTTGGGTTATTCCGTTCACCGATCATATTACCATTGGTCCACCGTGCCATCCATCTTTGGGGTTAATGCTACCAATCCATTTCAAGTGTCATCGATATCTTCAAGAGAAGTCGATCAGAGAATTCACCAACCCATCTTGTGTCTCATCCTTTGCAATACCTTTACGCTTCATTCTTTCATGACCGCTACCCTGAACCCTGTATCATCAGATTGTTTTCACCTCCAAAAGTCATTTGCTCCGTTCTGAGTCATAGATGTGGGATTCGTTAAGGCCCTCCTACAACAAGTCACTTCTTGTCGACATCAGCTCATTATCCAAGAAGTCGACCTAGGAACAACCCTTTCAGTACTTTGAAGCTTGTATGCCTCAATGGCAAGTTTCTCACTTTCGGCGACAGGTTTACATCAATGGCCTTCGACCGAGAGATTTTGCATGGTGTTCGACACTAAGTCCCATTTTCACACCACGTGAATTGTACTACCGTACCTTGAGGGTCATAATCATTATCGGTGATTCCTCTCGCACCTATTAACAGCTTACATCATTGGCTGGTAATCAGGCGATGTCTTTCCATGTTCGACTCCAGAACATTTTCACATGGATCGACTTGTACTTCGGGCGAAGATTGGACGAGTTTCAAGACCCCAGATCTAGTTTCATTCATACGGGTTGCGATATATTCAGGAAAATAAAGACATCAAATGTATATCATTGCTGCACAGATGATCATTCGAATCAAAGGATGATGGCTCTGTCAGAATCATTAGTCTGCCACAGAGACGATTTTCTATCTTATGTACATGAAAATGAATTTATAAAGCTGAGCATGGGAATGCCCGCCTCAGCTAGATCATGAAAATGTTATGAAGATAATGTATTGTATTATATCTTATTACAGGTCACCTTCCAGTTCAAAAAACCTCAGATCCTCATGATAAAGCATTTCACCCAACATCAAAAGATTAACGACCTCATGCTTTAGGGGGAAACTGTTATAGACATTTTTGGGCACTGCAACCCCAATCATATATGTACATAAACCAAGGGCTTTTGAGTCCATAAAAGTGTTTTTTCATGCCCTAAAGGAACAAGGTCATTGGATTACATCATCTCCCAGAAGTTCTCCACAGGAAACTGCTCAGAACTGGCCAAAACTTGACCATACAGGTTGCTCAGTGCTAAGGGTGCGATGCATCTCACCTACCCAGTGTAAAAGGTACGATGCATACTGGAAATCCCTTCTATAGGGTGTGATGGGTGAGAATGGACAAATGGCAGAGACAGTTTATGAGGTGGATGATCATGGAATCTTCCAGAAACTTCTCCTGTGACACTTGCCTCTCTGAATTCGCCTAGGGATGAGTAAGAGATCATCAATCTCCAAGTGGAATCAAGAACTATCAGAGAGAAGACACTAATCAAAATCCCAAAAGCTGACTCACCTCCCTGCAATCATCTATATATGGATCCCTCATCCCAGAGATCCAGAGGCTGGAGTTTTGTATCTTGTAAGGAAGTGTTGTTGGTTTCTTGGTGGAATATCATAGTGTTGGGTGATCTAAGCTTTTCATGAGGTGAAGAAGGGCTTTCATTGATCCAGGTGGATATTGGTGGCCACCTGCCAAGTCCACCTGGACCCCCACCATTGTCTTTCTCAGCATTTTCAGTTTCCTTAATTGTAGCACAACTTACTATTTTTAGCAGTTTTTCGGGTCCTGAACTTCCGGAGCCGTTTTGAGGCCCTAAACGACGTTTTTTGGGAAATTTGGGGGCAACATGGGTCCATGGACCGATGTTGCCCTTCCCAAAGTGGTAGTGCTCGGATAGATCTTTCTAACGAGCTATTGTACGCGTCAAACGGAGATCGTATGCCAAAGTTACGACCCCGGGAAGTTGATGTACCAATTTACCCAAACGGGGCCCACAGTTTGGCGTTTCATCTCCTAGGGTTAGGTTTTGGAATGTTAAGGGTTGTCCATTGTTTCTCAACAATAAATAGGCCTTCGAGCCTCATTGTAACACAGTTCAGAGGCATGTAGCCATCACATCTCTTCTCAGAGATAAGTTACCATCGCCCTAGCTAGTTTATTGCCATTTCTGTTTGTAAGCATATTTCAGTATTTTCCATTAATGAAATGAAGTATTATTTCCGCTGCATCTTTGTGTATATGGTTATCTCTGTAATTTGTTGCGTTCCTGTTTAAATCCGGATCAGTGGTATCAGAGCGGTCTGCTTTTTCTCTGTTTTTCTTTGCATGTCCCCAACAAGGTCGGGATATAAGGAGTTAGGGCTTGAACTTGTCGAACCTTTGCAAGACCAGCCTCGCAAATCCCGACGGCCTCCCATGGCGGACGAGAAGAAAGACGAGGGGGCAGGAGATCCCATCAAAATCTTGCTCGAAGAAGCGCTCGAGCGACAACGAAACGCGATGATGGACAGCTTTGCGCAGATCCTTCAGCGGCTACCCCGAAGCGGCGCATCGGCTTCCAGTAGCTCCTCTGGAAACGCCACACCCTTTAAGGTACAAGTTAATTTTGAAATCCCCATATTCGAGGGTCAGATAGATGCCGATGCCATAGATAAATGGTTAAATCTGCTAGAGGGTTATTTTTCTTTTCATGAATTTTCGAGTCGGGAAAAGATTGTTTTTGCTCTTCTCAAAGCAGCCCCCCACGTCAAGGACTGGTGGGAAACCTACTGCGAGCAGAAGGATGAAAGTACTGGCTCACTATTTTCAGCCGCACCCACCTGGGATTCGTTCCGGGATGCCATCAAGGAGCAGTACTACCCTGTCGGAAGCTATGAGGATGAATACATAAAGTGGACCACGCTGCGGCAGGGAAGGGACCAAGACGTGCCAGAGTTCACCAATCTTTTCCATACCCTTCGCACAAAGTTGGGTATCAAGGATTCGGAGCAACATTTGATACTCAAATACCGTGGCTGCCTGCACAAGTACATCCAGGAAGAAATACAGTTCTTAAACATCCCCTCGCTCGGCGCAGCATACCGGTATGCCGTCAAGGTCGAGCAGAAGTTTAAACAAAAGAAGCGAGACTTTGGATTTGCGAATCCAAAGCAGGGGAAAGGTTCCCCTAAACCACAGAACAAAGGACAAAGCCAAGGCGGGACAGCCCAAGACAACCAGCCAAAGCTGCAAGCAAAGAGCAACGCCGCGAAGCCGAGAAAGGACACTGGAAAATGGTGCGAGTTCCATAAGAGCTCCACTCACAACACAAGTGAGTGTCGGGCCAAGCAGTCACTGGTGGCTGAGCTAAAGGTTTCAGAATCAGATGCATGTTCCGACTCTGAGTCAGAACCCGATAAGGGGTATGAAAAAGGGAAGCAGATCATTGATGCGGATCCCAGCGCCACTGTTGCTACCGCAAAGATCCAGAAAAATGAACCCGAAGATCCAGAGGAGGAGGAGCGTCTCTTCCACTCCCAGATGTGGGTAAAGGGCTCCCCGATACAGTTCATTGTTGATAGCGGGAGTCAAAAGAACCTCATTTCGGCAGAGGTCATGAAGCGGTTGGGCTTACCGACCACAGCACATCCACAACCATACACCATTGGGTGGCTTCACCAAGGGCGAGATCTTCGCGTGAGCCAGCAGTGTCGCCTTCCATACAACATCAAGCCCTTCACGGATGAGGTATTGTGTGACATTGCTCCCCTTGAAGTTTGTGATGTATTACTAGGACAACCATACTTGTGGAAGCGACATGCTGTGTATGAATCAAGGCCCCGTGCTGTTATTATTACATTGGGAAATAAGTTGTTCAGGATACCAGAGGTAGCACCACCTGTCGCCATCTCTTTGATTACTGCAAAACAATGCAGTAAGATCATTTCCAAAACCAGGAAATTTGTTTTCTTGATGATACGCCCTCAAGGGAAGAAGAAGACAGTGGCCGCGGCCTCCAAACGGGGTTCCTCTGCACGGCAGCTACAGATGGACAAGATTGTGGAGGAGTACGAAGACATCTTCACCTCCCCGGCAGGGGTTCCTCTGCACTGTCAAGTCAAGCACTCCATCGATCTGACCCCAGGTGCGCCGCTACCCAATGGACCAATTTATCGGCGCTCCGTTCTGGAGAACAATGAAATCAAGAGACAGATTCAGGAGCTCCTGCAGAAAGGTCACATCCGTCCGAGTTCTTCGCCCTGTGGGAGCCCGATAGTGTTGGTACAGAAGAAGGATGGGACGTGGAGACTCTGTATTGACTATCGGGTGCTGAACAAGATCACTGTCCGTAATAGGTACCCGATCCCGCGGATTGATGACCTCCTAGACCAACTAAAGGGGGCGAAATATTTCAGCAAGATCGATCTGAAGTCAGGATATCACCAGGTACCAATTGAACCCTCAGATGTGTGGAAGACTGCCTTCAAATCCAAGGAGGGCCTCTTCGAATGGTTGGTCATGCCTTTCGGATTGACGAATGCTCCTGCAACCTTTATGAGGCTAATGGATGACATCTTGCGGCCATTCACCAACTCCTTTGTAGTAGTATACTTGGATGACATTCTGATCTTCAGCCAGAGTTGGGAAGAGCACCTCCACCACATCCGACAGGTTCTCCAAACACTGCGGCAACACAAGCTATGTGCCAATTTGGAGAAATGCACTTTTGGCATGACCGAGGTTCAGTATCTGGGATACATCATTGATGAACAGGGGGTGCATGTCGATCCAGCCAAGGTCCAAGTCATTCGGGATTGGCCCTCTCCAACCACTCTAACAGAGCTCCGCAGCTTTCTAGGTCTTGCCAACTTCTACCGCAGGTTTGTTTTGGGATTTTCTCATATTTCTTGGCCCTTGAGTCAAGTCACCAAGGGCGGGGCGAAAGCAAAATTCTTTTGGTCTGAATCTCAACAGAAGTCATTCAGGGAGTTGAAGGATCGCCTCTGCACGGCACCAGTGCTCGCGTTACCAGATTTACAACAACCATTTGAGGTCGAGACAGATGCCTCTGACTATGCTATTGGGGCAGTCCTTACTCAACATGGACATCCAGTGGCATATCACAGTGAAACACTTTCAGACACAGTCCGGAAGTACCCCACTTATGATAAAGAGATGTATTCCATTGTACAGGCCTGCCGACAATGGAAGCATTACATTTTGGGGAAGGAAACGGTCATCCACACAGACCACCGACCTCTGCAGTTCATACAGACCCAAGGGAAATTGCAGAATGATCGCCATCAGAAGTGGTCTACATACCTGCAACAGTTTCACTTGAATATCAAGTATAAAAAGGGCAGCACCAATAATGTTGCAGATTGCCTCAGTCGACCACCGATCATGGCGCTAACCACCGTGCTCAACTCTTGCGGGCACGAGACTTCTGATTGGCCACTTCTCTACAAAAGCGACCCAGAATTCGGCCACACATACCAGACACTCTTGGAGGGTCGGCAAGTTGCAGATTTTCACCTCCAGGATGCCCTATTATGCCACCTCGGTCACCTTTGTGTTCCTTCAAGCGAGCGTGCCAAGATGATTTGGGAAGCACACTACAGTCGGGCTGCTGGGCATTTCGGGGTCGAGAAAACAGTGGCAGTACTGCAAAACTATTTCTATTGGCCGAATCTTCGACAGGATGTTGGGAAGTACATCCGATCATGTACTGCCTGTGCCATTGCCAAACCGACCATTAAGAAGCAAGGCCTCTATACCCCGTTGCCTACCCCTAGTCGACCTTGGGAATCCATCTCCATGGATTACATGTCAGGCCTTCCTTCCACTAAGCATGGAAATGACTGTGTTTTTGTGGTCGTCGACAGGTTCTCAAAGATGGCCATTATGATGGCCTGCAAGAAGAATATCACAGCAGAAGCCACTGCTAAACTCTTCTTTGAACGAGTGTGGGTGCACTTTGGGATCCCACAGTCTATCATCTCAGATCGGGACAGTCGGTTTCTCAGCACCTTTTGGTCCAGTCTCTGGTCAATGCTGGACACCAAACTCACGAAGTCCACAGCCTTCCATCCTCAAACTGATGGCCAGACGGAGGTTGTCAATAGGATGATTGTGCACATTCTGCGCATGTATAACTCAAAGCATCCACGCACATGGGACGAGAGCCTCCCCTACGTTCAGCACAGCTACAACCGAGCTCTTCACAGCTCCACTGGCCATAGCCCTTTTCAGGTGGGTTTGGGATTCCAGCCACTATGCCCCATTGATGTGGCCATGCCACTTGCAGCTACTCACATGAATTCAGCTCATGTCCAGTCCGAAACAGATAAGGCCACCAGCTTCATTGAGCGAATCCAACATATTCGCCAGCAGGTCCATGACATTCTTGAGAAATAAAATGCCAAGTACAAGCAGCGACATGATCAACATCGGGTGCCACACAAGTTTCAGGTGGGCGACAAAGTCTGGTTGCATTTGCAAAAGGAACGCCCTACTGGAGCCTATCGGAAATTGAGACCACTCCGATATGGTCCTTACACCATTACTAAGGCTATGGGAGACAATGCATTTGAGCTCAGCATTCCCCCATTCCTTGGCCTGCACCCAGTATTTAATGTGGACCGCCTTCGGCCATACTTTCCACCATTGCTAGACACATCCGACATTGCAGAACAGCTCAAACCCACAGAATTAAATCCAGATTGCATGGAACAAGCTGCAACTGATCGGATCATGGACACACAGATCAAGAACACTCGCCAACAGAATATCCAACTGTATCGAGTTGTCAAAGCGGGCCAACTCCTTCAGCAGGGCAAGTGGCTCACCAGGGAACAAGTTCAGCAGAAGTTTCCTCATCTCATGGAGGAGCTCAACGCAATGGGGACCATTGCTTCCTAAGGGGGGAGGAATGATCCAGGTGGATATTGGTGGCCACCTGCCAAGTCCACCTGGACCCCCACCATTGTCTTTCTCAGCAATTTTCAGTTTCCTTAATTGTAGCACAACTTACTATTTTTAGCAGTTTTTCGGGTCCTGAACTTCCGGAGCCGTTTTGAGGCCCTAAACGACGTTTTTTGGGAAATTTGGGGGCAACATGGGTCCATGGACCGATGTTGCCCTTCCCAAAGTGGTAGTTCTCGGATAGATCTTTCTAACGAGCTATTGTACGCGTCAAACAGAGATCGTATGCCAAAGTTACGACCCCGGGAAGTTGATGTACCAATTTACCCAAACGGGGCCCACAGTTTGGCGTTTCATCTCCTAGGGTTAGGTTTTGGAATGTTAAGGGTTGTCCATTGTTTCTCAACAATAAATAGACCTTCGAGCCTCATTGTAACACAGTTCAGAGGCATGTAGCCATCACATCTCTTCTCAGAGATAAGCTACCATCGCCCTAGCTAGTTTATTGCCATTTCTGTTTGTAAGCATATTTCAGTATTTTCCATTAATGAAATGAAGTATTATTTCCACTTCATCTTTGTGTATATGGTTATCTCTGTAATTTGTTGCGTTCCTGTTTAAATCCGGATCATTCATGCTGGGAGGATGACGCTGGGTCAGATCAATGGGTTGTAATCCTCTCTTCTAATCTTCATATTAATAAAGCTATTCAAGTTTTCCTCCACATTCTTGTATGTCTGATAGTATATGCATTTTTGTGGTCAATATATATCTGGTCCTATATTGTTTATGATTGTATATCTCTGCACTTTGAAGGTATTATGCTGCTTTGACTTTACAGGTACTCTTTGAAGCGGAGTGGTCAAGGGAGAAGCGGTAAAGACCTATCGATGAGGAGAAGGAACAAGCAAGGAACCTAGCGAAAGATCAAGGTTGGTATTCTTTGATCCTCTCCTATCTACTTCTCGTAAAGGAAAATGAAAGTAACTTTAATCTGTTTGTTTCTAAGATAGCTACCCGTCTTAGTGGGACTAGTAGCTCTACATAGACACTAGATTTCCCGATAACAGTAGAGTAGGAGAACGCTCTGCATTTGAGTGCACAGAGGCCTGGTAGTTTGCAGCTGAGTGCGCGGACCCCTGCAGCTAAGTGCACAGGGCAGGTCGAGTCTGTAACCATTTGAAGCATTATTAAAGATAATTTTTACCATTTTTCTGTGTATCTTTTCCTGTTTTATGTATTATTGGGTATGAATTGAAAAGTTTACTGTTTATTTGCTGCACAAACTCATATGAATGTGTTGAACAAGTAAATATAACATAAGGCATCTATTTATGTGAAGATAACTAACTGATACAAGAAGATAAGTAATATCTCGGGTGTGACTTAGGGAAATAATGGAGATCACTGCTCTACTAGCACGGAAGCCCCACCACCCCTGGTTAGGGCTACATGAAGACGAATATATCAGGCTGCAAAGGCCAGGGAAATGCGCGAAGTAACTTGCGCGAAGCGACCAATAGTTGGACCAAGTCAACCCCTCAGACATCTCAAGGGTGCAGAAACCTAATTCCAACACCCCCCCATACTACTTGGGGTGAGACCTCAGTCCACGCTCTGTGGACTATTGCCGAAAGCGCCAGAAGTGTAGGGATTTGCTTGGCTAATTAACTCCGAACCTAGGTTAGGCCCCAACAAGCCAACATAAGGGATATAATGAGAAGAAGGAAAGAAGGTCACTGGTGTTTCCATTTCTGCTAAGATAAATTCTCTCACTAGGATATTGGAGGAGGACGACTTCGCTATGATCTCTCATTTCTCACAGGGTACTATCGATGAGGATGGATGGTACGTGGAAAGCAGTGTGATGAAACATATGACATGGCCATAAGAGGTTTTTAAAACTCTAGTTGAATGGGACTCGAAGTTGCACATGGTGTTGGGTGACAAGAGTTAGAAAGAGATAGAAGGATCAGGAGTTGTGCCATTCAAGATGGAGGCAAGACGTGTTATGTGGGTCCAGGATGTACTGTGTTTTCACTCACCACATTATGAGTTTTCAGTTGTCCAAAGTGCCAAAGAGCAGTGAATTTTGAATCCATCTTCCAAGCCGCAAAATATCTCAAAGCTAAATCGAACCCTCTCCATTGCATAGTGCACGGAATGTGCTATCCAACAGTATATGGAAGTCCGAAAATGGACTTCTTGATCAAAAGATATGGCCTGTTGAAATTCATGGGCTCTGTTTCCTTTGAAATGAAGGAGAAGATCATATCGGAGGTCCAGGAGCACATCGCAAATCACAGCAGAGTTTTATAAAGAAGAAGCAGGAGAGGTTAGAGAAAGCTTGCGATCAACGATTGTCGATATCGGCAATTGGCTGTTGAAGGTCCATGGCACATAGTATATCAGATATCGAGGGTTCCAATGACAGGGAACATTGATGATCACACATCAAGGTCACATCGCATATCGACACATCACATGTTAAAGCTCTGATGTATCGCAGGTCACAACAACAAAGAAATATCGACGATTGGTGACCAACGATCAGTCCTATTGGTGAATCGGCACACTGGTAGGGTGACAACTCTAAAATTTTGAGATATCGTGAGTTGTGATATGTTAGTGTTAAAGCGTTCGGAGGGGCCAATTTCAATTAACAAGGAAATTCAACGCAAAAGAAAGTGTAGGAAGGCCTTTCCTCTCTCCTCCAGGGGGCCACGTGGAAGAATAATATTGGTCCCGATAAATCCACATGGCATCTGACATCATCATGACGTGGCAGTACGAAGGACACGTGGCATGAAAATCTGGCATTTTCAGGGGTCCCATGGGGGTATATTCGGGCAACACATGTCACCACTCAGGAAGCAACACATGGCACTGATGACATCATAAATCGGCAAACAGTGATCGGAGCTAGCAGCGTATTGTGCATCACAAGGAATTCGTCAATTATGAACCACCGATAAAGGGGCTGGCCTACAATCACATAAAGAGTCGAGGAACCAAGGGAAGAGCAATAAAGGGTTATCGAAAATCAATGAAATTGAAATTTCGTAACTCCAAGTGAAACCCTTGATTGGAAATCGTCGATAAGGGAGCTCCGATATAGGGGCTGGCCTGCAGTCACATAAAGAGTTAAGGATCCAAGGGCTAAGGCTCAAAACAAAGGGTTAATCGGTGATCGGCAAAATCGAAATGTCACAACTCCAAGTTAAAATCCTCAATTGGAAATTTTCGATAAGGGAGCTCCAATATAAGGGTTGACCCACGTTCAATGGGAACTCAAAGAACCAAGGACGCAGGGCTGAGGCAAAGCACAAAGAGCTATCAGCAATCAGTGGATTTGGATGCTACAACACTGTGAAGTTTACGATATAGGAATTCTACAATATTGCACTGTGGCGAGACTAATGGGCATATCAAGCTCTGATAGCATCATAAAGGGAAGGCTAAAGGGACGGATGAGTTGGCAACTATGCTTAGGACATGTTATGGCCATCATGGGTGATCGATCCCAGTTCATGTAAGCAAATAATTAAAGTTGTTAAGACCAAAAGTGATAAGCAGACTGGATGAATCATTGAGGCAGAGACATGGCCTGAGAAGAGGCCATAACGGGGGCATATGGGAGATATTTTCCTCCCATCATCATTCTGCTTTCCTTTTCATTTTTATTTCTGTAATTTATATATTTCCAAGAATGGAATCAAATTCAAATGTAATACTGGTCTATCAAATAGTTGGAGCTCGAGATGGGATAATTTGTAACTATTAATTCTGGTTCCCCCTCTTCTTATAAATAGGGGGAAGAAAAACTTAATAAAGGTTCCAAAATTTTGCACCTACATAGGTAAAAATTATGAGATTCCACTTTTGGTTCTATTTTCCTGTTCATGAGGGACTTGAGTGATATCTTGTTGAATGTAATGGACTAGTATGTTGGACTCATATTGGATTAATGAAACTCTTTGGTGATTCCAATCAGAGCAATGCACAGTATGTTTTCCCCCTCTGTAAATCTCATTTCATATATGTTTTTCTTTCTCCAAAATTGTGTAATGAAGCTGTTGGTCTCATCCTCTCATGGTTATACGTATGTTGCTAAATAGTGAACAATACCTGTGTATATTACAGATTTACTTGTGTTAGTCTATAACTTACAGTACCTGTGTACAAGACATATTTACTTGTGTTATTCGATTAACCTACAATACCTGTATGAGCACAGATTTACTCATGTTGTTTGGTGATAGAGGTACCCATGAGGTATACGACATGAAACCTTAATTCACGCTCCACTCTTTCCACTCTTTCATCTCCTTAGTCTTCCATACTTCTGCCAGAATATTGCTGCTTAGGATTCTGTCTTGTTTACAACCCTATGCATCAAATTCCCCTCCTCTCTTTCCTCCTCTTCATTTTACTACAATGCCAATATTGAGGCTACCTGTTGTTGTGTGTCGACCACTAGAACAAGACATTTCTCTTTGAGGTTGCCCTGATTTACCCCCTACACATTTGGATCCATGTATTGGCGTGAGTTTACCTTACTGAAGGGTTATTGAACCAAGCCCCTTTTATTATCTTTTTAACTACATGACAATTGGAGTGCAACAGAAACCCCACTGATAATCTTCCATGCACTCCTCTATTCAAGATGTCCTAGGCACTGGTCTACAATCAACCTAGAGGTTGTCTCTAGGAAGCTTTCTATATCTCCTGAAGCACTTGTGCCGCAGGTGCTAGAAAAAGCGACAACATCTTTCTGGCATCGTTGCCGGGGAACGTATTAGAATATTTTTCCTTGGGTATGAAAAATTTTTACATTCCCTCTGTTAGGTGAGCAAGGGAAGTGTGGGTGGAAGATCTCTAACCTTGGCGAATCCACTGTTTAAATTTTATGGTAAACATCCTGGTGACTCCATTGTCCATATCTCTATTTGATCATCCTAGCTTTCAAGCAGTCTCATACTCACTTTGATGCTAAATCAGCCGAAAACTTTCCCTACCTTTGAAACTGATATTACTCACCTAGGGGGTTTTCTAAATGCCATTCCTGCATTATTGTCCAGCCAATTTTCCCCACTAGGTTTTTATTTTATTACTGATTATCCCAATCATGTTCCTTCATTTCATGAATGGAATACCTATTTTCCTAGATTCAGTGGAAACATAGATAGAAGGCTCGACCATCACCTCAAATATTTTCATGAATGCATGGAACAATAGGGTATTTTTCTTAAAGATGTACAAATAAAATTTGTCATGTATTCTTTGTACGAGGATGCTAAATTTTGATACAGAAAAATATCTCATGGCAGCATATCTTCCCTAAAATGTTTTCATATAGCATTCAGTCATTATTGAAAAAGATTATATCCATCGAATGCTCTATTTGACGATTGTTGCACACGTTTTAATGTTGAAAATATTCCTGAGATAAATGATCCTAATGGAGATTTTTTTGAGACTCCATGCCAAGAAGATATTTACTCACATTAGGAAGCATTGCCTAGTGGTCAAGTTATCAAAGAGGGAAACATCATCGAGCTGAAAATAAACCCTCAGAGATCTTATTCAACCGAATTTGATGATTCTCCTTCATATTATGAGTATGAATCTTATGGGAAGTCGAGCGATGCAGAACTACAATAGTCCCATTCATGGGATGATGCATAGAAAGAAGAGGCTCCAGTTTATGATTCACATCCTTCACCTCGAGAACAAGTTCAAGAACCTCCTCCAATTTATGATTCATATGATTCTCAAGAAGATGAGGTGGTCACGGATTATCAAAGGGATCTACTTACAAACAAGTGGAGAGAGCGATTCCAACAATTTTTTTTTCAAGAAGAGCCCAAAGTTGAAAATACAAGAAAAGTTTGTGGTTACCTATTGCAAAAAATATTCCTCCATGAAAATTGTTCAAGAAAGGGAGGAAACTACTAATTTTCCGCATTAGTTCCATGATCCAGTCGCTGACTACATGGCATCTTTCTTTGGCATGCAACAATATACATCTATTCCAAGGTATATGTCAAACCTTTGTTCTAAATCTCTTATGAGGTGCATACACATGTTGGCCACTGAATTTGAAGAACACAACCCCATTAGAATGTTCATGAAGGAGATCGAAAGAGCTGAACATCAACTACCAAGTTGGGGGCACATATCAAAATTTTGGTCCAAAGATTTTTCATGGTGCATGTTAGTTATAATTTTTAAATTTCAGCAGCATGGAGGCATTAGGTCCAACACCCAAATGTTGGCCTGGCTCCATTGGAGGGTTGAACTCACTTAGGTGAATTGATTCCCTATATATAAGTAGGAATTGTATATAAATAAGCTCACTAGCTAAGCATTTAGTTTCCAGTTAGAATTTGTATTTGTGCATTTCAATTTGATGAGGAAATGACTCCCAGTGAATAAAGTCCCATGGAGATTTTATGATTGTATAAGTTCATTATATTTTTAGCTCCATTCCCAACAGTGAAGGCTACTGGTCTGCAAGTTCTCAACACCTTGCCAGGAAGGAACTGTCCCCAGTTGGAGCCAATGTTGTCACTCACTGCATTATGAATTTTCAATTGTCCAAAGTTCCAAAGAGTAATGAATTTTAAAACCATATTCCAAGCCATAGAATATCTCAAAGCTAAATTGGACCCTCTCCATTGCATATTTCTCAGAACCATATTTCCAACGGTATATGGAAGTCCAAAAATGGACTTCTGGAGAAGAAGGTATGGCCTATTGAAGTTTAGGGGGTTTTGTTGCCTTTGAAATGAAGGAGAAGAGCATATCGAGGTTTGGGAGCACATCACAAATCACAATCGTATTTTTCTAAAGTAGAAGAAGGAGAGGTTAGAGAAAACTTGTGATTAGCGATCGCCAATATTAGCAATTAGTGGTCAGAGGTCCATGGTGCATAGTATATCGGATATTGAGGGTTGCAGCGACAGGTCATATCGACAATCACACATTAGGGTCACATTGCATTTCAAAGATTTGATGTATCGTAGGTCACAACAACAAAGCAATATCAGTGATTGGCAACCAACGATCAGTCATATCAATGAATCGGTGCATGGCGGGGGGACAACTCTAAAATGTTGTGATATCGTGAGTTGCAATATGTTAGTGTTAAAGCACCGGGAGGGGCTGATTTCGATTAAAAAAGAAATTCAATGCAAAACCAACTGTAGGCATGCCTTTTATCTCTCCTCCAGGGGGCCATGTGGCACAATATTATTTCCTGATAAAGCCACGTGACGTATGATGTCATCATGACGTGGTAGTATGGAGGACACGTGGCATGCAGATCTAGCATTTCATGGGTCCTATGGGGGAAAATTTAGGCGACACATGTCACCACTCAAGAAGCGACACGTGGCATTGATAACGTCATCATTAGGTAATCAGTGATCGAAGGTATAAGCACATTTTGCATCACAAGGAATTTGCCAATTGTGAACTGCCAATAAAGGGGCTCCGATAAGGGGGCTGGGTCGTGGTCGCATAAGGAGTCAAGGAACCAAGGGATAAGAACTAAAGGGATATCGGCGATAGACGATTGGTGAAATTGAAATGTCACAACTCCAAGTTAAACCCTCGATTGGAAATCATCAATAATGGAACTATGATACAAGGGCTAGCCTAAAGTCACATAAAGAGTTAAAGATCTAAGGGCTAAGGATGAACACATAGGGCTAATCAATGATCGACGACATTGAAATGTTGCAACTCCACGTTAAAATCCTCGATTGGAAATCATCAGTAAGGGAGATCTGATATAAGGGCTAGCCGATGGTCAATGGGAACTCAAATAACCAAGGATGTGGGGTTGAGGCAAAGCACAAAGAGCTATCAGCAATCAGCAAATTTGGATGCCGCAACACTGTGAAGTTTACGATATAGGAATTCTCCGATATTGCACTGTGGCGAGACTAATGGGCATATCAGGCTCTAATAGTGTAATAAAGAGAAGGCTAAAGGGACAGATGAGTTGGCAATTGTTCTTATGACATGTTCTGGTCATCATGGGTGATCGCTTCCGGTTCTTGTAAGCGAAGAATTAAAGATGTTAAGACCGAAAGCAACAGGAAGACTGGCCAGATCATTGAGGCAGAGATGTGGCCTGAGCGGAGGGCATAACAGATACGTGTGGGAGATATTTTCCTCCCATCATCATTTTTTTCCCTTTTCAGTTTTATTTTTGTAATTTCTATATTTCCAAGAATGGAATCAAATCCGAATGTAATCATTTTAGGTAGCCATGCCTTCACATGCCGAGACAGCTAGTCTATCAGACAGTTGGAGCTCGAGCTGGGATATTTTGTAACTGTTAATTCCAACTCCCCCTCTTCTTATAAATAGGGGGAAGAAACACTTAAATAAGGTTCTAGAATTTTTCAACCGCAGAGGTCAAAATTCCGAAATTCCACTTTTGGTTCTATTTTCTTGTTCATGAGGGACTTGAGCGATATCTTTCTGAATGTAATGGACTGGTATGTTGGACTCATATTGGATTAATGAAACTCTTTGGTGATTCCAATCAGATAATGCACGATATGTTTTCCCCCTCTGTAAATATCATTTCATATATGTTTTTCTTTCTCTGAAATTATGTAATTAAGTTGTTGGTCTCATCCTCTCATGGTTATATGTATGCTACTAAATAGTGAACATTACTTGTATATATTATAGATTTACATGTGTTATTCGGTTAACCTGTAGTACCTGTATGAGCACATATTTACTCACGTTGTTTGGTGATAGAGGTACTCTTGAGTAATACGACATGAAACCTTAATTTGTGCTCCACTCTTTCCATTCTTTCATCTCCTCAGTCTTCCATACTTCTGCTTGAATATTACTGCTTAGGATTCTGTCTTGTTTACAACCCTATGCATCAGATTCCCCTCCTCTCTTTTCTCCTCTTCATTTTACTACAACACCAATATTGAGGCTTCCTATTGTTGTGTATAGGCCACCAAAACAAGACATTTCTCTTTGAAGTTGCCCTGATTTATCCCATACACATTTGGATCCATGTATTGGCATGACTTTACCTTACTAAAGGGTTATTGAACCAAGCCCATTTTATTATCTTTTTAACTACGTGACAATTGGAGTGCACCATAAACCCCACTAATAATCTTCCATGCACTCGTCTATTTAAGATGTCCTAGGCACTCGCCTACAATCAACCCAAAGGCTGTCTCTAGGAAGCTTTCTATATCTCCTAAAGCACTTGTGCCATAGGTGCTAGAAAATATGACAACATAATGTTTGTACCAAGACTCAGATATAGTGTGATATATGTCTCAATGATCAAGAAGAAGGGGTTTGAGGTCTTGTTCCAAATTGGGAAGGAAAGACTTAGACCTAAAGGCTCTAGCTCAAATGGAGTTGTGTTTGGAGTTAGAGAGCATGGTCTATACAGGGTGACGGGCAAGCCTATGGATCCGGGGAAGAAGAAGAATGAGCAGATATAAGTTCCAAAGAATAAGTTGTAGGCACAGGCTTCAGGGGTTCAAGTACAGGTTCAAGAGGCTCATAGGTTGTCAAGTTCTAGAAGGAGCTTGTAGATTTAAAGGGAGATTTGCAGCCCAACAAAACCATGTGGTCAGTGGGGAGCAAGGGTGCTTCCACATCTGGAATGAAGGAATCATGGAGGGATTGGAAAGTGATACATGAGAAGAGGAAGAAGAAAGATGATTCCAGTGATAGTGACACTTTCAAGAGAGGAGTGGTTCATGCTTCAGGGATTTCTACAGTGGTGAGCACCAAGAGTTGGGTGAGTGTTGCGAGTAGTGACGATGATGATGAGCGACTTCCTAGTCTTGGAAGTACCTCCCTTGCTAAGAGGGAGTGTTTATTTTTGAGTATCTCAAGAGGTACTCCAAGCCCTAGGGTTCAGGGTTTGGAGGGAAAAGTTCCACAAGAGTCACTTGTGGGCTTGCAACCCAGGGTTTGGGTTTTTCAGTCATAGTAGTTTTTGCCAAAACCATGAGCACATTTCGACATGTGATGGATGAGGATGATAACTCTCGTTGAGATGAATCTGATGCAATGAAAATCATCTGATTCCAAGTAGAAATGGAGATATGAATTTTTTAAGTCTAGAAGTGGGTTTGCACAAGATGAATTAGGGTTGGCTTGGTGTTAAGAAGCCATGTGATAGCTTGTACAAGCCCTATGATGGACATTTTGAGGAGCCCTTGTATGTATATAAATACAAGGTGTTGGGAGTGCCATTTCACTCATCCAAAAGTGTAACAAAAGGAAAAAAAGAGAGATAAAGGAACTCGTTGAAGAAGATATTAAATTTGTTTTGGGATGCAAGAAAAAGAGGGAAGACCAGCAAGGAGGAGATGACTATTAGGGTATCTTTTAAGGCTATTTAGAGACCGAATTTGTTGTGTAGGAGGGCCGAGGTAGAGGAGATGTGTTCCAGGTATGCATTGAGGGTGTTTTTGGGTGAATTACCCTTGGAAGAGGCAAACGCAACCTTGAGAAGGCATTTGTGGGTAGGACGTAGGCCTTACAAACCTATCTAAGAGTTGCGTAGGGAAGTTTGAGGGATGATTCGTGCCAAGAATAACAATGTAGGAGGAGAGGACCCTTCCAAGGGAAGGTTGCAACACATTAAGAGACTGTTTGGGTATTTTTTTAGGGTTGTTGCAACATGCTCGGTGCCCTAACCAGGTACAGTAAGGGAAAAAAGTGATATATCAAACTTGGAGCAGTTTTATCTTGTGTTGGATCCATGTTTTAGGGTTAGTTTTGGATAGGTTTCATGAACAGCCTATAAGTGCCACGTGTTGAGGGAAACTTGGGCAGTTGGAGACCTCAATTAGGAGCATAAATTATAGTGAAGTGTTGGGTGCCATTGTTCTGGTAAAGGGTAGTGTGTTGGCTACTTAAAGTAGCCTTAGACAAGCAATCTTAAAGTGACAAAGACAATTGAATGTTGGGTGAAGCTTGGTGCCTAATGTGCAACACTTTGATGGAAAAAAGTGACTGCTAGATTGGTGGATTAGAGCTCAAGGATTGGATAGCCTTGAGAGCATATTTGATCAACTCGTGTTCATTGTAGTAGACGTGACTTGCAACAGTGATAGGAGGCAGCTCTCCTGGAGTCTCTATGTGTTGTCCTTTGAAGCACTAAGGGGCAACTAGAGAGCAGATTGAGAGTGAAGGAATGACAGGACAAAAAAAAATAGAAGTTGTAGCATGATTTTCATTGTATATTTTATACCATAGGCTATTGTATTATTAAAATTGGTTTAATTTAACAAATATTGGGTTGTACATTATTGTACAATATTTGTTAAAATTTGTGTATACTTGTGCATATGTGATTTACTCCTTTATATTTTCCACTGTGCAAAGTAGTTATTGTTGAGATTCTTGGTTTTGTAGCATCAGAGATTCTAAGATTCTATCCTAGACCCAAGATAATTGAAATTAAATAGGGTGATGCCAAGTTGTTCAGTCTCAAAGTATTTTAGACTTGACTAGGTGCGGGATCAATGAAACCAAAGTGAAAAATGATAAGACTTGAGTATGATCACACACTTAGAATACTTGATGACACAATATAGATCGCCTACAACACATGAACAACATACTTTCCTCAATGCGACGACTTACCCCAAGTGCAACACCAATGATACACTTAGCGAAGAGGGCGATAACACTTGTGTGACAATGCTTAAAACTTGGAAATTTGGTGTGATACATGTCTACATACTAAGAACAACCCATTAACATGAATACCATCCCTTGAAATAAACCAAAACCACATTTATTTGATGTGTGATGCTTACCTTTGCTAGAAGATGACACTTTGATTTTCTTCAAAAAGGAACAAGAATACTTAGAGAAAACACATGTGATGACACTCGATGTTTGTGATGACAACATGCAAAGACAAAGTAGGCTCCAAAATTGGATTTAGACCAAAATGTTGGAGGGTGTTGTAGCAATGACAACACAAATATTGGGACATATAAGAGACAAGGGCCTACAAGTACTAGATGGTAATATTAGAATATTAATTTCTCTCTGGATTTTTGTTTTTATGAACATTTCTTGTATGGGAAGCATAATCAAGTAAGATTCTCTTTTAATGTTATGAGGGAAGAGGGAATATTACAATTAGTGAAGAATGGTGTGTTTGGTCCTATTTTAGTTCCATCATTGGGTAAATATGTGTACTTTGTCTCATTTATAAATTACTTGTTGAGTAATACATGGTTTTATTTCTTAAGGAATAAATCTAAAGTTTTTGAAAAACTTAAAAAGTTTAAGACTTTAATGGAAAATTAAATAGAGAAGAAAATTAAGGTGTTTAGTACCGATAACGGTGGATCATTTTTCAATAATGAATTGGAAGAAATATGTAAGAAGAGTGATATAGAAAGGTAGAACACTTTTCCATATACACCTCATCAGAATGGAGTTGTAAAAATGATGAACAACATGATGATGGAAAAAAACAAGGAGCATGCTTAATGGTGTTGGGTTAGGACAAGAACTTTGGATAGAGGTAGTGGATACCACATGTTACCTAGTAAATAGATCACCCTCATCAATGTCAGATGACAAGAATCCAATGGACTAGTAAGAAACCCTCTCTTAAAAATCTCGTGGTATTTGGATGTGATGCTTAGATACACATTCCAAAGGATAATACGAGTAATCTAGATAAGAAAGTTAAAACATTTATATTTATTGGATATAAATATGATATAAAAGATTATAATATTTGAAACCAAGAAACTAAGAAATTTGTGTATAATTGAGTTGTGATACGGAAGTTGTTAAATAGGAGGTCCAATAAAGGGATAAAGAACCAAAATAGATAGAGTTTGAATTGAAGGATGATGAATTAGACTATACGTAAGAACAAGAATAAGAACATCATGCTCTGGTATTGAGGAGATCAATTTAGAAAAGAAGGCATATAGAAAGGTATACTCCACTTGATTTTCATTCAAATTTTACTTTATTTATTATTGATAATGATCCAAGAACTATTAGGGAGGCAATGGATTTTGAGAATGGAAAACTCTAGAAAAATACAATGGTTTAAGAAATGACAACCTTGGACAAGAATGGGGCTTGGGATGGAGTGGAGTTAATGGTGGGAAGAAGGCCCATTGGTAGGAAATGGGTGTTTAAGAAGAAGTTGATTATAGAATAAAGAGTGGAGAAACACAAGGCTTGATTAGTAGCAAAAGGTTGTTCTAAGGTAGACAAAATTGACTTTGGTGAGATTGTTTTTCTCCTGTTGCTAAGTTAAATTGTATCATATTTCTTTTATTTGTTATTGCTAATTTTTATTTTTAAGTAGAATAGATGGACATGAAGACATCATTCCTACATGTGGATATGGAAGAAGAAATATAAAACAAGCAACCAAAAGGATATTTTGTGAAGGGAAATATAGAGCTATAATTTAGGATGAAAAAGTCCCTATATGGGTTAAAAGAAATAACCAAGGATTTGGTATAAAAAAATTGATACTTATATTCTGGAACTTGGCTTCATATGGAATAAAAAATACATTTTTAGAAAAGGAACCATAGTAGTGGAGTTTGAATTATACAATGAAGAATATTTCCCAAGAAAGGAACATGATTGAGAAGAAGAAGAACCACATGCTTGGGTATTGAGGAGATTGATTCCAAAAAAACAGAACCATAAAACATATCCTTTGTCTTTTTTCTTTTCTAGTTTTTCTTTGTCTATTATTGATGATGATCCTATAAATATTAGGAATATAGTGCATTCAAAGGATGGTAAACTCTAGAGAAAGGTCATGGTCAAGGAAATAATATCCTTGGACAAGGGTGAGGCTTCAGATTTAGTTGAGTTTCCAACTAGGATAAATTCCATCTTTAGAAAATGGGTGTTTAAGAAGAAGTTGGATGTTGAAGGTGAAGTGGAGAAATACAAAGCTCAGTTAGTAGCAAAAGGTTCTTCCATGGTAGAGGAAATTTTCTTTGGTGAAATACTCTCTACCTAGGGATTCACTACCTCCCTAATGTTTTGGGATCATCATCAATAATATACAAAGAAAAACTAGAACAAAAATTAGGTGGAGCATACATTTTTGGTTCCATTATTTATGCATTTTATAAACCTTATGTGGCTAGTGTAAATTTATGCATTAGTTATTTTAGACTTTATGAGTATATATAAATAGATAAGCATGTGTGGCTATTGTAAGATTCAAAAGAGGTATGCACACTGGGTTATTGAGGAACTTAATTGGCTATTGTGACACACATTAATGTTTATGAAGACTAGTTAAACTATAATTATTGGTATAACCCTTTATTATTTAGAACGGTCAGTGGATAAGGTCGAATTGTCTTACCTTATGATAGTAACCTTACCTGTCTAGTGGAATGCTCTTACCTTAACCCAAATAAAAGATTATACTAATAAACAAAGGATGGGTAAAACATAAAAACAAAAAAGGAAAAGCGTCCAAAATGAGGGTGTGTTCCTTTCCTCCCTTGGATTGAGTCGTGTAACCATGAAAACTTAGAGCACCTATGAGAGTAATTGGTAGGTAGCAGAGCATATTTGTTTCTCTTATTCTCTCACATTATGGTAGCTCAAGGACCAGTTATGAGAAGACGACATATGGTGGAGGCCAAATGGCACAACACTAATTGGCCCACAAGGCTGATCAGCAATGGCCAGGCCAGGAGGGACAAGTGTAAAATTTATGTTGATCCAGAGAGGTTGAACTATATCTAACCTAGGTTAGCATTAATATGGTAGAAAAGAAAAGCAAGACAATGGGATAGGAGAGGAAGTAGAAGCGAGACTATGTGAGAGCAACAAATGGAGGAACAATCCACAACGGAGAGAGAAAGAAGGGTATTTGAAGAAAAACGCGAGGGAATTTCTGCAAGGAGGGAGAAGCATGATCCTAAAAATCGTTGGACCTGCAGGGTGAACCTACGTAGTGTATAGACTATAACAAATTCATGTTAATGAACTACACTCTATATTTCAACTGCTTTATACTATCACTAGTTTGGTCCAGAGTTATGTAATAATATGTTTTTGAACTAGACCTAAATGTGACTCCTTGTCACCACTTTCTAATATCTCACAAGAAAAATGGGTGGTGGGGTTTTCATACCTTTGGTATGTAATGCAACCTATTAATGAGGTTATTTAGTTTATTAATATCAACATTTAGAAGGAAATGGCATTATAACTATGTCCTCTCGGTACTTGGATAGTTAGATAATAACTATGGCTTGGTGGGTATGATTTCCAGAGGACAGAGAGCTTGCATCCATGTCTAATGTATTTTTCACTTTCCAACATCTGTGGCACACCTAGAATAACCTTCATGTCTCCTAACATTGTACATTATAATTGGAAATTTTATATTCCATCAAATGTAGCTACATCTAGGATCACTAAGTCAAGTTTGGGTGGAGAATATCTATATTTGGAACCCCTCATGGGCTGATGGTTGGAGGAAGTTACCTCTGCAATCCCTAAATAAGTCTCTATTTAAATATCTTAAGTTAGAAGGGCGGAGGTGAGGAAGGTCTCTAGAATCCCTAGGTCAAGTGAGGGTGGAGAATATCTATCTATGGAACCCCTCATGGGATTATGGGTGGAGAAAGTTACCTTTGTAATCATTGAATAAGCCTATAATTAAATATCTTAAGTTATAAGGGTGGAGGTGAGGAAGACCTATGGAATCCCTAAGTCAAGTGAGGGTGGAGAATATCTATCTATGGAACCCATCATGGGTTGATGGGTGGAAGAAGTTACCTCTGGAATCCATGAATAAGCTTGCAATTAAATATATTAAGTTAGAAGGGTGGAGGAGGGGAAGACCTATGGAATCCCTAAGTCAAGTGAGGATGGAGAATATCTATCTCTATAACCCCTCATGGATTGATGGGTGGAAGAAGTTACCTTTGGAATCCCTGAATAAGCCTGCAATTAAATATCTTAAGACAGAAAGGTGGAGGTGAGGTAGACCACTGGAATCCCTAAATCAAGTGAGGGTGGAGGATATCTATCTCTAAAACCCCTCATGCACTGATGGGTGGAGGAAGTTACCTCTGGAACCCCTGAGTAATTCTGTAGTAAAATATCTTAAACTAGAAGGGTGGATGTGGGAAAAATCTCTGGAATCCCTAGTGTATCTAGTGGTCTAGTAATTAGGACAAGCTTCTTTCACTAGGGGGTGAAAGTTGTATATCTGAACAATCTGTCAGTGGTTGCGAGGAGATTCTAGAACTTGATCCCAATGCCAACTCCAAGTCACATCTTGTTGAATGTTTTATTAACTATCTGTGCAAGGGTATAAACTGCAATGCTGTGTTTTTTCTGTTAGGCATTCTGTTAATTAAAGAAATGAACTCATGAACATCAAAATGCAATAAGGCTAGGTATTTTTGATTTAAACAATATACATACCTCCTTGAAATTGATGTGGAACAAGATGTATAAATCTAGGCCCCTAGGTATTTATTATTAAGAAAGTGAACTGATGCCTCAAAAGGCTTCATGTATAGTCTTTACATGATCTCCCTACTTTAAAGTTGATAACATGGTGCTTGTTATCATGAAATATTAATGGTTCACACCCCATACATATGAGTAACTATTATATGTTTAGTGATGCATGTGAATTATGATATTGTGGTGATGTAACTTATTTTTGTGAGAGAATTTTGATTATGCTAGAGTGTTTCCAATCTGGCATAGTTTAGCCACTTAATTGATTTCTATATCATCTTTTGCATCACTGTTCTAGAATTTCTTTTACCAAATCTAAAGTATGTCATCACTACTACATAGAAACTTGATGGTAGTAAAAGGATTTTTTTTAGAACACAGGGTAATGGTGGTATACCAATTTTTGTGTTAAAATGGTTTCCATAGACACCTTTTCTAGTCCAATAATGTGTTACCCAAGCACACAATGTATTATTGAAGCACATGGAACTGTTGAGACTCAACATAGGCTAATGTATATGACCACTATGTTATAGCACATGCATGAAGTAATGCTACAAAAAATCTTCTCATGCCAAATTTGAATACATGATTGTTAATAATCATTCTATTTTTAGAAGAAAAAACAAAAAAAATGTAGATTGTTTCCTTTTCTTGAGTATGTGGCATTGCATCCCTCAGATCACCTACCTTTACAACACTTTGTGAGATAGATAGTTATTTCACATCTTAAGCAGGGGAATAGAACAAGGTGAGAAAAAGGTTAATTATGTTAACATTCTTGAATGTGCCTTAAGAAGCCTATGCATCTGCCTTCAAAGTCAAACCTAAGTCAAATGTTACACTAGACAAAGGTAGTTGGGATATTGATTAAAACAACACATGCTAGAGTATATTTGATAAAAAAGAATTTGGTTGGCTTATACATGTCAGAATGGGGTCACACATGACATAGACCTGTTATTTTAGTCGTGGAGAATACTAACAAGGGGAAAACCTGTGGATGAAACTCTCCACAATCCCATTGCAAGATGAAGCTGAGGGAAAAGATTGTAGGGTTAGGTAAGAAATTAATCACTGACCTTTGTGAGGCATGAAAAGGTTGACCAAGACCTTATATGAGAAAAAATAGATCATGTCAATCCAGGAACTGACCTTATGCAGATTTCTGGTAAGTGAGGATTATCTTATAATCTTTGAGGTAATGCAGATGGTGTTTCTGCGTAAGACATATTTAGCCACTGTAGAAGACCTCTGCATGGAGTTATTTATATCAACATGATGAAGAGGCATAAATAGGCCTCACAGTTCTGAGGTTGAATCCTTTTGTCTCTTGTAAGATATCTCTTATTTTACTTCAGTTGTGAACTTAGTATCACAACACACTTCTTGACAGGCCTTTATTAGGACTAGGAGCCATGTTGGAATTACAGGTTGATAAGTGGGGAGCATTTGTAATCCTTCTCTTTTGTCTTAATGTGTCTGGTTTTGGTTTTCACAATATTTGTTTTCCACGGAGTGCTTGCAGCTAGAATATCATAGATTTTGCTAGGAGGAGCCCTCATTTGAGTGGAAGATCCTTGAAACATGATATTATTGGCGTGTATCCTTCTATGTCTATTATTCTTCCAAGGTGAATCAATTTTTTTTCCATTGCTAGGAACATGATCCCTTGTGGCCAGTTTACATGTTGATACCCTTATTGCATATGTCTACTGGAGAATGCATGTGTTTCATGACATATTGGGCCAGAGGTCCACATTGTCTCTCAAAAGTTTGTATCTCTTAAATCAACAAGGTTATTTTCTGGTCCAAATAAATGATTCCCAACAAGATTTACACTATTGTCTACCTGTTGTACATTTAGCTATTGACCATTGGGATATAGCCCTCATAGGGAGATATTGCCAGTATTTTCTAGTAACATAAATATTACCTTGAAAATCTACAGCCTTAATCCAATACAACCTACTTAATAAGTGAAATGAATTGTGTCTCTAAAACCTGATGTCTAGGGTTTCTGCAAATTAGGAATTTTAGATTACATCAATGAATGATTTTACACATGTTTCTCAATTTTCCACAATAAATGAGAACACAAAGTATTGTATCCATGGAGATCTTTTTATTATGACTGACATATTGTAAGAAGGATACCAAAGTTACATGTGGAGTATAATACCTTGTCTTCAAAAGGAATGACCTGCGGAGCAAATATGCACCAACTTGACCAGCATTATATAGGCTCATGTTCTAGCAAGACGAAGTTACATGAAAACAAAAAAGGGAAAGAAATCTCAAGGGGGTGTGTTACCGAATCAATCACCTCAATACTGGAATATTTGGTTCTTCTTCTTCTAAATCATGTTCCTATGTTGGGTCACATTCTTCATTCTGTAACTCAAACCCCACTACCTCTAGACCTTTGGTGATACTTCATGTTTGAAAACATATTTGACCTCTCTAAAGTCAACATATTGGTTGTGTTATCACTCTATGAATCCATCTAGGCTGAGGAAGGGGCCATAGAAGTAACCACAAACGGCTTCTACCTAGAGGGGGCTTCCTCTCTTTGTTAACTGAAGATTTTAGGACTATAAGCCACACAGAGACCAAATATGAAAGGATTTTTTGAAAAATGTTTGTTGAAAGTAAATGAAGGTTACTGGAAAGTGAATATCTATGATCCAAGAACTACTAGTTTATGATGATTATGCATATAACAACCAATTACACACACATAAGCTTGTCTAACACATACTTCAGATAAAGGAAACAAATTGTAGTATAGTGGGAGATGAACATAAATAATACTCATTCACATATAACAGAAACATATGAGGCTCTGATGCTGCATATTTGAGACTAAGTATTAAGAAGAAAAAACAGAAAATAAGGGTATAATATATTTCATTTGCAACTGAAACATTTGACACAACTTAATTAGAGCAATACGAGAATGAATTCTAACACAGCTGAATCATTATACCCATAAACTGAAGGACTGTAAAAGAAATAAAATAATATAGCTATCACAAGAAGGGAACAAATCTGAAGCACAATACCACAAGTATCTCTGCGAATGTCCACTGGAACAACTAAGAAATAAGCACCTTTATTCATGAAAACAAGACCACCGTACACAAGTTTCTGATAACCCAATTCACAATATTATCCAACCCTTTCTTTCTTCAAAAATTTGGCATTAAATAGCCATACAACATTCAAAATACCATGTCTAGATGCAATGCATCTCTTATCCATGAAGTGGATCAAATTAAACACAAAAGAGGAAACTTTAACATACTTTGCAGTCTTTTTCTTTGATAGAAAAACAAAAAACAAAAAAACTTGACAAGATCTTATCACATTAACTTATCATAAAAACTATCCAAAGTCATAATAGTCCTCCGAAACATCAAACCATACTTTTTGATATAAAAAAGAAGAAACAACATAAAGTCTTCAGATCAACATTGCGTAGCAGGTGGGTAGCATGCCCTGTTGGCATGAATTTCCACACAATCGAAAACACCTAGCTGATGACTCGATGATGATTCATCCTCTAAATCAACAACACGTTGAACCACCCTCCTCTTGACCAATGAAATTCGAAAAAACACGTAGAACTTTATGCAACATGTGCATAGCAGCTGCACAACATTTGTGTAATCTGACTTTTAAATTCATTACTGTGTCCCTTTCTCGCCATCAAAACTTCATAAAATGAACTAGTTACATGCCAACACTTTCAGAATACCCAAGATCACTTCAGAATGCCAACAAAATGATATTTATAGCTTCTGCAAGACAAAAAGAATTTCTGCTACGCAACACCAATAATCTTCAGCCATCATCAAAATTTCAAAACTTAACAAACAGAATGTTACCTCCTCTTTCTCTTGCTAGATGAAGGTTTGTTGGTGGATGCTTTGACTCCAGTGCCTTTGAGTGAAGGATATTTTTCTTCAACTGATACTGGTTGAGAGGGCTTTGACTGTGGTTGAGTTTTAGGCCTTGGCCTAGGCACATTTCCAGGTGGAGGTACTCTAGAAGCTTCCTTGTATTTTTTAATCAATCTCCATGCCTTTGATAACTTTTGTTTCATTATCCTCACCCTTTGCTCCATAACCAAATTTCTTATGTAATACTGTTTAACTTGCTTCCTCACAGGAATAGTCCACTTAACAACATTTTTTTCTCTATCAAGTGCTTTACTACCTTGTAGCACTTCTTTATCAGCATCCAAAATCAATTGATTAACAACCTTCTTGAAGTCTTCATTGTCCTGTGAAATTTGCAACACCTGCATTTGGCATTCCTCAAGCTCCTCTAGGTACCTGTGATATTCTCTCCATTCATCAAAATCTGATTTATCAGGGGATTAGGCTATTTTTTTCATTTTTTGCACCCATCCTTGCTTGATTTTTGATGTTCTGGTTATAGGTCTTCTAGGATTTACTTTGGGCTCTTCCTCCTATTCTACATATATAATTTTTTTTCCTTTATCCATCAGAGTAGGTTTGAGGGGTGCCTTTGGATCTTCTTTTACCTAAGTTGTTTATGAAGCAGTATGTTGAAACTCTTTATCTTGCTTCTTCAAAAAGGTCATCTTCAATTGTACCTTTGAAAGGGCATCCTTCAACCTGAAATCCTCATCATCCACCTCTTTCATCTGGACATCTATTTATTCCTTAACATATTGTTCTTGTTTGTTTCCTGAGATATCATCTATTTCAACTATATCTTCAACTGATTTCTTAATACCTTGTTTGGCTTTTGACCTGGTTCTAGGTCTTAACACAAACTGAGTATCTTCCTTTTCTTGTTTATTTTCATCACTTGGTTTTGGAATTGACTCCTCAACCACCTGCTTACCCTTATATTGTACACTAGGTTTTGGGTTTTGTTGAGCTACTTGTATAGTTGCCTCTCTGAGCTCTCGATTTTATCTTTTAAAAAATGCTATTTCTAGTTGTGACTTAGCAAATTCATATTTCATCCTGGTTATATTTGGATCCTCTTCCCCTACCCGAGTTGTTTCAATCTCTTTCACACTCTCTTCTTGCTTGTCCTCTAGGATAACATCAATTGTCTGAGGAATTGTCTCCTCAACATCCTTCTTAACCTTCGACCTAGTTCTAGATCTCAAGAAGACATTTTCATCCTTCACTGTCTCCTCTGCTATCAACTGAACCTTCGTTGTTTGGAACTATGCTTCATGAACCTCTACTACATGAACCTCTCGTACCTGGTCCTTCTTCTTTCCTTTTTCATTTTTCCTCTTGCTTAAATTTTTGCTGTGTTTCTTTTTTTGTTTCTCACTTGGCTACTCATCTTCACTTGCTTTCTTCACTGTCTTGGTCATTGGTTTATCATGTGGTTCTTCTTTTTCTTCAAAAATATTCATTGGTGAAGAATCTATTTGAGGCAATAAATTAAGACTTGACAAAAATCTAGACCAAGAAACTTTCCTTTTCTCAAGTTCAAACATGAACAAGATTTTTATTAAGGAAAAATGGAATAAGCTTGACATGTGATTATCTTTCTTAAGCTAGAATTTCTTTGTCATCCTTCCCAAACTCTTAAGCAAATAATAAGGTAATTCATGGTTTTCTTGGCTGTAAAATTCACCAGGAGTTTGAGGTGATGATGATAGACTCTACTGAACCTACCCTCACAAGTGAAATACCTTTGTATGACTTTAAGCAACTGGTTGTGATGATCTTGAAGGTATGTGCTAGGGAAGGTTGTATCAAACTTATTTCTAAACTATGGTTTGACAAATTCCTTGAAGAATGAGGCATTAATATCATCCCCTTTGAACCACTTTTATCCATCTGAAGGAATACCTATAGCATCAACAATTAGTTTCTCTATAATGACCATCTCCAAATCTCCCAACCTGACCTTTCCATCCTTGAAACTTAAAGCAAAAAGGTTGGCCAACTGTACATGATGACCCACTATTTGAATCTTCTCACAGAAATGAATGCACCTCGTATTCTCAAAAGCAACACTAATCACTAGATTAGAGTTTATAAGAGCCAAATTTTTAGGTTCTACATGCACAATTTCCCCCCCTCTTTTGTTTGCAGTAGGAGCCATTGACCTATGTACATAGAGCATAATTTTAGACTTTGTAGGAGACTACAGGGCAACAACCACAATAGAAATTCCTTTGGACACCAATAACCAGAAGTATATATGATAGATGTAGTTTTTAACCATGTACAGAAAATTACCTGCATACAAATTCTAAAACATAGAAAATAAACAATGCGAGAGCATAACACATAAAACACATATACATAAAGATTTTCCCTTGGATCCAAAAACCGAGACTACCAGCCTGATTTTTCATTATTTTCTTTCAAACTAACAATACATATTTATACATTCCGAAGCATCCAATACCATGGACCGAAAACCATCACGTCCAAAACCATGGACCGAAAACCATCGCGTCCAAAACCATGTGCGAAAAATCATGCACAAAACCATAGGTAGGTCTTCCCAACCTAATATAGGGTCCAAAAACAAAATTTTCCCGGGGCGCTGCCCCAAAACCCATAGAGTGGGGTTACCTGCACCCCTCAAACCCCCTGTGACTCCCCCCGCTATGCAATCAGAGCAACGAAGGGGGGGCTCTACCCCCCTTCTAACCCTCCGCTTAACTATGTGGGCTAGTCATGGAAAGAATATAACACAACCCAACAACAGACATGCTGCACAATGATGAAAGGGTATATTGAAATCTTTAAAGGTGATTGGCTAGTTTCATGACCCCACGAACTTTAACCCTAGAACATGTTAGTGCTCAACATCAGTTAACATTTATTTATAAAACTTGTCTCAGATTTTTAAAGAAAAACAACATTCAGCATGGCAATAGAGCATGTGCAATGATTTTAAAATAAAGGCTAATCATGACTTATCCACATTTGAATCAGGTAGTAAAATGACTCAAAAAACTGAGTGGAAAAACCCTACCTCTAAGAAGCCAAAAACAAGTTGTGTTAATGCTGTATGACTTTGGGAAAATGTTGCACAACAATTCTGTAACGATCTATGTGTAGTGAAAACTGCGTAGAAACCAAATTATGCAATCACTATAGCTGTATCTTTTGATCCCTGGCTTGAATTGTCTGCAAATTAAACTTCATTCGGTCAAATTAAACTGGAAATCAACAATGTAGGCAATTGTGTGAACAAAATGGTAGTCTATTCACTCCATTTGAATTTGTCATTAATTTTTCCTGTAGTGTGATGTCACAAAGTGCCTCCTTTGAGAAATATGATTATTTGTGTATAATAATCATTAGAAGGCTTGATTTGGCATAGGACTTGGAGTATTGGAAGGGATTATATGAGTAGTGTCATATTTAATACGCAATCATAGCCTTTAGGGGGAAAGATTTAAGATGGAATGGGAGTTATGGAAATTATATGTTTACGAATAGGGGGATTAAATGAATAGGGGGACATGGTATGGGATTTAATATATGAATAACGGGAAATGGGAAAATGTAGGATGCAGGTTATAATCTTAGGGAACAATGAATAGTTTAGGAGGGGAAAAGAAAAGTGTTGCTCCTAATGGCTATGCAGCTTTGAGCAGTAGGATTTTCAACTATCACTTACTCAAGTAAACCTCATGACAAACCCATTATTGACACATACCTCATGACTCAATTTCTCAATATTTTTTACAATTTTTCCCCAATAAGTCAAGACAACTTCATGCTTTCAACTAAACCTCTTGATGACTAACTCATGGCGATGTTTTGGACAGTGACATTCGAATTTATGAGAATGGAAGTGACACTAAGTTCGATTTATTCAAACTAAACATTAAGTGATTCGAAGACATTTGACAAATGTAAACACACTAACCCTAATAGGTTGTAAACAACCTTCCTAGTTTATGGATTCCAAAGGTTATAACCTTTTAAACCATCTTTATAACCAATAAATATGGACTTTTCAACTTTATCATCTGGTTTACTCTTACTTTCATTCGAAATGTGTACACTAGCATCATAACCATTGACTTTGATATGCTTAAGAGAGAGTTTCTTAGCAGTCCATGACTCATTCAGAATCTTGTTAACCAATGTTGACTCTACCCATAATTCCTCTCCTAAGTTTGAACCATTGAGTATGCTCCTTTCATGTTCAATTAGTGTCTTCTCCATCGTTTCTATAATGAAAATTTGTTGAGTTGTATACAGTGTTGTATTCTTCCCTTCTATGCCACATTATTTATAAAATTGCAGAAAATCACTCGTGCAAACTTCCCCACCATCATCAACCCTCAACACCTTGATTTTCTTCTCTTTCTAATTCATCATGAGAACCTTCAGTTCTTTAAATTTCCCAAAGACATCATATTTATTTTAGAGGAATTAAATCCATGTATTCCTCTAGAATTCATATATTAATGAGACATAGTACATATATTTTCTTGGTGATAAAACATGAACAAGTCCAAACACATCAGTATGAAGTAACTCCAAAATTCGCTTTGTCCTTGTAGCACCTATTGAGAATGTTGCCCGATTTTTTTTCCATAAATACAATGTTCATAGAAATCAGGATCTACTATGCAAATAGATATACCTTTAACCATACGTTTAATGTATATAGATAGAAGGCCCTTCTCTCCAATATTCCCTAGTCTTTGATGCCACAATATCGTCTTTTTCTAGGGACAATATGGGATTTTGCTTTTTAATCTCCACCATTAGGAATAATGGAACTATTACATCCATCACTAATATTGCTTCCTATGACCTAGTATAAAGTTCTAGTCCAAAATATCCTTAGTAATATGATTTCTCCTTAAAAATCCTTTAGCTTCCCTTTTCAAACACAATAGTTACACCTCTATCGCTCATCCTTCTTACAAATATTAGGTATCTAGCGAACCAAAGAATGTGTAGAACACTAGGTAGTGTTTTATACCTTCCATAATTAAGCATCAATTTGAATTTTCCTTGACATGTGATCCTAGTTATCGAGTCATTTCCAAAGAAAATGTCACCTCCATCATGCCATTCATATTCACAAAACCACTCTTTGTGGGGAGTCATAAATAAGGAGGCACATGAATTTATCAACCATATGCCATGATCTGCATGTGTGCTTGTAGAAGCTAAGTACACATCCCCTCCTTCGTTTGAGGAGGTATTCTCTTCTTTGGAGGTACTGTCATCAAATCCCTTCCCTCTCTCCACACTTTTGGATATACAATTCTTCCCAAAATTCCCTTCTTTCCAACATTACTAGCATCTCTTTATGAATTTTCCTAGAGATGTAGATCTACTTCTTGATTTAGATCTCCCACTTGAGTATTTATGCTTATTTATATCCCATGAATTCCCTCTTACATATAAAGCATCTTGGTATAACTTTCCAAATTTTTCCACCTCATATCCTCCAATAACAAGGATGAGAGCACATCACCAAAATTTTAAGTAGTTGCATTATTTCCTATGGCTATAACCAAACTATCCCATTTTTATGGTAAAAAGCATAATAAACTGATACACTTACCTTCATCATAAAGCTTAATATCAAAAAAAAATAATTGGCTTACCACAATATTGAAGGCATTCAAATACTTCGTCACCAAGTCTCCATTATTCATCCTTAGGTTGTATAGATTGTTCCATAAGAAAAGTTTGTTTACTAGACACTTAGATTTATACAAATCCCCTATTTTATTCCATAATTCCATGGCTATAGCTTCTCTTGAAACATACAAAAATATTGAATCTAAAAGACACAATTGGATTTTTCTCTTTGCCTTCTAATCCAAATTTGTTCAATCTTCTATTGAAATTCCCATAGGAGTACTACCTAGATCCAAAATGTCCCATTGATATTTGTGTAGCAAAATATTTTCCATTTTTAGCTTCCACAACTCAAAAATTTCCCCATGAAATTTCTTAATCTCTATTTTCAATTTGCTTGCCATTTTTTCTAGCGCAAGAATCACCATTGTAGAGCTCCCACTACAACAAGGTTTATCACAAACCCAAGATAGTCAAACCCTTAGCCACAAAAGCACGTCACTAAATTCAATGATTTCTTTGATACCAAATGTAAGCTCTAAACATAATACAATAATGCAATGTATACACAAATTCTTCATAGAAAGAAAAGTAAAACAATGATGAACACATATTACACAAATATTTACCCCAGAAACCAACATCAGTCGAAGTAGAAAATGTTTTAGAGCCACATCTCCGTTTTTTATTATTATCATCAATAAAACTCATTATTTACAATACAATATATATGATCCCATGCCATCCAAAACCCTTAATCCAACAACCCAAACCATATTACAACTTTAAACCCTTAACTAGAATTAGAAAATCATGGGTTGAAGCACCATGTGGCATAAAACTACCAAAAGAAAAAGCTGTGTGCGAAAAATTGCAAAAAATGGATGTAAAAAATCACCCATTCTTTTCAGGAGCTCCACCACCTCCCAACCCCTAGCTACCCAATGCATATGAATCACACATGGGGCTAATAATGCAAAAAATATAATACATACCCAACATGACTGTAGGATTCTTCATAGTGCTTTTGCTTCAGAATGCACACAATACTCATACACTTGCTTGTATATTGTAATTCAAGCTCTACTACCATTGAAGTCTGATTCTTAGAGATATTTAGATCATAATTTTGTAACTCACCTAGTAGTAACTAAAAGTTCTTTGTTCTCCCTCTTATGGGTTCAATCAAGTCATAGGATTCCATTATAGTTAGCATGTCAATACCATAAATCTCACTACTTTAACAAGAATTGTAGTTATTACTTCTATTATTGGTGGGATCCTCCTTATGGGTATAATTAGGGCATATGGACCCATCAGAATTTAAATACTTATGGTGGACTATTAATCTAATGTTGAATATGTTCACTAATTTAATAAGGTTCATTACATTAATTAGCATTGACTAAATGTAATGTGGCCTCATTAAAGAAGGTCCACTATGTAGTTCACATTTTGTTAAAAATGGGATTTTATTGGAAACTATAAATAAGGGCGGAGTTATACTCATGTGATGATATAATGGAATATTATTGTGTTGGAGCCTAATTTATTAGGACAATGCCCCCTTGGAAGGACAATGAACACGTGTTGATCCTTATATAAAATAATCAATATATGGTGCTACCCTACCTTAAAGGTATTTGGATTTAATGTCAAAGTAAAAATGTATTTCTTTCACATTATATATATCTTGCATTTTATTCCCCTTTTAACCTCAAGTACATAACTAGTAGTATTAGGTAACTTTCTAAGTATAAGGGTCATTTTTTTATCTTTTAGTATTTCACAAATTCGGAGTTGAAAATGCTCAGGTTGATTTCTTAAGCTTCTTGAGTAGCATTTCTAGAAACCAAATGCATATTTAAGTTTTCTGGACAAAAATAATTGTTCAAAAAAAAATTGCTCAAATCAAAGGTCAAGCAAATATATTATGGCACTTCGAATTTCTT
This sequence comes from Pinus tabuliformis, assembly GCA_031772625.1. NCBI lineage: Eukaryota > Viridiplantae > Streptophyta > Pinopsida > Pinales > Pinaceae > Pinus > Pinus tabuliformis. Next base: position 1,748,030,166 of record CM062818.1, read on the forward strand.
TTTTTCAGGGATTTTTACTTTGTAGCCACAACACTCACATCTATTTTTTATTTTTATTTTTTTATGTAGAATTTTTAGAAATCAATTGCAAATATGTCTTCTTCTCACACAATATGCGATTTCAAAAAATAAATCACTTGAATTCATGGCTATATTAATGAGACATTGTAGTTTGAATTATTCTATTTTTAAGAGATTTTGTATGAGGTCACATGTATTACAGAGCATAAATATTTTAATAAAATGTTTAGATTAGACCCATACTAACACTATTAGATAGAAAATCACTACCCCAACCCCTAGTGGAATTATAGATGGCAAGAAAGCATTTTATAAGAAGAACTTCGGCGTAAATCACATGTAGAAAGACCTTTGTGGACGTGTTTCAAACCAACCAGTGTGGTTCCTCGTCAGGACAATTTGAAGAAACAGATCCAGCTTTGCATGTTAAATAGTATGAGCAGAGCCTCCAATGGCTATCTTGACCAACGACTAATTTTGACTTAGGGACCAGAGTCATAAAGTCATTTTTATAATTTAAAGGAAGCTAGTTATATTCGGTGACCATACCTTTAAAATATATATAAAAAATAAATAAAATAATTTTAATTGGTGTTTAAGTTAATAGTTAGTTAAAAAGGTATCATTTAATAATTAAAAATTATAAGTTATTTGTAATTTAAATGGGATTTAGTTATATGGAAGACCTTTCTTTTAATATAAATATATATAAGGTAATTTTAAGATAATAGTTAGTTAGAATAAATATATATTAGAACGAGACAATAATAATAAGTTAAAATTAAATAAATAAATAACTATAATATATATATATATCTATATATATATATATATATATATATATATAAATATATAAATAAATAAAATAAAATAAATAAATTTAATTAAGAACGTAGCTAGTAAAGGTTAAAGTTAGTTGAAATAAATAAAATAAATAATTAAATAGATAAAATAATAAATAAATATATCCAAAAAAAAAAAAAAAAAAAATGATAATAATACATATCTATATATATATATATATATATATATATATATATATATATATATATATATATATATCTAAGTATACCTAGAATTAAAAAAAAGGGGTTGGGGGGGAGAGTGTGTTGGGTTGCGGTGGCGGGTGGAGGGGGTTATTTAATAAAGAATATTAGTTAAGATTATATTTATTAATATCTATCAGGAAAAAATAAATAGAAAGAGCGACACAAAATAAAAAGAAGGAGAAGGACAGGAAAAAGACCATTAAAAACCACAGAGCAAGAAGGATAAACCCTAGGAGGAAGGAAGGCTCCAGGGGGAACAACGAAAGCTTGAAAAGGATAAAATGGGGCCGGGGGGGGAAGGAAAAGAAAGACTAGGACGAAAGGGCAGGGATCCAACAACTACTGATCTTCTAGCTGTCATCTCTATTGAGATTGTTAGGCCTTCTTTCAATCTCAATAGCTTCCCTGAATTTACGATGATGGAACTGAGCAACTTTGGCAACAACCTTGGCCTCCTCTATACAAACCTAATGCTTGGTCTTTTCCGCATGCTCTGCTAACGTTGAAAACTTGGTTCTCCCATGTCTTAGGTCAGCTGCATGTTCGTTGATTCTTTGATGGATGGAGCGCCCTGTTTCCCCGATATAGGGGGTCCCACAAGAACAAGGGATCAAGTAGACACCTTTCATGTCCTTAGGGTCAATGGGATCTTTCACCGATCGGAGGGATTTACGAATGGTGTTGAGGGGCCTAAAGGTTGAGGGAATATCATACCTCTTAAGGATTCGAGCAATCTTGTCTGTGGTTCCTTGGACATAGGGAAGATGGACACCTAGTCGGCGCTCCTTCGGTTCTTTTTTAATTAACGCATTTTTAGAGGCTTTAAGGAAAGCCTTCTGACCTATGCGCCTACTATAGCCATTCTCCACAAAGACATTAAGGAGATGGGATCTCTTCTTATCAAATCTCTCATTATCAGAAATCCTAAGGGCACAAGTAGTGAGGGTGTTAAGAACACCCATCTTTTGAGTAGGGAAATGATGGGAATCGCCATGAAGATACTGCTTAGTATGCGTTTTCTTCCGGAACACTTTGTGGGAGAGAGAGTTGTCCTTATTCTTACATATAAGAATATCCAGGAAAGGGAGGCAACCATTGACCTCTTTTTCCATGGTGAACTTAATGGTAGAGGACTAACAGTTGAGGTGATTGAAGAAGAGATCCAGCTCCTCTTGGCCATGGGACCAGATGACATTAGTGTCATCTACATACCTTTTCCATAGCTTGGGAAGGAGACGAGCCGAGGCTAAAGCTTTGGCTTCGAAATATTCCATAAAAAGATTCGCAACAATAGGGGAAAGGGGGGAGCCCATGGCAACACCACAGGTCTGTTCAAAGAACTCACCCTCGAAACAAAAGAAAGTGGAAGTGAGACAGTTCTCAACCATATGCACGGTATCGGGATCTGTTAGGCGATAGATCACTTCCAAGGCCTCATTTATAGGGATGCAAGTATATAGGGGGACCACATCAAACTGACGAGAATGTCCTCGGGGTTAAGTTTAATATCCTTAAGCTCCTTAATGAAGGATGTAGAGTCTTTCACGAAGGACTCAGTGCGGCCAACCAGGGGCTTAAGTTTAAGGGCAAGGAACTTAGCTAGAAGGTAGGTTGAACCACCAATGGTGTTGACGATAAGCCTCAGAGGGGCCCCTTCTTTGTGAATCTTTGGTAACCCATAGATCCTAGGAGTAATGGGACTGCTCTCAATGAGTTTGTGGCACAAGGAACTCACAGAGCTACTAGACTTGATGGCGAGAGCCACTGTCCTAGAAATCTTCTTTAGAGGGTTCTTGGGTAGTTTTTTATAACTTCCACTATTGTAAAGATGATCTAACATCTTCTTACGGTAATCATCCTTGTTAAGGATGACCGCAGCCCCTCCTTTGTCAGCCTTCAGAACGACAATATCTTTGTTCTGATTTAACCTCAGCAATGAGGAATTCTCTGCCCTTAAATCCTTAAGTCAGAACAAAGATATTGTCATTCTGAAGGCTGACAACGGAGGGGCTGCGGTCATACTTAACAAGGATGATTACCGTAAGAAGATGTTAGATCATCTTTACAATAGTGGTAGTTATAAAAAATGCCCAAGAACCCTCTAAAGAAGATTTCTAGGACAGTGGCTCTCGCCATCAAGTCTAGTAGCTCTGTCAGTTCGTTGTGCCACAAACTCATTGAGAGCAGTCCCATTACTCCTAGGATCTATGGGTTACCAGAGATTCACAAAGAAGGGGCCCCTTTGAGGCCTATCCTCAACACCATTGGTGGTCCGACCTACCTTCTAGCTAAGTTCCTTGCCCTTAAACTTAAGCCCCTGTTTGGCCGCACTGAGTCCTTCATGAAAGACTTTGCATCCTTCATTAAGGAGCTTAAGGATATTAAACTTAACCCTAAGGACATTCTCGTCAGCTTTGATGTGGTCTCCCTATATACTTGCATCCATATAAAGGAGGCCTTGGAAGTGATCTATCACCTAACAGATCTCGATACCGCGCATCTGGTTGAGATCTGTCTCACTTCCACTTTCTTTTGTTTTGAGGGTGAGTTCTTTGAACAGACCTGTGGTGCTGCCATGGGCTCCCCCCTTTCCCCTATTGTTGCGAATCTTTTTATGGAAGATTTCAAAGCCAAAGCTTTAGCCTCGGCTCGTCTCCTTCCCAAGCTATGGAAAAGGTATGTAGATGACACTAATGTCATCTGGTCCCATGGCCAAGAGGAGCTGGATCTCTTCTTCAATCACCTCAACTGTCAGTCCTCTGCCATTAAGTTCACCATGGAAAAAGAGGTCAATGGTTGCCTCCCTTTCCTGGATATTCTTATATCTAAGAATAAGGACGGCTCTCTCTCCCACTCAGTGTTCCGGAAGAAAACACATACTGAGCAGTATCTTCATGCCGATTCCCATCATTTCCCTGCTCAAAAGATGGGTGTTCTTAACACCCTCACTACTCGTGCCCTTAGGATTTCTGATAATGAGAGCTTTGATAAGGAGAGATCCCATCTCCTTAATGTCTTTGTGGAGAATGGCTATAGTAGGCGCCTAGGTCAGAAGGCTTTCCTTAAAGCCTCTAAAAATGCGTTAATTAAAAAAGAACCGAAGGAGTGCCGACTAGGTGTCCATCTTCCCTATGTCCAAGGAACCACAAACAAGATTGCTCGGATCCTTAAGAGGTATGATATTCCCTCAACCTTTAGGCCCCTCAACACCATTCGTAAATCCCTCCGATCGGTGAAAGATCCCATTGACCCTAAGGACATGAAGGGTGTCTACTTGATCCCTTGTTCTTGTGGGACCCCCTATATCAGGGAAACATGGTGCTCCATCCATCAGAGGATCAGCGAACATGCAACTGACCTAAGACATGGGAGAACCAAGTCTTCAGCGTTAGCAGAGCATGCGGAAAAGACCAAGCATCAGGTTTGTAAAGAGGAGGCCAAGGTTGTTGCCAAATTTGCTCAGTTCCATCATCGTAAATTCAAGGAAGCTATTGAGATTGAAAGAAGGCCTAACAATCTCAATAGAGATGACGGCTAGAAGATTAGTAGTTGTTGGATCCTTGCCCTTTCGTCCTAGTATTTCTTTTCTCCCCCCCCCCCCTTTTTATCCTTTTCAAGCTTTCGTTGTTCCCCCTGGAGCCTTCCTTCCTCCTAGGGTTTATCCTTCTTGCTCTGTGGTTTTTTAATGGTCTTTTTCCTATCCTTCTCCTTCTTTTTATTTTGTGTCGCTCTTTCTATTTATTTTTCCTGATAGATATTAATAAATATAATCTTAACTAATATTCTTTATTAAATAACACGCTCCCCCCTCCCCGCCCGACCACCTTTTTTTTTTTTTTTTATTTTAGGTATACTTATATATGTGTGTGTGTGTGTGTGTGTGTATTATTATCATTTCATTTATTTATTTTTATTTTTATTTCTTTTATTTTTATTTTTATTCGGATATATTTATTTATTTATTATTTTATCTATTTAATTATTTATTTATTTTTATTTATTTTTTTATTTTTTTATTTTTTTATTTTTTTATTTTTTTTTCAACTAACTTTAACCTTTACCAGCTACGTTCTTAATTAAATTCATTTATTTTATTTTATATATATATATATATATTTATTTATTTATTTTATTTATTTATTATTTATTTATTTTTTGTTTAGTTATTTATTTATTTAAGTTTAACTTATTATTATTGTCTCATTCTAATATATATTTATTCTAACTATTATCTTAAAATTACCTTATATATATTTATATCAAAAGAAATGTCTTCCATATAACTAAATCTCATTTAAATTACAAATAACTTATAATTTTTAATTATTAAATGATACATTTTTAACTAACTATTAACTTAAACACCAATTAAAATTATTTTATTTATTTTTTATATATATTTTAAAGGTATGGTCACCAAATATAACTAGCTTCCTTTAAATTATAAAAATGATTTTATGACTTTGGTCCCTAAGTCAAAATTAGCCGTTGCAGGCTCTGCTCATACTATTTAACATGCAAAGCTGGATCTATTTCTTCAACTTGTCTTGACGATGAACCACACTGGTCGGTTCGAAACGCGTCGACAAAGGTCTTTCTACATGTGATTTACGCCGAAGTTCTTCTTATAAATATTATGGATCACACAAGCCTCAATTCAAGAAAGCATTTTTATAAAGTGTTAGAGAAAATGCAAATCCTAGTTGCCGTTAAAGGGGAATACACCAATTACCTACATCACTGGTGTGATTTAGGGGAAGCTTGTATGGTATGGTATATAAATACCGTCATTTATGGAAACATGACTACTTTAAGATTCTATTAGACGCACATACCTTTTTATACAAAAACATGTCATTAAGGAAATGCATGAGAAGTGGGTACTTATTAGTTTCTGATATGATTCTTCTAAAGTGACAATGTTCTTTCAAGAGCCGCCTTTTTTTGGCTATATGGAAGATATTTTTGTATGGAGGGTCCTCTCTATTCGGATCCGTATGATTCTGATGACCCTTTTGCGCATTACATTCAACCATTCACATATCTTTAGTTGGGATTCAATGTGAACACTAGTACATGGGACCTTAGCTTATGGATGATTTTTTTGAACTACTTCAACATTGAGACCAACAATTGTACACATGACCTTCGTTTAGTGACTAGATTCTTTGACTACTTTAGGAGACCACTCCTTGTACATGTGATCTTGGCTTATGGACAACCTTTTTAAACAACTTCAATGTTGTGGTTATCACTTGTACATGTGACCTTGGTGTCCTTCATTAGTTCAAAGCGTCATCAACACTCATACATGGAACCCTAGCTTATGCTGGTACATCATGGCTACAAGAGTTGAGGAAAACATTCCTTAAAAAGGGATGGGATGTTGGTATCCTGGTATAATAGAGACCTCTAGACCCCATTCAAATTAATAATAAAATAAGTATGATGACCAATTAAAATGATGTTAACTAAGTTACACTCATTTACTAATTAACACAAGCAAATGTAATCTAACCCATTAAAAAATTACTAAATAATTAATATTTAGTTATGATTAAAAATATTTTAATTAAAAAATTATATCTTGCTTTTATTAATCTCTTTTTAACTACTTAATGAATTTAAAATTAAAATAAATATACATAAATAATGTTTAAATAAAGTTTAACCCAATACTTCATCTTTTTATCCTTTAATATCATTTCCACACTCTTCATTATTATCCTTGCGGCTAGGCATAATATTGCATTAGATTTTTTGTCAAACCATATTAGTTTGGCTCTAACCAAAAATTTAATGCAATATTTTTTGTAGTTTAACATTGGAGAATAATTTATTTATTTTTTTAAATAATTTAATTTATTTATAATCAATTTGATTGGCTATTAAATTGAACATGTTATTGCCTAGTACTTTAAAATTTGTATGTTGATTAAAAACCAAAAATACAAAAATCCAACCATACCAATTATATTAATATTATAGTAATAATGATCCAATCACTTAACCTCACTTAAAAACAACCCACAACCTAACGTGACATGTAAATATGCCAAAACAGATTTTGGAATTGGTTCAGCCTGCAAACCCTATGAAAACCGGAGCAAAAAATTAGGCTACCAAGGAATTGGTTCAACCTGCAAACCCCATGAAAACCAAAACAATAAAATAGGCTACGAAATCAGTACTTAAAGGTTACCCGAACTGCTAAGTGTGAAACCCAGAAAACTATGATGGAAAAAGATACTTAGCACAGTTTTTCTGTTAATTGTGTAGTCTAATGAGGTGGAGGAGTTGTTTGGAAAGTTGTGGAAATTCTAGGCATATTTAGAAAAAATTCGGCAAGGGTTTTTGTAAATCCACACAATTTTTTGAAATTTTTTTACCCAAATTTCAACCACTTTTAACCGTCTGAACATTCCTCACATTCCTCCACCTCGTTAGGGGACTCCGAAATTAATAACTATCTAACCTATCATTTCATGCCGTGTCGGTGAACATGAATTTAATGTTTCATGCCGTGACAGTGAACAGGTATTTAATGCAAGTTAAAAAAAATCCATAAATGCATTTCACATTTTCTATGGCATAGATGTGTTAGTGCAATATACCTTTCCAAATAATTTAATTCGTGCAATATACTTTTCTAAAGAATTTAATAGCCCTGACCCAAGTTACAACTAAAAAGGAATTTGCGGTCACACTTGTACAAATCCCAATAGTGGGGCTCAGAAAGATTTATTATTTAATCAATATCATTAATATCATTGTTAACTCCGTAAATATATTTAAATTTAAATTTAAATGTTATATTTATTTTTTAAGACATATTTTAGGCGATAATTACATTAAAAATTATTTGCAGAACTAATAAGATGATATAGTAATTTATTTTTATAATAAATTTATTTAATAAACAATTTTCACATTTTCATATTAATTAGGCAGTGAGTTTAAAATAAACACTTAAATTCTAAATGAAGGTGGTTAACACCATAATCTAGAGCATGAGGGGCCTTTTACATTTGATTCAACAATAACCTTGTAGAGGAGGCCTTTTACATTTGATTCAACAATAACCTTGTAGAGGAAGTAACTTTGACTTGGTAATAATTTGTTTAAATAATTAAATCATTTTTTATTTATAAGTGGGGTATACCATTTCAATTTTAATTAATTATTATTAATATATTTTAAATTTTATAATAAATTTATTAAATATTCAATTTTATTTTTTTTCAATAAGTTTTAAATAAATACCTTAATTATATGTTAACAAAGCATATTGAAATTTTATTAAAACAAATTAGGGATCAAATTGATTTTCATACACAGTGAGTTTTTTTGTAATGGCATGTTTCGAAATTGATGGATTAAATTTTTTGGTTGGGGCCTTTCAAACCAAGTGTGGTTCATCATTAAGACCATGAAGAGGCAGACCATGACAAAGGCTTAAATAGAAAGCAATGTAGAGATATAATTTCAAGTAACGACTATATTTGAACAATAATGTTTAAATTATAATATTAATTTATTAATATATTAAAAACAAATAGTATTAAGTCATGGCTATATTAAAAGGCTAGTTTTTTTTTTTTTTTTTAATTAGGTAACCACTATATTAAATAGCCAGTTTTTGAAAAATAATATTTAAATTAATTTTTTAAACCCAAATATTACTAGTTCTTCAAAAATAATATTTAAATAATATTATTACTTTATTACTTTATTAAAATATTAATATGTAACAACTATATTAAAAGGCTAACTTTTGAAAAATAATATTTAAATTAATTTATTAAAACCAAATATTACTATTTTTTGAAAAATAATATTTAAACTGTGATATTAGATTATTAATTTATTAAAAACAAATATTAATTAATAAGTTAAAATACTATTTTTTTAATATTTTATTTTAACTATATAGAGATTAATTTTTTTGTATATTTATAAATTTTTAATTAAAAATAATATTATATATTATTATTACTAATTAATTAAATAAATTATTATATTTTTTAAAAATATTTTTAATAAATTATTTTCTTACTTAATTAATTAAATTAAAAATTTGAAATTATCTTATTTTCTCACACCAACTAAAATAAATATTTTTAAAATTATTCTTTTACATAATTATCATTAATTGAATTTATTTATTTAAAACAATAATATAAATAAAATACAATAAAAAATCAATCTTCCTCTTATCTCTTTGCAATATGTATTATTATTATTTTTTTAATTCAAATTTTAATTTTATGGTTATAATGAGATATTTTGTGAACAGTCATCTCTTTTGTGTTAATTAATGTAACTTCAAACATTAACAATTTTGCATTTTTAAATTCATTTTTATCTTTTCACATTTACATAAGATAATTATAAATTAACATACAAATCATCAAATAATAAATGACATAATCTGAACGTTATCTATCTTATAGGAGTATATTTCAAAACAATTTGGTTGTCGTGTAATTTTGAATACCATGATTCAGTTTTCAACCAATGCAATATAAGTGTGCCTTTCCATTGTCAAACATGAGTCTCAAAGATAAATTATCTCTTTTGTGTTAATTAATGTAACTTCAAACATTAACAATTTTGCATTTTTAAATTCATTTTTATCTTTTCACATTTACATAAGATAATTATAAATTAACATACAAATCATCAAATAATAAATGACATAATCTGAAAATTAACAAATAACGTTATCTATCTTATAGGAGTATATTTCAAAACAATTTGGTTGTCGTGTAATTTTGAATACCATGATTCAGTTTTCAACCAATGCAATATAAGTGTGCCTTTCCATTGTCAAACATGAGTCTCAAAGATACATTTTACCACTGCATTTACAAAGCATAGTAACTAGTTCTTCTAATATATTGATAGTTTCATTATATATTTTACTGAGCTACAAAGACAAGCAACTACATTCTATGGGGCATTGAACCGTACCCTTCTATGTTTGATGAAAATCAAAATGCTGCCCTTTTGTCTAAGTCACTGAGGACGAATTACTGGCGACGATGAAATCCTTCCAGAAAGACAAATGCTCGGGGCCGGACAGGTGGTCTATCAACTTCTTTATTCATTTCTTTGACTTGTTTAAGGATGATATTTTAAAAATGGTTGAGGATTCAAGATTAAATGGTAATATTTGTCATCGAATTACCTCCACTTATATTGCTCTGATTCCTAAGAAGATACATTCTACATCCTTATCTGATTATCGACCAATTTCTTTATGTAACGTTCTATACAAGACAATCTCAAAAATCATTACTATCAGAATAAGGAATGTATTATCTATGCATCTATCCTCGGAACAACACGGTTTTCTCAAGGATAGGAACATCTTGGACGCGGTGACCCTTACTCAAGAATCACTTCATTCTATACATACTAGGAAACTAGATGTTGTTATATTAAAAATAGATCTAAAAAAGGCGTATGACAACATGGACTGGGGCTTTATCAGATGTCTTCTAGCGAAGGTTGGACTTGATTACAGGTGTTCTAGATGGATCATGGCGTGCGTGGAGGAGGTAAATTATGTTGTCTTGATCAACGAATATCCTACTCCTTTTTTTAAAGCAGCTAGAGGGCTTAGGCAAGGATGTTCCTTGTCTCCACTCCTGTTCATCTTAGTAATGGATTCTCTCAGCCTCCATATCAAGAGGGTGATTCAAAAAAATCTCTGTCGGCCTCTTCCTATATGCAGAGGGATATTCTTATCCCATAACTTGTCCGTCGATGATATTCTCATAACTGCAATTTTGTGCAGAGCAACCAGGATGTGCTTACATGAGATCTTGGTAAGATTCCAATGCACCACTGGCATGTTTATTAACGAAGGGAAATCTTCATTTCATGTTGAAGACATAAACGGGGTTCTGATTCCTTTCCTTACTCAACTTTTCAACATCAGAGCTATTCCACTTCAGAATGGGCTCAAATATTTGGGTTTCAATATGAAAGCAGTTGGATATAGAGTGGTAGACTGGTCTTGGATTGCAGACCGTTTTTACAAGAAAATTGCATCATGGGAATATATATGTTTATCTAAAGGAGGGCGCATGATCCTGACTCAAACTGTTCTTGTTCAAACAATGGTCTATTGGGTGTACCTGTACTATATTCCATCTGCTATAATTAACAATTTGAATAGGATGATTGTGAACTTTATTTGAAGATGCAACAAAGACCAGTATAAGTTCCACTTAACCAAACTTTCTATGCTGGCGCACCCAAAACATATGGGAGGTTGGGGCATATTAGATTTATCACATTTCAGGAAGGCACTGCTTTGCAAATCGATGTGGAAAGCATTAATGGGCGACTCGCTGTGGAGCTCGGCCATTCGCCAAATACATGGAAAACAAGGACATGTCTTATTGGATCAGGGAAAATCATATTGGATCCTCACTTGGATCTGCTATTTGGAGGGGCTTCAGGAAATTGGAACCATATTTCAGGCAAAATCTAATTTGGAAATTTCAGACTGGAGCTGAGATTATGATAGGAAGGGACGAATTTGCTGGAGGCGCTGGAAAAATAACTATATCTCCTCGTTTATTAAGATTGCTTCATAACAGGGGTATCTTTTTCTGGGCTAGCGCCATTCGAAAATGGGAAGGAGCCATCCCCATATGGAAAACAGCGAACGAATTGCAGCTCCGAGATGACATGGAGGTTCAATGGAATTCTATTGTGACAGCGTTGAGCGCTCACGAAATATATCACTCTGCGGATAAATATTTTCTCATATGGAAGGGTCTGGGGGGCTCCTCGACAGTACAGGTAAAATATATATATATGCAGCTTCTACTCTCTGAGGACAGCAATGTTGGAGACATCTTTCCCTTTCCTTTCTGGAAATCAGGATGCCCCACAAAGATCATTATCTTTGCATGGCTGGTGTATCACAATAGAAATCTCACTTGGGAAAATTTACAAAAACGAAATTGGCACGGGCCTGCCATATGCCCTCTATGCAGAAGTGACTCTGAAAACAATATGCATCTTTTTTTCACTTGCCCATAGGTGCAGCTTATCTGGCAGAATCTTGCTGGCCACTATGGTTTCACGCTATGCTCCTTCCCATCCATTACAGAAGCATTCAAAAGTTGTTGCTCCATGAAAAAAGAATGGTGGGCCATCCCATTATTGACCATTTGGGCCATTTGGAAGTGGAGAAATGGCAGGATCTTCAACTCAAAAAATGAATCTAACACTTCCGTAACTGCATCTATTATATCTCTATACAATGCCCTTGACTTTTCTGGACAGAACAGGAACAGGAAAAAAAGAAGTCAAATGGCATCAACGAATAGGAACAATATTGGAAGAAGATCCATAGCATCGGTGACCACAGTTTCTCCATGCGCATATTTCGATGGAGCTACTCAACATGGGATATGTGCATGTGGTGTATACATGAAAATCGCAGATGACCAGGCTATTGAAATTTATTGGAATGTTGGATTGGGGTCCAATAACAAAGCTGAGGCGGTGGCATTAGCGGGTCTTCTATCCTTTTGTAACTTTCTTGACATTCCGATTTTGCAAATCTATGGAGACTCAAGGATAATAACTAATCATGTTTTGTCAAAACACAACATAAGAAACATTCATCTTGTTGGATGGCTGGACATGATTGCAGCGATATGGAACAACAAGAAGGACTATACGATTTCACACATTGATAGGAACAAAAACAAAAAAGCTGATGCATTATCCAAAATGGGCCTAACTTCTTCCCATGGCGTTTGGAGGATGCAGATCAAAACGGACAACAACCGCTTCCAGATCTAGGACTTTTGTCTTCCAGGTATATAATTCTTAAGCTATGGAAAATTTTCTGGTATGTTTCCTACACGTGCTTATACAATGGCTTATGTCATAAGCGAAGGTATGCATATATAATTTCGCTGACATGGTAATCTTTTTGTTTTCCTATATCTGTTGATCATAAGTATCTAAATCTACTCAAACATTATGTTGTATATAAAGGACATCTTTCAAATGTTTTTGTTAATACTCTAGATGTGGCGTTGGCCCACACAACAACTTAAACAAATGGAAATATTATCCGAATATGTATGTTTATATTGAAATATAATAAAAATATACAGCTTTTTTTTCATGCTGAAAAAAAAACAGACAAACAACTATATAACACTTGTTTGAATTTTTGAAACATATGTAATAAAGTTTAACCCAATATTTCATCATTTTATTCTTTAATATCATTTCCACACTCTTCATTACTTGATTTTTAAAATAAATTATACACAAACATTATTAAAATTATTTTAAATTTAAAAACCATATCTTAGTTACCTCAATCTCTCTTTAATTAATTAATTAATTAATAAATTTAAAATTAAAATAAATATACATAAATAATAAATTAAACTTAAACCAATACTTCATCCTTTTATCCTTTAATATCATTTCCACATCATTTTCACACTCTTCATTATTTGATTTTTGAGACGACTTACACACAAACATGAAACGAATCGGATGCATATATGTAGCATATAATAATAAATTGATGTGACAGGGATATCTCACATCAGAGTTGGTTTCTCTAATCATATTGGGTATGTTTGGAATAATGGTCCGGACTGGAATTATAAGTTTGAAAGAAGGGATTGGAATAAACATAAAATAATCGTTATTAAAATCCATTATAATTCCATTTTGAGAACGATATATATGGTAATTGGAATAAACATATTCAAAAAATAATCTTTATTAAATCTTATTATATATATACACCTCACAATTGGTTTCTCGAATCGTATGCGGTTGGGTTTGGAATAACTTTTTCCAAAGTAACTCTGATCCGAATTTGAATAATTGTTATCGGAATTGGAATAATTGTCTTACAGGTAACTGTGAGGAAATCGATTGGACTAATCATTTTTGGAATTAAAATATTTATTCTAATTATGTCTCAGAAGTGATTAGTTTCATTCAATTATTGCTTTAAATTTTACAGATGAGAATTACTTTATGTTGAATAAAAATGGTCTCACAAATGTGCATGCTTTTCTAAGAAGACATTTAAACTATAGATAATTGTTTCTCCAAAAAGAAGTTTTTGCGTTAGTAATATTTTGTAGGATTAAAAAAAGTTTTTGCGTTAGTAATATTTTGTAGGATTTTTTGCAGTTACCGATTCACTATGTGATTAAAAAAAAAATTTTGTAAGACTTTTCATTATATTTCTATGCATATATATTTATTTTATATGGCAATTATGTACTCAAAGTGTGATGGTGTTTGCATTTAGTTTTGTTGTAGTTATTTTGTAGAATAATATTTGTATCAATTTTTGTATGGTTAATATGGCCTTTTTTTCTGGAGAGATTCTGGTGGATCTTCATATTTGAACATGCTTGTCATGTATGTGCAAAGTATAATTCCATAAAAAAGATAATTGTTTTTCCATACAAAACATAAAATTTGTCTTTTACAAATGTCTTATACAATGACAACATCTTATAGATATATAGATGATTTTTTCTAGTCTCTTTGAGTGGTTAGCACAATGGGATGTTATTCCCTGTACCTGGTTTCAAATCTCACAAGTGATTACTCTAATGAGTCACCCATTGTTGTGACCTCGCCTAGATTACTCCAACTAGTTACCCATTCAGCATAACATCATTTACATTCATATTGTGAGTAGAGCTAAAAAATCAACTAGAGTCATAATATTAACATCAATTACATTGATACTCTTTGAGTAGAGGTAAAAAATCTATAACTAGTAGATGCATTATGACAATTCTAGTGACATGGAGATGCTAATGAAGGATTATGACAGCTCTAGTGTCATGAAGAGATTGTTTTACCAGAAACAGAGCAAGGACACTATCCTATTTCAGATATAACATAATTACAAGATGCTAGATCTTAGACTTTTGTGATCTATATTGATAATAAAATGGTTTTTGTGATTAATCACATCCCTTTGTCATGAGGATGAACCACATTAAATAGTTTGAAAGATGGACCAAACGTGAACCAAATCTTCATAATGTGATTAATTTGAAAAACAATCTTGTTCCAATAAAAAAGTGATTTCACTATAGAAAAAACTATATTAAAATTAAAAAACAAAAAATACTTTTTCCTTCCAACATTCATACAGAAACTCACTCAACTATATAAAAAGAAAAAACAAAATATTCCAATCCAACTAAAAGCAGACATAATATTCCAATCCTAAAGACATAATATTCCAATCCATCAAAATACAAAGTCCAACTCTACTCCCCTTCCCTAAACCTTTTGTTCTAATCCACTCCTAAGTTCAACACCTACTTCGCTTCTCCCTATCTTTTGTTCCAATCGAGTCCCTGTCCCCTCTCCCTTCTGTTTGATTGATTGTGCACAACATTCATGCGATCAGCATCTCCATCGTTTCTGTAATTTTACAGATTTCCCCACTTCCCTCCGCTTCCGTTTGGTTGACTGTGCACAACATTCTCCCTCGTTTCTGTAATTTTACAGATTTCCCCACTTCTGCGTTATGGCACCACCAAGCACCACCATTGATGTCGCCATCAAAGAGATGCGGGGTGTTCAAGAATCGGACGAAAACCTCTACCTTCTGAATGTGAAAAGCTTTGAGTTCAGGCGTGTGGAGGAGCATTTAGGGCACATTCGCAAGAAATTCCAAGATCAGCAGAACAAGCTCCCCGAGCCCTTCGAAAAATGTTTGGAAACGTTGAAGGATAGTGTCGAAAAGGCGAAACTTCTCATCAATCGCTCCAAACAACGGTCAGGATTGTTCTGTTGCTGCTTCGGCTCCAATACCGACCTCGCCGACGAAACAATGGAATGGAAGAGAAATTTTGATGACATCTATCAACAGCTTCAATCTCTTTCAGCGGTAGCCGCCGAAATAGGGGTTGAGGAGCCCGAACGGCCTCCAAAGCTTAAAAGTGAGCAGACTGATCGACAGATGGCGAAGTCAGCAGGGTCTCCAGAAGTGAAGAGCGACCACACTCAACAGACGGCCGAGGACACAGGGCCCCGAGAGCCGAAGAGCGACCGAACTCGAGAGGCTGCGGAGTCCGCACTGCCTTCAGAGCTCAGAAAAGACGGCACTGGTCGACAAAGTACGGAGTCAGCACGGTCTCCAGAAGTGAAGAGCGACCACAGTCGACAGATTGCGGAGTCCGCAAGGCCTTCGGAGTTGAAAAGCGACCATACTCGTCACATTGTGGAGTCTGCGCGGCCTCCAGATTTAAAAAACGATGCTTCTGCATGGTCTCCAGAGCTGAAAAGCGACGCCTATGTCGACCGTCAACAGATTGTAGAGTCCATCAAGAAAGATCCACAAAAATTGAAGGATCGGCACTTTTAGTTTTAGATGTGTCCATTGCTTCGGGTAGTTTGTGTATAATTCTTCCCGGAAGTTTATAGTTTTTAAGACAACAGAGTTTTAAAATTCAGAAATGCTTAAATTAAATATTTATCTAGTCTTATGTTTTTATTTTATACTGAGAGGCATCCTATATTCAATTCAATTAATTTGTTAATATCTTAATTATGTTATTTACTATTTAACAGGTATTTGATAGAATTATATGTGATTTTCAACAATTTCACTTTTGTCTTATTTTATTTACTTGTGAAGATCATATTTATTTTTATTTTTTTTTTTTTTTTTTTTTTTTTTTTTTTTTTTTTTATCTAGTCTTATGTTTTTATTTTATACTGAGAGGCATCCTATATTCAATTCAATTAATTTGTTAATATCTTAATTATGTTATTTACTATTTAACAGGTATTTGATAGAATTATATGTGATTTTCAACAATTTCACTTTTGTCTTATTTTATTTACTTGTGAAGATCATATTTTTATTTTTTATTTATTTATTTTTTTTTTTTTATAGGTAATCGAGTTTTTTTTTTTTAATTTTAGGTAATCAAATTTATTATAACTATAAATTTGAGTTGTGAAATATATATATATATAAAAACTGTGATTCATAAAAATTAAATATTAGAAAATTTGTAGTTTTTAATATGATTTTTTAGAAGTTTTTCTTATTGAAATCACAAGCTTGATGGGTATCCCTGCACCATTGAAGTGCCCTAGAGGTTAGTTAAAAAACCAGTTTAAATAAAACAAATCAAGATTTCACCTCAAATTTTTCTGCCTCATTAGTTTGAAAAGTTGCACTAAAGACAATTCCTTAGAAAAATAAAAGCTAGCCGAGAGAGATTATATCATATAAATCAATTACATATATAAGAATTAGATTCCTTAGAAAAATAGAAGCGAGCCTAGAGAGATTATATCATATCAGTTACATATATAAGCATTAGATCGCCGACTTCTAGATGATAAGATAAGAACAAGGTAGATACCACTGACACATAGGGAAATAACAACTTCTAAATTGACTCCTTCGGATTCACAATTACAACTCATACACATGGGAAACAACCATATCTAAAACAACACTTTGGAATGCTCATTAACAACTTGTAATACACATAGAACACATGACATAAAAACATTACTTCCAACATATAAAAAATTTCCAAACATACACTTCGATCCTACACTTCGATCCTCAACAATTGAATTCTGGTTTTCCCAAAAGCGCCAAAAAGTTGAATTCCTGCTTTCGATCTTGATAATTCGGTTGAACAAGACACTGGTCTTAATCTGAAGCTTAAAACTATTATAGATTTAATGTTATGGCAAAGAGAATTATTTTCATGAAGTTCTCTTTCTGGTATTAGAAACAGTTCTGACTTTTTAATATGCATGGCTACTATTAGAAACAGTTCTGACTTTTAAAATGCATGGCTACACTAGATAAATATTCACTTGGTTTTGGATGAAGTATTAGTATATTTTGATACTGATGGATAGACATTATGAACTTCTTATATGATCAGACGTATATGTACTGGTTTTTATCATTAATATATATGAGTAGTTTTTTTCTTCTGGAAAGAAGAAACTTAACTGTACTAAAATCCGTTGTCCATGAGTTAAGTCATACCCGGGAATAGGTTATAGGAATAGGTTATAGCAGTGCAATAGGGGAAATGCATTCCACTAAATCCCTATTAGCCACACATACAAATACTCAGAATGAAGTGCAAGCTCTTTTTCCCCACTGAATCATATCTAAATATCTTATATTCAAATTTCATGTTTTTGAAGGTTGTAACTGGTTCTTCAATTGTCAGAATTTTTAATATAAAATTAATCTTGAATATTGTTTCAAGTTTTGAATAAGTTCTCTAGATGACCATTATGGCTAAAAATTAGAAAAACGGCAGTTAAAAACATATTTTATATTTTTTTGGGCCGCAAACCTATACTATGATTTTTTTTAATAATATAAACTTTTTCAATATTAAAAAATCATAGGTTAAATTTTGTTAAAATTTTAAAAATAAAAAATGGTTATTTAAAAAATATTAAAGTTGAAATATTTATTATTTTAAATTAAATTTAAAAAAATATAAAATAATAAATTAAGAATTTTGCTGAAGCTTGAATTTAAAAAAGATTATTCATAAAAATATTTTAAATAAAAATTATATTATTTTTTTAAATCATTTTTCAATTATTATTATTTTGATGTAAATGAAATCTTTTGGAATGTTGTGTGTTATTATTAGTATGTCTAATCACTAAACACTTTAAGGACATTAATTTTTTCACTTTAAGGACATTAATTTTTTCTTATAGTGTATTTTTTTTAATATTATAGTTTTTTATTTTCCATTTTTATTTTACATACCATAATAAGTTGTAAATTGTAAACGTTACTGGGTGCAATGAATATAGATCCACTTTTATCTCCAATGCAAAGAAACTTCAAATTTCTTGAGATGTAAACTTCTTTTAAAGTGAAAAGAGATTTAATCCCTCTCCACACTTGATAGATACAAAACTAAGAAGATCTAGGGTGATCTACTTATTAATTATAATTATAATTATTAATTTTATGTTTTTTATTTGTATGTAATTTTAACGAATCAAAATATTTTGTTGATAATTATAATTATTTGATTGCAAATGGATTTTCACTCCTTAATTCAATATTTCATTGTTTATTTTGTGGACTTTGAGAATGTCCACTCCAAGCTATTCCAATCCCTTGAACAACCAAGCTAATGTTACTGTGCTATTGGGAATAAAATATTTTTCTACTAAATTTTATTATCGTTGTTTTTAATGGATGATAATTAAATCATAGTCTAGAGAGCCCACAAATTAGTCTCCAAAATAATGGAAATTCTGGTAAGATTATGACAAAATCCAACATAATTGTTTGAAAATATGGGTTTTAGTTATCAAACTTCAGGATTTTGGGTACCCCACGGTTATGGATGATGCTAGATAAAATTACCCTGAAAAATAATGGAAATTCTGGTAAAATTATGTCAAAATCCACTATAATGTTTTGAAATCAAACTTCAAGATTTTGGGTACACAAAATTCTTGATAGTGCTGAATAAATTTCAACTAACTAAAAATTATTCAAACACTCTAATTTTCTAGTTTTTCTCATTTTTTTTATTAAATCCTCGTGAGAAATCTGCCCTAATGTTATTGTGCTATTGAGAATAAAATATTTCTACTAAATTTTATTATCGTTGCTTTTAATGGATGATAAACGTTATTGTGCTATTGGGAATAAAATATTTCTACTAAATTTTATTATCATCGATGCTTTTAATGGATGATAATTAAAGCATAGTCTAAACCGCCCACAAAGTAGTCTCCAAAATAATGGAAATTCGGGTAAGATTATGACAAAATCCAACATAATTTTTTGAAAATATGGGTTTTAGCTATCAAACTTCAGGGTTTTGGGTGCTCCAGGTTTCTGGATGGCGCTGGATAAAATTAATCTGAAAAATAATGGAAATTACAGTAAGATTATGACAAAATCCAATATAATTTTTTGAAACTATGAATTTTAACTATCAAACTTCAAAATTTTGGGTGCCCCAAAATTCTTGATAGTGCTGAATAAATTTCAACCAACAAAAAATTTATTCAAACACTTTAATTTTCTAATTTTTTTTTTATTAAATTCCGATGAGAAATCTGCCCTCCAAACAAACAATAGACAACCCGTAATTAATACATATTAATTAAATAAAAATTTATGTCATTAAACTGAAATGGTACCTATTTCTCTTTAAATAAGATATGACAGTTTACATCAAACGAGGCCAGGACTTGTAGAGAGGAAATGCATTATATTTGATTTATTGAATTATGTTATTAAATTTTTATATTTAATATTAAAAACGGTATTAAATTATGTTATTAAATATTAAAAACGGCAGCCTGTTTTCATATTTACAATTAAAAAGTGGTGAAGTTCAAGCCGTTTGTGACAGCGTTGCAATCGCGAGTCAACAGATTGTAGAGTGCACGCAGAAGGATATTCCCATAGTTTTTATTCCAGCCTGGAAATTTTGTGTATAATTCTTCCCGAATGTTTATAGTTTTCAATACCGGGGAGTTTTAAAATTCGGAAATATTAAATTAATATTTATATCAGTTTAGTTTTTTTTAATAAAACAATTCGTTTATATTCATCTCAGTGGAATGTTTTCAGTTGTGGGGCTGCAGCGTCAATGGTAGTGAAATATTCTTTATTTTCGATGCACGTTAGTTTTTATCTCGTGAGAAATTTTATCTTCAATCTCTCTTAAAATCTGGATTAATAATTTCATTGAAATCTTAAAATTTGGATTAATAACTTCATTGAAATTTATACAACTTAATGAATTTATAATTAACTTAGATTTATCTTAATCATCGATGATTTATAAGCGCTGAGACATCAAATCTTTCGAGGTGCAAACTTTTTTTTGAGTTCAAAATTTGAAGAAAAGTTTGCACTTCCAAAAATTCCCCTGAGACATCGAATCTTTCGAGGTGCAAACTTTTTTTTGAGTTCAAAATTTGAAGAAAAGTTTACACTTCCAAAAATTTGATTCCTCTCGGTGCTTGATAAATCCCAGGTTAAGATGGATCTAGGCTAATTTGTTGAACATATAATTATTTTGATAATTATGCTAAATATGTCTAATATTAATTTGGTCAATTTAACTTTAACTTTGCTTAATTACCTGAGTTTGTTGAGATGGGAAAGACTATTAATAATTTGAATGATGAAAAATAATGAAATAAAAAATTTTAAGTGCAAAGTGACAATGTAACAATGCCGAATGATAGAAAATGTGAATAATAAGAATACACAATCTTCATTGCGATCAATATAAAACTATTTTCTTCTACTATTCTTATTCTCATACTTATTAGTTATCTTCTATTACCTTGTTTTAATGCAAAATGATTAATTATGTTGAATGATGGAAAATGGGAATAATAAGAATGTATTCAATTACAAATAGTTATGATGGAAAATGAGAATAATAAGGATGTAGTCAATTACAAATAGTTTTCAATTTTAAAAAGAAGACATTTCAGGTAAGTGAACATTTTATTTGGGATGAAAATTCAAGTATTGTATTTATGGTTGAATTACTGTAACAAAGAAGTCAATTCACATCATGAATGATGTTTATGTGCACACGCTAAGAGAGAGTTTGTATGTTTTGGGGGTGAGATAGAGGTATAGATGGGTGGGCGGGGGAGAGCGAAGAAGAGAGAGGCAAAGATATGGAGGGAGAAAGAGATATAGATATGGAGAGAGAAGTGTTAGAGAGAGAGAAGGGGAAGAGACACAGAGGGAGTGGAAAAGCGAGGGGGAGAGAGATAGATAGATAGATAGATATTTTGGGGGTGAGATAAAGAGATAAAGGAGAGATAGTGGGAGATAGAGATATAGATGGAGGGGGAAAATATATGCTTACACTAAAATCACTACACACTATTAATTTAATTACTTTGAAATTAATCTACATCATACATCTAGTTGCATCAAATCAGAAATCAACATCTACACTTAAATCAATGCATCTAATGCAAACAATCAAATAGGATTAGAAATCAACATCTACACTAAAATCAATGCATCTAGTGCAAACAATAAAATATAATTAGAAATTAACATCTACACTAAAATCAATGTATCTAGTGCAAGCAATCAAACATGATTAGAAATCAATATCTATATTGAAACCGATGCATCTAATGCAAGCAATCAAATAGGTATAGAAATCAACATCTACACTGAAATCAATGCAGCCAGTGTAAGGTATTAAATAAGATTAGAAATTGACATATACACTAAAATCAATCCATCGAGTGCAAACGACCATATAGGATTATAAATCAATATCTACACTAAAACCAATGCATCCAGTGCAAGCAATCAAATAGGAGTAGAAATCAATATCTACACTGAAATCAATGCATCTATTATAAGGTAAATAGGATTAGAAATCGACGTCTACACTAAAATAAATGTATCTAGAGCAAGCAATAAAATACAATTAGAAACCAATATCTACATTGAAACCAATGCATGTAGTGCAAGCAAGCAAATAGGAGTAGAAATCAATACATCTATTTTAGTGACAAACCAAAATATTCATGACTTTCTAGATCTAACTTCTATCTCTGTATTTGTTCCTATGTGTCTTTTGCTTCTTCCCTCTCTCTCTCCACCTTCCATTCTGTGTCTATCTCCTCCTTCTATACTTCCCTCTCCCCCTCCCTCTCTCCCCCTCCCTCTCTCTCCCCGTCTCTTTCTCTCCACCTATCTCCCTTTCTCTATCTTTCTCTTTTTCCCTCTATCCCCCTTGCCATCCATATCTATACCTACCTCCATCTCTCCTTATTTGTCTCTCTATCTCAACCCCCTAAACACATCTCTCTCTCTCTCTCTCTCTCTCGCTATATATATATATATATATATATCTTGCTCCCTCCCTTTATGTGTCCCTCTTCTTCCCTCTTTCCCCCTCCATCTATATCTCTATCTCTCTCTGTCTCTCCTTTATCGCTCTATATCAGCCCGCATACACACCCTCTCTCCATATATATATATATATATATATATATATATGTATGTATCTTTCCCTCTCCCTCTTCCTCTCTATCTCTTCCTCTTCTCTCTCTCTCTCTACCCTCTCCATCTATATCTCTATCTCAACCTCCAAGCATACACACTCCCTCTCCATATCTATCTATTTATCTCTCTCTCCCTCCCTCTTCCTCTCTCTCTTTCTCTCTCCATATATATCTCTCTTCCTCTATCCCTCTCTTTGCCTCTCTTTTCTGCCCTATATCTCCCCTCCATCTATATATCTATCTCCCCTTGTCTCTCCTTCCCACCCCCAAAACATACACTCTCTCTCCATATGTATATATCTCTCTCTCCCTCCCTCTTCCTCTCTCTCTCTCTCTCTTCCCTCTTTCTCTTCTCTCTCCCTCATTGTCTTGCCATCTATCCCTTTTCACTCCATCTCCCTATCAACATTTCTCTCTCTATGTCTTTATCCCCCTTCCAACTCCATCCCCTCCCCCGCGCCCCTCTCCGCCCCCTTTTTATCCTCTCTCTCTTCCTTCCCCTCTTTCCCTTTCTCTCCCACCTCCCTTTGTCTTTACCCCCATCACATAGGCTCTCTCTCTCCACCCTCCAACTATGTCACTATCTACCTCTCTCTTTCCTTCTCACTCTCTCCCTCTCTCCCCCCTCAATATCTATGTCTCCGTGTCTCTCTCTTCCCCTTATTTACCTATCTTCATCCTCTCATTTTATCTCCCTCCCCTCGCCTCCTCTCTCCCTCATTCCATATTCATATATTCCTTATCACCCCCTCTTCCTCTCCACCTCTATCTCTCAATGTATTTATTCTATTGGCATTATGATACTAGTGTTGTCCTTGATGGAAACTCACTCACACGTCAGTTCAATTTTGATCAAAGGCAATTCACAGTATAATAGGTATATTCAAAGGTAGCAGGGCATTGGTACAGAAAAACGGGAAGATGGAACTACGGTCTACTGATCATAATAAATAAGTTGAAGAAAATGATGATGTAAAGTAGTTTACGAAGTATACACAAGTCCATTTAGTCAAAATAGTGTATACACACCAGTCCACAGAACAAAACGAGTGTATACGTATACACACTCTCTCACAAGAGGAAAAGCACATACAGGTTAGAAAATCAAGGAATTTCAAGAGTAGAGAATACCAGGGGTCAATACCATGGTATTAGCCCACAATATTGATCATAGTAATGATTATTTGATCTTGTTCAAGAATACCACGGGTCCTAAGTGGTTTTGGTTCGAGGTATTGAGAAAGGCCAAAAACTATATAAGGAGGAGAAGATCATAAGGCCAAGGTGTGTAAGTGAAAGGGTTTCTAAGGAATACTTCTATCTAAAGTGTATTTTATGTTGCAGGGGCTATGTTTGTGATTTGATCTGAAATATTTTGTGCACCTTGAATTCAATGTTGGATTAGGATCATGAAAATTGAAACGACCTATCATTGAATGATCTGATATTGGTTGGGCTAGATCTGATTATGTACACCTGTTTTATTCTTTAAATTTCATGATCTAGTTTTGTTTGAAGTTTGAAATTGTACCGAAGTTATGAGTTAATATTTACAGATTTATGTGCTGGTTTGTCTTGGTAAAAGCACGTGTACACGTAGGTTCTACTCTTCCAAGTAGCGTATACAAAAGAAAAGCCTTTTCTTTAGATCTTGTTGATCTATCTGATTAGTTTTGTTGTTTTACTGTTGTCTGACAATGAAGTCTTCTTATATCTAAATGTAAACTGAATGCATAAGGAGTTTGGTATCTGATTGATTGATTGTATAAGTGATAAGGGTGATCTTTGCTGATGCCTGTGTAAAGCTCTGTAAATTGACAGTAGATGTTCAGTATACTACTCGTTGGTACATACTTGATACAGAAGTTTTATGTTTCATTAGTTTTGAAGGTATATGCAGGTTTGATTAAAGCAAGTAGCGTATACCTGCAGGTTGGGTTCAGTAAAGTAACGTATACATTTTGTTGCATGTTTTTTGAGGTCACAACTGGTTCTAAATGATGATGTAGTTTTCTTGGTTTAGCACATTGTTCTGGTGACAATGATCTGATTGTTCAGATTAACTAAATATTGGTTGATGCAGTTTAAGTTTCAAAGCTTCTTATGGGTCCAGTATGAAAATTTGATGAAACGATGCAGGGAAAATTTTAAGAACCCTCCCTAAATTTACATGTATAATAAATGAGCGAATCTCCATGGTATATAGGAAAAATGGAAGACGATTTTATCAATAATATGATATGTATATATAATTGTTTGGCGAATCTCTCACCAGGCATGGCGAATATTTTACTCAATTATAAAATCTTGTGTTTATTGAATACAGAAATGAAATCATTCTTTAAAATATCTTTTGAAATCAAAATTACCAAAATTACATATCGATAACCTAGTAGGTGTAGGATAAAATTCACCCGTGCCATTCACAGAAAGCATGAGAAAAAAACCTAATACTATATATAAAACCAAGAAAAATTCAAATTCATCACTTCTAGGGAACTTGTAACCACCCTTCCAATACACAAGTATGTTCCTGTTTGAAATTAGAAAAATAACCCAAATTACAATCTGTTTACTCCAACGTATGTTGGAAAGTTATAGAAGGATGACTAGTGCAATCAATCCATTCCTTTTAGCTCTGGATTTGTTTTAGTTTAAAACAGAAGTATACAAATATACTTGTCTAATGTCTATGCTTTAACCATTCACCTTAAGATTTTTTTACAATATAATTTTCAAAGTCTATTTAATATCTTCATTATCATAAAAACCAACCTATATCCATCTTAACTCCACATCTACCACTCTTAGGGGGATGAAATATATTTATCCCTCTGAGCACTTGGTAGACCCAGAATTAAGATGGATCTAAGATGATAGAATTTCCATTTTAAATAGTCTATGCGCACATGAATACCATGGTATTACCATGGGTCAATACCATGGGTTATCATAAACCTGGAGCTTAAAAATTACTATTAGTAATTTATAAAAATTAATAAAAATAATAGTTGATTTTTATTTTATTTTTTATTTTAACCAAGCTAAAATGTTTAACATACATTAAATTACAACATCCATTTTTACTCTTGATCGGATCAAATATTTTTTCACTCTATGCTAGTTTGCATATCATGATATTTGATACCTCTCGAGGGTTAGTAGATCCATAGTAAAGATGGATCTATGCTGGTTTAATTCCCCCTTTTAAGTAGGCTACATTCCAGGTGAATACCATGGGTCAATACCATGTGCCATTTTGGTGAATACCATAGGTCAATACCATGAGCCATTTTTATTTTTATTAATACTAATATTAGGGTTAATAATGTTTTTTTTGCATGGTATTAATAACAATCTAGTCCATGGTATTTGTCCCATAGTATTTTGCCCATAGGTTTCACCTAAATATAACACATTTTTTGAGTGTTCGTAAATATAAGGTGACTTATGGAGTAAATATAAAAAAATATTTTATTTGTTTACCATACCTCTCGTTTATTTATATTTTTATTAATTTACCATACCTGTTTTACAAATATGGTATTTGGCCCATAGGATTCACTTAAATAAAACCTCTTTCTTGAGCCTTCATAAATAGAACGAGGGTTATGGACTCAATATAAAAAGAGGTTTTATTTGTTTACCATGCGTCTAGTTTATTTATATTTTTATTTATTTACCATACCTTTTGAGTAAGTATAAAAATACGTTTTATTTATTTACCATACATCCACTTTACTTATATTTTTATTTGTTTACACCCTTGCATGTATATAAGGTGACTTATGGAGTAAATATAAAAAATGTTTTATTTATTTACCATACTTCTCATTCATTTATATTTTTATTAATTTACCATACCTCTTTTATAAATATGGTATTTGGGCCTTTGGCCCATAGGATTCACTCAAATAAAACCTATTCTTGAAAATGGGCAAATGGATTCACTTAAATAAAACCTATTCTTGAAAATGGGCGAACGGAAGGTTGTAACTCCTAATTTCAAGGGCTAAATTTACCTTTTTCACCCTCTCCCTTAAAAGAAGGTGGGCTATTTGAGGTGATTTTTAAAAATGTACTATGATACAAAATAATCGCCCACTAAAAATTTAAAACCCCTTAATTTCGCCAAAGGGCGAACATTCGCCCCTAAAATCACCCCTAAAATGATGCCTTCATGTGTACTAGGAGCATCTAGTCTAAAAATTTATGAAACATGGTCCTTGGAGGAAGAGAGAAAGTCGTAGCCTTCTGTAGGCTAGTGCCTATGTACTAGTAAACACATTAGCTAGTACAAGAGCTAGGGGGTTGCAGCTCCCTTCTGATAGAAGCTAGAAAACGAGAAAAGGTTGTAGCCTTCTACAAGTGGGTGCCTACATATTGGTATGAGCTTGCACCAGTACAAGATTGTAAACATATTTTCTTATTATTAAAAAAAAGACAGAGACAAAAGCAGTAGGTGGCTTTCACCCACATTGGGTTTCCACCTTAAATTCTAGTGTTCATGTGTGTTGCTTATGTGTGATGGTTTATTCTGTTTTTACTGCACTATTTAATAAGTTACTGATGCAGTGGTTAAATATCAAAACATGATAAATTGACTAAATCACAAGTTCTTTAGGTATACGCCAATTTCTCTAATCACAGTTGTGTGTACACGCTAGTTCACTTCACATAAGTAGCGTATATAAATCTGTTTGGGAAGTGAAAAATTATTGATCTAGTAATACTGATTCACCCTCACTCTCAGTATTATTTCCAACAATTGGTATCAAAGTAGGTCCTTCAGAAGAAGCTTGATCGCTTCAAGGAAGATCTTTCAAGATGAATAATCACGAAGGCATGGGATCTAACATACCACCAACCTTCAATTGGAGCAACTTGGTATATTGGAAAATAAGAACCAAAGCTTATCTACAATCACTTGGAGCCGATATTTGGGAAATTGTGGAAGGAGGATATCAATTTCCTGCAGCAATTCCTATATACTATGCAGGTAAGAAGTTATACAAAACCAATGCCAAAGTTGTCAATACGTTATTGGGAAGTCTGTCAGAATCAGAATTTATCAAAGTCATGCAACTCAAAACAGCCAAAGAGATATGGGACAAAATCATTCAGAGCTACGAAGGATATTCTTAGGTAAAATGTGTTAAGCTTCAAACTCTTAGAATTCAATATGAAACTCTTAAGATGCATGGTGATGAGAGTGTTTCTAGTTACTTTTTACATATAGATGAGATTGTTAATTGTATGAAGAATCTGGGTGAAGAGATAAATAAATCTACTTCAATTGAGAAGATTTTGAGATATTTGTCTTCTAAATTTGAGTCAAAAGTGTCTGCCATAGAATAAAAATAGGATCTTCAAACTATTACTATGACTCAACTCCATGGAATCCTAACTGCCTTTGAAATGAGAAAAGGAGGTCCATCAGATATTAGAGAAGCCGCTTTTAAAGCATCAGCAAAGGGAAAAGAAAAGGAAGAGCACAATGAATTGGGACACATTTCAAAAAAAGAAGATGAGGTAAATTTTGTCAAGAAGCTTCAACAGGGTTCTGGAAGATTCAGAGGTAAGCTACCTTTCAAATGCTTTTTTTGTGGTAGAGTCGGCCATTATGCTGCCAAATGTCCTCATAAAGATAAATATGAAAAAGGAAAGGAATATGCAAAAGGCAATAGAAAACAAGTTGTGAATAGAAGGAGTTACTATACGCATGAAGATAGTGATGGTTTATCTAATAGTGATGAAGATGAAACTGAACAAGATTATAGACTACTCATGGCTTATGACAATGATGATTTTTTGGATGCATTAGAAGAGGAAGACTTTCTTGAAAAAATCATTAAACTCAAAATTTGTTTAGAAGAGAAGAATATGATCATAGATACTTTGACACACCAACTCACTGAAAGAGAAAAACACAATGAAAATCTAGAATGTGAACTTGTGGGTCTAAGAAAAGATCTTGAAAAGACAAAATCTCTTAATCTTAGATTTGTTAAAGGATCAAAAACTTTAAATGAAATCATCAAAGTTCAGTGTTCTCCTCTAATAAAGATAGGTCTTGGATATACTAAAGAATCATCTCAATCAGAGAAGTTGTCAGCCTCCACCAGAAGCTATCTTGATGCAACAAAGACCAGTGAACAATATTTCAATCGTCAGTGAAGACCTAAAATTACTCATTAGGTAAATCATACTCAATTTAATCCAAGGATGAATATCAGTAGAAGCCGCAACCAATAGGTAAACAATGCCAAAATATTCTATGATCACATAAATTTTTTTAATGGGCAATGTTTTTCATGTCATAACTTTGGGCACAAGGTTGCTCAATGTGTTTCTTACAAAATCATCATGACTGGAGAAGAACAAAATCAAAGGATTGTAACAAGAATCAAGAAAAGTTCCAACAATAGCTTTTCTCCTCTTGAAAATGAATTAAAATGTTCGATTTGTAACAACTTTGGTCATGAAGAATCAGAATGCAGGAGAAAATTTCAGCCAACACTTCAAAAGGAGAAAACACCATTAAATCCCAAGATATGGAGAAGGAAGGAATCCCAATCAGAAAGATGTGGCATAGCTCTGTATGCATAAAGACAAGAAAATCAGTGGTACATCGACACCAGATGCTCCAAACACATGACAGGTGATAAAGAGAAACTTCATTCATATAATGCTTTAGAAAATGAAAAGAACGTCTCATTTGGAAATGACACTCCAGTTGTCATTAAAGGTAAAGGTTCTGTTTTCTTGAAGGAAAAGGTTAAGGCTGAAAATTTTATGTATGTAGATGGTTTAAAGCATAACCTGTTGAGTGTGAGTCAAATGTGTGATCAAGGAAATGAAGTGTGTTTCGATCAAATTGATGTGTGGTTCACGAGCTTGAGATAGGAAAGACTATGATCAAAAGCACAAGAACTCCAAACAACTTATATATACTCAAAGGAGGACAATAACAATGTTATCTAAGCAAAACAGATGAAAATTGGCTATGGCATAGAAGATTGGGACATCTAAGCTTTTATCAAAAAAGAAAAGCATGCAGGCTCAAGGCAGTTCATGATCTTCCATATATCAACATCCCAGAAAATACCATATGCAAACCATGTCAAATCAGTAAGAAAACCAGAGTTCACTTCATTGAAAAGGAAGGGTCAAAAAGTAAGCCTCCTTAACTCATCCATACTGATTTATGTGGACCAACAAGGAAAATGTCACCTCGTGGAGAAGAATACTTTATTTTATTTATTGATTATTTTTCCAGGATGTGTTGGATAGGTCTACTAAAGCATAAAGATGAAGCATTTGAAAAGTTTAAAACCTTCAAAGCTTTAGTTGAAAATGAATCAGATCAAAAAATCAAATTTCTCAGATCTGATCAAGGGGGAGAATTCATATCAGATGAATTCTTTGATTTTTGTGAACAACATGGAATAAAAAGGCAATTCTTCATCGTAAGAACTCCTTAGCAAAATGGCGAGGTGGAAAGGATGAAAAAAACAGTTCAACATATGGCTCGATCTATGCTAGATGAATTTGGAACTCCTGTAACCTTCTAGGTTGAAGCTGCATTTGTTGTGTGACTATTCTCAACAAAACAAATGTTCGGGTAAATAGAAATCAAACTCCATATGAACTTTGGTATGGTAAGCCTCCTACTGTAAAACACTTTAGAGTTTTTGGAGCAAGTGTTTTATCAAAAGGACTGATGAAAAACTTGGTAAGTTTGAACCCAGAGTAGATGGAGGTATTCTTCTTGGTTATTCATCCAAAAGTAAAGGATACAAATGTTATAATAAAATACTTTGGAAAATTATTGAAAGCATTGATGTTGTAATTGATGAAACATGCAAAAATTTGGAACAAATGAAATCAATAGAGGAATATGACAATGATGAATATGGAGAATGTTTTCCCACATAAAAAAAAATGATATAGAAGAAGAAACCAATGAATCACTAGAAGAAGATACAATAGATAGGGAAAAGACTCCATCCAGGTATGTTCAAAAGAATCATCCAGAATCTCAAATTCTAGGAGAAAAATGGTCTGGAGTACAGACAATAAGAACTCTTATAGGGACCTCAAGTTATCTAGAATTACTATCCTACACAGAACCTTGGAATTTAAATGAATCTTGCAAAGATGAATGTTGGGTCAAGGCCATGGATGAAGAACTGGACCAAATTGAAAAGAATGATACTTGGGAATTAGTTCCTAGACCTCATGATAAAAATGTTATAGGAACAAAATGGATATTTAAGAATAAGCTTAATGAAAATAGAGAAGTTATTAGAAACAAAGCAAGACTTGTTTGTAAAGGGTATGCTCAACAAGAAGGTATAGATTTTGAACCTTTGCACTCATTCCCAGACTTGAAGCCATAAGGATGTTTCTTGCTCTTTCTAGTTTTCGAAAATTAAAATATATCAAATGGATGTAAAATGAATTTTCCTTAATGGAGATTTAGAAGAAAAGGTTTATATTGAACAACTGGAAGGATTCATTCTTGGAAATGATGCAAAACTCGTATGAAAGCTCAAAAAGTCTCTCTATGGTCTGAAACAAGCTCTAAGGGCTTGGTATTACCTCCTTGAAAAATATCTACAACAACAAGATTTCACTAAAGGTTCTGCAGATAGCAATTTATACACAAAGATTGAAAATGATAAACTACTGATTACTATTGTTTATGTTGATGATATCATCTTTGGTAGCAATGAAGAATCCATGAGTCAAAAGTTTGCTTCAGTGATGCAACAAGAATTTGAAATGTCCTTGCTTG
Organism: Pinus tabuliformis; assembly: GCA_031772625.1. Classification (NCBI taxonomy): domain Eukaryota; kingdom Viridiplantae; phylum Streptophyta; class Pinopsida; order Pinales; family Pinaceae; genus Pinus; species Pinus tabuliformis. The sequence goes on from CM062818.1 coordinate 1,748,062,113, forward strand.
GTGAACTCACTTATTTTCTTGGTCTACAAGTACAAAAAACAAAAGATGGTATCTTACTTTCACAAACCCAATATCTCAAGCAAATCTTAAAAAAATACGGAATGGAAGATTCTAAACCAGTATGTACTCCAATGGTAGCAGGATGCAGTCTTAGTTCTAATGATGAATCACTATCACTAAATCAATCAACTTACAAATCTATGATTAGAATTCTACTTTATCTAACAGGTACTAGACCTCATATCATGCATGCAGTAGGAATTGTTGGAAGGTTCCAAGAAAATCCAGAGGAATCACATCTTTAGGCGGTAAAAAGAATTTTCAAATATGTTCAAGGAAATCAAGGCTTTGATCTATGGTAACCTAAAGATACAAATATTACTCTTCATGCTTACATAGATGCAGATTGGGCAGGAAATGTGGATGATTGAAAGAGTAATAGTGGATGTTAGGATATTCCAACACATAGGATATAGTTAAGTTCAACTTGGTCTAGTATAGAGTTAGGTTAGAGTTAGGTAAAGTGTGTTTCTTTACCGTTGTACATTTTGTAACTTACAATCCGACGGTCACGATATGTAGTGATCCGACGGTTCACTCTCACCTCGGTATTACCGACACTTGATCCGTGGCTTGACACCCGATTGGTCCATGAGTTCTATTTAAAGCGCATGGAGGGTCATTGTTCGGGTAATCCGTGCATGAGAGAAGCTTATGTAAATTTTCATTCTTTGATTAATAAATTGCCTGTAGTACCCACGTTGGGACAGGCCGTGGACTGTTTCCCTCCTTGCACTCTGAGGGTTTTAACCACGTCAAAAATACTGGTGTATTGATTTGAGATCTGGTTGTGAGCGGTGTCCTTTTGGTATTCTTTCTGTGGAACTTACCCTGTAAATTCCTACATGGTATCCGAGCTATTTGAGGGCCGCGTCCGTTGGTGATCCAAATCTGAAGCTGGTAGAACTGCATGCGGCTGTCGTTTCCTAGATCTGTTGTTTCTGACTGCTTTCGGGCCGAGAGGACTGCTCTGTTGCGTTTGGAGCATCTGTTCCAGTGAGGAACCCCTTTCGTTTCACGCGAAAAGGTTTCCGGTAGCCCTAGCTGCGTCATTTTTCAGATCGGGAGGTATACAGTGTTTTTTTTGCAGTTTACTGTTATTTTCTCTCTGCTTATTTCGGTCTTAGTTTATTTAGCCTTTTTTTAAACCGGATCTATACCTTTCATTTCTGCGTATGCTCTTTGCCCTGCGACTCTGTGCGATCTGGGCAAATCAGAAACAGAAAGGAAGGATTTTTCTCATGCGTATGCTCTTTTCCCTGCACCTTAGTGTGATCTTGGAAAATCAGAAACATTAAGAAAAATATTTAGTTTTTCGGCTAAAGCTAACTTTGAGATTTTTTTTTTTAAATTTCTAGTTTTTTGGCTAAAGCTAACTTCGAGCCGTAAGGTTCGTTTTTCTTTGCATATTCGTGTTGGGTTTTGTGTTTTGTGTTTTGTAGGGAAAAAGGGCTTTTTCAAGGCAAGCACGCAAACCAAGGCCCCCCCCCCCTCTCTCTCTCTCTCTCTCAATTTTTTTTTATAGATCAATTGGTTCAAAGCTATTTTAAGAGAGTAGAGGTCTTGGGTTCAAGTCTCCATTTTGTGGGGGCGGATTTTTTCATTCCCGCACATTCGCGCACTTTGCCGGCAACGTCAACAATTTGTTTTCAAAAAGCCATAACTTCTTCATCCGGAAGCCTTTTTCAGAGCCGTTTTTTTTAAAACCGCCTATTTTTTCGAGATCTATCCATTGGAACACTTACTTTCAACATCTTCAGCTTCAGTTTTTTTTTAAAAAATGGAAAGTCCATGCCAAGTCATTCTTGACAGCACTAACTACTTCCAATGGGTAGCCTACATGGGAGATTTACTTAGAAGTAAAGGTCTCTACAGAATAGCCACAGACCAAGAGAAGAAACCAAAAGATGAAGACAAGGCGGCAAAATGGGAAAATAGACAAGATCAAGCACGTGGTTTGATAGGGATGTCTGTTTCTCCTGATCTTAGATTCCACATTGCAGAACTTGAGACTCCTCATGAAGCATTAGAAAAACTTGCTAAAGTTTTTGGAATTAAAAATGAAATTAGAGCCCATCAACTTGAAAATGAGCTGCTTACTTTGGATCCTAATAATTTTTCTTGCATTGAAGATTTCTTGTCCAAATTCAAGACCCTTAGATATCTCTTGGAAGGTGTTAAAGTTAAGAAAGAAGATGGTAACCTTATTTATTCCATCCTTACTAAGTTGGGACCAGCCTACTCTGTATTTGTTTCCACTTTCCATTCTACAAGGGAAGCTTTCATTTGTCAAGGACAAGAATACAAGGCCCCTTCCTTTGACTCCTTTTGTGATTCCTTAATAAGAGAACAAGAAAAACTCTTACACCTTGGTCTTCTTAATCTTGGAAACTCTTCCACGAAAGCGTTAGCCGCCCAGCAGCAACCAAATTCAAAGAATCCTAAGAAGTCATATCCTCAAAAGAATGGTCCTAAACCATCTCAGCCTCAAAATGAAAGATCATTTCAGCAAAATGATAAGACCAATAAAAACAAATGGAAGAAGACTGATAGACATTGTAACTTTTGTAATCGAGATGGCCACTTAGAATCTAAATGCTTTAAGAAGATGGAAGCCTTGGAAGCCGCAATGAAGAAACATAACATCCATGTGGAGCCTACTTCAACTTCAACTTCCGGAATGGCACTTTCTGCATGTCATTATCAATCATCTCAGTCTGGTTATGCATTAAATGTATCTTCTTCTTCTTCTCATTCTCATGAGTGGCTCATTGATTCTGGAGCCTCTTGTCACATGGCCAAAAACCAAGCCATGTTTTCTTCTTTAAATGATTGTAACACCAAAAATATATATATTGGTGATGATAGATCTCTTAATGTTGTAGGGACTGGAACTGTTCATCTAGACAATGGTCAGTTTAATGATGTATTATGTGTTCCAACCTTATCCTGCAACCTTCTATCTGTCTATCAGATAACTCATTCAAGTGAAGGTAAAATTGTTGAATTTTCACCTCATGATGTTGTAATCAAGGATCTAAAAGATCCTAAACAGATTCTAGCTACTGGTCTTGCTGATGATTCCAAAAGGTTGTATAAGTTTCACAACTTTGGGTCATCAAATCTTCCCTCAGTATTTGTTGCTCATAATGATGAAGTGAGCAAACTTTGGCATGAGCGATTTGGTCACTTAAACTATCGCTCCCTTCAGCATCTATGTAAAGAAAATATGGTGACAGGTCTTCCTATGGTATCTTGCAGAGATGGTGTTTGTTCCGGATGTGTACTCGGAAAACATCATCGGGACAGTTTTGACAAACGTGCCTCTTGGCACGCCTCAGCCCCTTTACAGCTTGTGCACAGTGATTTATGTGGTCCTCTTCCTGTTGCTTCATTCTCTGGCTGCAAGTACTTCTTAACTTTCATTGATGATTTCTCCAGACGCACTTGGGTATACTTCTTAAAACTCAAGAGCGAAGTATTTAACACCTTTTTGGCCTTCAAAGCCTTTGTTGAAAAACAATCTGGACATCAAATTCTTAAGCTAAGAACTGATAATGGTGGAGAATATGTTAAAAACACATTCATCAACTTTTGCACCGAAAATGGAATTCAAATGCAACATACTGTTCCATACACTCCACAACAAAATGGTGTAGCTGAAAGGAAAAATCGCACCTTAAAGGAAATGGCTAATTGTATGCTGCAATCTAAAGGACTCAGTCTTAGTTTTTGGGCCGAAGCAATTAATTGTGCAAATTATATAATCAATCGCACTCCTACTAAGGTTCTAGAGAATATCACTCCAGAAGAAGCTTGGAGTTCCATTAAACCAGATGTAAGTCACTTTCGTGTGTTTGGAAGTGAAGCATGGGCCCATATTCCAGATGAAAAGCATAAAGCTTTAGAACCTAAGAGTGAGAAATGTACTTTTGTTGGATATTCTGAAGATGTAAAAGGTTATAGACTTATTCCATTTAAGTCCAAAAATGTTATCATTAGAAGAGATGTAAAATTTGATGAAAATAAATCGGCCTGCGAGCCTAGTCCGGCGGATGTGCCACCTCTTCCTATCTCTTCTATCTTTGAAAACATTTCTTCTTCAGATGATGAAAGCGAGGATGATAATCCTCCCCCACCTTCTCAGGATCCTCAACTTCCAAGATGGGTCCGTGCTACTCGGGATGCAGCAGGTGATCTTGCCGGTGATCCTACAGATCAGCGACGTACACGTTCTCAGTTTGAAAGAGCCTCTTCTTTACTGGCTCAAGCTCCAGTAAATCATGATCCTGACACTTTTGCAGAAGCTTCAGGCCATCCACATTGGGAAGCAGCTATGAATGAAGAATATCATTCATTGATGACAAATGATACATGGGATCTTGTTCCTCTACCAAAGGGACGCAAACTTGTTAGATGTAAATGGGTTTACAGAACCAAGTATGGACCAGATGGGAAAGTTGATAAACATAAAGCTCGTCTCGTTGCTAAGGGCTTTTCACAGGTTGAAGGCATTGACTACACTGAAACCTTTTCCCCTGTTGCCAAAATGAACTCTATCCGCCTTGTTCTTTCCCTTGCTGCCTCTTTAAAATGGGAAGTCCATCAGATGGATGTTAAATCTGCCTTCTTGCATGGGGACTTGCAGGAAGAAATCTATATGGAACAACCCATTGGCTTCATACAAACAGACTCCAGCCTTGTTTGTCGACTTAAGAAATCCCTTTATGGCCTCAAGCAAGCTCCTCGGGCTTGGTATGCCAAAATGGATAGCTTTCTTTTAGAATCTGGCTTTTCTAGGTGTCATTCTGACAATACTGTCTACACCAAGAAAGTGGGAAACTCTCTTATCATCCTTGTTCTTTATGTTGATGATCTTATTCTTACTGGTAGTGATCCCAACCTTATAAACCATGTGAAGTCCAGCCTTAAAAAGAAATTTGAAATGACAGACTTAGGACACTTACACTATTTTCTCGGTCTTCAAGTCTTGCAATCCCAAGAGGGTATTTTCCTTTCCCAGTCCAAGTATGCTTGTGATATTCTTCGTCATTTTCACATGGAAGACTGTAAGCCAGCCCCTTCTCCCTTTCAGTCTGGAGTCAAACTTTCAGTCTCTTGTACTTCTCCTGAAGTTGATGCTACCTTATACCGTCAACTTGTCGGAAAACTCTTGTATTTAACCCATACTCGTCCTGATCTTTCCTTTGCTGTTGGCCTTGTTGCTCGTTTTATGCAAAACCCCCGTGAAAGTCATTGGAAAGCAGCTAAAAGAATACTTCGTTATGTTCGAGGTACAATACAGTTTGGGATTCATTACAGTGCCAAAGCAGCTCCTCTGTTAGTTGGTTTCACTGATTCTGATTGGGCTGGTGACCATGATGATCGAAAGTCTACTGCCGGTTATGTCTTCACTCTTGGTTCAGGACCTATTACATGGGCTTGTAAGAAACAGGCTGCCATTTCTCTTTCGTCAGCAGAAGCAGAGTATCGTGGTGCCGTGGAAGCTAGTAAGGAAGCCTTGTGGCTTCGTCAGATCCTATCAGAGTTTGGCTTTGAGCAGCAGCATCCCACCACACTTTGGTGTGATAATCAAAGTGCCATTCAGCTATGCAAAGATCCAGTCCAACATCAGCGCAGCAAACACATTGAACTACACATGCACTTCATCAGAAAGCTCATTCATGACCATGTTCTTGAAGTGCAATATTGTCCAACAGATGATCAGGTTGCAGACATCTTCACAAAGGCTCTCACAGAGGCGAAGTTCACTAAACTTCGATATATGCTTGGAGTTCAGGAAGTTGTCACTAAGGGGGGATAGGCTCTAGTGCCTCCTTCCTTCTCCTATTGTGTCATATTTGTAAATCCTTCAATCCTATCCCAAGTTGTTCTTAAGGGGGGATGTTAGGATATTCCGACACATAGGATATAGTTAAGTTCAACTTGGTCTAGTATAGAGTTAGGTTAGAGTTAGGTAAAGTGTGTTTCTTTACCGTTGTACATTTTGTAACTTACAATCCGACGGTCACGATATGTAGTGATCCGACGGTTCACTCTCACCTCGGTATTACCGACACTTGATCCGTGGCTTGACACCCGATTGGTCCATGAGTTCTATTTAAAGCGCATGGAGGGTCATCGTTCGGGTAATCCGTGCATGAGAGAAGCTTATGTAAATTTTCATTCTTTGATTAATAAATTGCCTGTAGTACCCACGTTGGGACAGGCCGTGGACTGTTTCCCTCCTTGCACTCTGAGGGTTTTAACCACGTCAAAAATACTGGTGTATTGATTTGAGATCTGGTTGTGAGCGGTGTCCTTTTGGTATTCTTTCTGTGGAACTTACCCTGTAAATTCCTACAGTGGAGGAGCATTCTATATGGGTTCATGGTTGGTGTCTTGGTTCAGCAAGAAACAAAGTTTGATTTCCTTATCTACAGCTGAAGCAAAATATGTGGTTGTTGCATCTTGTTGCACACAACTACTTTGGATGATGCAAACATTGCAAGACATTCAAATCACATGTACTTCACCAATCTCCATTTTATGTGATAATACAAGTGTCATCAGTATTTCAAAAAATCAAGTCATGCACTCCAAGACCAAGCACGTACCCATCAAGTACCATTTTCTACGAGAACAAGTGCTTGAACAAAAGGTTAAATTGGAGTATGTTCCCTCCAAAGAACACGTTGCTGATATATTCACCAAACCGCTTCCTAGATAAGCATTTGAATATCTCAGACAAAATCTTGGAGTAGTTGCTGCATCATCCTGTTGTTAAATCCAGTTTTCAGAGGAAGGTTATTATATGCGGGTTTCATGAAGTATAGTCGCATATACACGTGGGTTTCTATGGCTGAATGAGTTTATATGTTTTCATGATAGAAAAATAGTGGGTCAGACTCTGATATGGGTGCTCTGTCTAATATTCATGATTATTGTCTGAAGATATCCTTTGTTCATTGATTTTTAACTTTCTGACAAAGATGCCTTGATGAATGATTTGTTGACAATGCACAAGTAACACAGGTTCAGGGGGAGCATTCTCCTTCACATGCATTCTGCATAGTTGGAATTATGGTTGCTGAGTTCAGATATGGTTTCGTATATTTATATCATTTGGTGCATAAGTCATGTAAAGATCTAGGGGGTGACATGACTTCTTTTGTCATAGTCTATATTTGAATAAGTCTTATTAGACATATGATGTAATTTGTTTCCCAACTATTTCTGGGATGGATGATGTAATATTTTTTGTATTTCTACCATGTATAAACAATTGGTATATCCTCACTTGGTTGGGTGGATGAGTCAAATATGGTGTATCCCCACTTGGTTGGGTGATTGATATATGTATGAGTCAATGGTCATAAGGAGGTCATACTCACTTAGTTGAGTTATAGAGTCATGTTATTCTTTTGAATCATATCTCTGCAGACTCAGCATGTACTAAGGGGGAGCAAGGACAAAATAATGTATATCAAAGGAGGAGAGTAGCTTGGTCCGCCCTTTTCCCTTGATGTCAAAGAGGGAGAGTATTTTGGTGTTGCATGTTATCTCTAATAGTTTCTACAACTTGCAGTAATCAACACCATCATGGTTTCCATCCCAACAGGGGAGATTGTTGGCATTATGATACCAATGTTTTCTTTGATGGAAACTCACTCACATATCAGTTCAGTTTTGATAAAAGGCAACTCACATTATAACAGGTATATTCATAGGTAACAGGGCATTGCTACAGAAGAACAAGAAGATGGAATTATGGTCTATTAATCAGAATAAAGAAGTTGAAGGAAAAGGATGATGTAAAGTAGTTTACGAAGTATACGCAGGTCCACTCAGTCAAAACAACGTATACACACTAGTCCACAGAAAAAAAAGAGTGTATACGTATACACGCACTCTCTCAAGAGGAAAAGCGCGTACATATTGGAAAATCAAGGAATTTCAGGAGTAGAGAATACCAAGGGTCAATACCATGGTATTAGCCCACAATATTGAGCGGAGTAACGACTATTTGATCCCGTCCAAGAATACCATGGGTCCTAAGTGGTTTTGGTCTGAGGTATTGAGAAAAGCCAAAAACTATATAAGGAGGAGAAGATCATAAGGCTAAGGTGTGCAAGTGAAAGGGTTTCTAACGAATACTTCTATCTAAAGTATATTTTATGTTGTAGGGGCTATGGTTGTGATTTGATCTGAAATATTTGTGCAACTTGAATTCAATGTTAGATCAGGATCATGAGACCTGAAATGACTTATCATTGAATGATATGATATTGGTTGGGCTAGATCTAATTATGTACACCTATTTTATTATTTAAATGTCATGATATGGCTTTGTTTGAAGTATGGAATTGCAACGAAGTTATGAGTTAATACTTACAAATTATACGTTGGTTCGTCTTGGTAAAAGCGCATGTACACACAGGTTCTACTCTTCCAAGTAGCATATACAAAATAAAATCCTTTTCTTCAGATCTGACTGATCTATCTGATCAGTTTTGTCTGTCAATGAAGTCTTCTTAGATCTGAATGTAAACTGAATACATAAGGAGTTTGGTATCTGATTGATTGATTGTGTAAGTGAGAAGGGCGATCTTTGCTACTGCCTATGTAAATCTCTATAAATTAACAATAGATGTTCAGTATATTGCTGGTTAGTACAAACTTGATATAGAAGTTTTATGTTTTAGTAGTTTTGAAGGTATACGTAGGTTTGATTAAAGGAAGTAGCGTATACACGCATGTTGGGTTTAGTAAAGTAGCATATACATTCTAATGCATGTTTTTTGAGGTCATTGCTGGTTCTAAATGATGATGCAGGTTTCTGGGTTTAGCACAGTGTTCTGGTGACAATGATCTGATTATTTAGATTAACTGAATGTTGGTTGATGCAGTTTAAGTTTCAAAGCTTCTGATGGGTCTAGTATGAAAATTTGATGAAATGAGGCCTTCATGTGTACCAGAAGCCTCTAGTTTGAAAATTTATGAAACATGGTCCCTGGAGCAAGATATAAGGTCATAACCTTCTATAAGTCAACACCTACGTACTAGTAAACACATTAGCTAGTACAAGAGCTAGGGGTTTGTAGCTCCCTTCTAGTAGAAGTTGGAATACGTGAGAAGGTTGTAACCTTCTGCAAGTGGGTGCCTGCGTACTAGTATGAGTCTGCACCATTATAATATTATAAACAGATTTTCTTATTATTAAAAGAAGACAGAGACAACAGCAGCAAGTGGTTTTTACCCACATTGGTTTTCTACCTTAAATCCTATTGTCTGTGTGTGTTTCTTATGTGTGATGGTTTATTCTGATTTTACTACACTGTTTAATAAGTTACTTATGCACTAGTTAAATATTAACACATGATAAATTGACTAAATCACAAGTTCTTTAAGTATATGTTGGTTTCTCTAATCACAATAGCATGTACACACTAGTTCACTTCACATAATTAGTGTATATAAATCTATTTGGAAAATGAAAAATTATTGCTCTGATAATATTGATTCAGCCTCGCTCTCAGTATTATTTCCAACATGTTCTTTCGTCCCTCTCTTTCTCCATCCCAACTGCATCTGTCTCTCCCCATCTTTCTCTCCTCTCTCTCAAGTCCGCTCTCTCTTCCTTCCTCTCTCTCCCTTTCTCTCCCACCTCCCCCCGTCTCTCCCCCCATCACAAACTCTCTCTCTCTCTCTTCACTCTCCAACTTTGTCATTGTCTCTCTCTCTCCCCCCTCCATATCTATGTCTCCCTATCTCTCTCTTCCTCTTCTTTCCCTATCTCTATCCTCTCCTTTTCTCTCCCTTCCCTCGTCTCCTCTCTCCCTCATTCCATCTTCATCTCTCCCTTATCACTCACTCTCTTTCTCCACCTCTATCTCTCAATGTCTTTGTTCTTCCCTCCCTCTCTTCCCCCCTCCAAATCCAACTTATTAATTAAATTTAAAGATAGTTATGCAATAATTATTTTAATTTATATGATAAAATGGATGTTAATTTATAAGTACTATTTATATGTTATATATTTTAATGTGATATGTATATTATATTAATAAAAACAATGTTACAATATAAATAAATAAATAAATTTTAAAAATATCTCACATCTAACGCTCACCCATCCACCCTAAACTGGGCTATAGAGCTCCCCTAAGCTCAAATTTTTTGAGATAATGTAAATAGTGTATAAGGATAATAAATTTAATCATTTTATTTTTTATCTTTTACTTAGAAATTTTATCTTAAATCTCTCTCAAAGTTAGGATTAATAATGTAATATAATTTTACACAAATCCATGAATTTGCATCTCATAAATAATAAATCAAAATAAATAGGGAATTGATAAGGAACAAATCCTAAGATCTTAACTTTACCAAAATAGATAAGGTGTTGATTTTTGAATGAGTGCTCGACAATGGTTGACTTAGAGATCTAGTTATGAGTGGTATATGTTATGTTCTCTTTCAGGAGGACACGAAAGGATCGACCAATTTGACCGATGTAGGATTTACCATGGGAACAAAGAACTTGGTAAACACCAAAAGATTGAAAGGGGTTTGATTTATCTTTGTTGACCAAAATAAGTGTTTAAGGGTTTTGTATGGTTTAAATATGACTTTTATATTTTTCTTAAATAAACCATTAATAATCCGATTTGTAATCCCTTTAATATAAGGTAGAGTAATGACGAAATTAGGGGTAGATGGTTCCAAGTCTTTAGTTTTAGGTGTTTTAGTATTATGAAAAGCTTTATTTATTTGAGAGGTGGTGTATACATTAGATTTGAAGGCTTGTGTTAGGTGGGATTTTTCTTTATTAAGGAATTAAGGATTAGAAATTCTAAGGGCTCTAGAAATAAGGGTCTTAAGGATACCATATTTATGGTAAGGGTGATGATGATAAATGGCGTGAAGATATTGACTAGTACTAGTATTCTTCCTATAAAATTGGTGGTTACAGAACCATTGGGAAAATGGGCAACTAGGAAATCAAGAAAATGAAGGGATTTATCCGATCCTATGTCTATGGTGAAGTGAATATGGGAAGAAATGTTATGAAGATAGGCATGGAATTTGTGGAGCAAATGAAGGCCATAAGGCCAGATGACAAAAGTGCCATCTACAAAGTGAAACCAACACTCCGGTTTTAGATGCCAAAAGTTTAAAGCCAAAGTTTCAAAGTGTTTCATATAGATATTGGCCATGACCAAGGATAAGGAGGATCCCATGGAAATGCTTTCAATTTGTTCATAAATAGTTCCTTTGAATGAAAAGAAAGCATAGGAGATATATAATTTTATAAGTTTTAGGGTTTTAAAATCTACAAGCTTAAACAAAATTGAGATGGCCTCAGGAACAGGTTCTTAGTGAACAAAGACACTACATCAAACTAACCATTATTTAATTCTCATCCATATGAGTCTTATCTTTTTTTAGAATGAAATCATAGAAATATTTAATGAAACAGGGGAAAGATCCAACAAAATATTAGAAATTTTTGGCTAGGAAGCGGCCAATAGCATGGTAAGTCCTCTATGGCACTAACAATGGGTCTAAGGGGAACATCAAATTTGTGGATCTTAGGTTGGCCATAAATTTTGGGGGTTTAGGGGGTATCAAGGAGATGTTGTGGAATGGAGGGTTCAAGAGAGGGTGATTTTATATTTTTAGTGAAAATATTAGTGATTGCATTAATGGGGTTTTTTGAAAGAATTATATAAGAAGAAGAAGAAAACAAGTCTAACATTTTGGACCCATAATCAAAAGTATTCATAATGACAAAATAATTACCTTTGTTGGCTTAAAGTATGATGAAGTTGAGGTTGTTAGTAGGTGCTTTATGGTTTGGAATTCATCCTTAGGTCAATTAGGCTTGGGGGGTTTAGATTGAAGAAGGATCCTACCACAATCTTGTTGGATTTATTCATGTGATATCCCAAGGCTTCGTATTTTGTGAATTTGTATATGTCAAGTGTGCTGATGTTGTGACTTTAAGACTTAAACGAAAATTGGTTTATCAGTAACACAAATTGCATTGTTGATAGTTATCTTATGCAAATATGTTTCTTAAGCATTAGTTAAAAAATCTAGAAAACAATTTTGAGGCTACAAATGGCTAAAGAGAAGTTATGGGATGCAAGAAAACAATTAGATCTATTCACCCCTAGATAATGTAAGACCTCGTCATATAATTAGAGGATTAGATTATCTAAATATGGAAAATAAATTGATCAATAACTCCCCAAAATAGACAAGATGTTTTTTTAGGAGCTGGTGAGGTGGATCTCATTGATAAGAAAAATAACTTCCTGCCACCTAGCGAATAACGGAGGAGGTAGTTATTAGAGTTACCAAAATCTTGAAAAAGAGAGGTGTTTATGTACTGCAGTGGACTCATGAGTATGAGGGTTCTGAAGAGTGAGGAGGTAAAATAGACAAGGGAAAGATAGAACGAGGGTCTTTTTCTTGCATTCCATTGAAGCTAGGGGGGGGGGAGGGGACTCATCCATGAGGAAGAGTCAAGGTTGGGAGGAGTGTTGCAACTCTAATATTATTTTCCAGGAAAACTTGACAAGTCAGTATTTCTAGACAAATTATATTTTTAAAAGTTGTTTCATCTTGTGTATCTTATTGCTGAGACATGTGTAGTAATAATTTTGTTACGAATTACAAATTTACAGAAAAGAAAACTATTGCATTCTGAAAGTCTATACATGTGAAAAAAAGGAAAACATAAATACATTCTTTAAGTATATTGAATTTCTTCTAGTATTCTGTGTATTTACAAACTTGTAAATATTATGTTACAAATGTTAAAAAAGAATATGTTTTCCATTTACTATGTGTTGTAGCGACACCTCCAAAATTTTGGCCTACATCCAAATACTGGAGCCTTCCTTGGTTTTTTCCCTGATGGTTGCAAGCACTTGGGCTCATTCCATGAGCTCTTGTCGAGTCTTCACACCCTTTTTGCTTGATCAACCACTGATCATCTTTTGGCATGTTGATTATTATGTCATGCGTGCGAGTTTTTTCTGGCGATTTTGAAGGTTTGTCTTTATGTACATGAGTTGTTTTCACTCTGTGAACATCGATCGTACTCACAAAAATAGTTGCACACACTGTCACGCAAGTGTCATCACGGTTGTTCGAAGATCTAACTCAAGTTTCACACTTGCCACTTGTAACCTTGAAGTCAGTCTCACTGAGCACATGTCATCTTGTTGGTTCGAGGTGTCTTATTGTCGAGTTGTGCTAAGTGTGTGATCACAATGACATGTATGCAAAAGTTCACTTGATTCACACTTAGCCATTTTTCTTAAAAATATGTTGACCATAAAACCCTCCTTCAACCAAACCCTGACTAAGCTGCACTGTGCAATCTCAGTTCTCAGCGACCCTGTTTTGTTACCTAGAACTATGCAGATCTTGAGGTTGTCTTCTAGGGCAGCCTGCACTGCATAATCCTCGAAGTGAGAAAACCAACTCTCCTAAAAATGCGCAGAAGTTGTCCCCAAGTTCGATCCACTCCATGCTTCCCACAACATCACTCATCGAGCCTCCCTCTAGTCTACCAGAAAACTTGAACTTCACTGTGACCCGAGGCTGCACTGTTCCCCAAAACTACACAAAAGTTGGCCAGCTAGATGCCCTACACTATCTACAAAAACTGCACTATCTTGTGAGTCAGGCCTCTGTTGCATGTCACTGCGCTGCTCAATAAAATTGCACACATTTGATTGACAGGCCCCTTGCTGGCTTGCTATACTCTCTCTTTGAAAATTGCTCGGTTTTGACTAGAAATCTCCCTGCTGCCCCGCTCTGCACTCATCTCAAAAACTGCACCAAAATTTCCTGTCCGACACTGCCTCTCAGAAATGCGCAGTTATGACCAGCAACTCCCCGCAGCCTGATCTAGTATTTCTCTTCAAAACTATGCAAAAATATCTTCCAATACCTCTTGTTTCCCACTCTGTCTTCCTCAAAGAAATTACATAGATTCCTAACTAGACCCTTGGATGACCTGCCCAGTCCTCATCTTGAAAATTGCGTAGAATTGCCCAGAAGTTCCTCCCAAAACCTTGCCTTGTTTTCCTCCAAGGAACTGCGCAATTTTGTCTCCTAGCTGGGATTTACCTTGCAACAGTCACTATTTTCCTGGATTGCGCAAATTTTCCTCCCAGTGACATATCCGCAGTTTTTTCTGACCGTGCTCTGGAGCCTCGCATCTAGGCTTGAGTTGTTCTTTGCACAATTTTAATGCCTTGTCCTCTCTCCCGGTCACCTGCACCCAAAACTAAGAACAATGCATCATGTTAGACTAGATGATATTTGGATTTGATGTCATCTCGTCGTGAGCGATTACAAGAGCAAGTACATTGATGAAACATTGGGCAATTGCAAACAGGATAAAGAAGGAGCACATGCTAGGAGATTTGCTCGTAGTTGAATGAATGTACGAAGAAATTCAAGCAGCAAGTGAAAGGGACACATACCCGTGCACCATGAAGCAAAGACCAAGACCATCGAAGACCTCACACACTTTTCCATGCAGAGGTGAAGACATGTTACACCGAGAGAACACCCATCGCTCAGTAGCACAACAACTCGACACATACACCACAATCATCCAATACATGTCAACAGTGTCATGTCGAGTTGTGTCATGAGTTGTCTCGGCCACATCACTACTATGGACCATACTTGTTGTAATCAAATGTAATGTAATGTGAAAGTCCAAGAGACGCACATATGAAGTTGAAGAGTCACGTCAGTTGAAAAGTCATAGGAAGTCAAAAAGTCATGAGGGAAGTTGAAGATTCACAAGGGTCAATTATTCGCCTTCGCTATAAATACCCTCTCATTGTATGAGGAAATGACTTTTCACCTTGGCTCCTCTGACATAGCCTTGAGAGTTTGTAGTTTGTTCTTTGAGGAGCGAGGAGTGGCTCCAATGTCCCATTACTGGGGCTAGTGATGTATGGTGTACAAATGTGTCTTGGAAATTTTGCTTATGGAAAATTATGAATTAGATCATCCATAGTATTAAATACATATTGTCAGTGTTTTGAATCCCAACGGGGATCCATCTTCAAGACAAAAAGTGACTCATTGAAAGGAGAGTTAAACGACAAAAAAAAGCCAGATAAATACCCAATGAATGAATAAAATATTAAAAAACCAACTAATGAATGAATAAAATATTAAAAAGCCGTCTAATTCTAAAAATATATAAAAATAAATAATAATTAATTGTAAACCATTAATATATTTTAACATTTTTATATAAGTGATTAATTATTTATTGAGATAAATAATTCTTTTTAATTAATTAGTAAAATAGCTAATTACTATAAATAATTAATAATAATTGATTAATTTTATGAGAAATTGCTTGAAGCCTAACTCACTTAATTAACAATAATAATAAATTTATTTATTTATTTATAATAAATAAATAAATATATTATTATTATTATTATTATTAATTTAATTAAATTAATAAATTTTATTTATATTTTACTTATATTCATTACTAATAATTATGTATTCATTATTAATAATAGTTAATTATTTATTCTTAATAAATAAATAATTATTATTATGAATAAATAATTAATAATAATAATAATAATTAGATAAATAATTATTTTATTTATTTATTTATTTATTTTAATGAATTAATTAATATGTTAGTTAAAATTGTTTATATATTTTTATATAAGATTCAAGGTAAGGGGAGAGGGTTGTACTTGGGATACTATACCTCAAAAGATCTTGAAGCGCTAATATGCTTAATCAGGGGAAGCCAATTTCCACTCATCTCATTCCCACCATCCCTATTGAGGTTATGCGGATATTTCATAATCTCAAGTGCCTCTCTAATCTTCCTCTTTTGATAATGATCTTCCCTAGTGATAATTTTGGCGTTTTCCAAACAAACATGATGCTTGGTCTTTGAGGAGTGTTCTATAAGGGCTGAAGTGCACGATCTCCCATTCTTAATATCTTCTTCGTGCTCTTTAAGTATTGTTTTTAAAGAGCGCCTTGTCTCTCCAATATTACTTGTGTCGCAAGAACAATCAATCTTATAAACTTCTTCTTAATTCAAAAGCCGGTCAGAGGCCAACACATTTTCACACATGTTTTATATCTGTTTGTAAGGCTATTCTTTAAAAATTTGTAATGCATGTTTTCTTAACTAGTACTAAGATAGTTGAAATACTTCAGTTATTTTAGTACATAGATTGTTGAAGATGTGTTTTATTGTTTATCACTGTTGTCTTGCCCGTGTGGACTACTCCATTAGACATTAGACATATCATTCTTGTGTTTTCTTGGTTATAATAACCGTCACACCCGTGTGGACTACTCATCTGGATGGTGTACGTGTTTTCCCTTGTACTTTGGTTTTAACGACTATTACATCCATTCTAGACTATTCCACCAAATGCTGGACAATCCACTTGTTCGGACAATACCGTGATGTATTCGCATGGACATATGATGACTTAAAAACATATGACATGTGAATAATCCAACACATCATTCCAATCAAAGAAGGGATCAAGCCTTTTCAATAGAGGCTCAAAAAAGTTCATCAATCACTTGAACCCCTCGTACAGAAATAACTGACTATGTTGTTGGATGCTCAGATCATATACAAGGTTCGTCATTCTACTTGGGTTTCAAACTTAGTTCATGTAAAGGAAGAAGTCCGGAGAAATCTTCATGTGCATAGATTTTTGAAATCTTAATAAGGCCTTGGACAAAGATAACTACCCTCTTTCGTCTATGGATCACATCTTGTATACAATATCTGGAGCCGAAATGTTTTCTCTCCTTGACAATTTTTCTAGATATAACCAGGTTCTAGTAGTAGAAGCTGACAGACTTAGAACTACTTTCCATACTAAGTGCGGTACAATCGCTTATCGACGAATGCCATTTGGGCTAGTAAACATAGGTGCGACCTTTTAGCATGATATGGACATCGCCTTCCATGGACTCATCAGACAAAGGATGGTGTTTTACCTTGATGATGTGACAGTCTTTTCCAGAAAATGGTCAGACCACCTACGCCATCTTAAGAAGAACTTTGAACGCTGTTGAAAGTACGGGATATCCTTGAATCCCAAGAAGAGAGTATTTGCAGTATCTGAGGGGAACCCCCTTGGGCATATCATCGTCAAGAGTGGGATCAAGGTTGAACCGGATTGAGTTCATACTATCACACAGATTCCTCACCCAACCATGAAGGATAACTATGTAGTCCTTCTTGGAAAAGATCAACTTCCTCCAGAAGTTCATCTCAGATTATGCACAAATTAAGAAACCTATCCAAGACATGATCAAGAATGATGTAGTATACAACTGGGGGAAGAAGGAAAAGGAATATTTTGCCTATATCAAGCAAGAAATATCAGATGAACCTACGTTGTACAACCCAGATTTCAATAAAGATTTCCTGCTTTATAAATTCACTTCCGACAATTCACTCGCTACAGTGCTCACACAAAAGGATGAGCTGAATAATGAATGCCCCATCTCCTTCAAGAGTGTGAGCACGGAGGGAACCGAGCTTAACTATCCCTCCATGGATAAACAAGAATATGTTGTATATAAGGTGACAAAACAGTCAAAGCATTGATTGTTCAACAAGCGCTAGGTGAAATACGTGCAAACTAGATGACAGGACTATAAGAGTATGACCTTCATATCAAGCCAATTTACACTATCAAGGGTCATGGTCTCTGTTGACTAGAAACAGAAGTGGTACACGCGTAAGAGGAGGAGGAAGAGCTCGACAGTTGGGAGCAAGAAATCGACATGTACAATGTAGAGGAAGCACAACCCACTTTGACGACAACCCTTGGTACGAAGAAGTGCGCCAGTACCTTGAGCACGAAACCATTCCCTCTCACTTTTCCATACGACAAAAGAGGGAACTTTGACTCAAAGCCTTATCTAACCAATCGGTGCATGGAGTGTTTTACATAAAGCATAACAATGGCATTTTTCTCAGGTGACTAGAGGCACAAGATTCAGAGAGGCTGTTATGTGATATGCATGAAGGACTAACCGAAGGTCACTTCACGGGTAACACAACTACATAGAAATTCATGAGAGTCGATTTCTATTGGCTCAGATTGTTTAAAGATGCACGCACTTATGCCCGCAAGTGCCAAGTCTGTCAACAATGCGCCAACATATCTCGAAGGTCAGTAGCCCCACTGCAGCCTGTTATAGTGGACAAACCATTCCAACAATGGGGCTTAGACATCATTGTGGAAATATTCCCACATTCATCAAAGAAACACCGCTACATTTAGACTGCTACATATTAATTCTCACGGTGGACAAAATTAGTTCCGCTCAAACAAGTGATGGTTAGGAAGTCATCAGCTTCCTTCAGAAGAACATCATTTTGAGTTTTGGCATTCCTATATCACTTGCTTTCGACAATGCAACTTACTTCTATTCGTTGAAACTTTATGATTTGCATTGCAATATGGTATTATGCTTAAAAATTCAAATAGCTACTACCTGCAGGGAAATGGACTTGTTGAATATACAATCAAGAATCTCGTTCGCATCAAAAAAAATACTATTTACTCTGAGCAACGAAATTTGCATTCCACTCTGGTGAATGTCATTTCAACTAACCAAGTTACACCCAAGCTCTCTCTGAACACATCTCCATACTTCCTTGTATATGGAAAAGAAGTCATCCTTCCACCTAATGTCTACTTGCCTGCTCTGTAGTTATTCCCAGGATCCTGAGGCAAGCCATGTCTATTGGTTTAGGATAAGATGGACATATTACACAAGTTACACAAAGAATGGATGAAAGAAAAAGAAAAAATTTCACTCCACCAGAACCATATCAAGAGATGGTTTGATCGAAAGTATGCAGGGAACACCAACTTCTTTGTGGGTGACTTCGCCTTGAAGTGGGATAAACCCAACAAAGACAAAGGCAAACATACAAAATTCTAGTCCCTGTGGATTGGTCCATACACGTTTCACGAAAAACTTGGCAAACACACATATCACTTGCAATCACTTGACAGGAGGATTTACAACCTTCCTGTCAATGCCCAGGATTCAAAATGTTATTTTTATTGATCTAGGGTTGTGCCCTACCCTATGTACATAGAATGATTTTTTTTATTATTATGTTGTTTTACTTTGTCTTTTTTGCTTCACTTCGCTTTGCGTTGTTTTGTTTGTCTTGTCATTTTTGTTTTGTAAATAAGCATTTTCCTATACTGTGTTCTGGCTTTTGAATAAGTATGTGGATGAATTTAAAGAGTCTTGTGACACTACAGCGCTTGTCTAGTCTTGTGTCTGTGTTCTTTGTGCTTGGTTGTAACTTTTGGTCGATGGAGCTTGGATGGAAAATACGATCCATCTGTAAGGGAACATCTAGTCAAACCATGAACCTATGTCCAAACTGGGAAACCCCATGCCTATACTTAGTCTTATGATCTGTGTCTTCAAGCTTAATCCAACTAGTAGAAATAGAGAAGGGGAGAAATCTAAATGAGCAAACATAAATCAAACGTCTTATATGCTTCTATGAAGGAATAACCTTTTTTTCTCTCAATAAGTTAGGATCCCTCTTCTGGCCCAAAAATAAATAAGTGCCTATCCACAGTCCTCTTTCAAAAAATACAAAGGCAAAAGAAGAGAAAAGCTTCCTGTGCAAAGAGGTGAAGTAGGAAACTCCACTAGGGTACTAACTAGGCTCGCTGGCAATGGATCAATGCTTGTGTTCCTACGTGACTCTGCAAGGGTACTTTCCAGGCCTTCTAGTAGTGGAGCAACACTAGAGATGAAAACATATACTCTACAAATCTTAAGCTCGTGAACCAAACTACCCTTCCCAATTTTGAAACATTATGATCTAGCTAAAAAATTTATCATGTTTGACTGAGTTGGTACAAGGTGAACCATGTATGTCCATGGGGTAAGTGGGGAAGCCATAGTAACCTTTGCAATGAATCAATAATCCTTGAAAGGCCAAGGCCCTGTGTTGAAAATGAACCGAAATAGAGAAGTCGGTATTCAACTAGTTTGTCGCCAAGTGTTGTAGTGGCTACAACACCCTCCAAAATTCTAGCCTACATCCAAATTTCAGAGCCTTCCTTGGTTTCTCCCTTTATGGTTGCAAACACTCAGGCTCATCCCATGAGCTATTGTTGAGTCTTTACACCATTCTTTCTTGATTGACCACCAGTCATCTTTTGGCATTTTGATTTCTATGTCATGCTTGTGAGTTTGTTCTAGAAATTTTGAAGGTTTGTCCTTATGTGTATGAGTTGTTTCCACCCCGTGAACATAGACCACACTCACACAAAAATTTATATGCACTGTCATGCAAGTGTCATCACGGTCATTCGAAGATCTATCTCAAGTGTCACACTTGTCACTCTTAACCTTTGAGTCAGTCTCACTAAGCACATGCTTTTCTTGTCGATTTGAGGTGTCTTATTGTTGGGTCATGTTAAGTGTGTGATCACAATGTCATGAATGCACAAGTACACTTTCTTTCACACTTAGTCATTTTCCACGAAAATTTGTCAATCAGACAACCCTCCTTCAACTAGAACCTGATCTCAGTGACCTTGCTCTGCTACCCAGAACTGCGTAGAGCTTGAGGCTATCGTTCGAGGCAGCCTACACTGCATAATCCTAGATGTGAGCCAACCATCTATCTTCCACAACTACACAGAAGTTGTCCCCAATTCCTATCCACTTTGTGCTTCCCACAACACCACTCATCCAACCTCCCTCTGGGTTTCCAGAAAATTTGAATTGCATTCTCACCCGGGACTGTACTGCTTCCTAAAACTCCACATAAGTTTCCCAGCTATTTGTCGTGCACTAAATGTAGAAATTGCCTAGAGCTTATGAGTCAAGCCTCTATTGCTTGTCACTGCACTGTTCCTGAGAATTACGTATATTTGACTGGTAGGCTCCCTATTTGCTCTGCTCTCCCTATGAAAATTGTGTATTTTTTACTGGAACCCTCTCTATTTCCCCACTCTGCACTCATCCTAGAAACTGGATACAAATTACTACCCGACATCATCTCTCATAAATGTGCAGTTCTAACCAGCAACTCCTGAAGCCTGGTCATGTCCTCCTCTGGAAAATTATGTAGATTTTCCTACTAGTGTCTCCTGGTTCCCACTCTATCTTCCCTGGAGAAACTGTACAGATCCCAATTGGATGACCTACCCATTTCTCCCCTTGAAAATTGTGTAGATTGGCCTAGCAGTTCCTTGACACCCTACCTGGTATTCGTCCTAGAAATTGTGCAATTTTGGCTCCCAGCTAGATTTTACCCTGCAGCTGTCACTGCTATCCTAGATTGCACAAATTTGTCTCCCACTGACATCTGCGTAATATTTCCCAACCGTTCTCTAAAGCCTCACATCTCGGCCTAAGTTGTGCTCTACACAATTTCAGTGCCTTGTCCCTCTCCCAGTCACCTGCACCGAAATAGAAAATAATACATCATGTTAGACTAGGAGATTTTTGGATTTAATGTCATCTCGTCATGATTGGTTGCAGGAACAGGTAGATTAATGAAACATGGCAAGATGAACGAGATGAAGAAGGAGTGCATGCTAGAATACTTTCTCGCAGTTGAATGAACACACCAAGCATATCGAGCAGTGAGTGAAAGGGACACGTACACATGCACCATCAAGCAAAGACCAAGACCATCAAAGATCCCGTGAACTTTGACATGTGAAGGTGAAGACATGTTACACCGAGAGCACACCATCACTTAGCAGCACAACAGCTCAACACAGACACCACAGTCAGCCAAAACAAGTAAGCAGTGTCATGTCGAGTTGTGTCATGAGTCTTGGCCATATCACTACTATGGGCCATACTTGTTGTAATCAAATGTAATGTAATGTGAAATTCCAAGAGACGCACATATGAAGTTAAAGGGTCATGTAAGTTGAAAAGTCAGAGGAAGTTAAACAGTGATGAGGGTATTCAAAGAGTCACAAGGGTCAGGTTTCCCCCCTTGGCTATATATAACCCCCTCATTGTTTACCAAAGGACTTTTCACCTTGGCTCCTCCCACATAGCCTTGAGAATCTGTAGTTTGTTCTTTGAGGAGTGAGGAGTGGCTCCAATGTCCCACTAATGGGACTTGTGATGTATGGTGTACATATGTGTCTTGGAACATTTTCTTAATTTAGAAGCCTGTCTCAGGCCAACACGTTTTCACTCATGTTTTGTATTCGTTTCTAAGACTATTCTTTAAACATTCGTAATGCATTTGTTCTTAACCTATACTAGGATAGTTGAACTACTTCAGTTGTTTTAGTACTTACATTGTTGAATATATGTTGTATTGTTTATCACTGTTGTCCCGTTTATGTGGACTACTCCGTCAGACATTAGATAAACCATCTTTATGTTTTCTTGGTTTTAACGACCATCACCCCCATGTGGACTACTCCATTGGATGGTG
The DNA here is from genome assembly GCA_031772625.1 of Pinus tabuliformis. Classification (NCBI taxonomy): domain Eukaryota; kingdom Viridiplantae; phylum Streptophyta; class Pinopsida; order Pinales; family Pinaceae; genus Pinus; species Pinus tabuliformis. The sequence goes on from CM062818.1 coordinate 1,748,084,692, forward strand.
TACGTGTTTTCCCTTGAACTTTGGTTTTCACGACTATCTTATCCGCTATGGACTATTCCACTTGATGTTGGACAGATCCGTGTTTTTGTTCACGTGTGTTTCTTCTTGGGTTGGGACTATTCCCTCTCATCAAGAGGCTCATTGTACTTCCCCTTTTCAATAGTAAGAGAACCCGGACACAGAGTTACATTATGCACTCACTAGACATACTCACTTCACTTTCTTGAAGTCACAAGAATAACAATCTCATGTGCTAAACAACAATAGTTAAGGAAAATCTCTAAGATAATGGCAACTAGGCCATCATAGTGAATGGGACTCCTATACCAAATGGTGTGAGTTCTAATTGGAACTTCATATTGGGAAGATCCCCTAAATGTTGACAGGTTCAACACCATCTACAGGCTCCTCAATCTTAGGAACCAAAAGTTCCTCAAACACATGTAGTTGTATCTCCCTCTCAAGGGAAAATCGTATGGCCTTCTGTTCATCAAACTTGACATCCTTGCGAACCACTGTCATCCTGTTAGTCGACAAGTACACCCAATAGTTGTGAGGTGTATCAGTGTACCCCATAAATATCCCCAACTTTGTTATTGTCTCAAGCTTCTACTGCACATCTTTGGTCACATGGAAATATATTGATGACCAAAAATCCTAAAGTGACCAACATATAGCCACTTACCGAAGAAAGCCTCCTCGGGTGTCTTTATCCTAAGTATCTGATGTGTGCTTCTATTTTGCAAATAGACTGTTGTGTTGCATGCCTCAATCCACAAGTGTAGTGGTAGGCCCTAATCACACAACATTGTCGTTCTGCTTCTGCAATGCTTTTTTTCTTCCTCTCGGACACTCCATTTTGCTATGGGTTATGGGGTGTCATCAACTCTCGTTTAATCCATTCTGCTACACAAAAGTTATTAAAATACTTTGAGACATAATTACCACCATTATCACTCCTGAGAGCTTTAACCTTCTTCCCTGACTCTTTCTCAACCAATGTTTTAAAATCACAAAACTTTGTGAAAGTTTGATCCTTCTTGTGCATGAAAAATATGCAGCGTTTACAAGAAAAGTCATCAACAAATATGACATAATACATGTCTTTGGCCGTGGATGTTGTCGAGAATAGTCCACACACATCTGAATGGACTCGCTCTATAATAGTCTCTCCTTGACTATCTCTCTTGTGAAAGAAAGCTTTGGTGTATTTTCCCAAAGTACACCCCTTGCATGTATCAAGTTGCTCAAGTGTACCTTTGGGAATCTTAGTAGGGATCTGCTACATGATCTTCAAATCCCCGTGATGCAAGTGGCCCAATCACCTGTGCCACAACTCACTAGTGTCTTGACTCTGCAAATCTTTGCTTTTGTGCTTAAAGCAACACAATCCTCTACAAAACATTTAGAGATTCTTCACCTGAATCCCAATCTTCTTTACCTAACCCATGGCTATGTGTCTAAGGAAAGCCTTTCATTTTCTAAATACCACATCATAGCCTCTTTCCTCCAACATGACAATTAATGCTAAGTTCTTCTGCAACTCGGGCACATACATAACATCCCTCAAGGTGAGAGGAGCACCATGGTCCCTTTGAAAAGTAAACGTGCCCAATCCTGTAGCACTATATCTCCCATTGTCACCCATCTTGATATGCGTATGGAGATCCTTCTCCTCCAAGTCACTGAACAACTCCTTGTCACTAGTCATGTGGAATGAAGCTCCACTGCCAAGGTACCATGCACTACTCATCATTGATGACACCATGCATGTAATGAGAGTAAAGTCCAATTTGAATTGGGAGGCCAAAGCCTCACCCACTGCTCCTCCGAAGGACTTCTTCTTGGACTTCTTGAGTGGAAAATTTATAGCAAAATGGACCAACTCATGACAATGAAAGCACTTAACTTTCGACATGCATTTATTCTTACCTCCATGGCAAGAATCTGATTTGGAATGGGATGCATTCCCTTTCCCTTTCTTTGCCTTACCTGCTAACGTAAAATTTTCCTCATCATCAGTCTTAGATGAGGAACCATCTCTTGTGTTCCTTCTGATCTCCTCTTGCATAAAATCTGACCACAGTCTTTCCCAATCTCAAAGCTTTTCCCTTCCATTCACAGAATCCTGATATCCATTCCAACTCTTAGGAAGGCCTAAGAGAGCTAGGCTCACCATATCATCCTCGAAAATTATTATTCCAACACTTCCAAGTTCATCTCTGCAGGTTGTGAACTTGGGCAAGTATTTTGGAATGGTCTCACCTTTCTCCATCTTGATTTTTCGAAGTTTATCTTTTAATGCCAACTTCCTATGGTCACAGTTGTTTTGGAATAGGTCTGCCAATTCTTTCCACATAACATACAAAGTTTCCTTCCCATGGAGACTTGAGACAATGTGGTCTCGAACTCCCTCAAGGATTATTCACCTCGCCTTCGCCACACACTTATTCCATTTGGCTAGATCTTTTGCATCCAATGTTGGTGGCTTAGGAATGTGTGATTAATGAATTCCTTCAAGCCATTATCCTCCAACACGACCTCCATCATGTCCTTCCAGGCTATATAATTTGAGCTACCTTCCAAGGCATACTCGAGCCGCAAACCATAGAACGCCATCTGCCGATCCTGAAGTATGTAATGAAAATTCGAATTTCACCTGTAACCCTAAACTCAAAAACTTCTAAATCTCCTCTAGTATATTTTCTTCAGCTCCTATACCATGTATAATTTTCCTGTAGATTCACAAGCTCATGCAATGTACTAAATCACAGGACAAGAATCTACTTTTACTTTCAGCCAACAGAAGCGAATAGATCGATGAAAACAATATGAACAAAAAGAAGATAAATCAATGGCACATAACACAATAAGTTTCTCTGGGGAAATCCATTGCTCGAAACCCTGACTATCTATATTGAATTAATCAGAAATATGAGTGAATATAAAAATATAGTTCTCACAAGAACAATTCCACACAAGTATGCTCAACTCTCTGCCTCACAAGCCCACTCTTAGCCAACACTTAGCCAGTTTCCATTGCCTTCCAATCCCTTATTCTCTTGCACAATTACTAGGATGAATAACCTATATTTAAAGGGAATCCATGCTTCCAAAACTACATAATCCTAAATTAGGTCCTTTTCCTGATTGCATGCATGATATTTACAATGCAATAAATCATAAAACTGATAGTACACTGTCCCTGCACTCTAGTGTCAACTGGGTCTTTCTCTAAACTAACATGCATGAGTTTCTCATTAGGGAATCTTTAGTTAACTGCAGTAACACTTATGGGTGCACCAGTACACCAACTGACTTATAATCCTCTATCAGTTCCAAAAATAGTTAGAACTAATTTAACTGAACATAATTTAGTCAAACTAAGTTAATCTAATTACAACTCAAATAAATTCATCATGGACCCCTAATACTTAGGGAGAACATATACATGACCACAGAAAGACTTCCAACTCGGAATTCCTAAGATAATTAGGTTAATTAAACTTAATTAACTATTTACAAGTTGCTATGAGAATATAATTCGATTTAATTCTTAGTTTAGATTCAAGGACAAATTAAAATAGAATTTCTTGTTGCCATTTCTCAACACACTTCACCATATCCATGTGTGATTCTCCATTCTGATAATTTAATCTTAGTCCACCTGCACACTCCAATGAGACTCCCCATGCTTATTCAGGGCTCATAGAGCTTGAATATACTTCAGCATGGCTTCTTTGTTCTTCATTTATTTCTATAAGGTGTGCACGGGAGATCAGAGATGGATTTCTTCCAACATCAAGACAAACCCAGTACTTCCTTTTTTGAGTCGTGGTACTCATCGCCTTGACCCAACGATCTCTCAAGTCACAATTACTCCTGTGACACCAACTCTTCTACATGCATCTACTCTTTAGATGCTGACTCATCCAACCTTCAATACCTCTGTACTGCACTATCGGGTTCCTTTTATTTCACAAATTTTATTAAAGGAAATGTTACAAAAACACGAGATCATGAGGTTCCAAGCCCTTTTTTCTTTGTCCCCTTTTTTTTTACACCATGGGACTAGGTGTTGTGATTGGTGGCTTAAAATTTATGTGCCAAGGCCTTCAATCTCCTGCCGAGGGCCTGTCTCCCAGTTTATTTTCTCTCCTCCCTTGGTTCTTTTCACTTCCTCAACTAAGAGTTAACACATTAGAAACCCCATATTTCTTAACTTTTCTCAAATTTCAATTATAATGAAATTAAGAGAAATTTAATATCTGATATGACCCATAGCACTTAGGTGCTAGCCTTGCTCTACACCCTTGGTTCTATTAGTCTCCTTGACCAATCACGAACACATCAGCGCCCCTTTCATCGTAACTTTTCTCCAAAACACATTTACAAAGGAGTTCTGAAATCTTTAACCGTTGATATACTTCCATAGCACTTAGGTGCTAGGCGTTCCCCATTCCCTTGGTTCCTTGGGTCCCCAAGACCATGTGCCAATAAACATCAGAGATCCACACATTGAATCAAAATTTTCCTATTAAGTAATCAGAAATGAGTTATGAAAACTCCAACCTCTGAAATTCCGACCTCTAAGATGATGTCATGTTGATGTCATCATCTCCACATGGAATATCCTTAGTCGTGACATGTGTCACATTTATTTTCCCTATTACGCCACCTAAAATGATGAATCTAACTGCCATATGTCATCCATGGGGCCACATCATGCTGACATCATCTGCCTCGTCAACGTCTCCATGAAAATCACCTGTTGCCATATGTCTTATTGGAGGAGAGAGAAAGGGTCCCTCGGTCCTTTTTGGTTTTTCATCAAATTTATTTGTAAATAATTCTTCTCGCATCATTGGTTCTTTTTAAAATAACTCATTCATAAGGACTTATGAAACTCTGAGGTTCTAATGGTCTCGACCTTCTGATATTCCAACCTACTCTAATATTTCGATATGCTGCTTGTCAGTCCTTCCGATATTGTGTCCCAATGTTTTGATCCTTCTCCAATATTCGATTCCAAGAATCAGCTCTTGAAACTCCAACCCTCTGAAATTTTGTCCTCTAGAGGTCCCGAAATGCTAGCCTTCTCTGATATTTTGGCTTGCTTAGGACTTTAAGAACCTAACTTCACCAATCAATTAATTTTGATCCATAAGGCCATTTGAAAACCTCCACACACTATTAGAAATATCTTTCATAGCACTTTTCAGTGAAGAAGGTCTAATGTAGACTTTGAGCCCATTTTCTACCTGATAAATGGTCGCAAACTATCTTTTGTTCTTTTCACCTTGGCTCTTCTCTCGTGCCTAAAATCCTGGACTCCCAACCACCATAGTAATCATTTTATGGAATCTCCAATAAGCCTGATACTACGGTGATTCTCTACCAGAGACTAAAGAAACCATAGGACTCCCCCTAAGCTTGACACATCAACCATATCAATTCTAACATATGCTTCCAAAAACGTCCATGTTGATCTAGTTGACATCAATGCCAACACACTTGCAGCCACTATCCTCTAGAAAATTCCAATTCTATAACAATATCCCCCTTTAGCATTGTTATTTTTCTCTGATGCACCTATAATCATCTCCCCCTTTGGCATCAATGGCAAATAATGCTCTTGAAAACTCCCACTAAACCACTTTAGCCTACTCTTCAATTGATCCCACATGCTGAGTAGCTGCCAACACATTATAATTGAGTCATTCGGGAGGAGGAGTCACAATTCCTATCTGTTGCCTGAGATATTCATAGGTTTCTCTTTCCAATGGCTTAGTAAATATGTCTACAAGTTGGTCTTTATTGGCCACATATCCCGATCGAGCAACATTAGCTGCAACCTTCTCTCTTAAGAAATGGAACTTGATAGGGAAGTGCTTGGTCTTTCAGTGCATAACATGATTCTTAGAGATACTGATGGCACTCGTATAATCACACATGATTGGAATGGGATCACTCAAATCTACCTTAATTTCCTTCAAGGTCTGCTTCATCCATAGAATTTGCAAGAAACTAGTGGACGTTTCAATATACTCTGCTTTAGCAGTGATAAAGAAATGGAGTTTTGTTTCTTGCTAAATGAGGACACTAAGAAGTTTCCCAAAAATAATGTTGCACCAAAGGTGATCTTCCTATCATCAATATTTCCTACCCAATCAGCATCAGTATAAGCCTTCAACTTAAACTCTCTGCTTTTAGCATACCATAGACCATAATTAATTTTTCCTTGAAGATATTTGAAAATCCTTTTGACAACAATGCCATGAATTTCATAAGAAAAAGAGTGAAATATGACCACAAGACCCACTTCTTGCATGATGTTTGGTCTCGAAGTTGTGAGATACAACAAGCTTCCTATCATTGATTTGTACTCAGCCTGATTTACCAGTGGTGTCTCATATTATTTGCACAATTTGTAGCCTGTAACCATAGGAGTGCTAATTGGCTTGCAATATTCCGGCCGAAAATTCTTCAAAGTTTCTAGTAGGTACTTGGATTGTGGGATAAAGATCCCATTTTTTTACTGAGAAAGTTTCATTCCTAAGAAGAAGGAAAATTCTCCAATCATGGACATCTCAAACCATATATGCATACATTTTTCGAATTGTTATCCCAATTGTTCCATATCATTGCCAAAGATTATGCCATCCACATACAAAACTACAATTAGTATATGATCATGTTCAGACTTTATGTATATATTTTTGTCTAAAGTATCTTTTTTAAAGCCTTGGTTCTGAAGGTATCAATCTAGTCTTGCATAGCATGCTCTAGGAGCCTATTTAAGTCTGTATAAGGACTTTTTCAGTTTGCATACACACCCTTCATTTTTTGTGAGCGTGAACCCTTATGGCTACTCAATATAAACTTCTTCTTCCATATCCCCATTGAGAAATGCCCACCTCACATCCATCTAATATACCTTCATGTTTTTATGACTATAAAAGGAAAGAAACATTTTGATAGCTTCTAGTATAGCTATTGGTGCAAAGGTTACCTAAAAATATATCCCTTCTATCTAGGCATACCCTTTACAAACTAATCGATCATTGTTCATAATTACGTAACCCTGCTCATTTAACTTATTTTTGAAGACCCATTTTGTACCTATGACATTTTTCTCTTTGGGTCTTGGAACAGGTTCTCAAGTGTCATTCTTCTCAATTTTATCAAGTTCTTCATTCGTAGCTTTCACCCAGAACTTGTACTCACTTTCCTGGTTGAGGTTTTTAAGCTCAACCTGAGATAGCAGAGCAAGATTTGCACAACTTGAAATGCCAACAAATCTCCTCTTGGCATGACACCAAGTCTTTGATCTCCAAGAATTTGATTATCAAGGTGTTCTTTCTATACATACTTGGAAGGTGTTTTGGGCCTTGGATTTGTGCTCGTTTCCACGTCTTCATTATATGAATCTATTTCATCTTGGTCTGAGGGCTTGGTGTCTAAACTCTCTTCTCCATTTGGGTTCATGTTTCCTTTGAAGGACTTAGGTTGTGAAGTTATTGCATCTACTACTACATCAATGCAATCCTCAACCTTCTTTATCCGTTTGTTGAAGAACTTGTATCCTTTACTTTGAGCAGAGTACCCAAGTAATATACCTCATCAACATGTCAATCAAAATTTCCAATATTTTTATCATTCCTTTTTATAATCATTTTCTCCCAAACACCTTGTAGTGTTTAATTGATGGGGATCTCCCCTTCCACAACTCATAAGGAGTTTTATCATTATTAGTCCTGAGTTGTGTTAAGTTTGTTAGGTACACTATTGCTTGTGTTGCTTCTCCCCAGAATATGTGAGGTACATCTGCTTCATCCATCATAGCTCTGACCATTTTCTGAATTATTCCATTCTTTCTCTCAACTACTCCATTTTCTTGTGGAGTTCTACCCACAGAATATTACCTCTTTATGCCATTCTATTCATAGAATTATTCAAGTTCTCTTGAAGTGTATTCTCCTCCATTGCCTGATTTTAAGAATTTGACCTTGAGATATTTCTCATTTTCTACTTGATATTTAGAAATTTTAAAGTGTTTAAACACTTTCAACTTTTCCTTTAAAAGCATGATCAAAGTGGCCCTGGTAAAATCATCAATAAGTAGCATACAATACATTTATCCTCTCGGGATTTATGCTCTAGTGGGGTCATAGATATCTGTGTAAATTAGCTCTAGTGGCTGAGATTAAGAGAAATCTTTTATCTTGAAATGATTCCTAGTATACTTACCAAATTGACATGACTTTCAGATTGAATTATCAGGCCTTAACAGTCTTGGAAAACCTCTTCCATCTCCCAACATGATGAATCTTATCAGATTGTCAAAATTCATATGACCAATTATTATGTGCCATAATAGGGTTCACTCAACTTGCTAAAATAACATCTTACTCTAGAATCATCAAACAAATATACATTATTATGAGTTTTGGCTGCTTTTCCCATCAACTTTCCATTTTCTTCATTTTAGATCTCGCAGTCCTTGGATCAAAATGTCACATTAAATCAATTATAACACATTTGACTTACATTAAGAAAATTATGCTTGATACCTTCTACATATAGCACATTTTGGGCTTTAGTCTTTTCATCAAGACTGACTATGCCCTCACCCTTAATTCTTTCTGGGGCATTGTTGCTGAAAGTGACATTGTTCCGGCTGTCCTTTTCTTTTAGCAAAAGAAATTTTCTATTATTGCCAGTCATATGCTTGGAGGAACCACTATCCACATACCATCTATTTTCTTGATTATGTGTTGATAGAGCAATTCCACTTTGCTTTCTCTTTCCATATTTTCATTTCCATTTCTCCTTTCCTTTTTGAAATTTGTTTTGCCAAGTGTTCTAAGACTTGGATGGATACTCAAACCTGCTTCTACACTCACTTTCCTTGTGCCCAAAATTAGTAAATTTGAAACATTCAACATCATTCATCATATGGCGACGAAATTCAGACTTTAGGCGTTAGAGGCAATTTAATGCGTCCAACAATTTTGCCTGAAAATCAGCGCAATTGTCACTTTGTTAGCACAATTAGGGGAAAATTTGTAGGATGATGCTGGATTTTTGGGAATTTGCAGTGCAATTAGTAGAAATACTTTGGGAATCCATAACTTCTTCCATTTTTTACTAAATCAGGAGTAGAAAGAGGCTAGACAGGCATTTTTGGGTATTCTGGAGCCATTGGAATAGGTTTAAGAGCTATATGAGCATTGTCGACCAATGCCTTCACATTTTGAGCATAATAGAGAGGGCCAAGCCATTGGAAGTTGGACCAAGGAGACATAGCCCAAGTGGGGTGAACTCCTTCATTGTGTGCTGCTGTGATATTGTTTTGGTGATGTTCATGTCTGTTATATGCTATTGTTCAGTCATTTGTTTATGTTAACTTGTACATAAAAACTCTCAAAAACTCATGTTTAAACTTGCAATTAACCTCATGAATCCTTAAGCACTTTTAACATATTCTAAAAGGAATTTAGTTCAACAAACTAATTATGCCATCAATATTAATGTGGCATCTCCTTAGCGATGACACATGTCACCTGGATTTTCCCTATTAGGCAAAACAAAATGTTGAATCTAACTACCACATTTCCTCCATGTGGCGACGTCATGAAGACATCATCTGCCTCATCACCTTCTCAGTTTCAATCACCTACTACCATGTTTCCTATTTAAGGAGAGAGAACGGGTCCCTCTGTCCTTTGGTTCTTAAACGATTTTTTTATAAATTGTTCTCCTCGCAAATTCAATTCTTTTTAAAAGAAATAATTCATAAGGACTTACAAAACTCTGAGGTTCCTATGGTCTTGACATTTCGAGATTCCAGCCTGCTTTGATATTTTGATATGCTTCCTACCAATCCTTCTAATATCAGATCTCGATGTTTTGAGACTTCTTTGATATCGGGTTGCTAGAATCGGCTCCCAAAACTCCAACCCTCTGAAATTTTTTCCTCTCAAGGTCCCGAAATGTCAACCTTCTCTGATATCTCAGCCTTCTTAGGACTTCAACAACCTAACTTTGACAATCAATAAATTTTGATCCAGAAGGCCATTTGCATACTTCCACACACCATTGGAAAGCTATTTAAAAAAAAAAAATCAATGGAGAAGGTTCGATGTAGACTTTGATCCCATTTTCTTCCTGAGAAATGGCTAAAAACTCTCTATTGTTCTTTGCACCTTAGCGCTTCTCTTGTGCGTGAAATTCTGGAATCCCAACCACCATAGTCATTATTTTATGGCTTCTCCAATAATCCTGCTACTATGGTGATTCTCTATCAGATACTGTAGAAACCATAGGACTCCCCCTAAGCTTGATACATCAAGCATATAAATGCTAGCATCTACTACCATAAACCTCCATACTAATTTGGTTGACATCAATGCCAACACACTTGTAGTCATTAGCAATCTAGAAATATAATTTTGACCTTAGTTTCATAACAAAATGACACATATGAAAACTTAGGTTTCATGTAGGTCAAATCCCAAATACATTATCAATTTAAATCCCACATGGTAAATGTAGGTTTTAACCCTCTACATAAATTACCAGAAAACATATTCTTAAAACATAAAAATATATAATGATGAGAACATAAAATATACACAAAGATTTTCTACTAGAACCCAAACTAGGAAAACCAGATTGGATTTCATTATATTTCTTTCAATGCTACAATACATTATATACATGTTGAAGAATTTATAAAACCCAATCCATTAACCCTGGATTAGAACATAATCATAGTTCCCTTGACCAGATCTACAAAAATACCATGGGACAAAATCATCATGCCCAAAACCATGCACAAAAAACAATAGGTAGGTCCACCCATCATCCTTGGGTCTTCCCCCGGTCCTTGCGTCCACCCAACCATTATTGGGTCCACATAAAAAAACATTCCTGGGGCGTTGCCCTATGACTCGTGCAAGAGGTTACCACTCCCTGTAACACCCCCCTCCCCCCCCACACTACGCATAGTGCAATGTAACAACTTCTGGAGCTAGTCATGGAAAGAATATAACACATACCGAACATTCTCCCACTTGTAGCTTTCTTTCCACATAGGAGGGCACAAGAGCACAACCATTGATCCCAAGCTACAATGCCGATTATTTATCTACACCAAGGAAACTTCTTAGTGCTCACATAAATTTTCAATGCATCTGCGACATTATTAAAAGTGGCCACCTTTATCGACAAGACCTTTCTGTCTTCAACCATATCCCTCACAAAACGGATACTAAACATCAATGTGTTTTGTCTTGGAATGATAAGCGAGGTTCTTTGCCAAGAAAATTTCACTTTTGCTATCAAAGTCTATCCTTATACCTCACTATACCAACCCTATACTTGAACACAATCTATGTAACAAATATTCTTCCTTGCTTGTATAAGTGGTTGTCATGTATTCAACCTCTATAGTTGAAAGTCCCACTACAAATTGTCTCTTGCTCATCCAAATGACTAGTCCTCCAAATGGTTAAACACATACCCACTTGTACATATTCCTTGATCCAAACCTCTATCCCAGTCTACATCAATAAAGACACATATTTCCAACACTCTACCCAATCTTGGTCTTCCTTGCTAGTACAAACCATAATCACTAGTGCCACACAAATACCTGAAAATCTACTTCATTATTATCCAATGCTCCTTCCTTAGTTTTGACATAATACTCTCACTACATGTGCAATGTTTTGTTTGGTACAACCCATTTCATACATTAGGCTACCAACTGTATTCGCATATGGAACACGAGACATGTCTTCTTCCTCTTCCTATGTCTTAGGACATTGTTCAACAGATAAATTTGAACCTACATGAATAAGAACCTTCACTAGTTTACTATCCTACATATTAAACCTTTTTAATATTATCTTTATATACTTCCTCTAGTTTAACTAGAGCTTCCTCTTTGCTCAACCTCATTTAATTTCCATGCCCAAAATATTTTTTGTAGCACCAAGACCCTTCATGTCAAATTTAGAGGACAATTGGATCTTCAAATCATGGATAGTTTCTTTATCATTTCCAGTCAACAACATATCATTCACATACATTACCAAATAAATAACATGGTCACCAATTAATATAAAATGCACATAGTGATATGCTTTTCTCTTTGTGAAGCCAAGTCCCTATATATATGTATCGAAATTTTGATAACATGTCCTTGGTGATTGCTTTAACCCTTATAGATGTTAATTTGGCAGCTCAATGACAAATTCGAACCATGGGACAATATTACTCTTTTAGAGAGGATCAATTTTGACTATTGAAGAACTCAATTTGGACAAGGGAAAGTGTATTCTGAATTAAATCCCACATGTGCACATTTGGTCAAGTCAGCCTTAGAGAAAATTGGACACTCTTAGAAGTCAATAAATACAAGTAACCTCAACCCTCATTTGGAAAAAATTATGAAGCATTTATTCTATTATGTTCTTTAGTTTTTTCTCACATAGTTCTAAGCCATTTCATGGAGATTGGCTCACACAGGTCCGAAATGCAAGGTCTGAAGCTCACACATGTGCTATGGTTTTGGTTTCTGACAATAGCCTTGTCACAGCCAATTTTTGGTTGCAACCACACACAAGCCTGCTCATACATATGGATGACACCTTTCATTTGCATGCACATCACATCATGATCTGTGCGGTCGAGACCTAAGGTTTGATTTTATTAGTTGACCACAAGTTTCAATAGTTGACTGCAAAGTTTAGCAGTTGACCACAGACAATGATAGTTGACTGTAGGTTTCTGAATTAAGGTTTTCATTAGTTGCATTGTTGGGTTCATATCATGGATATTGTTTATTTGATTTTTCTGGATAGTTTATGGTTGAAAATATGGATCACTATACTCTCTTTTGTTGAATAATTAAATGAAAATCTACTAAGAAGAAGAATTTGAAATGGTTTCCCCCATAGTGGGTTTTTCCCTAGTTTCTGAGCAATCCTAGTGTCTCTATGGGTGATTTTTTTTCTCCTGTTGTTCCTATATGTTCTAATGCATTAGTGATGATGTTGTTATTTCTATATAATTACATATGTTGTTGAATAATGTTGTAAAATTGAATAATTATATGACGTTATGGGGTGAATTTAACATGAAAATGAAGAAATGCAATTATCTAAAGCAAATAACAATATATCCCTTAGAAAATTTAACATGGTATCAAAGTTGGGCTGAAGAAAAGTCATTGAAGATCACCCTTATGGAGACACCTTTGATGAAGCAAGAGAAGATGGAGGAGACATAAAAGAGTACTAGGGTTTGAAGAAAACCCTAGGTATTTTGGTTATTACGGTTTGATGGATATTATGAGGCTGGGGCTTGGAAGAAACCCTGGATTATGACAAAGGTTTGAGATATGCAATCTAGAAAGCCTAGCATGATCAAAGTGAATATGTTCTATTACTTGTGACAAGATCAATGTAACCATACATGTGATAGTCTCATTTAAGCCTGATTACTGATGAAGTTGGTTGAAATATAGTGAAGGACATAATGTCATATGGACAATGGATAATGATGGTTCTTAAAGGATGGTTAAAGAGGGAGATTATCACCTCTCATTAAAGATAAGTAATCTTTCAATTTATGTTTCTTATTTATGTCTTTACATTTTCTTAGGTTTATTGATTTGATCATTGATTATGCTTCTTGCATGTATATTTGAGTATTTGGATACTTATAACCTCCTCACAAGATGTGATAAGTGGATCCTTCTTGAGGATCATCTCGGGTGTAGGAAAATATGGCTAGTGCAGGAAGAGAAGACCTAGCGTTGGAAAAGGAAAAGAGGCACTTGATGAAAATTTGACAAAGTGCACCACCTTCCAATGTCAAGCTACTCAAGTATCTAAATACCACAAGGTATGTATGGTGTATTGTTTCAATGTTTCATCTGTAATATTGGATGGAAAGGTAATCCCTAAGGTATGATAAGAATATCACCTTCACAAATGGCTTATGCATATAAAAGAAAGTTTTATTTATGGTAAATATGATATATATTGGTGTTATTGATATTTATCAAGCATCTTTGATTTTGGACACGATGGATTTCATAATCCCATAAAGATGGCTAGCACATTAATTCTTATAGCTTGATATGACTGATAATGTTAGTGATAAGCATGAAAACCTTGATGATAGAGGTGTAACAATAAGATTGATATTCAGGATCTTCTTATTGACCATTGTTAGGTTTTGATAAGCTTAGTAATTATGACATATGGTAAAATTGGATACTCTGTCTTGGTGATTGGATAATATAATAAAGAAATGATGAAGTGGTTATGATCCTTGAAGTATGATGATACGCTTGTCAGCTACCCAAATCATATGACTCTAACCCTTGATGAAATTTTGATGTCATGTTCATGTGTGATGATGAGTTAGCTGGTGTTGACATGTTATGAATATGATGGATATATATTTTAGAACATGATATAATTTGATTTAATGATCTAATAGTTCTGCTAATGCATGATAGTATTATGATAGACATGTTGATATTTTAAATGATGATGTCTGAAGTGGCTCCCATTAAGAGGGAGAAACTCTCCATAAGATCCCTACACCTATTATCATTTCCATTAAAGATTCTTTATTATTGAAGTACTATTTTTGACATAAATAGACAAATATTTGATATTTTTGGTCTGTAGCAAGTTCTGGTCTGAGAAGAGAGGGTTTCCCTTATCCCAAGCCCTAACCACATGGAATAAATATTATCAATGTGGTTATAAGCCTCACAACCACATGAAAGAAGGACTATGGGTGTGGTGGCACCTTTAGGTCACAAAATTTGAAGCCTCGTGCATGAAATCAAAAGTGCACTTGAAGTATGACAGTCCTAAAACATGTAGCAGACAATAGAATATCCTGTGAGAAAGGAAGTTTGAATATTTGACTTACTATAGAGAATTTAAATATGTTGACTAAAATTGTGTTTGCAGGTGACTGGAATATGCATATCCATATGTCATTTTGATTTAATCATTGAAGCTAGTGTATGGTAGTATTTGATAACAGTTGCAAGGGCTTGACAAGAATTGGCCTTTTGACATGATGCTTTATAATCCATAAATATGATTTAGAACTTTGACACGATGGTTCATATGTTTTGGCTTATGGATTAATTGAGTGCATTGTGATAACAAATTAGGGTTTTTGATAAGTAAAAATTTTCCTTGATGTCAATACTATGTGGGCATAGTAACTTCAGTGACTAGCATTGGTATTCATTAATTATTTTGTATTGGATTCATTGGCTTTGGAACGTTGGTTGAAGTATAAATAGTTGTAATTAAATATTTAGTAATATCTCAATGAATGGATGAAACTTATATGACTTGTCCTTAGTGTATGCATTCATATTTAGTGGCAAAAATGATTCATGTTATCATCGTAAAGATGGCTTGATAAAGTTTGATTGGATAGTGTTTGGTTAATAAAAGGTTGTTGTAACTTGGTATTTGATGAGAGATCCTCCTAGCACCTGTTCCAAACAATTTGTTACAGTGTTATTGGAAGAAATATTTATGACTTTGATACTAGCTTTGATTTGGCATCTAAGGATTGATAAGCTGACTTAGTTGATTTGATTGCACAATGTTAATTTGTGTGAGGCTGAGTATATCGATTTGGTCAAGTGTTATGTTTATAGAAATAACTATATGAAGCAAGCTCCCTGAGCCTAGTATGTCTGCATTGACAGTTACTTAGTGAATCCATGAAGATGTGTTGATCCAAACCTCTAGTTCAAAAGTGGTCCAAGGTATGAATTTGATTTTGGTTTTATATGTTGATTGTCTATTCTTGATAGGTAATGAGCCTCTGATGATCAAAGAAAGAGGGAGTTTGCCTCTGAAGTTAAAAATTAAGAATCATGGCATGATGAATTACTTTATGAAGTTTGGAAAAAAAATCTATATCATGAAGCTATTGAAGAATTGCTAGAAATTGGAAATGAAAATCCTTAAACACTCTGATTGAATTATGCACAGATATTGTTGGACCCTCCTTGGCAACTGATAGTTGATTGAAGCATTGATGTTATGTGTGAACACTCATCTGTATATACATGTTTTCCATAGAACAACTTGAGTGAATTCATGATTGAGCTGCTTCATACACATTAAGTTTACACTGAGCACCCTTCGAGATATTTGTATGACATGATCAATTTTTGGTCTGAGATATTCTTCTTATGATATGTGATTGCGTGGATGCATTGATTCTATTTGGGATCGTCATTGATCAAATGAGCACATCTGGATATGAAATCTTACATGATATTTTTGGATGACAAGTATATCTCTTTAAGCATGGTTGAGGTTGAATATGATGTTGTTGGCATAACTAAATGTGAGGTAAGACGTTGAAGAAGCTCTTTGGAGAGTTGTTTGAGTAGGTTTTAGATATGACAGGGATACTTTGTGATAATATTGAGTGGGATATAACTGGTAAAAATTCGAGAACCTTGTATATAGTTGGGACTAAGATATCCTCATATATTGAGATAGTGTTGTCATATGAGACAAGCTTAGGCTTGTGGTTTCCGCCTCCATGAGAAGGAAGATGAATAAGGTATCCTTTTCGTGATATATATATTTTTTTCTAATATAATATTTGATTTGATGTCTACATGAATAGGAAACTACTTCTATTGCGACATGATAATTAATTCAATACTAGATATGAGAATGATAATATTTTTCTGATCTACAAAGAGCGAGACTAATCAAGAACATTGAACCAGCTCTTCCCCCTATCTAAGCTCCTAGGGTGAGAAATTGAGATTGAAGACTCCTAGGGTTGAGGGATCTTTGGACAATAGGGTTGTATATGTTTCTCCCGTATCTATCACCCATACGATCAAACATATTAGTTCCCATATCTTTGTCTATGTAGAGTATACCCCAGTTATAATCATACACACAAGTTGGGCTTGTTGGGTGTTAGGGTCCTATAATAATAGGATTCATAATTTTCAATTGGCTATGGTTAGTCTTGTAATATTGTACATACTTTTTATTTCTGCAAAATGTTTCCCATATTAAAAATTAAAAAATGTAAAGAGGGTATGTCCTAAAAGAATAATCAAAGGAGAAAAAGAAAAAAAAAATATCAAAAAAGTGAAAAATATGAACCCCCAAAAGAGATAAAAATAGATCTTGAAAGTGTGCAAATTCAAATGCCACTACCTTTTACTTTACTATGAAAAATAAGGTTGTGTGTAGCTTGTCAAAAATGCCACAATCCATGCTGGTCAAATAGCTTAATCTTGACTTATTCATGCTTTAAATTTCATGTTGATAGATAGAGAATAAAGATCTAGCAAAATTTCTTAACCTTGGCAGATCAGTAGTTAGGTAGAGAATAATAATGAGCTCATTAGTTTAATCTGAGTCATTATAAGTTATAAGGTTAGAATTAGATAGTTTTATTATGAAAAGAAAATGAAATAAAGGGTCAGCGAGCTCAAATGCACCCATTGAAATGAAGAAAAAATGTTAGGGTAAATAAAGGGTAGGTAGAAGAAGTTTTACAAAGTACACAAGGTTGCTAAGTCAAAAGCACATTTATCATGCTTAATCCTATGTTTAATGTGCAGGAGGAATTCAGAAAAAGAAAGGGTGTTCACCAAAGTTTGTTTACTAAATTTCCCCTCATTTCACTACACCCCCACATACTTATTTGCTAATTTCCCCCATTATCCCTTTATTACTTATAAATACCCTTCCTCCTCATTTTGACCTTTACCCCTTGGTTTCACACATTCCCCTAGAAATCACCCTTCAAAAATCACCCCCCCTCCCGAAACCCCTTTTCCCTAGTGTCAAACCCATTCCCCATTACAAATATCACTTTCCCCCCTTATTAATTTCCCTTTTCCCTTTAAAATCCCACAAAAACCCTTTATCCTAAGTTTTTCCTATGCCCCCGCATTACGTAATTAATGTCCCCACTTTATATTTCCTTGATACCCTTTTAACCCACCAACCCTAGTGAAGTGAAAAAACCCCCGCCACATAACCCATGGTCCCACCTTTATTAGCCCGCTACTTATATTAAATCCCGACATTATTCATTAATTAATTATAATTCTTTATAATTAAACCTCGGGCCCTACCAACCACTTTCCCAACTTTTCCCGTGCAACTCAACTATGTGATATCCCTCCGATCTCCCAACCCCAGATCCAACGGTGTATAGCCATATCGCGCGGATTCATTGTTTGACTGTTAACAACCCGAAAGCACGCGAGATTCACGATTTTGGCCAAACGTTGTTTGGCTATGTGGTAGCACCACGTTATATTACGTGCTCATGAAAAATACCGCCTGCCATCCAAAAGCGGTGCAATGTCGCACAAAACCACCTCCCCTCCTAAAGGAAAAACTGCCCACTGTTAATTCAATATTATTCACGCCAAAATGTGACCATTATCGATTAAAAGGCCAAAAAAGCCCCAAATTACTCTTTTCGCTTGTTTTTCACTACAAACCGTTGTAAACCAATTGTGACACCCATAACCTCTGAGCGACCAATTCATCCACCTATTGGCACCTGAAGATGCCGCGGACACCAAATTGAAGCAGCAAATATCCAATTCAAGCCTCAGTACCCTCTTCAGCTACCACAAAACCCCGTTTGCACACCAAATCGTCAATTTCCAGGTATTCTTGGAAAAACCTGAATGACCTTGTGAATTAATTACCAAAGAAGTTTGGGATATTTTGTAAATTATTTTTGTATAAATACTTTAGAATTCAAAGTATTGGGTGTGGATTACTAGACATTTGTAGAGTTGTATTTATCGGAAACCTAAGGGTTCACTGCATCATTTTTCCAAGTCGGCAGACTGAACTGAGTAATAAAGAGATTGCATTACAGGATTCATGTGTTGAGCTACTTCAGTGAAGTATTTTCTTTGTAAAATTTGTTATTTTCTTATGTGTTTTACAAACTTGCATGTTATCTAAATTGAATGAATTAACTAGAAATTTATTTTAGAATTTGTTTAAGTACACTCTGTCTTGAACAGTTAATCATTTTAATGTTTTCTTCTGATATCTGGATTTGCTAATCCTTAACTGCTCTCCCATCCTAGTTGACCTATTTCACTTCCTTCATAATCTGATTTAAGGAACCCTTAGTTTCTCCTTGGATCTGATTGAAAACCACTTCACCATCCAGCCTTAAGATATGAAATTACTCACCTACCTTGCCCTGTAAACACTATCTTTAGACTTTGATCTAGTCCTATTTTCTTGAAATTTGACCCATAGCCCAGTGGAAAAGTACACCCCTCTATCCATCTAAGTGATCCCACCACCAAATCAAAACCAAAACCCAAGTACAATCATAACTATCATAAAATCAATTAACTAAAAAAAGTTAAATCATAAAGAGAGAACCCTCTCTAAGCATTAGGAAGGCTAGATCCTAATCTCCAATGTAGGTTTGTGGTTACCTCTATCATTTCTTTCCTAACAACTCTAGAGAAATTTTGGAGTGATAACATATTGGCAACCATACTGGGGACCAGTGCTCAGTGTAATAAAAATTTAAGGAAATCTTAAATTTTACCATTTCCACCTTAAGGTCATCTTAGAGTTGTTAAAAAGTTTCATAAAACAATTAAAAAACTAAAATTTAGCTTCCAAGAGAACACACCATACCAAGGAAAATCTATATCCAAACCTTGCAACAATAGTTGATGACCCTGATATAATTTTAAGGAAATAAAAAAAGTTAGAAACTCAAGGAAGTAGTAGTCAGTTAGTTAAAGCAAATTCACTCCCCAAAGAATTATCAAGTTTATAGGATATCCAGTTTGATATGTCATTTGAGCTTTCATTGTTTAGAACCAAATTAGAAAACTCAATTCATGAAACAATAATAAACCCTAGTTTTATTTAATTTATTGAGTCAAAAAAGGTGCCTATACATCCAGATTTAGAACAACTTATTTTGGATACTTTTCATAAACTAGAAGCTTTAACCTCAACCTTGATAAACCATATAAACGATGCCTACCTTCAACAATCAGTTGAATTAGCTACCCTCATTGCTGTTGCCTCTGAACTTTCTATAGAGTCTTAAAAAACTATAAATACAGCTTCATTTACTACCACCCCACCTATAATATCCACCACAGTCCATTCTCCTAAACCATTCATGCCTCAGCTTCCTCTCCAACTGAACATCTCAAGTTCATCTACACCCATTTCAATTCCTTCTTCTAGCACCACTACTTTGCCCCACAGTCAAACCAAAATCTCAGCCATGGCAAACATATATGCACCTTTGGTTTTACCGGCTCAACTACATCGCATGCCCCAAGATTACTAAAGCAAATTTTATTTTTTTTATGTTACTGGTCAGTATACTGCCCAACAACATGTGAATAAAATGATTGATTACTTTGAATTGCATGAGACTAATGAGTCTGATGTTCAAATGAGGTTATTTTCCCAAACACTGACAGGGGATGTAAAGAAATGGTTTAAAGGTTTACCTGCTAATCATATTGCAGATTTAGCTTCTTTTCATAGATTGTTTATTGATAGATTGGAAAGAAAGAAAAACCCTCTACAAATACTATCTGAATATGATAACATTAGAAGAGCTCCTAAAGAATCAGTTCGGGATTATTGTATTAGGTTCAACAACATCTATAATGAAATCCCTACTAATATTAAACCTCCACCGGACCTAGCATTCATCAAATTCCCTGATGGGTTTGACCCTGATATGTCATACCAATTGAGGGAAAGGAACCCTGAAACATTAGAACAAATGCAAAGTAATGTTGTTAGTGTAGAAGAAAATTTATTAGCTAAGAAATCTAGGATGATAAATGAGAAAAGAGTTGTCATTAAAGAGGAAACTTCCACTTCTGATGGTAAAATAGATAGTTTAGCAAAGAGTGTAGAAAGGATAACAGATAGATTAGAAAACATGGAAAGAAAAACTCAGTGGGAAAATCAACAACCACCCCCAATAAGAAACCCCAACTTTAGGAAAAATCCTAACACTGGAAAAAATGCTATACCAGATTAGCAGATTAGACCTCCTTTCTAGGAAAACTATGCTGAGGGTTCACAAAACCATGAAGAAGAAGAGGATACCCGGATAAATCTATTAGGAATTAAAAATGAAGATGCTATTTTTCTTACTCAGGAAGAACGGGAATTGTACATGCTACAACAATTACAATTAGAATCTAGAGAATCCTTCAACTTCAAACAAGGCTATGAATCTACTATATATGAAGTTCACAAATAGTACAGCCTTAGAAGCAAAAAGAATAATGAAATTCCCACTAAGAAATCAGTACAAATACAAACTAAAAAAATATCAGAAGCTCCTATGAAAAAAGTGCTACAAATTCTCCCTAGAGGAACTCACGAAACTTCCAGCCCTAAAATTGTAGATATAACTTCAGTTGAAACTCAAATTGAAATTGTTAGTCAAATTATCCCAAATAAGAGAATCCAAAACAAAATAGCTGGTACACAAACGGAATTTCCAACTGCTGATAAAGAAGATAAAACTACACAGACCACAATTGATCAGGAAGATCTCACACAATCAAGCAAAACTCAATTGCCATTCAACATTAAGACTGAGATAGCCAAATTGAAAATATTAGTTTCCTTAATAGAGTTAGTGAAAAATGAGTCATATAAAGCACAAATCATTCAAACACTAAACGTAGGTGAAGGAGAAGATGGTGTAAACCTTAGTGATGATCAACCTGAGTTATTGTTTGGCCCAGAAGTAAATGGCACACATCAGCAAGGGGGTATCCCTCCATTCTACATTAGCTTGAATGTTCATGATAAAATCTTACATAATGTTATGCTAGATTCAGGGGCATCCCATAACTTAATTCCAAAAGCAATCATGGAGAGATTAAACTTAGATATCACCAAACCATACAAGGACCTCTTTTCCTTTGATTCTAGCCAAGTCAAATTCCTTGGCCTGATTAAATATTTCTGTGACTCTACTCCAGTGCTCAACAAAAAGCATTGTCATGGACATAGTAGTTGTTGATATCCCACCAAAGTATGGAATGTTTTTATCACGCTCATGGGGAGAAAAATTGCAGGGATCTCTACAATTAGACATGTCATATGCCACCATATCTGTGTTTGGTCAACCAATAAAACTTTACAGAGAGACCTTGATGAAATACATGGTCAGTAGTGCAGAAAAATCATATAATTTCCCCATATACTCCATGCATTCTGATATGGACTCTTTTATATTATACAATTCAGACAATGGGAAAAATGAAATTATAGTTGTAGAAGAAAAACACAAATCACCTGATAGTGAAATCATATTTCATGAGTCTCTATCGCATTTCGATTTTGATGGCTCTATGAATAGATTAGGAGCAAGTGCACGAGTTTGGATTCACAACATGGAAAATAATCATTCTGAAGGTCATGCCTTTAGATTAAATTTTAAATGCACAAACAACATGGCAGAATATGAAGCTTTAATCTTTGGACTACAAATTGTTAGAAAACTTGGAGCCAAGAGAGTTTCTATCATGGTAGATTAATAATTGATTATAAAAAAAATTAAAGGAGAATACTTTGTGAATAATCCCAGACTTAGCCAATACAGAGAAATTGTCCTAGATTTGATTAAGGACCTCCTTGAAACTGATTTTGCTGCCATTCCTAGGAAACAGAACATGCAAGCTCATAGTCTGGCCACTTTTGCTAGTACCTGCAAATTACCTTTTCAACCCAACCACAAGTACACTGCAGAAGTAAGACACAGACCTGTCATACCTGACAATTTGAAATATTGGCAGATTTTTTCACAAGATTCTCAAATTTATGATTTCATGAATGTTGAAGGAGAGTTTCAAAACTGTAACATAGATATTGATTGTACAATAGATAATAACATAGATAGTGAGATAGATATAAATGCTTTAGATTTGGATAAACACATTAATTTCACTAAACTAGAAATATATAACTTAGAAAAGGTAGAAATAGAAGAAATAACGAATGATGATCTTGAAATTTTAAACCTTAAAGATAACTTTTTGCCCAAGGGATTAGTCCCATTAGAAGATTTGTTTGATTCAAATGATGTAGCTAGGAAACCAAAGATGGAGCCTTTAAGAACAAATATAGAGGAATGTAACATAGGAACAAAAGAAAAACCCAAGCTTATCAAAATATCAAAAGCCTTACCTTGAGATGCAAATATTAAATACATAAGTCTGTTCAAAGAATTTCAGGATGTCTTTTCCTGGACTTATGAAGACCTTAAGTATTATGATACCAGCATAATTCAACATAAGATACCCCTCAAAGAAGATCATAAACCCTTTAAACAAAATCTTAGGAGAAATAATCCAATTCTTATGCCATTAATTGAAAAGGAAGTGAAAAGGTTGTATGATGCACAAATCATAGCACCAATTAGATATTCAGACTAGGTCTCTAATTTGGTCACTACTAGAAAGAAAACAGGAGAAATCAGACTCTGTGTTGATTTCAGGAACTTGAACAAAGCGTCATTAAAAGATAACTACCCTCTCCCTGAAATGGACCACATTCTCCAAAGGGTAGTAGGCTCATCCAGAATCTCATTACTTGATGGATTCTCTGGATACAACCAAATCTTAGTTCAACCAGAGGATCAAGAAAAGATTGCATTGACCACTCCTTGGGGTAGTTTTATGTATTTAAAGATTCTTTTTGGACTAATGAATGCAGGGGCTACCTTCCAAAGAGAAATGGATATAACCTTTGCAAAAGAAATCCATAACTTTCTAGTGGTTTACCAAGATGACATCACTGTGTTTTCAAAATCAGATAATGAACATCTAGATCACCTAAGAAGAGTTTTCATTAAACGCAGAAAATTTTGTATTTCCTTAAATCCCAAAAAGGCACTCTTTGGTCTAGAAGAAGGTAAACTCTTGGGACACATAATATCCTAAACATCACTCGTCCTATAAAAATCAAATAATTACAGTCATTCTTCGGCAAAATAATTTTTCTTAGGCAATTCATTTCAAACTTAGCAGAATTAATTAGAGAACTAAATAACATGTTAAACAAATATTTAGCACTTAAGTGGATAGTAGAGGCTAAACAGACTTTTGAGGCAATCAAAGAAGCCCTTACTAAAACACTAGTCCTCATAAGTTCTGACTTCCAAAAAGATTTTATAATTTTTTCTTTTGCTTTAGAACATACTATTGTTGCAGTCTTATTGCAACAAAATGATCAAGGATATGAGGAACCTAATTCATTTTTCAGCAAATCTTTGAGAGATGCTACACTAAAGTACAACATAATGGAAAAGCAAGCACTTTCTTTAGTAAACGCTATTAAAGATATCATAGTATACATCTTGTATTCACACATCATTACTTATGTTCCAAATTCACTAGTGAAGGACATTCTGACACAAGATGGGCCTGAAGGAAAGAGAGGAAAATGGATTTCCACTATTTTGGAATATGACATAGAAATAAAGCCTACAAAAGTTATCAAATGCCAAGGTTTAGCTAAACTCATGGCTGAATCAAACTGTCAGGCCTTAGATATAAATTCCATTGGTGCCCTATATGATCAAGAAGAGATGGCAACCCCACAGATCAATGAACCTTTTATAGATTCACCTTGGTATGCAGATATCATATTTGTTTTACTAAACTTATAAGCTCCTCCTGGTTTATCTAGAACTAAAGCTAGATTTTTTAAAATGAAATCAATGAAGTATTGTGTCATAGATAATGCTTTATTTTGGAAAGAATGGTGGCATTATATTAATTTTTTTATTAAAAGATGAATCTGACAAAGTTATGCAAGAATTTCATGCATGAGATTGTGGAGGACACCTATATTGGAAAACTATTGCTGATAAGATTCTAAGGGCATGTTTTTACTGGCCCACGCTTTTTGCAGATGTCAAGAAACATGTGACCTCCTGTCATAAGTTCCAAATATTTGAGGGCAAAAGGAAGCTCTTACCTTTACCTCTCAAAACCATATCCACAGAAGTAGCATTTCAACAAAGGGGTTTAGACTTCATTGGGGAAATTCACCCATCTTCCTCAGCCCAGCATAAGTGGATTTTGGCTGCCACTGATTACTTTACTAAATGGATAGAAGCCATCCCTTATAGACAAGCCACAGACTCTGTCATTATCTCATTCCTTGAAAACAATATCCTTTTAATATTTGGATTCCCCCAAAAGCTCATTACTGATAATGCAGCTGCTTATAAATCCAAGAAAATGATAGAATTTTGTAATAGATATCACATCACCCTTGGCCATTCCATTGCTTATTACCCTTAAGGTAATGGACTTGCAGAATCCTCAAACAAAAGCCTTGCCAATATCATCAAGAAACTGCTAGAAGACAACAAGAAGACTTGGAACAAAAGGTTGGTCAATGCCTTATGGGCAGAGAGACTAACTACCAAAATTTCCATTGGTACATCTCCTTATCAGCGAGTATATGGAATGAACGTTGATTTTCCATCCTCTTTAGGAGTACCAGTGATGAAAATGATTCAAGAGTTGCAAGTTGAACCAAGTGACATCCAAAGGAGGATAAATCAGACAATACCCTTGCAGAAAACCAGAGAAGAAGTCTATGTCAAATCACAAGTAATCCAGGATAAAATCAAAAATATTTTTGACGAGAAGACTAAAGTTGATGATTTTTACATAGGCGATAAAGTACTTAAATGGGATTCTAGAAGAGAAGATAAAGGTAAGCATGGCAAATTTGATTTCCTATGGCAAGGCCCTTATATGATTTATAGTTACAGAGGTAACAATGCATTTTCTTGAGACAGTTAGATGGAATAGATCTACTAGGAAGACTTGTCAATGGTAGAATGTTGAATCATTACTTACCCACAGATTAATAGTACTTCATTTTACTTTTCTCATTGTATATAATATTGTAGAGTTTAGATTGGATTGGATGGTAATATTTTGAGGTTGAAGCCCGGAGAGAAGGCCCTGAGCTTTGAAAGAGGTACCATCATATGTATGAATAAAGCAGAATCACAGAAGAGTAGTTTATAAGCTAACTACAGTCATAGTTTCAAAGGCTACTGATCTTAAAAGTTCTTGACATTTCACCAGGAAATGCCATCCCCATGTGGAGCCACTCTTAGGGTCCTATAATAATAGGATTCATAATTTTGAATTGGCTATGGTTACTTTTGTAATATTGTACATACTTTTGCTTTCTGCAAAATATTTTCCATATTAAAAATTAAAAAATGTAAAGAGGGTATGTCCTAAAAGAATAATCAAAGGACAAAAAAAAAGAAAAAAGTGAAAAAAAGTGAAAAATGTGAACCCAAAAAAGAGATAAAAATAGATCATGAAAGTGTGCAAATTCAAATGCCACTACCTTTTACTTTACTATGCAAAATAAGGTTGTGTGTAGCTTGTCAAAAATGCCACAATCCATGATGGTCAAATAGCTTAATATTGACTCATTCATGCTTTAAATTTCATGTTGATAAATAAAAAATAAAGATCTAGACAAATTGTTTAACCTTGGCAGATCAGTAGTTAGGTAGAGAATAATAATGAGCTCATCAGTTTAATCTGAGCCAGTGGAAGTTATAAGGTTAGAATTAGATAGTTTTCTTATCAAAAGATTAGGAAATAAAGGGTTAGCAAGCACAAATATACCCATTGAAATGAAAAAAAAATGTTAGGGTAAATAAAGGGTAGGTAGAAGAATTTTTACAAAGTGCACAAGGTTGCTAAGTCAAAAGAACATTTATCATGCTTAATCCTATGTTTCATGTGCAGGAGGAGTTCAGAAAAAGAAAGGATATTCACCAAAGTTTGTTTACAAAATTTCCCCTCATTTTACTACACCCCCACATACTTATTTGCTAATTCCCCCCATTATCCCTTTATTTCTTATAAATACCCTTCCCCCTCATTTTGACCTTTACCCCTTGGTTTCACACATTCCCCTAGAAATTACCCTTAAACAATCATCCCTGCTTCCCAAAACCCCTTTTCCCTAGTGTCAAACCCATTCCCCATTACAAATATCACTTCCCCCCTTATTAATTTCCTTTTTCCCTTTAAAAACCCACAAAAACCCTTTATCCTAAGTTTTTCCTATGCCTCTGCATTATGTAATTAATGTCCCCCACTTTATATTTCCCCGATACCCTTTTAACCCACCAACCCTGGTGTAGTTAAAAAACCCCCACTACATAACCCATGGTCCCACCTTTATTAGCCCACTTCTTATATTAAATCCTGACATTATTCATTAATTAATTACAATTCCTTATAATTAAACCTTGGGCCCCGCCAACCACTTTCCTGACTTCGCCCGTGCAACTCAATTGTGTGATATACCTCCAATCCCCCACACCCAGATCCAACAGTGTACATCCATATCGCTTGAATTCATTGTTTGACTGTTAACGGCCCGAGAGCATGCGAGATTCGTGGTTTTGGCTGAGCATTGTTTGGCTACGTGGCAACACCACGTTATATCACGTGCTCATGAAAAATACCACCCACCATCCAAAAGTGGTGCAATGTCGCACAAAACCACCTCCTCGCCTAAAGGCAAAACTGCCCACTATTCATTCAATAATATTCACGCCAAAATTTGACTGTTATCAGTTAAAAGTCCCAAAAAGCCCCAAATTGTTCGTTTCCCTCATTTTTCACTACAAACCGTTGTAAACCAATTGTGACACCCAAAACCTCTGAGTGACAAATTCAGCCACATATTGACACCTGAAGGCATTACGGCACCAAATTGAAGCAAAAAATACCCAGTTCAAGCCTCAGTACCCTCTAAAGCTACCACAGAACCCTGTTTGCACACCAAATTGCCAATTTCTTGGTATTCTTGGAAAAACCAGAATGACCTTGTGAATTTGAAAAACGCCCAGTAATTATTAAATGGTCAATTAATTAAATTAACTAAAAAAACCTTCTTAAAGTTCAAGAGAAGCCTACTGTCCACCAAAAACCCTTTTTCACAAACTATAATTACCCTCACACTATTCCAGAGCTCCTAAACCTTACTTCCAAACCCACAGAAAGCACAATTCAATTCATTAAACCCAATTATGGCTTCCCAAACCTCTCTGGATGTAAGACCCCTACAAACCCCTCACCTGGATATTGACCACCTTGCATTAGCCGATAGAGACTTTCAAATTAAAGATACTGCTTTCCCTTCCTACCTACTGAAACTCCATTGCTGGAGTAAAGACAAGTTTTTAAACCAGAATGATGACATTCACCTTTGGGAGTCAAATTTGCGCAAGTACTATTTCCCATAGGTACACCCATTCCCAGAAATCATCCACTTCTATCAAGCATGCTATATTCCAAGTCAGAGAGCCATAGTCACCCTGATCGGCAGATTTTGTTCACCATTACACCAGAATCTATAAATTAAATGTTGCAAATCCAGTCAAGTCAAAATGAGACCCCAATTTCAATTAAAGAATTTCTTTACCTCTACACCAAGCTAGATATTCCCAAGAAAGCTCAAATTATTCAAACTTTCATCATTAAAGAGTCTCACACTCCAACAGATAGTCCTCCTTATGCTGCCACCATTTTTTCTGAGAGAGGTAGAGAAATTATTACCATGCTCTCTTGCATTTTAGGGTACACCATAGATGAACATGTGGATGAGGTTGTCCTGGCTTTCCTTTCTATCTTTTGCCTAGGAAAGCCTCCTGCTATAATGTATAACTATGCTCAATTCATAGCAGACATAATGCATGCACAATTCATTAGGCTACCAAATAAGAGTTTTCAAGGACTCTTCAATTTTGTTTCACATGTTCCTATACTATCAATTAGACAAGTTCCCAATCAACATTCAGAAGTTAGACACCAAAGCAAATCCAAGATCAATCATCTATTGGACACCATTGATCTAAGAATACTCCATTGTTTTTTCCTATAAATACTTCGTTGATTCATTTGTGCATCCTATTGTAAACATGCTAACCAGTAGCTATCAGCCCAGGATCAGTCAAGAAATTAAAAGGGTTCTATAGTTGGCAAAGAACAGTAAAGTGGGAGATTGGAATTTATACCAGGACCACACAGACATAAGGATATATGGATTCGAACTAGATCCCTACAAACTGCCCAAATACCTCCCCATGAGGTTATTTGCATTAGAGTACTTTAGGAAGATTATAAACTTTGATGAAGTTAACTTCCTGGAAGCCAAGAATAAGACTCAATTCAAAATGAAAAACCAATTGGGCCCCTTTATTTGTAATAATACGGAAGTTGGACCAGAGGCAGATAAGATTCTACAACAGTTGAAATTCAGGAATAGTTTTATGTGGCAATATGACCCTCATAGAGTCATAAATAAACTAAGGCTCAAAGTCAAATTGGGTACTTTCATACATCATCCGAGGCCAAACATTGAGAGATTTGCCAAACAATCTGAATGGTTGGAAAACACTTTGATAGACATGGACAGTACTGTAGTAGATGTGGAGAATACATTGATATATGTGGAAAAGCATATTGATACTAGTTCCTTTCTGCAAGTTCCAACCCTAGGAGAAAAGATGAATATTACTCCCATCCTACAAACTCCAGCAAATGAAGATAGGAATGTGAAAAGAACCATGGAATAAGGTTCTAGTTTAGCAATGGACACTACAGATGAACAATTTGAAATCAGTTACAGGAAGAGGCCCAAGCTTAATCCTATAACTGAACAAGAAGACACCATTGACTCAGTGGAAATCACTAACACAGAAGCAATGGTTGGAAGGAATGAAGGCTTAGAAACTTCAAACGAAACACACCGGCCTTCTACCTCAAACACCCAACTTATTGAGAAATGACTCAGCATTGAGGTCTCTTCATCCACCAGGCATGTGGATTAAGAGAAAGATATTAACGAAAGGTACAAGGAAATTAAGTTTAGGAATGAGACATTGAAGGCTGAGACTTATGCCCAGTACTTCAAGAAAACACCTACCAATCAAAATAGGTTAATGTTACCCTTCGACATTAAGACTGGGAAGATGCAAATGACATTCATGCAACCTACAATCCAGCAACCAATATCATCAACAAACTATAAGAAAACAGAATTTGAAGTTTTGGCTAGGGATGTTCACCCCATTGACCAAATTGAGTTTCACAAACAGGAAAGTGAGATGATATATTCCACCATGACAAACAAATTTATGACTGTGCGCAAACTTCAAGGCTCACTAGATAATATCAATGCACGGTACAAACTAGAAAAGTACTCCTCACAAGCCAAGAACAACATAATCAAGTCACTGGAAGACTTGGTAATTGAGCTTGGACATGATCCCAATGATGTCAAGGCTACTGAGAAATTGATAAAGAAAAAGAATGAGGATATTTCTGCTTTGAAGAAGCAACTAAAACTACCTCATTCAGAGCATCCACAAACAAAAGAGGTCTTAGAAAGCCAAACACAACAAGAGGAGATGATGGATTTGGTTCTACAACTTAATGACCAATTGAAAGAAATGGAGAAGTTGGATAGCTTAATACTACTGAAATAGGCCAGCCTTGAGATTGCCACTGCCACTGTCATTTCAGCAGTCACTATAGCAGTACAATCCACCTTGGTAGCTTCATTGGCTCCTACAACTCCACTGACTACAGCACTTCCAACTGCAACAACATCTACATCAACAACAGGTTCGATAGTAGCAACAACTCATCCAAGTGATGAGGCAAGCAAATTGGTCAAAGCAATGGAAGACATGTCATTTCAGACCACAAAGATAAATAAGCTTAAAGAAAAGATAACAAGTTTAGAGAACGAGAATAAGCTTGCATAGATTATGCACAAGGAGGAAATTCAGAAGTCAACCAGGTTGACTGAAAGAATGAAGAGCTTAGAGAAAGAACTAACATTGAAGGAGCCACTTGGCCAAGCTAAAGAACAGTTATGGGCCAATATCATTGACTTTGTCAATGATATTTGGCCATCTATACAAGTCATCTTTGAGCAAAATGACTTAGTCAAAGAAGCTACAGAAGCAATACAAAGAGTTAAGGTTGAACTGGGAGACATGCCAGAAGAAGCCACTAGAATAATCCATTTCCTTAACTCTAAAAATAAATATGAATTGTAGGAGCTGGACATAGCTGATAGGACAGGCACCATACTGGAGGTTAAAAAGGTGCTCACCAAGAGGAATTTGATGATGAACCTTGAGGACAAATGCCAAACCATGCAACTGGCTATAGACAGGTTCATGGTAAAGTTTGATGTTTTGAGGCAGAAAGGTCTGCCAAATCCCTTGGTGATAAATGACAAGTTGATGCCATAGGAAGATTACAACAGGAGAATCAGAGAGGTGGCAAAGGATCAGGCAAATAATTCTTCTATGAAGGGGATGCCTACTGGAAAGGTTCTATATCAGACATTTGAGAACCTGTTTTACCTCTAGCATGAGGTAAAACACCTTTTTGTGAATAGGCCCACTTTTTCTAAGTACACAGAAGTAGATGAAATTTACAGGAAAATGGTAAATATAAAATTACCAGATGCAGATATTTGGGAGAAGTTAAATGACTTACTGTAAAAATGCACAGTCAAAGTGAAAAAGCACAGTGAAAGAAAAATAATAGGCCATCTAGATGAAAGAGTATCAGTTGAATGGGAAAAGTAAAAATAAAAACCAGTGTGAAGGCCAACAACAAGGCAGAGAATAAATAGCAAAAGATCAAAGGCATAAAGTCAACACAACCAAATAGACAGGGACAACATACAACAGCTGAACATTTGTCTCTATCTTCTTACATGAAGATATTTCTTTTTCCTAGATTAATTCCCAAAGCAGTTTGGGATATTTTGTAAATTATTGTTATATAAATACTTCAGAATTCGAGGTATTGGGTGTGGATTACTAGACATTTGTAGAGTTTTATTGATCTGAAACCTAAGGGTTCACTGTATCATTTTTTCAAATCTACGAATTAGACTGAGTAATAAAGAGATTGCATTACATGATTCATGTGTTGAGCTACTTTAGTGAAGTGTTTTCTTTGTAAAATTTGTTATTTCCTTATGTGTTTCACAAACTTGCATGTTATCTAAATTGAATGAATTAACTAGAAATTTATTTCAGAATTTGTTTAAGTACACTATGTCTTGAACAATTAATCATTTTAATGTTTTCTTCTAATATACGGATCTGAGAATCCTTAATTTCTCTCCCATCCCAGTTGAACTCTTTCACTTCCTTCATAATCCAGTTTAAGGAACCCTTAATTGCTCCTTGGATTTGATTGAAAACCACTTCACCATCCAGCCTTAAGACCTGAAGTTACTTAGCTACCTTGCCCTGTAAACACTATCTTTAGACCTTGATCCAACCCTGTTTGCTTGACATTTGACCCAATAGCCCAATGGCAAAAGACATCCCTATATCCATCTAAGTAAGTGATCCAACCACTAAATCAAAACCAAAACCCAAGTATAATCATAACTAGTCTAAAATCAATTAACTAAACAAAGTTAAATCATTAAGAGAGAGCCCTCTCTAAGCATTAGGAAGGTTGGATCCTAATCTCTAAAGTAGTTTTGTGGTTACCTCTATCATTTCTTTCCTAACAACTCTAGAGAAATTTTGGAGTGATAACATTGGGAATACTGCTCCCCTTCTGGTCAACAGGTTGAGAGATTGCTTGGAGGTGTAAAACCCAAGATGATTATGATGCAGGTGTTCTACTAAATGAATATTGAGTGTCATCGTTGGGAATATCAGTAGGAAATCAGATTGTTGTGATTCTTATCTCGTATAACAAGTGGTATCTTACCCATTGATTTCATCATGGGATGGTTGTGATCCTTTCTTGGTAAGTGGCATCTCTCCTATTGCTCGACATCGAGTGAGAGTGTCCCATAGTACCTTCTCCACTGTCATAGACATGAGGTGAGAATTTCCAATAACTATTTCCTCATTGTTATTGGATTATGGGTTGAGATGTGCTCCCAGATGTGGTTCTAGGTTGAGCAGGGCTCCCTAGGGATAAGCTCTCTGATGTTTCCCAGGTGGTAGAATTGGGTTTCCTGCTAGCAGTGATTCTGGGTGGTAACAGTGCCTCCTTTATCGATATAGGGTGGTAGCTTAGTCTCTCGTCCAAGATG
This sequence comes from Pinus tabuliformis, assembly GCA_031772625.1. Classification (NCBI taxonomy): domain Eukaryota; kingdom Viridiplantae; phylum Streptophyta; class Pinopsida; order Pinales; family Pinaceae; genus Pinus; species Pinus tabuliformis. The sequence goes on from CM062818.1 coordinate 1,748,117,940, forward strand.
AAATTATTTTTCTTTTAGATTCGAGAATGTTCAACGTATGAGCAAGGACAATCAAGAGATAAGCATGAATAAGCAGAGATGGGCAATGATGAAATTTGATGATGAGATACTTGAGATTGGATATGATTTGATGATAGGATTCTTGCAATGATTAGATGATGTATTTGGAATTTCTCCCTAGCTAAGAGGGAGTGTAATTTTGCAGCTCAGTGACAAATTCCAACCATGGGACAAGATTCCTCTTTTCGAGAGGATAAATTTCGACAAAGGAAAGTGTATTTTTGAATTAAAGCCCACATGTGCACATTTGATCAGATCGGCCCTAAAAATATTGGACACTCTTAGAAGTCTATAAATACAAGTGACCTCAACCACATTTGGACATTAATATGAAGCATTTTTTATATTCTCTTATTTGGTTTCAACTCACACATGTCTGAGACATTTCACAGAGATTGGCTTTCATAGGTCCAAAATTGCAGGTTTTGAAGCTTGCACATGTGTTAGGGTTTTGGTTTCTGACTACAGGCTTCTCACAAGAAATTCTCGACTACAATCGCACACAGGTTGGCTCATCTAGGCAGCTAAAGCCTTTCAACTACATGCACATCACATCATCCATGCGGTTTGGACCTAAGATTTGATTTTACGAGTTGACCACAAATTTCATTAGTTGATAGAATTCGATAGTTGACCACAGACAATGACTGTTGACCATAGGCTTTTGAATCAAGGTTTTGATTATTGGCATTGTTGGGTTCATCTAATAGATATTTTTTAGTTGATTTTGTTGGATAGGTTTATGGTTGAAGATATTGATAATTGTACTCTCTTTTTCTAAATCATTCAATGACAATCTAATAAGAAAAAGAATTTGAATATTTTCATGAGTGTAGTCACTGGGTGAATAATAAATAACCAGTCTTGGTATCTAAATATTGTTCACCATCAAGAAATAGAATCTTAATACCACGGGAAAAATAACTTCGTGCCTCCGATCCCCAACAATGGTGCCAAAATATGTTGTCATTCTCAGGAGAAAGTTCCTTGTTGTGGGGAACTAATGCCCAAGACATCTTGAGATTGATTAAAAAAAATTAACATCAATGGAAGCAAGGACATGCCATGGGGGTTTGCAAGAAAACTTCTAGTTCTGAAACCCTAGCCTTCCAAAGAAGAATGGCCAAAGAAGCTATGAGAATTTCAGAGCACTGGATTAGAGGAGTGGATTAAAGAAGAATAGAAGGAAAAACTCAAATTAGGCACTTAAGCATCTAAATTTAAACTACTACAGAAAGAATAATATGAGTCTGAGAAAATGTGAATGGAATTCGTGGATGTGGAACGCTTCATTAAGGGCTTCAAGATTAATTTTAATGAGTACAGTTAAGTAAATTCATTAAAAGTTAAACCAGAGCACTCGCTGCATTTTACACTGTCCAAGAGAAGAAAATACATAAATTTAAAAACTGAAACACTAGAGAAAAACAATCAATGGAACTTCCAAAAGCTAAAATCAAACTGCAATATCATATTCAGACTTAAGAGAGAATTTTGTTTACATTATCAGCCCTTCCAAACCCTTCTAAAGCCTTTACAATAATTGATTTCTCATTTTTATTTCCTCCCCTTGGACCTAACTATCTAATCAGTTATACAACTAAATTTTAGAACAATTACAAAACTGATTCTCCTTTTAAGAAAGCTCAAATTAAAAAGCAAACAGTGATTCAGTAAAAATTGTCTTCCTCGCATAGGATGTAGAAAATCATTAGATTAACAGACTCCAAAATCTATCACATCAATTTTCAATGCCTCAGAAAAATACGAAAAGTTGGGAATTCACGAAGCAAGGGTGGTAACTTAGCGTCAGAGATATCTATATGGCCAATATTGTTTGATATATCATCCGCAGAGAATGGGATGCTTAAATCATCATCCCAAAAAAATGAATAATTAGAAGCATAACTTGAATCATTTTTCAAAATCTCCCTCATGCTTTTAATAACGTCATTCGATAAACTTTGTGTGCCATATTTATCATCCCAGTACATCGTGCTTATTTGGTATAACTGTCGAATGCTCAACACCGGAAATAGATCATGTGAAATTTTATCCAAAGACTTCTTCTATTTGTCATGTATAACCAAGAAACTAATAACTTTTCTTATGCATCTCAATTCATCCCAAGATGTTCCTGCATATTTTTCTGATGTTTCACATATCCATTTTTCTAGTCCTGCAAGTCCAGACTTAATGTACTCCCCATTACTAAAAGAGAAGCATTCATGCCGCAACATTAGGTTGTTAAAAAATTGTCCATTGATGAATAAGAAAACTTGCGTAAAGAGTTTACGGATAAAGAATATATCTACATGGTTAGAACATAGGGTGTTCAATAAAGAGTTCATAAAGTTGACAATACTTTTCAGATGACTGCTCAACGCTTGTTGACTAGATCCACCAACATTTGGTGAACGTGAGCCTTTGCCCATTGTCACTCGAGAAACTCTTGGTCCCTGAATGAATTGACCAAGTAGTGGTGTTATTTCATTTTTTACAGTATCTTGAATATACCCATAAAACGTTTCCACAACAGAAGTCAATTGTTATTTGAAAAGTAAGGAAGGATACGTTGCTTCCACATGCCTTGTGCCATCAAGATTACTTAGATATGCAATTGTCCAGGGGAAGCAACCCTGAAGGTGATCTAAAGCCTTGTGCAATCATTCCCAAAGAAATGACTGAAGAAGTTAACCGAAGTTGTGGCGTTGCAAGATAACCATTTGATCTTAAAGCGTATTGAAGAAGTAAAAGCGATGTTGAAATATTTGAAAGCTCATATGATAATACATCTATGTTATCTTCTTCCTCAGTTATTATTTGGATAGCATGCATTAAAAGGTCAAAAACAATAGTCCGTCCGGATTCAAATGCGTGGAAATGAAGAAGACACTTCTAAATGATACAAGCCACAAGAAGTTTTTCATGACTAAAACCTAAATTCTCTGTTACACACTTTAGGAGGCCTTCTATAATTTCCTACTATCTATCAAATATAGCCCTGGAACGCCTTGATTCTCCTGGTGTGTGATTCGAATCTCTAAAAATTTGAAAGGCCATGGACGAATCAAAGCATTATTTCTGATCTCCATTCGAAAAATGATTGATTTCAGGCGTCTCCTGGATATTAACAGGCCTTCCAACATTGGGATGGCCATTATTCTTAGCGATGACTATATCTTGTTGCGTAAGTACTTGCTTCTCATGATCTAAATTACAAGTTTTTTCCTCAGATCTCTACAAACTCTACTTATCTTGGAAGGCCTTTGAATCAACTTCCTCTCCCTTTCTTTTCCATTCTTCATTGGAAGCTCATAATCTTTTCTCAAGATCCAAATGCCAATTGAGCTCTTCGCATATTTTCTCAAGATTTTTCTTTGCTTCCTGTAGAGCACCTCTTTCCCTTGAAGCCAATTTCAATCTACGGAATTCCATTCTAACAACCCTACATCTCCATGCCCATTAAATAGCAATGGTTGCTACACGCAATTTGTGAAAATATGAATGAGATTTGAACATACACCATAAATAACTTTTCAATAAGTTTTATATCAACCTCATCCATATCAACTATAACCATATAACGCTTAAGCAATTGTGCTTCTTTAGATGCTGACTGGACGTGCAGTTGGCCCTCTAAGCCCATTCTAAAGCCATACTTCCACCTCGTGCCTATAAAATACAATTGGTACTATATGAGAGCAGTAGTGAAACATCATCGACTCTTCCTTTGCCACAAACCACCTTAAATGCTGTAGCTCCATTCAAAGAATGTTGATGATTATAGAGTTCAAGGCTTGGATTCCCTGAAATTATGTCCATCAGCAAATCAAAATAATTCTTTAGCTAGGAAAGAGTGATAGCCTCATCCATAGCATTCGTGTCTTCCTGAGTCATTGAGGGGGTCTTGCAACTTGCCAAATTTTGACTATTATGATCACTTAACTGGTTTTCATCCATCCCAAATTCTACAAGAGAAAGTACTTTCTCCAAATAATATGTACGAACCGGGTAAGTGAACCAAGGGAAATTAAGGGAAATTAATGATCGGACAACCACTGAAATACTTCGAAAACAATTCGGCATCAAGAGTGGCACTCATCAATTTCAGGCACAAATCTAGGCGAGAAGGAAGCAAAACTATGAGCATAATCAACATAAAATTGACATAGCAATCTCGTTCATGGTCCATATCCGAGAGGCAAAAATAAGCTACAAGAATCCTCATGCAGAATTTGATGGCAACTGCATCCTTAGGTAATGGCCATTCCATAATGACCTTTATCTTCTTTACATCTACTCCAATTCCCTCTTTAGATATAACATGGCCCAAATAATGAATCTATGGCCCAAATAATGAATCTATGTTTTGATAGCATTTACTGAAATTGGCATATAGTTCATTCTTTCTAAGTGTTTCGAGATTTGTTTTCAAATGATGTCCATGTTCATCTTTGTTCTTTGAATAGATTAAGATGTTATCGATAAACATAATTACAATTTTTTCTGGATATGGGCTAAGTACATTATTGATTAGACACATAAATGTGGTTGGTGCATTCATGATTCTGAAATGAATAACTGATGAACTAATAATGTTCATACAATGTCCTAAAAGTTACCTTATGAATATCTTCATCTTTTATTATGATTTGATGATAACTAGATCTTAAATCAATCCTTGAAAAGATAGTGGCTCCCTTGACCTAATCAAATAGGCCATCAATCCTAGGTAATGGATACTTATTCTTGATTGTCATCTTGTTCATTTGTAAGTGGTCTATGCAAATTCTAAAGGCACCATCATTTTTCTTCACAAATAAGATCAGTTCACCCCAAGGTGACACACTTGCTATGATATATTTTTTGTCTAATAGCTCTTGTAGCTGCATTTTAGTTCCATCAATTTTGGAACACTCATTCCATATGGATCTATAGATGTTGGTACTTCTCCAAGGATAAGGTCTATAGTGAAATCTATGTCACTTCGTGTATGTATTCCTAGGATTTTCTTAGGAAAAACATATTTATATTCTTCCAAGACAAGATAATATTCTATGGAAGGTTTTTGATTATCTTTATAATGATCTTCAATATGAATTGCAAACAATTTACATCCTTTTTTAGTACATTTCTTTAACTGTAAGGCATATATTCACCTTACTAAAATGGCCCTTGGTATTCATTTTAATGTATACATTACCCCTTCATCACTGACACTGTAAAAAAATAATCCAAACAATTTAAGACTACCTTGTGTTGTTCAATCCAATCCATGCCAATAAGGGCATCATATGAATAATATTCAAGTTCATCTTAGCGTTCAATCCATTTAAGTCTATTGGATAGTCTTTGCTAATCTCAATAACCTTTCTTTTGGTCCCTATAACTAATTGCACTAACCAAGGTTTGGTCTATTTATTTCCTAAGACCACATTTTCTAATCACAAAAGAAGAAATATAACTTAAACTAGAGCCACAATAAATTAATATGGATATCGTTTTTCCAAATATTTTACCTTGGATCTCCACCATGGTGGATTGATGGTCAACCCGTCTATCATTCAGCATTGCATTAATCCTTGGGATGTTACGATAAACATCATTTACTATAAAGGATTCTTATATGTTATGCATTATTGCCTTTTTAGCCAAAGTATTTTGTGGACAATTCCTCCACAAATGATTTTCATTACAGCTTTAACATTTGATAGGTGACCTTGGAATTTCAAAAAACAATTGGCTCCTTGCTCTTGTTACCTAGCTGCTTCCCAAATTCTTATTTCTTTGTTGATTCACATTCCTATTGTGATTTCCCTTGAACACTTTTAGAGGTATTGGAAAATGAAGGTTTCTTATTTCCCGTCTTTTTATCACAGAATTTCTCATTCCTCTTTGCCAACCAATTCTTCGAATTATCACTTTTCTACTTATTCTAGGTGTAGTGCAATTTTTCCTTTCTTATTGTTTCGTCCATTATTTTTGGATTATCATATTCAATTCTCTCTTTATAGGAAAAGAGCAAGAAATTGATAAACCTTTGAATTGTTCCTTTTCTTCCTTGAAATATGGCACATATCACAATTCATAAATTTATTTACAAATTTAGCCATGGTTAACTAACCCAGTCTCAATCCATGGAATTCCATGGATTTCTCATCGTAATACCTCTATGTTAAGTACATTATCTTGAATTCCTGCTTGAATAATTTCTTAGTCATGTTTTTGCCTCTAATTTTGTTTATCTCTTTGTTTTCTTCTCACCACAAAGTTGTTTTTCCAGTCAATTGATATGTAGCGAGTTTGTCTTTCAAGTTACTAGGGTAACTATAGACTTCAAAATATTGTGAGATGTTTAGAAGCCAAGCTTCTGCCCCTTCCTTAGATTCTCTATGGAAATTTGAAGGTCTGATGTTTTTAAATTCACCCTATAATTGGGACTCATTTTTTTTCTTAGACACAGAAGTGCTACTCCCTCAATTTTGGTTTTCAAGTCAAATTTAAACTTTGATGTTTGACTCTCACTAGAGGTCAACGATTTTGTTATGTCTAGAGTCTCACTCCTAGACCTTTTCTAATGAGTTCATTCAAATTTGATAATTCCTCTATCTTCATCTAACCTCTTGAGTATGTACCCATTTATGTCTCCTTGTCCATCCCTTGCTTAGATAGTTTCTCCTTATTAGCTTTAATATCATCTAGGTCTGCTCTTAGACTAGGAATCAATTGTAAAATTTAATATTCATGGTTATTTTGGTTTGTAGTTTCTCCCCTTATCGTTCCCTACTCAGTATCATGCTCTCCACCCCTTTCGGGTGAATCTACAGAAGTATGTCTATTAATATCTTCAGTCATCCTTTAGTTTTTCTTTGTGGTAGCAATTTTCCTTTTTGTATGACACATAGAAAGATAAAATTCTAGTTAAGAACCATAAAAACCTAATGCTATAAACTACAACTACAACTGTGATTTCAACTATCACAACCCCAATTTTGCATATTATTATTTATTTTTTATCTTGTTTTTACTTATTAAACCAACCTTTTTAGACTAATAATTTATTTTCATATACTATTATTTAAAATCATCATTTAAATAAAGTTATTGAGTATCATTCGTATCTCTTTTCATCATAAAGTTATCTAGATATTTCTACATGATTTTTGGGAAAAATGATATCACTTGGATCACACTTTGGAATTCTTATTTCCAATTTTCCATGAGTTCAAAAACTAAGACGATTCCTAGCAATAGTCCTTGGTTTTGAGAATTTTCTCAAGAGACATTCCTAAATGACTTCAAAAACTCAGAAGATTCCTAGCCATTATCCTTGATTCGAGAATTTTCTCAAGAGACATTCCTAACTGCTTCATTATGGAAGAGGTTCATGGACCTTTTTCTTTACTCTATAATATTTAAAGTGTTAATTTTATACTCAATGCTTCCTTTACACTATATAATATTTAAAGTATTATTTTATACTCAACAATATGAGAGAGAGTTAACTCATGTTGCAAGCATTACATTATTTTATATTTGTATTCTTTATCTTATCAATTATAGAACATAAGGGGACTTTATTTGCATATAGCCTTTTTCGGGCCCTGTAAGGCATTAAATGTGCCACCAAATTGTATCCTTATCGTTGGTTATCGTTGGTTAGAAAACTATTATCTTAAGGGTACACTTGTTATCTTCTAACATTACCATTGTTTTCGACCATATGCATTCCGTGCACATTCAACATTCAACGTATAAAATCATAGGATTTTAACCTTGGCGTGGTTTATATACACCATGATTAATTTCCACTATAGTAGGGAGAGTGGGTATTTGCCTAACCAACGTTCTTGATGATTATTTGTTCGACATACCAAATTTAACGATTTCCAGTTGTGATTCATTGCTTATTTGATCTTATGGTTCTCACTCTTCATACTCAAACCCTAGACACTTGTCAATAAACCTGAAGCACGACCAGCATATGCCACTTATCACCGATGATTTAGAGTTATAGGGCATAGTTCTTTCATAATTTTCCCATTTTTCTCGATGCTTCCACCAAAGTCAGGGTTCTCCGACTTGTTTTTCGAATTCAACATCGGTTTCAGTGTTACCATGGCATTTTTAGCACACCTCACCAAGTTTCACAACTCTACCTTTTGACATGGCAATTCGATGATGCACATTGTTAGACCAACATTTTCCATGGTTTTTAGTTAAAAAAAATTATGTTCTTCAGTAACATTCTAACACTTTGCCTTTGTATGTGTAAATATGGTGAATGTAAGGTCCTTTGAAATTCTCAATTTCAAATTTTCAACCTAATTGCAACACATTTTCAAAAAAAAATCATACCTTATAGGGCATCAAAATGTGTGAAGGTACTTCATTGTGCATTTTATTCATCCCTAATGTAATTTGCTTTGCAATGTTTGAAATTATATATCATTAAAATATTTATTCTAGTTATACATTATTTCAAATATTTTTTTGACATATTTTTGTTGTGTCTAGGTGCCTTCCGAATTGATGGATTTTCCCTAGAACTTCCTCTTGGTGAGGGTTTCATAGTTCAAGTAACTAATCTCTCTTCGACCAAAGAAGTTATCCTTCATTAAAACCATCGGGGTTTCTCTTGTAATTTTAATTAAATTGGCAACCTATGGTTGGCTTTGGGCCATGGCATGCCCTAGCTTAATGCATAGCTCTCGACTATGACCAAGTTTGGAGTCGTATGGTCATGGCCAGTTCTTTGGATAGGTCAAAGAATAAAGAGCTTAGACTTCATTAAAATATCTCATTCTCTTTGCAAGGGTTTACCTTATTTTCTTATAAGTTATTATTATTTTACTACCGGAGAATTTGTCTAAGACTTTTATAATTTATACATATATTATTTTAATTTGCAAGTGGTCGAATAAGTTTTCATAGCAGCCTTCACAGGTAAACCACCTCTCCAACTTCTAGGTACGGTTCAATAACGAGTTATATCTTTTGTCAAATTCTTAGTCCTTACAATTGTACTAACGAAGGGTTCTTTTCTTTGTTACAGTTAACCTTAGCACCCTTTAGCACAGTGGTAACTTGTTAGAAACTTGGAAAACTTACTAACCCATTTCAAATTTACCACATGCAGATCGGTCTTATGCTCTTTGGTCTACTTATATGTTGCTCCTACTTTTCTCACTCACATTCATTAGAATGGAATTTATAGATTTATCTGTAAAAAGTTTATCACTATCTAAAGTTTTATTCAGAAAGATATGCATTTCCATATCTTTTTACAATGGAGATTGTATTTGTCTTAGGGACATGGCTCAAATTCTATTCATTTCTAATGTAACAAGCCAATTCAACTTCACCATTTATGTTTATTAGTTTATGGTTACAATATTGTTTTAAACTGGGTTTTCATACGAGAAAGGGTCACTGCCAGTGTACCCTATGTAAATTATATTGGACTTTTACTCAAATATATCAACTCTCTTGTTTAATTTTCATTTTTACCTGTAGACTCGAGCTCTAATTGATAAATACTATCAATGTAATCTGAAAATAAATGTTTATCACATATTTGTTCCAGAAATATTTACATAGTGTTGACGGTGCTAGACCCACCAACATTTAGGGGATCTCCCCGGTATGAAGTCCCAACTAGACCTCGCACCGTTTGGTGTAGGAGTCCCATCAAGTATGATGGCCCAATTTCCATTATCTTAGAGATTTTCCTTAGCTCTTGTTGTTCAGCACATGACAGTATTATGCTTGTAAATTCAGGAAAGCGAGGTGAGTATGCCTCGTGAGTGCGTAATGTAACTTTATGTTTGGGTTATCTTATTGCAAGGGAGAGGGTAAAAGTGAGCATCTAGATAAGAGGTAGTAGTACCACCTAGAGAGAGACACATGCAGAAACAACAAGGGTTTGTCTAGCATCCAGCGGAATAGTCCACAACGGATGCGACAAGCGTTAAAACTAAAGTACAAGGGAAAACACGCACACTGTCTAGCGGAGTAGTCCACACGGGGGGTGACGGTCATTATAACCAAGAATACACAAGAATGGCCTGTCTAATATCCATCGGTGTAGTCCACACAGGCAAGACAGTAATGATAAATAATACAACACATCTTCAACAATGTAAGTACTAAAATAACCGAATTAGTTCAATTATCTTAGTACAGGTTAAGAAAAATTGCATTACAATCGTTTAAAGAATTGTCTTACAAACATATACAAAACATGCGTGAAAACGTGTTGGCCTGAGATAGGATTATGAATTAAGAAAAAGTTCCAAGACACATCTGTACACCATACATCACTAGCTCTAGTAGTAGGACATTGGAGCCACTCCTCACTCCTCAAAGAATAGACTATAGACTCTCAAGGCTATGTGGGAGGAGGCAAGGTGAAAAGTCCTTTTCTTGTACAATGAGTGGGTATATATAGCCAAGGTTAATAACTGACCCTTGTGACTCTTCAACTTCCCTCATGACTGTTTGACTTCTTATGACTTTTCAACTAACGTGACTCTTCAAATGCATATGTGTGTCTCTTGGACTTTCACATTACATTACATTTGCTTACAAAAAGTATGGCCCATAGTAGTGGTGTGGTCGTGACAACTCATGACACTACTTGACATGAGACTGCTAACATGTACAGGCTAACTGTGGTGTTTATATCAAGTCGTTGTGCTGCTAAATGATGGGTGTTCTCTCGATATAGCATGTCTTCACCTCCGCATGGCAAAGTGTGTGGGGTCTTCAATGGTCTTGGTCTTTGCTTGATGGTGCACATGTATGTGTCCCTTTCTCTTGCTGCTCGATGTGCTTCGTACATTCATTCAACTGCGAGCAAGTCTCCTAACATGCGCTCCTTCTTCATCCCGTTCGTCATCGTGCCATGTTTCATCAATTACCTATTCCTACAATCACTCATGACAAGACAACATCAAATCTAAAAATTGCCTAGTCTAACATGACACATTGTTTTCTGTTTTGGGTGTAGGTGATCAGGAGAGAGGAGAAGGCACTGAAACTATACAGAGCACTGCTTGGGCTGGGATGCGAGGCTCTGGAGCACTGTCGGGAAAAACTACACAGATGTCACTGGGAGGAAGATTTACGCAATCCATGATAGTAGTGACAACTACAAGGTAAAACCCAACTGGGAGGTAGAATTGTGAAATTCCTAGGAGGAAGACAAGGCAGGGTGTCAGGAGGAATGACTAGACAATTCTGCGCAGTTTTCAAGATGATGACTTGGTAAGTCATCCAAGGGTCCAATTGGGAATCTATGTAGTTTCTTTGAGGAAGACAAAGCGGGCAGTAGGAGGCATTGGCAGATATTTATTTTTAGTTTTCAAGAGCAAGACTGGATCATGCCGTGGGGAGCTACTCGTCATAGCTGCGCATTTTTGAGACGCAGTGTCGGATAGGTAGTTTTTATGCAGTTTCCGAGATGAGTGCAAAGCGGGGCAGCAGGGAGATTTCCAGTCAAAACTGTGTAATTTCAAAGGGAGAGAAGATCAAGCCAACAAGGCATGTGCCAGTCAAATCTACACAATTCTCTAGAACAGTACAGTGATAGGCAACAATGGCCTAACTCACAAGATTGCACAGTTTCTGCAGACAGTGCAGGGAAGGCAGTTGGAAAACTTATGCGTAGTTTTGGGGAACATTGTAGCCCCAAGTCACAGTGCAGTTATGATTTCCCAATAGACCAAAGGGAGGCTTTATGAGTGATGTTGCGGGAAGCGCAGAGTGGATTGAATTTTGGCACAACTTCTACGCAGTTTTGGGAGATAGTTGACTTCCTCACTTGCAGAATTTCAGAGTGCAAGCTGCCTTGGAATATAGCCTCAAGCTCTGCACAGTTCTCGGTAGTAGAGCAGGGTCACTGAGAGCTGAGACTGCGCAGTGTAACTCAGTCGGGGTCTGGTTGAAGGAGGGTTATACAGTCGATATATTTTCAAGAAAAATGGTTGTGTGAAGCAAGTGAACTTGTGCATACATGACATTGTGATATCACACTTAGCATGACTTGACGACAAGACACCTCAAACCAACAAGACGACATGTGTTCAGTGACACAGACTTCAAGATTATGATCGACAAGTGCGACATTTGAGATAGATCTTTGAATGACCATGATGACACTTGCGTGACAGTGCGTACAACTTTGTGTGTGAGTATGATTGATGTTCACAGAGGAAAAACAACTCATGCACACAAAGACAAACCTTCAAAATTGCGAGAACAAACTCGCAAGCTTGACATAGTATTCAACATGCCAAAAGACGATCAGCGGTCGATCAAGAAAAAAGGGTGTGAATACTCGATAAGATCTCATGGAATGAGCGTGGGTGTTTGCAACCATCAAGGAAAAAGCAAGGAAGGCTCTGAAATTTGGACGCAGGCCAAAATTTTGGAAGGTGTTGTAGCTGCTGCAACACTTGGCGACACACTGGTTAAATACCAACTTCTTTGTTTCAGTTCATTTTCAGCACAGTGCCTTGACCTTTCAAGGAGTATGGATTCATTGTTCAAGTTACCTTGGCTTCCCCACTTACCCCATGAATAGACATGGTTCATCTCGTACCAACTTAGTCAAACACAACAAAATTTTCAGCTAGATCACAATGTTTCAAAATTGGGAAGCGTAGTTTGGCTCACAAGCTTAATATTTTCAAATTATAAGTTTTAATCTCTCATGTTGCTCCGCTACTAGTAGGCCTGGACATCACCCCGGTGGAGTCACGCAAGAACACAAGCATTGATCCAGTTCCAGCGTGCTTGGTCGGTACCCCAGTGGAGTTGCCTGCTTCACCTCTCTACGCAGGAAGCTTTTCTCTTCTTTCACCTTTGTATTTTTTTGGAAAGAGGACTGTACATAGGCACTTATTTATTTTTGGGCATATAATACCTATGATTTAGGTTTGCTCATTTACATTTTTCCCCTTCTCCCTTTCTACTATTTGAATAAGCTTGAACACATAGGGCAGAAGACTGAGTATATGGGGTTTCCCAGTTTAGACACAGGTTCATGGTTTGACCAGAGTTTCCCTTACTGGTGGATCGTATTTTTCATCTAGGCTTCATCGTCCAAAAGTTGCAACCAAGCACAAAGAAGATGGACACAGGACTAGCCAAGTGTTGCAGTGTCACAAGACTCTTCGACTTCAGCCACATACTTATTCAAAAGTCAGAACACAATATAGGACAACACTTATTTCTAAAATGAAAATGACAAGACATAAAATAAAAGTGAAACGAAGTGAAAACAACAAAGTAAAACAAGAGAACAAACAATGAAAAGATTATGTACATAGGGTGGGGCGCGGCCCTAGATCATTGAAAATAAAATTTTAAATCTTGGCCATTGACAGGAAGGTTTTCAATCCTCCCGTCAAGTGATTGTAGATGATACGTGTGTTGGCCAAGTTTTTCATAGACCATGAAAGGACCAATCCACAGGGACTAGAACTTCGTGTGTTTTCCTTTGTCTTCATGGGGTTTATCCCACTTCAATACTAAGCCACCCACAACAAAGCTGGCATTCCCTGCAAACTTTTGATTGAACAATCTCTTGATATGGTTCTGGTGGAGTGAAATTTTTTATTTTTCTTTCATCTGTTCTTCCTGTAACTTGTGTAATGTGTCCATCCTACATTGAACCAATAGACATGGCTTTCCTCGGGATTCTTGGGATAATTGAAGAGCAGGCAAGTAGATATTTGGTGGGAGGATGGCTTCTTTTCCATATACAAGGAAGTATGGAGATGTGTTCAGAGAGGGCTTGTGAGTAACTCGGTCAGCCCAAAGTGCATTCACCATAGCAGAATGCTAGTTTCATTGCTAAGAGTAAATGGTCTTTTTTGTGATGCGAATGAGACTCTTGTTTGTAGATTCGGCAAGACCATTTCCCTACGGGTTGTATTTAGCTGAATGCTTAATCAAAATACCATATTGTAATGAAAAATCATAAAGTTTCAATGAAGAGAAGTAAGTTTCATTGTCAAAAAACAAGTGATACAGGAACGCCAAACCTTGAAATTATGTTCTACTGAAGGAAGTTGATGATTTCTTGGTCATTCACTTGTTTAAGAAGAACTACTGCTGTCCACTGTGTGAAGTAATCTGTAGCAGTCAGGATGTAGCAGTGATGCTTTGATGAAAGTGGGAATATTTCCCCAATGATGTCTAAGCCCCATTGTTGGAATGGTTTGTCTAGTGCAATAGCCTACAGTGGGGTTGTTGACCTTCGATTTTTGTTGGCGCATCGCTGGTAGATCGGGCACTTGCAGGCATAGGCATGTGCATCTTTAAATAATGTGGGCCAATATAAACTAGCTCTCATGACTTTATGCATTGTTGTGTTACCCACGAAGTGACCTTCGGTTGGTCCGTCATGCAGATCACGTAACACTTTGTCTAAATCTTGTGCCTCCAAGCACCTAAGAAAAATGCCATTGTTGTGCTTTCTGTAAAGCACTCCATGCACAAACTGGTAAGGTAAGGATTTAAGTCAAAGTTCCCTCTTTTGTCGCATGGAAACGTGAGAGGGCATGGTTCCATTCTCAAGGTATTGGCACACTTCTTCGTACCAAGGTTTGTCGTGCAAAGTGGGTGGTGCTCGCTCTACATTGTACAAGTTGATTTCTTGCTCCCAACCGGTGAGCTATTCTTCTTCCTTTTGCACGTGTATTGTTTCCACTGCTAGTCTGTAAATACCTTGACCCTCGTTAGTGTGAACTGGATTGATATCAAGATCATACGCTTGTAGTCCTGTCATCCAGTTCAAACGTCTTTCACCCAGCTCTTGTTGAACAAGCAACGATCTGACTACTGGGTGTTGGGTGTGGCATAAAGACTATGCAATCATTTTTTAGCAAGTAGGTTCTAAAATGTTTCACCTCCTTGTATACACCATATTCTTGTTTATCCACACCGGGATATTCAATCTCAGGTCCCTACATGCTTGCGCTCATGAAGGAGAAGGGATGTTCGTTATTCAACTCATCCTTCTGATTGAGCACTGCAATGAGTGAATTTTCAGAAGCGAAAGTATAAAGAAAAAAATATTTGTTGAAATCTGGGTTTTACAAACAAGTGCTTCTACTATTGCCTGCTTGATAGGGGAAAATGTGTCATTTTCGTTCTTCCCCCAGTTGTGGATTGCGTCCTTCTTGATCATGTCTTGGATAGGTTTAGTAATCTGTGCATAATATGAGATGAACTTCCGGAGCAAGTTGATCTTCCCCAAGAAGGACTATATAGCTTTCTTGTTGACTGGGTGAGGAATCTGTGTGATAGTCCTAACTCGATCTAGATCAACCTTGATCCCACACTTGGGGATGATATACCCGAGGAGGTTCTTGTCAGACACTGCAAATACGCTCTTCTTAGGATTCAAGGATATCCCATAATTTTGACATCACTCAAAGATATTCTTAAGATGGGGTAGGTGGTCTGACCATTTTCTAGAAAAGATTGTCACATTGTAAGGGTAGACCACCATGCTCTGTCCGATGAGCCCACGGAAGGTGATGTCCATAGCACACTGAAAAGTAGTGCCTGTGTTTACCAGCCCAAATGGAATTCTTCGATAAGAGAATGTAGGCCACTTGGTATGGAATGTAGTTTTAAGTCTGTCAATATCTACTACCAGAACCTTGTTATATCTGGAAAAATAGTCAACAAGAGAACAAATTTATGCTCCAGATAATGTTTGCAAGATGTGCTCCATAGATGGCACAGGGTAATTATCTTTGTCCGAGGTCCAATTCAAATTTCAGAAATATATGCACAGGATGATCTTCCTGAACTTCTTCCTCGCGGGAACTAAGTTTGAAACCCAAGTAGAATGACAAACTTTGTAAATGATCTGAGCATCCAACAACTTAGTCAATTCTTTCTATATGAGGGGTTCAAGTGTTTTCTGGAATTTTCTGAGATTTTATTGAAATGGCTTGACCCTTCCTTTTTCGGAACAATGTGTTGGATTATTCACATGTCATATGTTTCGAAGTCATCGTATGTCCACGTGAATACATCATGGCAGTATCTAAACAGGAAAACAAAGTCTTGCTACTCTTGCGGTGTACAACATGTACTGATATTTACGAACTTCGGATCTTTGTATATTCCCACATTAATCTGTTCATGCATCAGCGTGGAACTATGGGTTTTAGTGTTCCTAGGCCCTTTGAAGTGGTTATGCAAGTCATATAGCTTCTTGAGTGAAACCACACCCTTGGGGATGAGGTTTCCTTTACTGTCATCATCTGTGACTTGGAGAGGCCTCTCTTGCACGTCTTCATCAATTGTCACATCCTTGAAGACGTCAGTGTTGGCCATGAAATGCAGTATCCGTTCATCATCATCTAAAACACGCAAATTAGTGATGTTTTTAGGAATAGATGGCTTATACAAAATTTCAACAGTAAATCTATCCCTAAGCGGTGTGATCCTAGCAGTTGCATTTTCCAGAGCATTTGTAGCTACATTGCGCATTATTGGTACAGAGATGGTATTAAAATATTGGAAATCAGAGATAAGCCGCCATACCTCTTGTTGGTAAATCTTAAGACAATGTGAGACAGTGTATGGTGTTATGTACCTGTCTTATCACAATCTTTGAATCACCTACCACTTTCAGCTTAACAACATTGAGGTTGAGGGCCTTCTGTAAACCCAAGACTAATGCTTCATATTTGACAATGTTGTTCATGCACTTGAACTCCAAGCAGCTTGAGACTAAGTGTTTCCTTTTCCTTAGGTCTATCAAAACACACCCGGCTCCAGAGCCATCCTGTGTTTTGGATCCACCGAAATACAAGGTCCACAAGTCATTTGAACAAGGACAGCTTGCAGTGCTAGTACTACTAACACTACTGCCACTACTGTTACAATGTACTGTACAAGTTTCATTTCCACCAGTTGGGCAAGAAAGGAGACCCAACTGTGTATCTGGTGAGTTGGGGCTCAACAACACCTGGATTTGGTTGTTTCTACCATTATATGGAAGCCACAAGTGTGAAAATTCTGTGGAAAAATAACCTTACAACTTACCGGACTAGTCTCTACTAAGAAATAAGCCATATGCTTTCAAGATGTCCACGATCACAATGTTAATGCACTGGTGAAATCTTCCGTCGGACGATAACCGAATGATCATATCTTGGAGTTCACCAATGGATGGTACACATGTTCGGTCAAGTTGGATGATCTGTGTAGTTGTACTGATCCATTGGGCATTGATATGTTTAGCAATGGAGAGTGGCATGACATTAATTAATGCGCCAAAGTCAACCAAACAGTTGTGGACATTGAAGTTGAATATTTCAAATGATAACAAAAATGATGGGTAGAGTGAGTTCACTTATTCCATGCGAGGGCATTAAGTATAGATGTGAGTGGTCTGGGAGACTTACTTGGTCCCTTGCTGAAAGAGGCAACATGGTCAGTGGAGGTTTTCCCCAGTGCGTGAAAATAATATCCTGTTGACCCATGAGTTTGGTAAGATCATACTAAGAAATGTTTGCACAGGTCTTCTTCATATCTTTAACAATATTGTAATCCAAAGCTGGAAGACTCACCGAGTTGTCTTTGGGAAGACTTGTGTTTGTACTATCCGGTGGAGTGTTTTGGAGTTTGTTGCTGATGGAAGTATCTTTCATTGTAGCTATCTTCTCAGACTTGCTTTTTGTTTTCTGTGTTGAGGATGTTGGTCATATCTCAATCACAACAGGACCCCCTTGACTTCTCAAGTTGTATCGACTGTTCTGCTTTGGGGGCTCCTTCTCAATGGTTTTTTTTCTTTTAAGCAGCATTAAGACATTGGTAAATGTTAACTATGTGCCCAAAACTTGGAGCTTCATCAGATGCAACATCCTCTTCATCATCTTCATCTTCTTACTGAACCTACTCACTAGCTTTAAAATGATCATTCATCCTTGAAGCCACAGTTCTCATAAATCGGTTCCATTCTGGAAAGGACTTCTTTGAATGTCATTCTTCATGGATCACGCAGAATTTATCCTTCACAAACTGGTCCACTTGGAACAAAACGTTGGAGCTCTACGCAGATTTCACCAGGTGACCACTATTGCTAGTTGATGCCACATTCTTCCTTCGCGTAAAATTGGGAGGTATGCTGCTCACTTCTATCTCAATTTTTTGTTTCTTAAGTTCTTCTACTTTAGTTGTCAACGACTTGAGGAGACGATTAAGGGTCTCAATTTCACATTTTTATTTTTCCTTTACCTTAATCACAATAGTTTGAGGCCTCTTGACTATCTCTTTGGAGTCCTTAGCTAGTTCATAATCTACAATGACTCCAATTGCACACAAGTCTTTCTCCACATCAATTACTTCTTGGAAATTTTCGAAAAGTGTTGGTTTCGTAGCTCGCTTGACAAACTACACAATGTTGGTTGGCAGTGCGGATGTGTAGTATTTGACTGTGATGGAGTCATGAGGTTTAGTTTTTGCAGTGAACTTGTTCAATATACAGTTAAACCTCTGGTTAAAATATTTCACCTTTTCTTTATTCTCCATCATTAGACTAGTACTACCCAACTCTTTTAACAACATGGTGGGGTTTTTGTCCTCTACAACTTTTTCAAGGAAAATTCTCTTGAGCATCCCCCAGTTTTGAATAGAGTTGACAGGAAGGCTATGGTACCATACATCTACTCTTCCATCCAAGGTAAATGGAAACAATCTACATACAACATCGTCATAACGTACCTCGAGTGGCTGCAGATGAAGGTAGAACGTGTCTAAATGGTCTTTTGCCTTCACTGCTCTGTCAGGATCATACTTCATTAACAGATTCTCCGCGTGTCTTAGCATCTTGTGTAAGGTACCCTAGAGTGCTAATGGGCCTGGTGTCATCCATTCTAGATTTTGTTCAGCCATATTTTCTTCTGCTTCGTCCTCCTCCTCTTCTTCTGAACCAGACAGTTCAACCTCTGAATCTGTTAGTTTGTCTCCTAATGAGCCCCAATTTTTGGTACAATTTGGGCTCATTTGGCCTACTTGCTTTGCTCAAACCATTCATTTTTTATTGCTTATGCATTCATTTCTTGGTTTATTCGTGTTGTTTGTAGGAAGAAGGGTAGGCATTCCATCTACGTGACTAATACATGATGATTTCAGGTTTTTGGCATTAAAAGGGAGCAAAGACCACGAGAAAGGAGACAAGGAGACAGTAAGGTGGCACTGCTGGTTTTTAGGAGAGGATGTCCATAGTCTTGGGGACCTTCCTCGTGATTCCCACCATAGCTCTGAGCTCCAACCAATCTCCCCACCGAGCTTAGAGGCAGCCAACTGTTCTACAGGAACAGCAGTTACAACTGTTCTACAGGATCAGCAGTTTAACCTTCAGTTGGACAGCCGAGCTCCACAAATCAAGGAAACCTGTTGGACTATCATTTTGCATAAATACTGAGGCCGTAGCCTTTGATAGGAGCTTTTTGAACTTTTGCATTACGCTTGTAATTTGGAAGTACGAGCTACAGCTCGGTGTTGGTTTTTTTTGTAAGCCAGTTTTGGCATGACATCAGATTTTTGGTTATGAATAAAGGCAGGCAGATTTTGATCTCATTCTGAGTTTCTAAGGGAGCTATAGCTCTCAGGTTAGGGCCCAACCTGAGAGAAATAGATCTCCTTGGTGTTGTAATGTTATTTGCCTTTCGTTCCAGCACTTTGTTTCTTTACTTTGACATGCAGTTCGAATTTACAGTCTGCTGATTTAGTTTTTGTGTGATTGAGTAGGATTAGCTTATGGTTACTTTGCTTTCAGTTGCTTAGATTCGATAGGAGGTTTGTAATACACAGGAGCTCCAGAAAAAGGTTGTTAGGGATCACTGCCATCTCTGCTTAGGGATTGGGGGTGCAGTCCATATCAACCACCAAAAAGAAACGCAGTTCTTTTCACGTCCATGCAAGCTGCAACAGTTACTTTAGTCGTAGATCCATCCATGCACTTTGGTTTTGATCTTTACTTCTCCATTCCACTTCACTGCACGAGTTTCTTTCACAAATTGCACTGCTGTTCATTGGTTCAAAATAGCACAGTTAACATAGGTTAAAGAGTTCTCGTTTTTGGTGACATTCATAGACAATTTGTTTCATCTACACTGCTCCACACCACTCCATTAACTTCCTCGTCTTTCCAACCACACCTGAAGCCACTCAATTCAGCTCGTTTACCTTCCAGCTCTCCCATTACTCACATAGCTCCATTTACTTAACCTTTCGGTGATCCCATCCTTCCAGCCATCAACCCACTGCATGCACTCTTTCTCCATCTGACTTCTCTGCTCCTGAGCCATCACCAGTTCCATCTCCATCTCACCTATCCTCCCACACCACTCCAACACTTCACCATCTCCCAAAACTCCCACGGTCGAACATCTTGTAGAATTGCACAGGCTTCCTGTAGAAATCCCTGAGTTTCCTATAGGATCCCCTGCAGACTTCTTGTAGAAGCCTGCAAACTCGGTTGTTGAGCATCCGAACGTGGTAGACTTCTGTGGACTGATGCTAGAGACCCTATGGGACCTCCCCTAGCCATCCTGACCTTGCCCATGCTTTCCTTCCATTCAAACCGCTCCTGCACAACCAAACCCTAATCAAAAGCATCATCACAATAAATCCAACCACTTAATGAAAAAATACAAAAACATGTCTTTTCAGATGCAAGTAGCTTAGATGCATGTATTTCAGCTCACTGCAAGTAATGGCATTATTGGTAGTAGTTTCATTCACAGTTTTGCATTGTAAGGGCCTAGCTAGTCAAATTAGGGTTTACTAGGGTTTTCATGCTTTGATTGGCTTTCAGTTTCTTTCTGCGAATAGATTAGCCTCCTTTGAGTTAGCTTTCGTCCATCACTCATAAAGCTTCTTCTGTGAGCATATAGGAGTTGGCTTGAGCCCTAGCGGACTTGTGCCAGCTGACCAAGTGACAGCTGCGACAAGAGCTAGTACTTGTGCATACAGCACCGTCGCTTCCAAGTTTGTTACGAACTATCGGGTTGATAAAATTAGAGATAGGAAGCTCCAGGAGTTGTAGCATTATTGCTACAATACTGGAGCCCACCATATTTTTGGCGCCGTTGCCGGGGAAGTGTCAGAGTATTAGTAATTGTTGCTTTTCTTCTACTTTCTTACTCTTGCCTTCTGCTAAGTGGTTTACTTCATTTCCATTCTGCAAAAGTAGCATAGACATTTCCTGCTTTCATAGATTAGCATTTCCTGCTTTCATAGATTAGCATTTCCTGCTTTCATATATTAGCATTTCCTTTCTGCAAGCGTAGACTAGCATTTCCATTCTTGCAATTTCATTTGAGCAAAGTAGATTAGTTCTTTCCTGCTCTCAGTTTAATTCTGCATCTTTCATAGTTAGTTGTAGATCAATCTGTTTTAGTTTTGCAGGTACCAAGGAAAAAAAGCAAAGCAAAAACAATCCAAAGAAAAAGAAAGTCTTTTCCATTTCATACCTCGTAGGAACCGAGATAGATCAGGCAAATTCCTACCAAACACCCCCACCACATCACTGAGTCACCATTCTCTCTTCTTTGGTGACAGTGACCCAGAGGAACCTATAGGTGAACATCCTGAGATATCCAAAGATCCTATAGTAGAAGAAGAGTTAGAGACCACTCCATCTGAAGCTATGGCTGACAATAGAAGAGAAGATGAGAGAATAGAAGGTGCCTTCCCCATCTGAGAGACCAATGGAGAGATGAAAATGAAGAACATTAGCCCCTCCGCCCTACCTCACTTCCATGGGCTGACTACTGAAGATCTGGATACCTTCCTGTTTGAGTTTGTTGTCCTTTGTAGAACCTATGACTATACTGAAGATGAGCAAAAGCTGAAACTTTTTCCTTCCACTCTTAAGGATGCAGCATTATGCTGGTTCATGGGCTTACCTGGGAATAGTATCACCACTTAGGCTCAGATGCAGCAAGCTTTCAATACTAAGTACCAGGATTACTGTAGGTCCAAGGAAACAAAGGGGGAAATCTTTTGGATGACCATGGGGAGTGATGAGTCCTTAGAGAATTATGAGGAGAGGTTCCAACTAAGCTATAAGCGGGCCAGGTGCACACTTGACCCTGAATCCCTCAAGTTGGTCCTACTCCGAGGAGTCCCTGAAGACCTCTTAGATACCCTTCACATGTTAGCTGGGGGGGGCATTTACCAACTACCTTATGAGGACATCAAGACTGTGTTTAGAAACCACTCCAGGGCAGCTCGGAAACAAGCTAGAGGAAACCACCTCTCAACTAGTGTCCCTTTCTCCAAACATGAGCTTGCAAATCAATTATAAGATCTTAAGAGTGAGGTGAGACAGACCATTGCCATGCAGCTTGACACATTCAGGATTCAGCAAAAGAAAGAAGAAGCTGAGAGAGCCTTGGCTGTCTTCTGCCCTAGGTGCACAAGGAGACACCCTAAGAACGAATGTCCATTGCATTCAGTTGAAGTGTGTTTCGTTTGTGAGGAGGACCATCCCACAAATCAGTGTCCAACCTTACCTGGGTTTAAAGTCATGTACCAAGGGACAAAAGCTCCCACAGAACCTCTCTATTACCTCAACCAAAGGAGGCCACAAGGATCTAGACCTTATCAGCAGGGGATGCAAGGGGCATCTCAAGCTTATTACAGCCCCAACCAATCGACTCCTATGTCTTCCTGGGGTCCCCCTGCTCATCCTTCATGGTCCATGCCTCCTCCATGGTCTTATCCACCTCAGTACCCCACTCAACCTACTTCTCATTCATATCACTCACATACCCAGCCACAGCCTCAATGGAATGCACCTCAGTCGGGGTGGAGGCCCCAATACAACACTCCTCCTGCCATCTTGCCTCCACCACTAGTTCAACCTCAACCATTACCTCCTGCTCCTCCAAGGAAACCTCAAATGCCTGCTCAACCAAACCCGAACCCCAACAATAGACAGGCCCAGCAGGTATACACTGGGGAAACCTCATGCCCTACCTATGCTGTGGAGATCCAGGAGATCAATCTTCGATCTGGAAAGACTCTACCAGATCGCCAACCTCCTCCCCCAAAGGATGAGGAAGATAAATAGGAAAGTGAACCAAAGGCTATTCCACCCTTTCCTGAGAGACTAACAGCCACCACACAACCCAACCCAGAGGAGGATGAGCTTCTGGGTGAGCTCAAGTAGTTGTGTGTAAAAATACCACTCCTCCAAGCCATCAAGGATGTGCCAATATACAACAAACTGGTTAAGGAGAAGTGTTTCAAACACCCAGGCAGACAGAAGAAAGATGCTTCAACTATCAATGTCATAGGACAACTGTCTGACCTTATGTTAGGGCAAGTCATCTGCCCAAAGTACCTAGATCCTGGAAGTCCTGTAGTAGATGTTCACTTCAATGGCACCATTATACCTCACACCTTGATTGATCTGGGGGCTGCCATTAATGTGATGACCAGGGATACCATGCTTAAACTCAATCTTCAGGGTTCCTTGAGGAAGACCTCGACCGTACTGCAATTAGCAGATCGCTCCACCGTGACTCCCGAAGGGATTGTGGAGGATGTCTTGGTCTCTATTGACTCTTGGGAATACCTTGCAGACTTCCTGGTTCTGCAACCAAAGGCAAAGCTTACTGGATATCCTCTCATTTTGGGAAGGCCTTGGTTAGCTACTGCAAATGCTTACATATGTTGTCGTGCAGGAAACATAACCATCAAAAATGGTCCCATGTCCAAGCAGCTAGTCCTATACCCTCCTGCCCAACCCTCCTTAGAGCATGACTTACCACTCTGCTTGGAAGAAGGAGAAGAAGACGAGGTGTACTCAGCACCTCTGTGCACCTTAGATACCACTAGAAGAGACCCCCCAACCGAGGATGACTTGATCGAGACCTTGATCCAGAATCCACCTTCCAGTGCACTACCCTTAGAGAAATTGGTGGAGGATGCCCAAGCTAGCACCTTAGTGGATCTTTGTACAACCAACCCTGTTACTCCCAGAGTCAAGAATGTGGAGTTCGGCCCGGAGAAAGCATTGAAGATCAGCTCCTCCCTATCTCCTTCCCAGGAAAAGGAGCTGTGTAGTCCGTTGGCCAACCACCTAGATGCTTTTGCTTGGAGCTATAAGGAAATGAAAGGAGTCCATCCTTCGGTCTGTACCCATCATATATACATCAAAGAGGATTGTAAACCGGTTATGCAACCTCAGAGGAGAATGAATCCAGCCCTTAAGGACATTGTCAAGGAAGAATTGCAAAAACTGTTGGATGCCGGGTTCATATACCCCATCTCAGATAGTGAATGGGTGTCCCCTCTAGTGTTGGTTCCCAAGAAAAATGGGAAATGGAGAATCTGTGTGGACTACCAGAACTGAACAAAGCTACCAAGAAGGACCATTTCCCTCTACCTTTCATAGATCAAGTGTTAGATGGACTGGCAGGAAAGAAGTTCTTCTCTTTCCTGGATGGGTTTAGCGGGTACAACCAAATCCAAATCATCCCGGAAGACCAAGATAAGACCACCTTCACTTGTCCTTGGGGTACCTTTTCCTACCGAGTCCTTCCCTTTGGGCTATGCAATGCTCTTGCTACCTTCCAGAGAGCTGTCTTGAGCATCTTCTCGGAGCTGGTCCATGATGCGGTAGAAATCTATATGGATGACTTTACTCCTTATGGGGCCAACTTCCAGGAAGCATTGTCCAACCTGGGAAAAGTCCTAACCAAATGCACCGAGATGAACTTGTCCCTTAGTCCTGAAAAATGTGAATTCCTAATGACTGAAGGGACCGTGCTAGGCCATACCATTTCTTGCCAAGGGTTGCAGGTGGATCCTAACAAAATTGCTCTCATCAAGAGGGTTCCACCTCCTCAAAAGGTAAGGGATGTCCGGAGTTTCTTGGGATTAGCAGGATACTACCGGAGATTCATTAAAGATTTCAGCAAGCTAGCCTCGCCATTGTTTGGCCTGTTGGCAAAAGATGTGGAGTTTAATTGGACTGACGATTGTCAGAGGGCTTTAAATGAATTAAAGGACAAGTTGGTGTCAGCCCCAATCCTAAGAGGTCCAAACTGGGCCCTACCTTTCCACATCCACACTGATGCCTTGAAAAAAGCCATAGGTGCAGCTTTAGGACAAGTTGAGCAAAAACTTCCATATGCCATTTACTTTGTTAGCAAAAACTTGTCCAAAGCTGAACTGAATTACACTGTAACCGAGAAGGAATTTTTGGCTATGGTCCATGCACTGAACAAGTTCCGACATTATATTACTGGTTACCAGACCTTTGTACATACTGACCATGCTGCAATTAGATATTTAATGAATAAACCAGATGTGAATGCTCGTATTATTAGATGGTTACTTTTATTGCAGCAGTTTGATTTGACCATTGTTGACAAACCAGGTAGAGAAAATGTTGTTGCTGACTTTTTATCTAGATTGGATTTGTCTGCAGATGAGGATGGAACAGTGGATGACCAGATGCCCGATGAACATCTGTTTGCTATTTCAGTACTCTCTCCATGGTTTGTTGATATAGCAAACTATCTTGTTTCAGCACAGTTCCCTCCGCACCTATCTTCTAGAGAGAAGAGCAGAATCATCAGAAAAAGTGCCTCATTTACTTGGATCGGGGGCAATCTGTTCAAGCTTGGCCCCGATCAGATCTTAAGGCGTTGTGTAAGGGAGGAGGAAGTCTTTGATATCCTCCTCACTTGTCATGATGGGCCTTGTGGAGGACATTTTGCAGCAAAGAGAACTGCCTTCAAAATCCTGCAGGCAGGCTACTATTGGCCCACACTTCATCAAGATGTCAGAAGATATGTCAGTCAGTGTGACCAATGCCAAAGAATGGGGAAACCGACCTAAAGGGATGAGATGCCTCTCCAACCTCAAGTGACTCTTGAGCCATTTGAGAAGTGGGGCATGGACTTTGTGGGCCCAATCAACCCCTCTTCAAGGCAAAGGTCTTACATCATTGTGTGTACTCACTATTTGACAAAGTGGGCAGAGACCAAAGCAATCAAAGCAGCAACAGAAGAAAAGGTGGCCGAGTTCCTAAGAGAAAACATCTTCTATAAGTTTGGCTATCCAAGAGAGCTGGTCACCGATCAAGGGAGCCAGTTCACCTCCAACCTGGTTGAAGATCTACTAGCTCATCACAAGATCAAGCATAGGACTTCCACCCCTTATCACCCTCAAGCAAATGGGCAGGTGGAAGTCACCAATAGAGCATTAGAAGGGATCTTTACTAAGGTGGTGAGCAGCAGCAGAAAGGACTGGGCAGATCGCATGGTTGAAGCCACATGGGCTTACAACACCACTTGGAAGACCACCACCGGCTTCACACCGTATGAGCTGGTCTATGGGAAGAGAGCTTTGCTGTCCATTGAGTTTGAATACAACACTTTGAGGATGGCAGCTCAGCTGGACCTAGATCTCAGCCATGCACAACAAGAAAGGCTATTGCAGCTGAATGGCCTGGATGAGCACCGAATGCAGGCCCTCCTTCACTCAGAAGTGGTTCAACTTCAGAGAAAGGTGTGGCATGACCAACATCTCCATGACAAGCAATTTCAGCCGGGAGATTGGGCTTTGTTGTATGACTCCAGATACAAAGATTTCAAGGGGAAGCTAAGAACCAGATGGCTAGGACCATATGCAGTGGAAAAATGCCATGACAATGGATCTGTCCTTATTCGAACCATTGATGAGGAAGCCATTCCCATGCTTGTCAATGGGCATCGATTGAAGATCTACAGGAGACCTCTCTCAAGACAAGAGTTCATCAAAACTATGGAGAAATCTGTATTGGTCATAGAGAAGGGTTCTGCCTCTGCTTTTGGCATACCCTGAAGGATAAAAAAATAATAATAATAATAATAATAATAATAAAGATCCTTGGGTGAAAACCTCTCTGAGGCGCCCAAGGCAGGTGGTAGGGGTGAAAACCTCATTGAGGCGCCTCTATTGTCTTTCAAAAAAAAAAAAGAGAAAAGGTTTGAAAAAGATCCTTGAGTGAAAACCTCTCTGAAGCGCTCAGGGCAGATGGCATGGGTGAAAACCTCTTTGAGGCGCCCCTGTTATCTTTCGAAAAAGAAAAAAAAAGAAAAAAAAAACAATAAGCAAAATATGGTAAAATTGCATGCAGGTTGCAGATGTTCTATGGAGGAGAGGAAGCCCTTCAACTCAAAGCCAAGGGTCCTTATCATGCTGTCAAGAGACCTCACCAGCACCTCCTCCAAGGGTACCCATGTTTTTTCAAGGTATGTGCAATTTTATCATGGTTTGAGTCCTCTACAGGAAGATGCAGTCTTTCTACAGGAAGATGCAGTCTTTCTACAGGAAGACGCGGATTTTCTACAGGAAAGTGCAGACTTTCTACAGGAAGCTCTGTGTTCTACAGGAAACTTCCTGTAGAAGTTTGGGACGGCCCAGAATTCATTTTAAAAGGAGATCTAGCGACTACGGATTGGTTTGGACGCATGCAAGCCTCTGTTGGCACCCTTGCACATTGCTGTTACCTTGCTCCACCATCCTTGTCGACATGCAACCAAGTTCCCTGCACCAACAAAGCAGATCGATGAGTTCTCGCGGGAAAAGCCATTTTCAAAGATAAACAAGTGCTGAGATCTCATACCACAGGCATCAGAAGCTCCGGGAGCGTGATCGAAAGGCCAGATCCTCCGTCGTGCAGCATGCACCCAAGGAGGAAGAACTGTTACGAGACACCCCGCGGGAATCCTGTAACAGTTAAACCTGCTAGAGTGGATACCATTCACAGCACCGCCATCTGCAATGAAACGCGGGTGCATGCAACCAAAGCATCCACTCCATTGTCGGCAGCCTGTAACCACGAGCCTCCAGATCTGTGTAAGTTCTCATGCAGCAGGTAGATCCACTCACCATCGTCCAAAAACTGGAAAAATCGTGTGCAGCCACGCAGGTAAGTGTCTCGACCCTTCCTTCCATCAAATCACATGAATTTTACTTTGAATTGTTTGCACAGCGTAAAAGTGAATGGTTGAGCGGCTGTATGGCCAGTCGACTGGCCACGTCGGCTAGTTATGGTGTAATTGGATGTTTGGGTGGCGGCCACGACAAAGAGAATGAGCAGCACGCACGTGAGAACACTCCCGTCGGAAGCAATGAGTTTAACCAAAAAAGGCAGCGGCAGATCTGTGGTAATGGATGCGGCAGCAAGTAAATACGCAGGCGAATGATGGATGACGTCGCCCAACGGTCCGGCGGGGACAGCTCACTCCCCGCGCCACGGATTGCGCCGATTCAAAATCTAATCGGCTAGATCATGCGCATGCATTTATCAACCACCACTTCAAACTCGAGTGGTTATTCTGATCTCCTCTGCACTTTGATACGCCGAGCTTTTGGCTACCAAAACACCGGTGAAGCACACCTCGAGCGCAGGCCAACTACAGTCCTCCCCGAAATTTGTGCACTGCTCCTACAGGAACACAGTTTCTACAGGAACGCAGTCTCTACAGGAACGCAGTCTCTACAGGAACGCAGTCTTCTACAGGGAAGCGGGTGCCTCACGAAAAAAGGTGGCCAATTAAAGAGGTAACCCTGAACTCTTCATGCAACTGGTTAGTAAGAGTGGCAAGACCATCGTCCACAGTCTGGTCATAAAGATATCAGTGAAATTGTTGTTTTTTGTGCCTATACTGTCGTTCTACAGGATGTCAGTATAATTAGACTGTGTGAATTTTGTGGATTATGTGCATGCTCTGTCCCAATAGACCAAATCTCTTTCGCATTTGCCACCTTTAGCTGAAACAACCTTGTTCATCATGCCGGGTGGGTTTATAAGACGAGAACCCACTGATTCAACCAAATTAAGGGAAAACCAGGCAGTGGTAGAGCTCTTCACACGAGCACAATGGATGTATTTTTGTGATAAGCTGCAAGGTTACGATGATGAAGTGGCCGAAGAATTCTTGTAGGCTCTGAGGCCAAAATCCCAGACACTGGCCATAGTGAACTTCAGAGGTCTAAGCCTCAAGCTCACCCCGCAGCATATCAGTCGGATCACAGAACTTCCTATGGGTTTGTCGTGGGATAAGGAAGAAAGAAAGTTGAGCCAGCAGGCAAAGAAAGAATTCTTTCCACCTGAGGAAGAATTCTCGGAGGACAAAAATAGGGTGCGAAGAACGAGCCTGTTGCCACCATGGAATGAAGTCAGTTTGCAAATCATGAAATATATCACTTGTGAAGGCCGTTTTAGCATCGTGTATGCATATCACTTTCGGCTACTCACTGAATTGAGGCACCGGATTGATCTTCCTGTAGAACAAAAACTGAGCATCCCTTATTTCCTATTGCAGTCTCTAATGGAGTGTGCCACAAAGCTAAAAGAGGGCATACCAGATCAGATAGCCCACCATGCGTTGATCAAGCTTCTTATGGAGGATGCGCTGCATTCATATAAGGTTCCCCTCTCATGGGAATCCTTCCGGAATTTGACAAAAGATAGAGACATTAAAATGTTGATGGAAGAAACGGGTTCCTCCAACAGTGAGGAACAAGAAGCAGTGGCCGAGGGACAGCAAGAAAAAGGCCAGAAGACCCCGACCGCAGTACAGAAGAAAGAACAAAGGAAGAAGCATGAGGAAAAGGAGGACAAAGAAAAAGGTGGCACACCTATCTTGTCAGCAAGAGAAAAGAGACTAAAGAGCAGAATGGACAAAGCCGAGGTGGTCCACGTCAGCCCAAGTACCTCAACAGCACCTGCAACCAAAGCAAAAAGCAAAACTCAGGCCGGCAAGCAAGAAAAGGTGGAGACACCTGTGTCTACAGGAAAGCAGAAACAGGCTTCTACAGGAAGCCCGAAAACAGAGACAAAGGCTTCTACAGGAAGCCCGAAATTGCAGCAACAGGCTTCTACAGGAAGCCCGAAGACAGAGACAAGGGCTTCTACAGGAAGCCCGAAATTGGAAAAAGGGGCTTCTACAGGAAGCCCGAAAATCATTGAGAAACAGGCTCCTACAGGAAGCCTGAAGACAGAGAAAGGGTCTTCTACAGGAAGCCCGAAGATTACCAAAGCAGGGGCTTCTACAGGAAGCCCAAAATCGGGAAAGAAAGGATCTTCTACAGGAGGCCCGGAAGTGGGAAAAGCAGGGTCTTCTACAGGAAGCCCAAAAATAACTTCCTGGACACGAAAAATAGGCCAATCGCCTTCCGAAGCCCGGCTCAAGGAAATGGGAAAGGGGGAGAAGCGCCATCTTCGTCACCACCAGGGGCAGCAAAGGCAGGGCCGCCAAAAACAGGAAAGGAAAAGCATGCTCCGGGCTCTAGTTCTCGGCCAAAGACGAGGAGCCAGAGCAAAGTTGCTCAAGGATGAGCAAATAGTTTAGCTGGGGGGTGATGATGAGCCCCAATTTTTGGTACAATTTGGGCTCATTTGGCCTACTTGCTTTGCTCAAACCATTCATTTTTTATTGCTTATGCATTCATTTCTTGGTTTATTCGTGTTGTTTGTAGGAAGAAGGGTAGGCATTCCATCTACGTGACTAATACATGATGATTTCAGGTTTTTGGCATTAAAAGGGAGCAAAGACCACGAGAAAGGAGACAAGGAGACAGTAAGGTGGCACTGCTGGTTTTTAGGAGAGGATTTCCACAGTCTTGGGGACCTTCCTCGTGATTCCCACCATAGCTCCGAGCTCCAACCAATCTCCCCACCGAGCTTAGAGGCAGCCAACTGTTCTACAGGAACAGCAGTTACAATTGTTCTACAGGATCAGCAGTTTAACCTTCAGTTGGACAGCCGAGCTCCACAAATCAAGGAAACCTGTTGGACTATCATTTTGCATAAATACTGAGGCCGTAGCCTTTGATAGGAGCTTTTTGAACTTTTGCATTACGCTTGTAATTTGGAAGTACGAGCTACAGCTCGGTGTTGGTTCTTTTTGTAAGCCAGTTTTGGCATGACATCAGATTTTTGGTTATGAATAAAGGCAGGCAGATTTTGATCTCATTCTGAGTTTCTAAGGGAGCTATAGCTCTCAGGTTAGGGCCCAACCTGAGAGCAATAGATCTCCTCGGTGTTGTAATGTTATTTTCCTTTCGTTCCAGCACTTTGTTTCTTTACTTTGACATGCAGTTCAAATTTACAGTCTGCTGATTTAGTTTTTGTGTGATTGAGTAGGATTAGCTTATGGTTACTTTGCTTTCAGTTGCTTAGATTCGATAGGAGGTTTGTAATACACAGGAGCTCCAGAAAAAGGTTGTTAGAGATCGCTGCCATCTCTGCTTAGGGATTGGGGGTGCAGTCCATATCAACCACCAAAAAGAAACACAGTTCTTTTCACGTCCATGCAAGCTGCAACAGTTACTTTAGTCGTAGATCCATCCATGCACTTTGGTTTTGATCATTACTTCTCCATTCCACTTCCCTGCACGATTTTCTTTCACAAATTGCACTCTTGTTCATTGGTTCAAAATAGCACAGTTAACATAGGTTAAAGAGTTCTCGTTTTTGGTGACATTCATAGACAATTTGTTTCATCTACACTACTCCACACCACTCCATTACCTTCCTCGTCTTTCCAACCACACCTGAAGCCACTCAATTTAGCTCGTTTACCTTCCAGCTCTCCCATTACTCACATAGCTCCATTTACTTAACCTTTCGGTGATCCCATCCTTCCAGCCATCAACCCATTGCATGCACTCTTTCTCCATCTGACTTCTCTGCTCCTGAGCCATCACCAGTTCCATCTCCATCTCACCTATCCTCCCACACCACTCCAACACTTCACCATCTCCCAAAACTCCCACGGTCGAACATCCTGTAGAATTGCACAGACTTCCTGTAGAAATCCCTGAGTTTCCTGTAGGATCCCCTGCAGACTTCCTGTAGAAGCCTGCAAACTCGGTTGCTGAGCATCCGAACGTGGTAGGCTTCTGTGGACTGATGCTAGAGACCCTATGGGACCTCCCCTAGCCATCCTGACCTTGCCCATGCTTTCCTTCCATTCAAACCGCTCCTGCACAACCAAACCCTAATCAAAAGCATCATCACAATAAATCCAACCACTTAATGAAAAAATACAAAAACATGTATTTTCAGATGCAAGTAGCTTAGATGCATGTATTTCAGCTCACTGCAAGTAATGGCATTATTGGTAGTAGTTTCATTCACAGTTTTGCATTGTAAGGGCCTAGCTAGTCAAATTAGGGTTTACTAGGGTTTTCATGCTTTGATTGGCTTTCAGTTTCTTTCTGCGAATAGATTAGCCTCCTTTGAGTTAGCTTTCGTCCATCACTCATAAAGCTTCTTCTGTGAGCATATAGGAGTTGGCTTGAGCCCTAGCGGACTTGTGCCAGCTGACCAAGTGACAGCTATGACAAGAGCTAGTACTTGTGCATACAGCACCGTCGCTTCCAAGTTTGTTACGAACTACCGGGTTGATAAAATTAGAGATAGGAAGCTCCAGGAGTTGTAGCATTATTGCTACAATACTGGAGCCCACCATCTCCGCCTCCATCTCCTTCACCACCTCTGCCAGAACTTGAACCGAAGAGTACGTTTTCAACTGCTTCTCCTTATAGAAAAAAAGGAGGTTCCTCTTCATTCTCAACATCTTCTACTAGCTCTTCAAGAGTGGCAAGGATTACTTCTTCAACAGATGATACTACCACTCCTATGGGTGTAGTCTTTTGCTTCCTCTGCGAAGAGTGAAGATTGTGTACTCCTGGAATCAGTCCAGCGAATTTAGCAAATTGACAGGTGATGGGATAGACAGCCCAAATGTGATGATATGAAATTTATTTTTCCGATCTTGGAGGTGAGGAGTAACCAACTTCAGAGTTGCATGTGGGAGAGAGGGATTTCGTGTTACTGCCTTGACCAGATGATGGATAAGTGGGGTTGAGAGGAAGGTCAACCATAAACTATTAGTGGCCCTCCTTCTAGTGCCAGAAATGTTGACGGTGCTAGACCCACCAACATTCAAGGGATCTCCCTGGTATCAAGTCCCAACTAGGCCTCACACCGTTTGGTGTAGAAGTCTCATCTGGTACAATGTCTCGATTTCCATTATCTTATAGATTTTCCTTAGCTCTTGTTGTTCATCACATGAGAGTGTTATGCTTGTAACTTCAAGAAATCGAGGTAAGTATGCCTGGTGAGTGCGTAATGTAACTTTGTGTCTGGGTTCTCTTACTACAAGGGAGAGGGTGAAAGTGAGCCTCTATATAAGAGGTAGTAGTACCACCCAGGGAGAGACATAGGTGAAAACAACAAGGGTAGTCTTGCCGCTCTTCTGGTGTGAAACACATAGTAAGATTTACGAACTTCAGATTTCTTTATGTTCCTAGGTTAATCTATTCATGCATTAGTGTGGAACTGTGGGTTTTGGTGTTCCCGGGCCCTTTGAAGCGGTTTTGCAAGTCATATAGCTTCTTAATTGAAACCACACCCTTGGGAATGAGGGTGACTTTGTTGTCATCAACTGTGTCTTGTAGAGACTGCTCATGCACATCTTCATCTATCGTTGCATCTTTGAAGACGTCAGTGTTGGCCATGAAATGCAGTATTTGTTCATCGTCATAAGAAACATGCAAATTAGTAATGTTTTCAGGGATAGATGGTTTATAAAAAATTTCAATAGTAAATCCATCCTTAAGCAATGTCATCCTAGAAGCTGCATTTACTAGAGCATCTGCAGCTGCATTGTGCATTCTTGGTACATATATGATATTAAAAGCTTGGAAATTAGAGATAAGCCACCATACCTCTTGTTGGTCACTCTTAATACGAGGTGAGACATAGTGTATGGTGTTACGTACCTACCATATGACAATATTTGAATCACCTACCACTTCCAGCATAACAACTTTGAGGCTGAGGGCTTTATGTAAACCCAAGACGAGTGCTTCATATTCAACAGTATTGTTCATGCACTCCAACTCCAAGTGGCTTAAGACTAAGTGTTTTCTTTTCCTTGGGTCGATCAAGATGCACCTGACTTTGGAGCCATCTTTCGTTTTGGATCCATCAAAATACAAGGTCCATAAGTCATCTGTACAAGGACCGCTTGTTGCACTAGTACCACTAACACTATTGCTACTATTGTTACAAATTACTGTACAAGTTTCATTTCCACCTGTTAGGTAAGGAAGCATACCTAACTGTGTATCTAGTGGGGTGGGGCTTGCCTATGTAAGATAAATCCCCAGCTGTGTTTCCATAAAGAAATTTTCAAACATAAGTTTTGTGAAATCCAATGGTTGATCCTAAGCATTCAAGGGAGTAACGTTGTGTTTCATATATCTCTCCGACAACACCCAAATCTGGTTGTTTCTTCCCTGGTATAGAAGCCATAGGTGTGACGATTCTGTAGCAAAATATCCTTGCAACTTACTGGACCAATCTCTACTATGAAATAAGCCATATGCTTCCGGGATGTCCACGATCACAATGTTAATGCGTCGGTGAACTCATCCGTCGGACGATAACCGAATGATCACATCTCGGAGTTCACTAATGGTTGGTACACATGTTTGGTCAAGTTGGATGATCTTCGCAACTATACTTCTCCATTTTGCATTTATCTATTTAGCAATGGAGAGTGGCATGACATTGAATGATGCGCCATAGTCAACCCAACAATTGTGGACATTGAAGTAGAATATTTCAAATGATAACAAAAATGGTGGGCAGAGCGATTTTGCTTCTTCCATGCGAAGCATGTTGAGTACATATGTGAGTGGTTAGAGAGACTTTCTTGGTCCCTGTAGTATACCTAAGGGGGATAATATGGGGTACAAATGGAGGTACCCAAGGGAATAATGTAATAATGGGATGGGCCATAGTAATAAATAAGGTGGTTAACCTGTATCATGTAAGGGACCACAAATAGTTAACAATAATGTGATAAGCCCATGGTATTAGAAAGATGGTATTGAGGGAACCATGGTATTGTATGTATGAGACCTATATAGAGGCTAGAGACTCCCCATTGAGAGATGTCAAGGATTATTGTATGAACAAGTATATGGCTTGTGGAGTGTTCTCCTTCCTTAAGGAGTGAATGTATGGTGTCGCCCTACCTTAAGGGTTTGATATTAATAAAGCGAAGCATTTCTATCTATTCAGATTTTATTATTTCTTGGGTTTATTTCTATTATCATATATTTTCATATCAGATATATAACAAGTGGTATCAGAGCACTTTCTTGGGCAAAGTGGAGAATTTTTTATTTTATTTTTTGTGCAGGAAAATTTTTGGGGCGGCGAGTTTGCAAATCAGATCTGTATGTTTTGGTGTAAAATCTACAAAATCTAATGTAGATCTGGATTTTTTGTGAAAAAATAGCCAAGTTCAAAAAAAAAATTTGGCCGAATTGGAGTCCAGAAGAGGGAGATATTGCTGATTTAAAAATCAGTTGGGTTGCAGACATTTTTTCGGGGCGGCGAGTTTGTGGTGCAGATTTGTACATTCTGGTGAAAAATCTGTAGAATCTAATTGCATATCTGGATTGTTTGTGAAAAAATACCCAATTTTAAAACAAATCAGTCGAATCGGAGTCCGGATGAGGGAGATATCGTCGATTTAAAATCAGCTCTTTTTTTAGAATTTTTTTGTGACAGCGGGACAGTTGCAGCACGGATCTGAAATTCCAGTGCTTAGATCAAGATTTCTACCACATGGGAAGATGCATAATGGTTGTTCCATTTTCAAAAAGTAGGTAGAGGCTGAAGCAGAAAATGTTACATTAGATGAGGACTCAATGGTTGACGTAATATTGGAAGATAAGAAACAACAACAAGCACCACAATAGGTACTAGATACCCATCAAGCTCCATTAGTTAGTGAATTAAAGAAAGATACATCGTTGGTTAACACTTCAGCATATCACCACCCACATCAACCCACAAGAAAACAACCAACAAGATGGCAACGAATTAGCCACAAGGACGGCAACCCCCACATGACAGATAGAGAGGAGTGAAGATCCACCTACTACACATCAACACAGAAGAGCTGCCAAGGTCAACTTCCATCTCAAGCGAGCGAGGCACCAGCTCGATCAAGGGTTCACCTTTCTCTTGGATGGCTAGATGCACGTGCATGGTACAAATGGACTACTCTTTTGAGTAGATCTTATTATTTGTGTTCTTCCCATGTTTCAGGGACGAAACATGTTGAGGGGGGTGGAATGTAGTATACCTAGGGGGGATAATATGGGGTACAAAGGGAGGTACCCAAGGGAATAATGTAATAATGGGATGGGCCATAGTAATAAATAAGGTGGTTAACATGTATCATGTAAGGGACCACAAATAGTTAACAATAATGTAATAAGCCCATGGTATTAGAAACATGGTATTGAGGGAACCATGGTAATGACCCATGGTATTGTATATATGAGGCCTATATAGAGGCTAGAGACTCCCCATTGAGAGATGTCAAGGATTATTGTATGAATAGGCATATGGCTTGTGGAGTGTTCTCCTTCCTTAAGGAGTGAATGTATGGTGTTGCCCTACCTTAAGGGTTTGATATTAATAAAGTAAATCATTTATATCTATTCAGATCTTATTATTTCTTGGGTTTATTTCTATTATCATATATTTTCATATCAGATATATAACAGTCCCTTGCTGGAAGAGGCAACATTGTCTGCGGAGGTTTGCCTTAGTGTGCGCAAAATAATATCCCTCTGACCCGTGAGTTTGGTAATCTCGTACAAAGAGATGTTTACACGGTTCTTCTTCATGTCTTACACAGTATTGTAACCCAAAGTTCGAAGACTCATCGAGTTGTCTAGGGAAGATTTGTGTTTGTACTATTCAGTGGAGTGTTTTGGAGTTTACTGCTTATGGATGTATCTTTCGTTGTAGGTGTCTTTCCAGACTTTCCTTGTGTTTTATGTGTTGAGGATGCCAGTGGATCAACTTTTTTGAGCAATTGTTTGAATTTCTCTTTCGGTATCTCAATCACAGCAGGAACCCCTTGAATTTTCAAGATGTATCGACTATTCAATTTTGGGGGCTCCTTCTCGGTGGTTGTTTTATTCTAGGCCACATTAAGACATTGGTACATGTTAACCACATGCCCAGAACTTGGAGCTTCATTAGATACAATATCCTCTTCATCATCTTCATCTTCCGACTAAACCTACTCACTAGCATTAAAATGATCATTCATTGTTGAAGCCATGGTTCCCATAATTCATTTCCAATCTAGACAGGTCTTCTCTGAATGTCATTCTTCATGGATCATGCAGAATTTGTCCTTCACAAACTAGTCCACTTGGAACACAACATTGGAGCTTTGCGCAAATTTTGCTAGGTGACCACTGCTACTACCTGATGCCACATTCTTCCTTCATGTAAATTTGGGAGGTTTGCTACTCATTATTGTCTCGGTTGTTCGTTGCTTGAGTTCTGCTACTTTAGTTGTCAAGGACTTGAGGAGACGAGTAAGGGTATCAATTTCACTTGTTTCTTTTTCCTTTACCTTACTCACAACAATCTGAGGCCTCATGTCTATGTCTTTGGAGTCCTCAACTAGTTCATCATCTGCAATGACTCCAATCATGCGTAGGTATTTCTCCACATCAATTTCTTCTTGGCGATTTTCTAAAAGTATTGGTTTCAGAGCTTGCTTAATGAACTACATAGTGTTGTTCGGCAGTGCAGACATGTAGTAGTCAACTGTGATGGAGTCATGAGGTTTAGTGTTTGCAGTGAACTTATTAACAATACAGTTAAACCTCTTGTTAAAGTCTTTCACTTTCTCTTTCTTCTCCATCTTAAGACTACCCAATTCTTTCAACAACATGGCAGGGGTTTTGTAATTAGAAAATTTCTCAAGGAAAATTCTCTTGAACATCCCCTAGTTTTGAACAGAGTTGATAGGAAGGCTATGGTACCATATGACTGCTATGTAATCCAAGGTACATGGAAACAGTCTTCATGCAACAACGTCATAACGTACCTCGAGTGTCTGCAGATGTAGGTAGAACGTGTCTAGATGGTCTTCTGCCTTCATTGCTCTTTCACGGGCATACTTTGTTAACAACTTCTCTATGCGTCTTGCCATCTTGTGCAAGATGACTTGGAGTGTTAATGGGCCCTGTGTCATTCATTCCAGATTTTGATCATCCATATTGTCTTCTTCTTTGTATTCCTCCTCTTCTTCTGAATCAGATGGTTCAAACCTCTGAATCTGTTGGTTCGTCTCCGCCTCCACCTCCTCCATTGCCTCCTTTGGAACTTGAGCCCGAGAGTATGTTGTTAAATTCTTCTCCTTGTAAGAAAATAGGAGGTTCCTCTTCGTTCCCAATAGCTTCTGCCATCTTTTCTAGAGTGGCGAGGATTAATTCCTCAACATATGAGACTACCACTCTTGTGGGAGTAGTATTTTGCTTTCTTTGTGAAGAGGGAAGATTGTATACTCCTAGAATTAGTCCAAAAACTTTGGCAAAATGACGGGTGATGGGAGGGACATTGCGAAGGTGGTGATAGGAAATTTCTTTTTTGGGTCTGGGAGGTGAGGAGTAACCAAATTTAGAGTTGCGTGTGGGAGAGAGGGAGTTTTTTTTATTGCCTTGACCAGATGATGGATACGTTGGGTTGAGGGGACATTCAACCATAAACTACTGGTGACCCTCCTTCTAGCACCAAAAATGTTGACAAGACTGGACCCGCCAATATTTAGGGGACCTCCTTGGTATGAAGTTCTAACTAGACCTCACACCATTTGGTGTAGGAGTCCCCTCTGGTACGATGGCACGATTGTCGTTATCTTAGAGATTTTTCTTAGCTCTTATTGTTTAACACATGAGAGTGTTATGCTTGTAACTTCAAGAAAGCAAGGTGAGTATGCCTAGTGAGTGCGTAATGTAAATCTGCATCTAGGTTCTCTTACTGTCAAAAGGGGAAAGTAAAGTGAGCCTCTTGATGAGAGGGAATAGTCACAACCCAGGAAGAAACACATGCGAACAAAAACAAGGGTTTCCCAACATCTAGAAGAATAGTCCACAGTGGATGCGGCAGTCGTGAAAACCAAATTTCAAGGGAAAACACATACATTTTCCAACGAAGTATTCCACACGGGGGTGACGGTCATTAAAACCAAGAAAACACAGAGACGGTCTGTCTAATATCCAGCGGAGTAGTCCACACAGATGGGAAAACAATGATAAAAAATACAACACATATTCAATGATGTAAGTAATAAAATAACCGAAGTAGTTCAACTATCTTATTACAGGTTAAACAAACATGCATTACAAATGTTTAAAGAATAGTCTTATGAATAGATACAAAACATCTGTGAAAAGGTGTTGGCCTGAGATAGGCTTATGAGTTAAGAAAAAGCTCCAAGACACATCTGTACACCATACATCACTAGTCCCAGTAGTGGGACATTGAAGCCACTCCTCACTCCTCAAAGAACAAACTGAAGACTCTCGAGGAAATATGGGAGGAGCCAAGGTGAAAAGTCCTTTGCTCATAAAATGAGAGGGTATATATAGACAAGAGGGATAACTGACCCTTGTGACTCTTCGACTTCCCTCTTGACTATTTGACTTCCCGTGACTTTTCGATTTACATGACTCTTTAACTTCATATGTGCATCTCTTGGACTTTCACATTACATTACATTTGATTACAACAAGTATGGCCCATAGAAGTGATGTGGTTGAGACAACTCATGGCACAACTCAACATGACACTACTGACATATACTAGCTAACTGTGGTGTCCGTGTCGAGCTATTGTGCTGCTAAGTGATGGTGTGCTCTTGGTGTAACATGTCTTCACCTTCGCATGGCAAAGTGCGCGAGGTCTTCAATGTCTTGGTCTTTGCTTGATGGTGCATGTGTATGTGTCCCTTTTGCTCACTGCTCGATGTGCTTGGTGCATTCATTCAAATACGAGCAAGTCTTCTAGCATGCACTCCTTCTTCATCCCATTTGTCGTCGTACCATGTTTCATCAATGTACCTATTCCTGCAACCACTCATGACGAGACAACATCAAATACAGAAATATCCCAGTCTAACATGATGCATTGTTTTATGTTTTGGTGTAGGTAACCAGGAGAGAGATAAGGCACTGAAACTGCGCAGATCATAGCTTAGTCCAGGATGCGGCGTTCTAGAGCATTGTTGAGAAAAAATACATAGATGTCACTTGGAGGAATATTTGTGCAATCTAGGACAACAACGACAATTGCGGGGTAAAACCCAACTCGAAGGAAGAATTGCGTAGTTTCTAGGAGCAAGAATATGCATAGTGTCGAGGAACTGCTAGGCCAATATGTACAATTTTCAAGGGGAGAAATAGGTAGGTAATTCATCTAGGATTTGTGCAGTTTCTTCGAGGAAGACAGAGCGGGCAGTAGGAGGAACTGGCAGGAAAATCTGCACAGTTTTCCAGAGGAAGACAAGAACAGGTTGCAGGAGCTACCAGTTAAAACTGCGCATTTCTAAGAGATAGTGTCAGGGAGTCATTTCTGTGCAGTTTCTAGGATGAGTGTGGAGCGGGGAAACAGAGAGGTTACCAGTAAAAAATGTGCAATTTTCAGAGGGAGAGCAGAGCAAGCCAGCAGGGAGCCTGCCAATCAAATTTGCACAATTCTCAGGAATAATGCAGTGACAAGAAGTAGAGGTATGACTCACAAGCTCTATGCAATTTTTGCAGACAGTGTAGGGCAGGCAACTAGTAAAATAATGCACAGTTTTGGGAATCATTGCAGCCCTAGGTGACAATGCAGTCCAGATTTTCCAGGAAGACCAGAGAGAGGTTGGATGAGTGATGTTGCAAGAAGTGTAGAGTGGATCCGACTTGGGGACAAATTCTGCGCAGTTCTGGGAGACAGTCAGCTAGCTTAGTTCTAGTATTGGATAGTGCAGGCTGCCCCAAAGCACAGCCCCAAGCTCTGCACAATTCTGGGAAGCAGAGCAAGTTCAATGAGATCAGGATTTGGTTGAAGGAGGGTTGTTCAGTCGACATATTTTCAGGAAAAATGACTAAGTGTGGAAGTAAGTGTACTTGTGCATTCATGACATTGTGATCACACACTTAGCATGACTTGATGGCAAGACACCCCAAACCGACAACATAAGCATGTGCATAGTGAGACTAACTCAAAGGTTAAGAGCGAAAAGTGCGACACTTGAGATATATCTTCGAATGACCGTGACGACGCTTGTGCGACAATGCATACAACTTTGTGTGTGAGCATGACCGATGTTCACAAGGCGAAAAAAACTCATACACATAAGGAAAAACCTTCAAAATTTCCAGAACAAACTCACCAGCATGACATAGAAATCAACATGCCAAAAGATGACCAGTGGTCAATCAAGTGAGAAGGGTGTAAAGACTTGACAAGAGCTCATGGGATGAGCCCAAGTGTTTGCAACCATCAAGGGGAAAAACCAAGGAAGGCTCCGAAATTTTGATGCAGGCCAAAACATTGGAGGGTGCTGCAGCCACTACAATAGGGCCTCGGATTGATGTGGAGCAACCACATGCAGAGGATCCGGGAGTGGAGACATCCACTCAGAA
This sequence comes from Pinus tabuliformis, assembly GCA_031772625.1. Lineage (NCBI taxonomy): Eukaryota > Viridiplantae > Streptophyta > Pinopsida > Pinales > Pinaceae > Pinus > Pinus tabuliformis. Next base: position 1,748,159,583 of record CM062818.1, read on the forward strand.
AGAGTCTTCAAAAGATGGGAGAATGAACCCCATAGAGGCTGACAGATTTTTCATGATGCACGGGTGAATGTGGGAGCACCCACATCTCAGGGAAGGTAGTGGAGGTCACCTAAATGGTACACTAGATACATGGCTCTTATGAGTGAATGTGTTGTGACAAAGCCATCTTCCTTTGAGGAATCAGTGCAACAGCCAGTTTGGGTTGATGCCATGGTGGAGGAATATGACCACATAGTTCGTAACAAATTTTGGGATGTGGTCCTGAGACCAGAAGACAAGTTAGTGGTGAACTCTCGATGGATTTGCAAGGTAAAGTAAGCTGCAAATGGCAATGTGGAGAAGCATAAGGTCAAATTTGTGGCCCGTGGATTTTCACAGGTAGAGGGGATTGACTATGATGAGACCTTTTCTCTTGTTGCATTGATCATATCTATATTCTCACTATCAACGCAAATGGGTTGGAAAATACATTAGATGGATGTAAAGAGAACCTATATTCTCACTATCAACGCAAATGGGTTGGAAGATACATTAGATGGATGTAAAGAGAACCTTCCTTAATGGCATGATTGAGGAAGAGGTGTACATTGAGCAGCCTGGAGGTTTTGAGATGTTCAACTGTGAGTCTCATGTGTGATGGCTCAAGAGAGCGTTGTATGGGCTGAAGAAGGCACCCCATGCTTGGTATACTAGGATAAACAACTACTTCATTGAGTTGGGCTTCATGAAGAGTGAAGTGGATGTGAACCCATACCGCATAGTGGTGGGAGGTAAACTATCGATCATTGTATTTTATGTTGATGATCTCATACTAACAAGTGATGATTGGCTGATCAATTCTTGCAAGGAGGAGCTTGCAAGAGAGTTTGAGATGGAGGACATCAGGCTCATGCATTACTTTCTGGGCATGGAGGTATGGCAAGGTGATGGGGACTTGTTTGTGTCTCAAGGCAAGTATGCCAATGAGATATTCAAGAGATTTCGCATGGAGAGCAACAAACCCATGGAGACTCCTTTAGCAGGGAACTGGTGGAAGGAGGATTCTACTTCAAGGAAAATAGTGGAAGCTACTATTTATAAGAAGCTTGTGGGTTCACTCATGTACTTGGTGAAAACATGATCGAATATGTGATATGCAGTTAACTAGCTTAGTCAATCAATGGTTAGTCCTACCAAGTTGTATTGGAAGGCGGAAAAACATGTGTTGAGATACCTCAGGGGCACTTCTCAGTATGGATTATGGTACAGACGGACAGAGGGAGTGAAGCTTCAAGGCTTCACCAATGCAGATTGGGTAGGGAGTCCATCTAACAGGAAGATCACATCAGAAGAGATCTTTTGTATTGGGTCAAGAATAGTTTCTTGGTACAACAGGAAACAGAGATCAGTTGCACTAAGTTTAACAGAGGCAGAGTACATGGTAGCTAGTCAAGCTCCATGTGAGGCCATTTGGATGAGGAAGATCATGGTTGGTTTGTTTGGTCAACAGATGTATCCAACTATGATTTACTCCGATAATCAGGGTTGTATCAAACTATCTAAAAATCCATTTTTTCATGATCGGTCCAAGCATATTGATATATGATATCATCATCTCAGAGATTGTTTATTGAGGTGGATTATATTGTTAGATTACATTCCCATGGAGGAGAAAGATGCTGAAATTTCGACAAAGGCATTTTCAAGATGTAAATTGGAGTTTCAAAGAGACAAGATCAGGGTAGCTGATAATTTGTTTCTTGTTTAGAGGGAGCATTGAAAAATGGCAACAAGAAATTCCAATTTAATTTTTCCTTGAATTTAAATTGAAAATTAAAATCAAATTCTATTATCATAGCAACTTGTAAATAGTTAATTAAGTTTGATTTACTTACTTACTAAGATATTTAATTTCAAGTTAGAAGTATTTATGTAGTTATGTATATGTTCTCCCTAAGTTTTAGGGGTCCATGATGAGTTTATTTGAGTTGTAATTAGATTAACTCAATTTGACTGCATTATGGTTAGTTAAATTAGTTCTAACTGTTGGTGGAACTAATAGAGGATTAACATTTATTTTGTGCACTAGTGCATCCACAAGTGTTACTCCAGTTAACTGAATATTCCCTCATGAGAAACTCATGCATGTCAGTTCAGAGAAAGACCCAATTGAGACTAGAGTGTAGAGACATTGTACTATCAGTTGTATGATTTAAAGAGTTGTAAATATCATGCATGCAATCAGGAAGATGACCTAATTTAGGGTTGCGTAGTTTCAGAAGCATGAATTCCATTTAAATACGGGTTATTCATCCTAGGAATTCTGCAAGAGAATAGGGGCTTGGAAGGTAGTGGAAATTGGCTAAGTGTTGGCTAGGAGTGGGCTTGTGAGGCAGAGAGTTGAGCATACTTGTGTGGAATTATATCTTCACTCATATTTATGATTAATGCATTATGGATAGATAGGGTTTTGAGCACTGGCTTTCCCCAAAGAAACTTATTGTGTTATGTGCCATTGATTCATCTTCTTCTTGTTCATTTGTTTTCATCAATATATTTTCTTCCACCGGTTGAAAGTATAAGTAGATTCTTATCCTGTGCTTTAGTACATTGCATGAGCTTGTGAATCTACAAGAAAATTCTACAAAGTGAACGAAGCCCATTCTCATGTTTTAATGCATCAGTAGAATTTGTGAAAAGAGACGCAATAGAAGAATGGAGTGTCATTCTAGGAGTACACTCTCAGGCAGTGTGGATGGTGACAGAGACAACATTGAGCTCAGTGCAGCAGAGGAACAAAACTCAGGATTTCCATTGAGAAATTGAGGGAATACAATATTGTTGTGTATATGTTGAAGAGAGTGGAGTAGAGTGTGTGAAAGTTGAGCAACTGGACCAAGTGTTGAACTAAAGCAAAGTGTTGCAAAGAGACTATGCAATAGAAGGCCGAGAGAAGAGTATATGTGGTTGAGAGAAGAAGGATGAGTACATTGTGTTGTTGTAGAGTGAGCAGAGGATAGGTTTGTACTGTGTGAGGCCAAGAGAGTCTGTGGAACAATAGAGGATTGAGAGTAGAAGTATGATATTGCAGTGAACCAGATTGGTATTTCTCTATATATGTATTTGCCCCTATTTTCAGTTTGAAAATTGTATGAAAGGTAGAATGGTGGCTAGATAAGTTGGTGGCCTGCATTCATAAGGGGTTGTGCCTCGTGGAAAGTAGGTTACCACTATATTAAGGGGTTTGGTGCTTCCTTTGAGTGGTGCTCATAAACAAATTAATGTAATGAAATAGGTGCTTGATTTATATCATAATAACAAACAAATTGGTGGTTTTTTCCCTGTGGGTTTCAACATCAAAATACCTGTGTCAATATGTGTATGCCACTCATATGATGGATTGTATGCACATGTGAATGCCTTATATTGTTGATCATTTGTATTGTGTATGAAAACTCTCACAAGTAATTAACCATAGTGAAAAGAATTAAAGACCTATACTTAAAATTGAAAGAACTTCACTATTACTGATTCACCCCCCCTCGGTAATTCCTTATTCCAACATTGCACATGTAAGATTATTTAATCAACATTTCAGTATGTTGATTTTTTCTACATATTCTTTCTTTTTTTGAATTTTTTTCATGAATTAATGATTTATTTTTTATATACTTATTTAATACAGGAATACTTATGTTATTTTTTGAATAAATAGTTATTGAAAAGATAGAAACATATATGGGATCCGTAATAGTTCTTGGACCATCATGAATAATAAAAAAATAAAAAATAGAACAAAAATTAGGTGGAGCATACCTTTTTGGTTCCCTTCTTTCGAGAATCAATCTCCTCAATACCAGAGTATGTGGTTCTTCCTTTCCTAAATCATGTTCATATGTTGGGTCAAATCCTTCATCTTGTATCTCAAACCCCACTACCTATGGTTCCTTTCCCCTTGGTGTTACTTCATGTTTGAAAACATCTTTGACCTCTCTAAAGACAACATATTAGCTATAAACAACCTTCCAATCTTATGGATTCCAAAGTTTATAACCTGTATAACCAATAAAGATGCACTTTTCAACTTTATTGTCTAGTTTACTCTTACTTTCATTTGGAATGTGTACATAAGCATCACAACCAACAACTCTGAGATGTTTAAGATATGGTTTCTTACTAGTCCATGCCTCATTCAGAGTCTTTTCAACCAATGTTGATGATGGTGATCGATTTTCCAGGAAACATGCAATACCCACTACCTCAACCGAAAATTCCAGCCCTAACTTTGAACCATTGAGCATGCTCCTTTCCTTTTCAATTAGTGTCCTCTCCATCCTTTTTGTAACCATATTTTGTTGAGTTGCGTATGGTTTTGTATTCTTCCCTTTTATGCCACATTGTTTATAAAATTCCACAAATTAATTCTTGCAAAATTCCCCACCATTGTCAACCCTCAACACCTTGATTTTCTTCTATTTTTGATTCACCATGAGAGCCTTGATTACTTTAAATTTTCAAAAGACATCATATTTTTTTCAAAGGATAAACCCATGGATTCCTTCAGAAATCATCTATCGATGAGAAATAACACATATATTTTCCTAGTGATAGAACAAGAACAATTTGAAGCAATCACTTATGAATTAACCACAAAATTCCTTTAGTCCTTGTAGCACTTGTTGATAATATTACCCAATTTGGTTTACCATAAATACGATGTTCATAGAAATCAATATCTATAATGCAATTAGATGTTAGGATATTTTAACACACAGGAAATAATTAAGTACAACTTGGTCTAGTGTATAGATAGGTAAGGTGTGTTTCTTTATTATGTACATTTTGTAACTTACAATCTGAAGGTCACGATATGTTCTAGACATGAAGTGATCTGACGGTTCATTCTCTCATCAGTATTACCAACACTTGATTTGTGGCTTAACACCTGATTAGTCTGTGATCTCTATTTAAAGATCATGGAGAGTCATTTGTTAGGTGACCATTCATGAGAGAATCTTATGTAAATTTCTTTCTTTTACATTAATAAATTGCCCGAAGTGGTCGCATTGGCTCGGGTCGTGGAATGTTTCCCTCTTTGAGGGTTTTAACCACATCAAGAACACTGGTGTACTGATCTGTGATCTATTTGTGAGCGGTGTCCTTTGGTGTTCTATGTAAAGAACTTACCCTGTAAATTCCTACATGGTATCGGAGCTATTCGAGGGCCACATCCATTGGTCATCCAAATCCGAAGTCGGTACAACTGCATCCAACTGTCGTTTCCTAGATATACTATTTCCGACTACTTTTGGGCCGAGATGACTGCTCTATTGTGTTAGGAGCATTTGTTCCAGTGCGGAACCCCTTTCATTTCATGCGAAAAGGTTTCTGATAGCCCTAGGTACGTCATTTTTAAGATCTAGAGGTATACAGTTTATTTGCAATTCTAGTTATTTATCTATCTGTTTATTTCAGTTTATTTATCTATCTATTTTTATTACCGAATCTATACCTTTCATTTCTGCTTATGTTCTTTGCCCCGTGACTCTGTGTGATCTAGGCAAACCAGAAACAGAAATAAATGATTTATTTCATGCGCATGCTCTTTTCCGTCGCGCCTTAGTGTGATGTCGAAAAACCAGAAACATCGAGGAAAATATATCGTTTCCGGCCAAATCTAGCTTTAAGTCGTAAGCTTGGATTAATTTTGCATGCTCATTTTTTGGTTTGTGTGGTTTTTTTTGTTTTGTAGGAAAAAAAAGTTTTTTCAAGCAAGCATGCACTCTAAAGTTTTAGTGAGCAAAAAGAAAACTCATTTTCCTCTTTTTGAAAAATTACCAATCTTTTAAGCTAGCTCACTTGGTTCAAAATTACTTTATGAGAATAAAGGTCTTGGGTTCAATTCTTTCTTTTTGTTGAGTTACTTTTTCAAAAAACACATATAACTTATGTTGTAAAGTTACTTTATGTAAAAGTATTCTCATCCATTATAAAAAGTGAATCACTTTTAATTTTAAAGTCACTTTATCTTTTATTTAAGTTACAATTTAGTGGATAGTTCATAAAGTACCATTGTAAAAGTGACTTTCACTTATTTATAAAAGTGACTCACATAAAGCTATTTTTTTTCAAGTGAACTAATTAGATTAAGTTTGGAAAGAAGGGGGATTTTTTTAAATATAACATTATCATTCACTTCTCAACATTCACGTGGTTTGTTGACATCTTCAACAACTTTTCTTCAAAAAGTCATAACTTCTTCATCCAGAAGCTGTTTTCAAAGCCGTTTGTTTTTAATCGGCATAATTTTTCGAGATCTTTCCGTTGGAACACTTTTTTTCAGCATCTACAACTTTAGTTTCTCTTAAAATGGAAATTCCATGACTAGGTATTCTTGACATCACCAACTACTTCCAATGGTTATCCTACATTGTGGATATACTTAGAAGTAAATGTCTTTATAGAATAGCCTCAGGCCAAGAGTCTAAACCTAAAGATGAAGATAAACAAGCCAAATGGGAAAATAAGCAAGATCAGGCACGTGGGTTAATAGGGACGTTTATTTCTCTAGACCTTAGATTCCATATCACAAAAATTGATACCCTCGATGAAGCAATGAAACAACTCAATAAATTTTTTGGAATTAAAAGTGAAATTAGAGCTCATCAACTCGAAAATCAGTTGCTTACGATGGAACCCAATAATTTTTCAATTTTTCTTCCTTTGAATATTTTTTGTCCAAGTTTAAAACTTTTAGACTTCTCTTGGAAGGTGTTAAGGTTAAGAAAGAAGATGGTAGTCTTATCTATTCCATTCTTACTAAGTTAGGACCATCCTACTCTGTGTTTGTTTCCACCTTCCATTCTACTAGAGAAGCCTTTGTTTCTCAAGGACAAGCCTACAAGTCCCCCTCTTTTGATTCGTTTTGTGCTTCTTTAATAAGAGAACAAGACAAACTCTTACATATTGGTCTTCTTAATACTAGAAGCTCTTCCAAGAAAACCTTAGCAGCGCAGCAGCAACCAAATTCAAAGAATCCTAAGAAGCAGTATCCTAAAAAGAATGGTCCTAAACCAAACAAGGGTCCTAAGAAATTTTAGTCTCAAAATGAAAAATCAACTCAATAAAATGATAAGACAAATAAAAACAAAGGGAAGAAGGTTGATAGACATTGCAGCTTTTGTAATAATAATGGCTACTTAAAATCCAAATGTTTTAAGGAGATGGAAGCCTTGAAAGCAACAATGAAGAAGCATAACATCCATTTGGAGCACTCTTCTACTTTAACTTCATCTTTAGGAATAACACTTTCTGCATGTGGTTGTCAAGCATCTCGGTCTGGTTATGCACTAAATGTATCTTGTTCTTCTCATTCTCGTGAGTGGCTCATTGATTCTGGAGCTTCTTATCACATGGCCAAAAATAAAGCCATGTTTCTTCTTTAAATGATTGTAACACAAAAAATATATATGTTGGTGATGATAGATCTCTTAGTGTTGTAGGGACTGGAACTATTCATCTAGACACTGATCAATTTAATGATGTATTATGTGTTCCTACCTTATCCTACAACCTTCTATCTGTATATCAGATAACTCATTCAGGTGAAGGTAAAACCGTTGAATGTTCACCTCATGATGTTGTAATTAAGGACCTAAGAGATCCTAGGCAAATTTTAGCTACTGGCATTGCTAATGATTCTACAAGGTTGTATAAGTTTAACAACTTTGGGTCATCAACTCTTCCCTTGATATTTGTTGCTCATAATGATGAAGTGAGAAAACTTTGGCATGAGAGATTTGGTCACTTAAACTATTGCTCCCTTCAAAATCTATGTAAAGAAAATATGGTGACAAGTCTTCCTATGGTATCTTGTAGAGATGGTGTTTGTTCCGGATGTGCACTCGGAAAACATCATTGGGATAGTTTTGAAAAATGTGTCTCTTGGCATGCCTCAGCTCATTTACAGCTTCTACATAGTGATTTATGTGGTCCACTTCCAGTTGTTTCATTCTCTGGCTACAAGTATTTCTTAACTTTCATTGATGATTTCTCTAGACGTAATTGGGTATACTTCTTAAAAACTCAAGAGTGAAGTCCTTAACATGTTCTTGGCCTTTAAGGCATTTGTTGAGAAACAATATGGACATCAAATTCTTAAGCTAAGATATGATAATGGCGGAGAATATGTTAACAACAAATTCATCAACTTTTTGCACTGAGCATGGAATTCAATTGCAATTATTGTTCCATATAATCCACAACAAAAAGGTGTAGGTGAAAGGAAGAATCGCACCTTAAAGGAAATGGCTAATTGTATGCTTCAATCTAAAGGACTTAGTCTTAATTTTTGGGCAGAATCAATTAACTATGCAAATTACTTAGTAAATTGCACTCCTACTGAGGTTTTAAAGAATATCACTCTAGAAGAAGCATGGAGCTCAATTAAACCAGATGTAAGTCACTTTCATGCTTTTGGAAGTGAAGCATGGGCCCATATTCCAGATGAGAAACATAAAGCCTTAGAACCTAAGAGTGAAAAATGTATTTTTGTTGGATATTCTGAAGATGTGAAAGGATATAGACTTCTTCAACCTAAATACAAAAATGTTATAATTAAAAGAGATGTAATTTTTGCTGAAAATATATTGGCCTATGACCTTAGTTCGGTGGATGTGCCACCTCTCTCTATCCCTTCTACTTTTGAAAATATTTCTTCTTCAGATGATGAAAACGAGGATGAAAATCCTCCCCCACCTTCTCAGGATCCTCTTTCAGCTCCTCAGCTTTCAAAATGGGTCTGTGCTACTCGAGATGTAGCAGGTGCTTTTGTAGGTGATCCTACAAATCATCATCGTATATGTTCTCAGTTCGATAGAGCCTCCTCTTTACTGGCTCAAGCTTTGGCGAATTATGATCCTGACACCTTTGCAGAAGCTTCAAGACATCTAGATTGGGGCACAACTATGAATAAAGAATATCGTTCACTATTGGAAAATGATACATGGGACCTTGTTCCTCTTCCAAAGGGACAAAAACTTGTTAGATGCAAATGGGTTTACAAAACCAATTTTGGACCCGATCGAAAAGTTGATAAGCATAAAACTTGTCTTGTGCTAAGGGATTTTCACAAGTTGAAGGCATTGACTATACTGAAACCTTCTCCCTTATTGCCAAAATGAACTCTATATGCCTTGTTATTTCCCTTGCTGCCTCTTTCAAATGGGAAGTCCATCAAAAGGATGTTAAATCCGCCTTCTTGCATGGGGACTTTCATGAAGAAATATATATGGAACAGCCTCTTGCATTTATACAAATAGAATCCAGCCTTGTATGTTGGCTTAATAAATCCCTTTATGGTCTCAAGCAAGCCCATCGGGCTTTGGTATGCCAAAATGGATAGCTTTCTTTTAGATACTACTTTTCTAGGTGTCATTCTAACAATACTGTCTACACCAAGAAAGTGGGTAAGTCTTTTATCATTATTGTTATTTATGTTGATGATCTTATCCTTATTGGTAGTGATCCCAACCTTATAAACCATGTGAAGTCTAGCCTTAAAAATAATTTTGAAATGACAGACTTAGGACACTTGCATTATTTTCTTGGTCTTTGAGTCTTGCAATCCAAAGAAGGTATTCCCTTTCCCAGTCCAAGTATGCATGTGATCTTCTACGCCACATTTACATGGAAGACTGTAAGCCAACCCCTTCTCCCTTTTAGTTTCGAGCCAAAACTTCAATCACTTGTACTTCCCCTGAAGTTGATGCTACCTTATACTATCAACTTTTTGGAAAAGTTTTGTATATGAACCATACTCGTCCTGACATTTCCTTTGTTTTTGAACTTTTTGCTCAGTTTATGAAAAACCCACATGAAAATTTTTGGAAAGAAGCTAAAATAATAATTCATTATGTTCAAGGTACAATTCAGTTTGGGATTCATTACAGTGAAGAAGCGTCTCCTCTATTGGTTGGTTTCAATGATTTTGCTTGGGTTGGTGACCCTGATGATCAGAAGTCTACTACAGGTTATATCTTCACTCTTGGTTCTCAATCTATTACATGGGCTTACAAGAAACAACGTGTCATTTCTCTTTCTTCAGCAGAAGCAGAGTATTGTGGCATTATTGAAGCTAGTAAGGAAGTCCTGTGGCTTCGTCAGATCCTGTCAGAGTTTGGTTTTCAGCAGCAACATCCGACTACACTTTGGTGTGATAATCAAAGTTCCATTCAACTATGCAAAGCTCCAGTCCAACATCAGTGCAGCAAACACATTGAACTACACATGCACTTCATCTGAAATTTCATTCATGACCATGTTCTTGAAGTGAAATATTGTTCAACCGATGATCAAGTTGCAAACATCTTTACAAAGGCTCTCACAAAGGCGAAGTTTACTAAACTTCGATTTATGGTTGGAGTTCAGGAAGTTTTCATTAAGGGGGGATAGGCTCTAATGCCTCCTTCCTCCTATTGTGTCATCTTTGTACATCCTTCAATCCTATCTAAAGTTGTTCTTAAGGGGGGATGTTAGGATATTCCGACACATAGGAAATAATTAAGTACAACTTGGTCTAGTGTACAGTTAGATAAAGTGTGTTTCTTTAGTATGTACTTTTTGTAACCTACAATCTGATCATCACGATATGTTCTAGACATGAAATGATCCAACGGTTCATTCTCTCCTCGGTATTACTGACACTTGATCCGTGGCTTAACACTCGATTGATCCATGATCTCTATTTAAAGAGCATGGAGGGTCATTTTTTAGGTGACCATTCATGAGAGAAGCTTATGTAAATTTTATTTCTTTTACATTAATAAATTGCTTGAAGTGGTTGCGTTGGCTTAGGTCGTGGACTATTTCCCTCTTTGAGGTTTTTAACCACGCCAAGAATACTGGTGTACTGGTTTGTGATCTGTTTGTGACTGGTGTCCTTTGGTGTTCTATCTAAGGAACTTACCCTGTAAATTCCTACATTAGATATAGTTTCAACCATACTTTTAATGTGTAGCGTTAGAAGGTCTTTCTCTCTAATATGCCCTAGTCTTTGATGCCACAATATCATCCTTTTTCTAAAGACAATATAGGTTTTGAATTTTTCATCTCCACCCTTAGGAATAATGGAACTATTATCCCATCACTAGTAGTGCTTCCTAATAGCTTGTACAAATTTCCAGTCCAAAATCTCCTCGATAATATAATTTCTCCCTTAATAATCCTATAGATTCAATTTTCAAACAAAGTAGTTACACCTATATCTCTTATCCTGCTTACAAATATTAGGTTTATATCCAATGCTAGAATGTGTAGAACACTATGGAGTGTTTTATCCCTTTTATCCTTAAGCATCAAATTGAATTTTTCTTATCATGTGATCTTAGATATCAAGTCATCTGCAAGGAAAATGTTACCTCCATTATGCCTTTGATATTCACAAAACCACTCTCTATGGGGAGTTGTGTAAAAGGAGACACCTGAGTTGATCAAACATATGTCATGCATTTCATGTGTGCTTAAGGAATCCAAGTACAAATACCCTCCTTCATCTGAGGAGGTCTTCTCTTCTTTGGAGGGACCATTATTGGATCCATTCCCTCTCTCAATACTTTTAGATCTACATTATTCTTGAAATGCACTTCTTTACCACATTATTTTCCTGGAGATGTAGATCTACCTCTAGATTTAGATCTCCCACTTAAGGACTTATTATTATTTATATCCCATGAATTCCCTCTTATAGATAAGGCATATTTTTTTGGCTTTCCATGTTTTTCCATATCATACCCTCCAACAATAGGGATGAGAGAACATTGTCCAAAATTAAAGTACTTCCATTATTTCCTATGGCTACAACCAAACTATGTCGCTTGTATGATAAATAACATAATAAACTGATATAATTATCTTCATAATAAATCTTAATATCAACAAAAATAAGTGACTTGCAACAATATTGAAGGCATTTTTATGCTTTGTCACAAAGTTTCCATCATTTATCCTTAGGGTGTATATCTTCTTCCATAAGTAAAGTTTGTTAACCAATCACTTAGATTTATATAAATCCCCTAACTTATTCCATAATTCCTTGGCTATAATGCCCCACCCCACATTTACCCACTTTTACCAACTCTCCAGGGTAAACAGGAGTTGAGTGTCACTATGATATGACTCGACCTCCAAGTTCTAGTTATGTATGTGGGACGTACAATCTGGAAGCTTACTGATACCTCTCAGGAACACTAGATCGGTTAGAAGTCATGCCACAACCTCTAATGATCAGATCTTGAACTGAAACTTCTTGTTCACAAGCCTAACACCACAAACACACCCTTGACAAATTGTGCATGTGGTTATGAGGCTCCAACCGCACACATAAGCCTTCCTACCAACGGTTATGACCAAAATTCCTCTATTCCATTCATGTGGTCATGAGATCTACGCAACTTTTCTAGGTAAGCCTCCAAACCACTACCTAGAACTACCTGTAACTTTCTAGAAACCAAAATAAGGTGATAACAATGATAACCATTGAAAATTTGACCAATATATTAACCAGTACATACCTAGTACATGATATTCATTTCGTCAAACATGTGATAAACATATAAGCTATAGGTCATGAATGCATATATGATCATAAACTTCTGAAATTCATCTGAGAATCACCAAGAAGTCTCAATTCCCTCTCAATCTAGCTACAACCCTTGTGAGCCCATGGATTCATCAACCATTCAATAACTTATAGAATCATGAATAAGATCCATAGCTAGAGCACATCATAAACCATGCTTATAACCAACATATATCTAGAATAGAAACCATGACAAATAATCCATAAGATCACATAATAACTTGTACATGTGCTCATTAATCACATAGATAAAATAGCTCATATTAACATATACAAAATCAAACCAAGTTAGGGACTTCCACGTACCACCCAACCATAGATTGAGATGAACTAATTATTTCTTTTGACTATTCACCCTCATGTCATATTCCAAGCATGAATGTGGGATCTCATGGTATAAACGAAGACTTAACCAAACAAGGACTCCAAAGGTTAAACCACCTCCACCCTCAAGCTAATGTGATCTTAGCTAAACTAGTCCTGAGATCACAAAACAAAAACAAGCTTGGATGCCTCAGAATTCCTTCACCATACCTTGAGGAATTTTCCTGTCTCCACCCACTTGTTGAGGGCTTCTGGGAGAAAACCATCTCCACCTTCAACCCTTGGGATTTTCCTGAGACCACCTCACCTAGATCCAAAACCTTCTAGCAATCCAAAGCTCAACCAAGAATGAATCCCATCACACCATGACTATCCAAGAAATGGAAAGGCAAGGTTGAAACCACTATCAAACCAGGCAAAGCCCATGCCACTGAAAACAAATGAACCAAATAAACAAATACATATGCCATGTATTCATACCTCAAATAGGAAATCACACATGCAACCTGTTACTTGCAAAATCCTCTTGCTGAAGCTATTGATCCAACATTTCCCTTGCACTCCCTTACATTCCTTTGCTTGCTTTCTCCAAGTCCAAGTGAATGCTAGAATTCTCCAATAATGATCTAAGTGTGCTAGAGAGAGAGAATGAGCAAGAGCTCAATCCAAAACTATTAAAATGATAAAACTGACAAAAATCTATCATGGGCCTTTTTATCATTGATGTTTCCTTTTCCTTCATTTCCTTCATTTTCCTCTAATTTCACTCCCATGCATATTTGTGTCTCTTCACCTTAGTTTTCTCCTATTTTATTTTATTTCCCATAATTAAATGCCAGTTATTGCCTCTTTTCTTTTGCCAATGCCTTTGCCATTTTCCATAGCCATTTTGCCAATGTCTTTTCCATTTTCCATAGCCATTTTCCAAAGGTTTATATTTTGATGTAATGAGCATTTGAGCATTTTAATAAAGCAATCACCATTGAAAGTTGGACCCAAAGATGTAGCCCAAGATGGGTGAACTCCATTATCAATTTTGCACTTGTCTTACACTGCATTTTATCCTCTTTTTACTATAAAGTTTCTGCAAATTAACTTATGTTTGTGTACTTTCGCAAATTTGATTTTTTGCCTAAAAGGACATAAAGTAACTTGCTTAATAATCAATAAAACCTTCCCTTTTATTTTTGCATCCTCCTCCTTTCTTAGTCCTACAAATCTCTGTCCACTTCCTTAGCCAATCAATGTGTTTACATTTCCACAATAATTACATAAATTAGAGTTCATAAAATATTTACTAGAGGGTTTGACAAAAAGGTTGTTTGAATACTTGTGGTGGAAAATTAATGTAATGTTGAATATGTTCACTATTAGACAAGGTCGATTACAATAATTAGCATTGACTAAATTTGATGTGGCCTTACTAAAGAAGGTCGACTAGGTAGTTAGAATTTTGTTACAATTGGGATTTGCCCATAAGTTATAAAAAAGGGTGGAGTTATACTTATGTGATGATGTTGTGGAATATTATTGTTGGAACCTAAGTCATTAGGAGAGTGCCCCCTTAGAAGGATAGTGAACATGAGTTGATCCTTCCATAAAATAATCAATATCTGGTGTTACCCTACCTTAAAGGTGTTTGGATTTAATGTCAAAGTACAAATGTATTTCTTGCACATTATTAGATATCTTGCATTTTATTCATTTTCTAACTTCAAGTACATAACTACTAGTATTAGATAGCTTTCCAAGGTAGAATGGTCAAATTTTCTCTTTTAGTTTTTCACAAATTTGGAGTTAAAATGCTTAGGTTGATTTCTTAAGTTTCTTGAGTATAATTTCTAAAAACAAAATGTGCATTTGGCGTTGACACTTAATTAGAGGGATTGGGTGTATAGCTGTAATTAATGCAAATAAATAATAGAGAAGATAGAGAGTCATCGAGAGATGAACCGAACAGTCACTTCCTCTTGTATATAATAATGAACAACCTGAATGAATAAAATGAGTTTTGATTTGAGGAGTTACCTCCTGGTCTGACATGGTATCAGAGCAGGCGCCATTTTTTGGCTTCCTTTTAATTTGTAACTCCTATTCTGTTTTTCCTTTGTTTTACATCTTTTGCAGGCTGACATTTCTGTCAAATCCCTGCGAAATCTCATTTATCGTTTAATACATTCGTTGATGTGCGTTGCATTGGAGCTAGCTGTTGAATCCGAAGGTGCTGTAATGACTTGGATTTCCTCCTGCTCTGAGTATGGTATATATACCCTTTTGCATTAAAGAACCATATATCCTTTTTTGTATTCACATATATTCTTTTTCATATTCCCTTGAGCCGAATCTCAAATATTATAAACCCATACATATAAATATCATCAGGTCCGTTTTTTAATCACATATCGCAAATCTCTTGACCCGATCAATACCGCTGCATGTTTGCGATGCGATCATACCCTTCATTAAACCCACTCGGACACAGTTCCTGAGGTTTCACTTTATCTGGCTCATTCTCCACCATTGATCTCAACCTCCAGATCTGACGGCTGACATTGATTTTGGGGGGACCACTTGCACGGCGGTTACTCGCCCGAAAAGTGCTTTTTAATCTCCACCGTTGATCATCACTTCTAAATCCGATGGTTTATAGCGATTTCGGGTGCATTAGTTGCACGAGAGTTACCCGCCCGATACGAGAAGTTTTTCTCTCTCCCTTAGCCGCTACGTGTCCATCGCTTAGTGGAATCAGGCACTCCCCTCTCCATACCACTTAATGTTTTTTATCCACCCGAAATCCCACTTGTAACATGAAATCCGCCTTTAGCTGTGGTTATCACCCCAACTTGTTTTCCTCACGACAATCGTTGATCACTTACCATCGACAACCCTCCTCCATTCATCTCCTCCGCTCATCTCCTCCGTTCATCTCCCCCTCTCATCTCCTCCGTTCATCTCCTCCGCTCATCTCCGTTGTTCATCTCTGCCATACAAAGCAACAAAATAACTACAGCTACAGTCAGACTTTGATATTCGGGTGAACGTTGAATGTTGTTAAGTTAAACATTGTTGGTATAACAATCATTTTACGAGTAAAATTTTGCAGCAACAATATTTTTTCTTCATTGTATACAGATTTTACAATGCATTCAATTATATCTATTGTGGGAGTAGTTCTCAATGGAAAGGAGAATTATCCTAAATGGTCACGGAAAATCCAACACACTCTCATTTTTAATGAGCTATGGAAAGGAGTGTGTGTTGGAGAAGGAGACGAAGCACTAGTCTAGCCTACCTCAGATAAGGAGCTCGCCATTTGGAAAAATAAAAACAGCAAAGCCTATGCGTTGATTGCAACATTAGTAAGTGAAGAGGTGAGTCGACATATTTCGCCATTTTCAAATGCATTTGAAAACTTACAAAATCTTAAAGAACTCTATGACTCGCACTCTGCACTTGAAATTGTTTAACTCATGATTAAACTCTTCACCCTTGAATTACAAAATAATGATCCTCTTGCTCTTGCATCCAAAGTAAAATCTATAATGCATGATATCAAAGTCACTAAGGTTGAATTGGATATTCCTCTGATCACTTTTCTCAAGGCACTTTATCCTACTTACTCCAATTATCTTGAGTCATTGCAAGCAAATGGAAATCTCAAAGATATTACCTTTGACTCTCTTGTGAAAAATTTGTTGAAAGAGAGAAAGCTTTTGGAAAGAAGACAGCCCCTGAATCTTCTAAAGAGGTTGTGTGCCTTGCTCATAAAGAAAAGAATCTTGCCCAAGATTCTTCCAGAGGAAGTGGTGGTTAAAGAGGAAGAGGAAGATATTTCAGAGGCAGAGGGGGCAGACACTCTCAAGGAGAAAAGTCAGATTTGCACTGCATACACTGCAAAAGAAATGGATCACATGATGCCTCCACATGCAAGTTACCTTGGGACAAAATTGAGCAATAAAGAAACCAACCCAAAGGTAAAACCAATGACACAAAAAAAGGTAAAGCACCTGAATCCGCTCATTATGTTGTGGCATAATGTAATATTGGAGTAAATGAAGACTTATTTAATGCTTCACTTGCTTCTTCGAAAAATGATTAGTTGCTTGATTCAAGAGCAACTTGCCACATGACTTTTAGAAGAAATTTTTTTGAAGAATTTACTAACAATGTTGATGGAGCAGTATACTTTTTAGACCAATCAAAACTCAAGCCATCAGGGCTTGGCACAATCAGGCTTAAATTGCCTGGTCTTCCAGACTTTCTTCTGCATCATGTTCTATATCTCCCACAACTGAGGAGAAACTTGTTGTCATTGGTCCACATCCACCAGCAAGGTCACTCTATTCATATGTTTGATGGAAAGCTTGAGGTGAGAAAAGCATCTAACCACTCACTTGTCATGATAGGGATAGAAGAAGAAAGGCTTCTCAAGTTGCAGGGTACCTCTGCTCGTACACAAAATTTCTCATATAATTCTCATTATGAAGAAGGTACACTTCCATCAAGTTTATTATGGCATGCTAGATTTGGACATTTGAACTATGATAGCCTCCGATTGTTGAAGAAAAATGGTTTTATTGGTTTGCCTACAATTCCTAGGAAGCTTAAGCAATGTGATGCTTGCATTCTAGGAAAGCATAGCAAACAATCCTTTCATGATTCACACTACAGAGCACATAGAAAACTTGAACTCATTCATTTAGATTTATATGGTCCAATGCCTGTCTCTTCTGCAAATGGAAATAAATATATGATGACATTTATTGATGACTACACCAGAATGTGTTGGGTTTATTTATTGAAAAACAAATTTGATGCTTTTCAAACATTCAAGAACTTTCATACATGGATTGAAAATGATGCAGAATCTCATATTGGCTCTATTCGCACTGATAATGGAAAAGAATACACTTCAAATGAATTTGAAAACTATCTTTGCCAACATGGGATCAAACATCAAAAAAGTGTGCCTTATAATCCCCAACAGAACGGAGTAGCTGAAAGAATGAATAGGACAATCTTAAATATGGTACGCTCCATGTTGTTCTTCAAAAATGTAAAAAAGATGTTTTGGGTTGATGCAATTCTATGTGTTTTATATATAAAGAATAGATGTCCATCTAATGCTATTAGAAACAAGACTCCTTATGAAATGTGGTATGGGCACATTCCTTTGGTAAAGCATCTCAAGGTCTTTGGTTCCACCTGTTATGCCTTGATACCAAAGGTACATAGAAACAAACTTGGTGCAAGAAGTCATAAGCGTATCTTCCTAGGGTATTCAAACACCTCCAAAGCATACCATCTCTATGATGAAGTCAACAAAAAGTTTGTTGTATCTAGAGATGTAATATGTTGAAAATAGCAACAAGAAATGCTAAAAATAGAAGTGATAAAATAGCACTACTATAAATAGCAATTTGGGTACCAATGCTGGATTGAGCAACAGGGAATGAAAAATTGAAGTGTTATTTTTAGCAGTTCGGATGGATTCCTATTTTAGTCAGTCCCTAAACTAAAATAGTGAAGTAAAATTCGAATTTGAACTTAACAGTTCTTTGAAAATAAATTAATTAATTTACCATGAGTTAATTAGTTGTGAAAAATCAAACATGAAGTCTATGTGAAGACATGCAACAGTTTCTCTATTAATTGAGGAATTTATCCATCAGTTAAAGAGATAAGGATGAGTTCTAATTTGAGTTGTAATTAGTTGGTTCAATTAACTGAGTCAAGTCCAGTTAGATTGATTTAAACAGTTTGTTTAAATTAATGTGAGTTCAGTTAGTTAATACATGCTTGTATATAACTGCAGCACTTCAGATAATTGAATATTCTCTCATGAATAACTCATGCATGTCAGTTCAGACAGAGACCAAGTTGAGATCAGAGGAGGGACACTTTACTATCAGTTGGATGGATTTTTCCTATAAAGGAAACTCATCCATGGAGAAGGATTTATCTCCTTTAGGATTGCACAGTTAGATCAAAGGTTAGTGAGTGTGTGAAGAGGCAAATTCACACATGTGGTTTCACTGGACCCCATGGAAAATTGCGCAAAGAAATAGGAGGCTTGGAGGGCAGAGGAGAAGGTTTGAGAGAGGCCTTTGACTGTCTATGAGCAACAGAGGGATTGCAAAGAGAACAGGATAGCTTGTGAGTTGATTCTTTTTGTAATCCAGACTATATATCCACTTGTATGATAATACAAAGTTGGGATTTTAGTCCGAGGCTTTCCTCGGGTTATTTCTTCTGTGTTATGTGTGATTGATTTCTCATTCTCAGTTATATGTGTTCCCATTGATCGTGCTCAAATTGATTAAGCTTCCGCAAAGTTTGTTGTAGAAGTAGATCTTGTATTTTGCTTTAGTCTATTGCATAATCTGTTGATCTACAGTGGAAATTTCTACATGGTATCAGAGCTAGCTGATTTGTAGAAAAATTCTACATGGTATCAGAGTGAGGTTCTGTAGAAAAAGTTCTACATGGTATCAGAGCAAAGGTGATCAAAGCAAAGAACAATATACAAAGGAGAGGAGATTTTGAAGTTTTGAGTTTTGGGCCATGAGTTTTCAGAGCAGATCTGAAAATTTTGCGCAAAATTTTCAGAAGAAAATAGCAGATCTAAAAAATTTTGCGCAAAATTTTCAAAAGAAAATAGCAGATCTGGATTCCTTGTGGAAAAAGACCCAAATTAAAAAAAGAAATCGGCTGAATCGGAGTTCAGATGAGGGAGATATCGCTGATTAATCAACTCTTTTTCCAAAAAATTTCATGACAGTAGGAAAGATGAAACAGATTTGAGTGCTAGCCAAGAACCTGTATGCACTTGAGGTACAAGATGCATGCAAAGCCTTGAGGAGCAAGGCAAAGGTTAGATACTTGGTGGTTGAGAGGGAGACTAAATTACCTCTCAACATGCAGCACTAGAAGAAGTCTCAGACAATTGTGGAGGAGCCACAATTGTTGAAGCAACTTTAGGAGGTTGTGGAGCAGCCGCAACTAGAGAAGCCAAGAGGAGACTGAGTGGAGGCATCCGCTCATGCAGAGACCTCCAGTAGGGGGAAATTTAGAGCCAAGTGGGCAGAGTGATCACATGCATCCATACCTCTAGGTCAGAGGTGGGGCGATGTGGAGTGATCGTCCCAAGAAGGCTGGAATAGGGGCAGGATCCTTGAGGTACCCAACCTCTTTGATTTGAATTTGCTACGGGAGCCTCGACAAGGAGTAGCAGGACTAGATGAGTGGGTAGAGACAGATATGGATGGAGCGGCAGAGAGAGCTACAGTGCAGGAGTCCCAGGACTGTGTAGAGCTAGCAAGCTGCAACAATGCGAGAGGCACAGGAGTGTTGCACCAGTGCAGGATGACACAGAGAGGTGTTCAATGGTGCGAGATGCATGGAGTGTTGCAGCAGCTCAGAGGTCATAGAGGGAGCACTTGTCAGCAGCAGGTAGAGCTTCAGCATCAGAGTATGTTTCTAGCCCAACAGAGAGGTCAGTGGGGAGTTTTTTTTGTTTCTAGAGTTGCTGGAGCAAACACACTTGGTAGAAGTGTTGCATGCAGAACATTCCAAAGGTACAAGATTGGGTTCGAGTTGAATGCCTTTCTTGTTGAGAGGGAGTGTTGAAAATAGCAACAAGAAATTCTAAAAATAGAAGTGTTAAAAATAGCACTGCTATAAATAGTAGTTTGGGTACCAATGCTGGATTGAGAAACAGGGAATGAAAAATGGAAGTGCTAAAGATAGAATTGATATTTTTAGCAGTTTAGGATGCATTCCTATTTTAGTCAGTCCCTAAACTAAAATAGTAAAGTAAAATTCGAATTTGAACTTAATAGCTGTTTGAAAATAAATTAATTGATTCACCATGAGTTAATTAGTTGTGAAAAATCAAACATGAAGTCTATGTGAGGAGATGCAACAGTTTCTCCATTAATTGAGGAATTTATCCATTAGTTAAAGAGATAAGGATGAGTTCTAATTTGAGTTTTAATTAGTTGGCTCAATTAACTGAGTCAAGTCTAGTTAGATTGATTTAAACAGTTTGTTTAAATTAATGTGAGTTCAATTAGTTAATGCATGCTTGCATATAACTGCAGCACTTAAGATAACTGAATATTCTCTCATGAATAACTCATGCATGCTAGTTAAGACAGAGACCCAGTTGAGATTAGAGGAGGGATAGTGTACTATCATTTGGATGGATTTTTCCTATAAAGGAAACTCATCCATGGAGAAGGATTTATCTCCTTTAGGATTGCGCAGTTAGATCAGAGGTTAGTGAGTGTGTGAAGAGGCCAATTCACACATGTGGCTTCACTGGACCCCAAGGAAAATTGCACAAAGAAATAGGAGGCTTGGAGGGCAGAGGAGAAGGTTTGAGAGAGGCCTTTGACTGTCTATGAGTAGCAGAGGGATTGCAAAGAGAACAGGATAGCTTGTGAGCTGATTCTTTTTGTAATCCAGACTATATTTCCACTTGTATGATAATATAGAGTTGGGGTTTTAGGCTGAGGCTTTCCCTGGGTTATTTATTTTGTGTTATGTGTGATTGATTTCTCATTCTTAGTTATATGTGTTCTCATTGATCGTGCTCAAATTTATTAAGCTTCCACAAAGTTTGTTGTAGAAGTAGATCTTGTATTTTTCTTTAGTATATTGCATAATCTGTTGATCTACAGTGGAAATTTCTACATAATCTTTCTTGAATCCTCCAAAACTAACAATGTTGTTGAAAAGAAATTTGATCGCTTGGATAGATTCACAAATGCAAAATCATTTCAAGAATTTGATAATCAGATTCCACATCTTGAAGGGTAGATTCCTATACTAGATCAACCTGTGGAATCTTCTTCTGAAGCACTATCTCCCCTACATGAAACTCCAACAACGGATGATACTTTGAGTGATGTGATTGATAGAATTGGGAGACTCAATCTTGATTCAATCCCAACTCAATCAATGGAGAAGCCTAGACCATCTGAGAAAGGTCCCCCAAAGTGGCAGACAAAGACACTTGAAAGTGTTCATCTTGATGATATTGGAAATACAGGAACTAGAAATTCAAACAGGAAAAATGGAGGTAATGTAGATGACTCTGATTCACTTGTTGATATGGATGTTTCTTATGATTGTGAATTCAATTTGTCTACAGATTTTGAACCAACTTCCTTCAAAGAAGTTGCTTCTCATGATGAATGGAGAGAAGCAATGCAGAAGGAGTATGATGCCCTGATAAAGAATGGCACTTGGAAGCTGGTTGATCCTCCATTGGGAACTAAACCAATTGGATGCAAGTGGGTCTACAAGAACAAGTATAAAGCTGATGGCTCACTTGACAAGCATAAAGCAAGGCTTGTGGCAAAAGGTTTTGCACAGAAGGAAGGGGTAGATTATGAGGAAAATTTTTCCCCCACAGCAAAATGGGTTACCATTCAGACACTCTTTGCCCTAGCAGCTCAGAACGGTTGGAAACTCCATCAAATGGATGTAAAAACTGCTTTCTTGAATGGAGATCTAAAAGAAAATGTTTTTATGTCCCAACCTGAAGGATTTTCTGTGAAAGGACATGAACATAAAGTACGCAAACTTGTGAAATCCTTGTATGGCCTCAAACAAGCACCACGAGCTTGGTATGAAAAAGTGACTGAGCATCTTCTGAAACTCAATTTCAAACATTATGATCTTGATGATGCGACTTTGTTTGCCAAGAAAGTTGGCAAAACAGTTGTATATCTTGTGGTATATGTAAATGATCTTTTGATGACAGGGAACAATGAAAGCTACATTGCATCCATAAACAAGGAATTGAAAAAAGGTTTTGAAATGACTGATTTTGGCTATGTTCATTACTATCTTGGTATTGAAGTAACTCAACATCCGAAGTCCATATTCTTTTCTCAAAAGAAGTACATTGGAGATCTGTTGAACATGTTTGGCATGACTAAATGCAATCCTCTGACTACTCCAATGGAACAAAACTTAAAGCTCACATCCATTGAAGGAAAAGAATTTGAGGAAGCAACAAAGTATAGACAACTTGTAGGAAGTCTCAACTACCTAACTACTTCCAGACCAGACATTTCATTTGCTATTGGAATCCTCTCCATATTTATGCAAAAGCCTTGTGAGGGACATTGGTCTGCTGCAAAAAGAGTTCTAAAGTACTTGAAGGGAACTTAAGACTTTGGAATCAAGTATACACAGGTGGGCGACTTCAGCTTGATTGGATACTCTGATTCAGACTTCGATGGAGACAAAGAAACTGGGGTATCTACTTCAGGTTATGCTATGAGTCTTGGATCAGGAGTTGTCTCCTAGAGATCACGCAAACAATCAGTTCCAACAGATTCCACAACAGAGGCAGAATATGTGGCAGCAGCTGAGGCAACAAAAGAAATTGTGTGGCTCAGGAAAATTCTTGAATATTTGCAGGTAAAACAAGTACAATCGACTCCACTCATGATTGACAATACCTCTGCAATAAAGTTGGCCAAGAACCCAAAGTTCCATGATCGAACAAAGAACATCAATACTAAATATCATCTGATTCGACATCATGTTGAGGCCAAAACAATCCATCTCCGCCATTGTTCCACTAATGAGAAAATTGCAGACATCTTCACCAAAGCACTTGGAAGAGAAAAGCTTGAAAGATTCATAACGATGCTTGGACTCACCAACATGCCTTCAAATTAAGGGGGGGAATGTTGACACCTAATCAGAGGGATTGGGTGTACATCTGTAATTAATGTAAATAAATAATAGAGAAGATAAAGAGCCATCGGGAGATGAACCGAACAATCACTCGCTCTTCTATGTAATAATGAACAACCTAAATGAATGAAATGAGTTTTGATTTGAGGAGTTACCTCCTGGTCTGACATTTGGGTTCTCTAGACAACAATAACTTATTCCAAAAAAAATTGCTCAAATAAAAGGTCAAACAAGTAAGTTATGGCACTATAAATTTCTTTTTTTAAGGGCTTTTTATGTTGTGGCGACAACACCCAAATATATTTTTGAGTGTTCTTTGTAAATTTTTAGAAATCAAGTGTAAATATGTTTTCGTTTGACAAAATACGTGATTTCAAAAAAAAATCACTTGAATCCAAGGTTAATTGAATGAAATATTGTAGTTTTAAATTCTTCTTTTTTAAGAGATTTTCTATGATGGTCACATGTATTATAGAGCATACATTTTTGATAGAATGTTTAGATTGGACCCAGACAGAAATCATTTGATAGAGAACTTATATATATATATATATATATATATATATATATATATATATATATATATATAGATATAGATAAACATGTTATAGCCCTTGAAAATCACTACTCCTAACCCTTAGTGGAACACAGATGGCTAGAAAGTATCTTTATAAAGTGTTAGAGATATTTGAGCAAATGAAGATCCTAGTAACCATTGAAGGGGAGTATACCAATTACCTACATGATTGGTGTGATTTAGGGGAGGCTTACATGGAATGGTATATGGATAGTTGTCATTTATTGAAAGATAACTACTTTCAACTTCTCTTCAATGCACATACCCCTTCATATAGAAAACATATCATTAAAGAAAGGCATGAGAAGTTGGTGCCTACCAATTTCCAATACGATTCTTCTACAATGGTAGTGTTGTTTCTAAAGCCACCGTTTTTTGGCCATCTCGAAGATATTTTGCTAGGTAGGGTTCTTCTATTTGGATTAATATGATCATGGTGAACCTTTTGAGTATCATATTTGACCATTCATGTATCTTTAGTTGGGAATCAATGTGAACACTAGGGGACCTTATCTTATGGATAAACTTCATGATCTATGTCAAGATTGAGATGAACACCTACACATGAGACCTTGGTTTATGAATAACATTCTTTGACTACTTTTGCATTGATAGCTTTACTTGTACTTGTGACCTTGGCTTATGGATGACCTTCTTAGACTACTTTAGTGTTGAGTTCAACACTTGAACATGGAACCTTGGTGTCCTTCACTACTTCATTATGTGGTCAACACTTATACATGGGATCTTGGTTTCTTAGGCTACTTCAATGTCACACTCAACACTCGTACACGAGACCCTAGCTTATGATTATACATCATCACTACAAGAGTCCGGACAAACATTTCCTGAAGGAAATAAAATCTTGGTATCTTGCTTAGCTGTGTAATAGAGACCTATGGACCCATTCAAGTTAATAATAAAATAAATATGATGACCAATTAGTATAATATTAACTAGATTCAATATTAAATAAAACTTGCTCACTGATTAGCATAAATAAATGTAATATAACCTTATTAATTTTTTTATTAAATAATTAATATTTAATTATCGAAGAAATAATTTAGATTTAAAAACTATATATCAATTTTTTAATCCTTTAAATACTTCATAAAATAAATTTATATAAATAATGATTAAATTAAATTACATTATATAAACACATATAAATACAGTGTTTGATTTATAGTATGCATATAAGTTAAAAAAAAAACGTATAAATCAATTTGATCTCTATGGACGTTAACTAACACCACCATCATAATAAAATAATGTGCATAGATATCTCACATCACAATTGATTTCTCTAATCAGGATTTGGAATAATCCTCGGGACTGGAATAATCTTTTTACAGATAAGTGTGAACGAAGCGATTGGAATAAACATGTAAAATAACCGTTATTAAAATCCATTATAATTTAATTTTGAGGGCGATAGATATTAATTGGAATAAACATGTTCAAAATTAAAATGTAAAATAATCTTTATTAGAGCTCATTATTATATTGTATATATATACACCTCACAATCGATTTCTCGAATCCAATGCGGTTGGGTTTGGAATAACCTTTTCCAAAGTTCTTTGATCAGAATTTGAATAATTGTTGAACGGAATTGGAATAAGTGTTTTATGAGAAAAGGGATTAGAGTAATCATTTTTAGAAATAAAATATAAATTATTTTTTATTAAAGTTTATTATAATTTTATTGTGAAAGTGTTTAGTTTCATTGAATTATTAGTTTAAATTTATGGGCGAGAGTCACTAGGTTGTGAGAGTTACGGGATGGAATAAAAATTGTTTCATAAACGTGTTTTTTACCATGACAATATCTAGTAATTACTTGATAAATATATTTTTTATCTAAAACATAAATTTTGTTTTTTCACAAATATTTTTTACACAATGATAATATATATTTATAAAAAAAAATATTAAAGTATTTTTTTGTCTTTTATAAAGTGTTTTTTTGTTTTTGACGATGGATGGAGTAACCATCAACAATGTTAGACGGATCAAAAACTATTATATAGTTGGGTAACAGATAACAATATATATCTAATATCATTGTCACGAATATCTCGATAATATTTCGGTTTTATCTCGAAATCACGATTTTTTGGCCTAGACTATGTTTGCTTATTTTTAAAGATATTTTTATGGTATCTTAATTTTGTTGATGTTTGTCCATTTTTTACCAATATTTTCCTGATTTTCCCGATTTTTTGGTTTTCTGAACCCTTGCTGATTTTATCACAATGTTGATGTTCGCAACATTGTCTAATATATCTTATACAATGACAACATTTCACGAAAAGATAGATGCTTTTTCTAGTTTGTACATTGGGATGTTATCCCCTTCATCTTGTTTCAAATCCCACAAGAGACACATCTTTGACCTATTGTGATAAGGCTCAAGGAGTAGGCTCCCCCTACCTTCATGGAGTGTCAACTCTTAGTATCATAGTGGTAGCTGCATTAGTGGCCACTCGATTTGATCTTAGATGTCATGGATACCATCTCACTTCGCTTATTGGTTCACTAGATGAAAGATATTGAGCCATGTTGTTGCCATACGAGCATATCCCAAACTCATTCCAAGTTGACAACATACGAGATATTAAGTTGACAAACAAGATATTTATTTAGCTTGGGTGGCACCAAACTATGATAGAAGCTTGCCTGACAAGAAGAGAGAAGGACTTACAACTAGATGAGAGAGAGAGAGAGTGTGTGCCTAGCGCGTGAGACACCTTAAGCTTGACAAATCTACTATGTGCAATGTTTGACTATGTGCAACTCCCGGACGGGGCAATGATCGACACTAACGCCCATCCGGGTTCATAACTCAAATTTTGATTAAGTCAAATTGATGATTTCATGCCCTTAAGGTAATTCCCCTTATAATCATATAAGAGGGAACAAGAGTGATATGTCACCCATATCACTCCTACAAGTTAACCATTCACTATAATTAAAAAAAATGAAAAAAAATACTTAAAAAAAAAACAAATAGTTTTTCTATCCCACTCTAACCTTGACTTACCCTCACCAATACCTACAGTGATGTGTGAAACAAATGTTTTTTCTCCATCCAATAATGAGATTAGAAAAACACAAAATATATTCCAATCCAACAAAGTACAAAATCCAATTCCTACTTTCCATTGAACCTGACCCTACTCAACCTAAATGAAAAAGAAGAAAAAACCAAAATAGATTCCAATCCAACACAATACAAATTCCAAACTCCAACTTCAAATCCAATTCCTACTTTCCATTGAACCTGACCAGAAAAAACCAAAATAGATTCCAATCCAACACAATACAAATTCCAAACTCCAACTTCAAATCCAATTCCTACTTTCCATTGAACCTGACCCTAACAAGAAAAAACCAAAGTAGATTCCAATCCAACACAATACAAATTCCAAACTCCAACTTCCCCTCTCCAAGCCTTTTGTTAAGTCCAACCCCCACTTCCCTTCTTCAAGCCTTTTGTTCCAACGTACTCCCTCGGTCCAACTCCTACTTTCCTTCTCCAAGCCTTTTGTTCCAATCGACTCCCTCCCTCCCCTCGTCTCTGGTTGATTGTCCACAACATTCCTACAGCTTCTATCTCCCTCCCTTCTGCAATTTTACAGATTTCCCCGCTTCTGGGTTATGGCACGACAAAGCAGCACCATTATTGATGTGGTCATCAAAGAGATGCAGGGTGTTGCCGAGTCGGAGGAAAACCTCCACATTCTGAATGTGAAAAGCGAGTTCAGGCGCATGGAGGAGATTCTGGAGCACAATCGCAAGAAATTCCAAGATGAGCACGAGAAACTCCCCAAGCCCGTAGGAAAATGTTGTTTGGAAGCGTTGAAGGATAGCATCGAAGAGGCGAAATCTCTCATCAATCGCGTCAATCGCGCCAAACAACAGCCAGGATGTTTCAGTTGCTGCTTCGGCTCCAAACCCAAACCCGATTTCTCCGCAGAAAAAATTGAATGGAAGAGGAAATTTGATGACATCTATCAACAGCTTCAATCTCTTTCAGTAGTAGCCGCCGAAATAGGGGTTCAGGGGTCGGAACGGCCTCCAAAGCTTAAAAGTGATCAGATTGGTCAACAAATTGCGGAGTCCGCCGGGCCTCCAGAGCTTAAAAGCGGCGACACTGATCGACAAACGGCAAAGTCAGCACGGTCTCCGGAAACGAAGAGCGACCACAGTCGACAGACTTCGGAGTCCCCATGGACCTCAGAGCTGAAAAGCGACGGAACTGGACAGATTGCGGAGTCCGCACGGCCTCTGGAGTTCAAAAGCGACCGCACTCGACAGATTCTGGAGTCCGCGTCGCCTCCAAATAAAAAATATGACGCCTCTGCATCGTCTCCAGAACTGAAAAATGACGCCTTTGTCGACCGTCAACAGATTGCAGAGTCCATCAAGAGGGATCCACAAAAATTCAAGGATTCACAGTTTCAGTTTTAGATATGTACAACAAAGCCGTGGGAATTTTGTCTATTCTGTCTATAATTGTTGAATTGAGGCTTCTGTGATTCATATCAAGTTTAAGAGAAGATATTCGGCGAAAATCACAAGATAAATGATTTGTCGACGCTTTTCGAACCAACCAGTGTGGTTCATCGTCAGGACCAGTTTTAGATTGGTCAACTTGTCCTGACTATAAACCACACTGTTTTTCGACAAAGATCTTCTCTTAAACTTGTCTATAATTCTTCCGGAATGTTTATAGTTTTCAGAAATATTAGATTTTCAATACGACAGTCTTAAAATTCAGAAATATTAGATTAAATGTTTATATAGTTTTTCAGTTTAAATTTTTATTTTCTTAAAACGAGTCTAAATCCACGTTAACACTGGCAAATGTGACAAAATGAAAAATGGAAAAAGGTTTTTTCGTGAAAATGTTAAAACAAGATTATGTGATATTATATTAAAAGATTTTGTGATATTAGATTTATGACTCCAGGGTTATAAAGAATAAGAATCTTGTAAAGTGAGTAGGCTAAATATTTCATTCTTGAAAGAGGTATATTCTAGGATTGTTCAATGTTATGTTTTTGAATTGGGCACTTCAGCACAAACAACAATTATTGGGTACAGTCTAGGTGATGGTTTTTACCAACATGAATTGGGCATTATGCATTCAATACTATTTTAGTGGTCTATGTCTTTATTCTTTGATTTCAGTTATCTTAAATTTGTGAGTCTATGTTTCCTTATGTCTTGTGTATATGGACTATATGTCTTTATTTTTTGGTTTTAGTTATCTTAAATTTGTGACCCTATGTCGTGAGTATATGGATTATAAATAGTTTCAAGAAATACATTTCTCTTTTTTGCAAAGGTATGAGGATGCTATAAAAGAGTTGAGTTTTTTTATTATTTTTTTTTCATAATTTGGGTAAGCATGACACCAATCTTAATCTCAAGGTTGAAATTATTGTGGGTATAGTATTATGACAAAATAGATAGTTAACTACACTAGAATCTAGTGTCGTGAGTTAATTCATTATTAGGAATAGGTTATAACAATGCAACATGGGAAACACATTCCATTGCATCTCCATTAGCCTCATATCAGATTTAGTTGATACTTGAGACAAACACTCATAATGGAGCACAACATAAGAACTTTGTCCTTTACCTTTTGCAAACTAGCGTTGAGGATGACATCCATGGAGGAAACATTTTTGTGGAAGTTCTTTCTCCCCACTGAATCATGTTCAGATTTTCGGTTTTATGTTTTTGAAGTCTATAACTATTCTTCAATATTAGAATTCTAAGTATAAAATCATTTTGGATATTGTTTCAAGTTTTGAATGAGGTTTGTAAATGACCCTTCTAGTGATGAATTTTTGAATCTTACAACCATGATGGAAATCTTAGTCTGAGTCTGTCTAACCAAGCCTTATAAGACTTATAATCTATAAACCATCTAGTAAGCATAAAACTGTAAACATAAATGCTACCTGACATATACATCAAAATATAAGCCAAAAATTATCAAACATGACTTCCAACAACTAGTCATCTAATGATTCCACTAGAGAAGGATCTTTTGGGCTTGAACCTAGCAGTTTAGATTGGGGCAGACATGAAATATGGCGCTCTATGTGACCAAGGCAGGTGTTCTGGCGCTGCAGTTGAAGTTGAATTAGCTGGAGCTCTTTCTGAATGTCTCTGAGACCCAGATTCAAATCCAGATTTGCAGCTATGTTGAGGGAAGAAATCATTGCTTTAGCTACAATACATTTCATAAGCCAAAAGAGATGAACAAATTGTTTATACAAAGTGAGGCGACCACGGGTATAACCAGAGTCAGGGATCAAATCACTCCAATCCTCTATTGGTGGTTCGAGCTCAACTTTTAGGTTTAATTCTGCCTCCCAGGTCGAAATCAATTGCTTCACCTGGGCTGGGGTCCCTTCACAATATGCCTGGATCATAATCTGTAAGACCTCAACGTGCATTTTCCTGCCTCACTGGTGTAGAGTCTTACTGGAAGACAAACTTGTTTCCTTTCCCTTACCACCCTGGTTCCTGCTGCCATGACCTCCATGGCCAGAGGCACCACCGTGAGGAGTCTTCACCATAATGAGCAGAACTGGACAACCCTTCGTCGACCTTCTCTCACCTTCCCACGCTCAAGAACCATCCCTCTGTACAGAGGCCAGAGGGAAAAGTGACTAAGGCGGACTAGACTGTATGTGCCAACCTCGAGCAGAGATGAACTGTGACTAAGTTTTCCCCTTGTGTTCCAAGCACCAGGAACCAGCAGACAGTAACCTTAGGCTCCCTTAGATATCGATTACAACAATACAATGACCAAATATATGTTCTTAAATAAAGCTCTCCTTCCATCACCTATAAACGCAGGGGTATGCCTAACTTCACATCGTGGATCTACAAATATCTACGACCCTTCACAACATCAAGACGGGAGAGCGTGTGAGGGCGTGGAAGAGATCGCCCATCGTCCCAAGCATTTAATCCCTCAATCATTTCGATGATCCCCATATGGGTCTCCAACTGCCTCGCACCCCGATCGGGGATTTTGATTAGGAACCGAGTCCTGGTTCAAAATCAGAGTCAATTGTTCCAATCCCTTTCCGCTGGTCTCTCTTGCCCATGAATCATCTAGATTCGCACTCGGGTGGAGACAACCTCAACTCGCTAGGAAGTTCGCTGCTTTTTTGCTAGTGCGGTAGAAATGCAAAGGAATGATATATTCAAAATCTTGAATAAGCTCACTGATGTCCTGGATCAGGCATGAAATCCTCCATCTTTTACTGATCTTCTCCCACTGGGAGCCTTGGTTAAGATTTTTTATAGTATTGATGACGAGTGTGGAATCACCTTCGACCACCATTTTTATAATCCCTTCCCGTCTTGCAATTAGCAAACCATGTTTAACTGCATTAAATTCAGCTTCATTGTTGCTAGCCAAGCCACAGTCCAAAGCATATATTCGAACCACTTGACAGTGCGGGTCTCTAATGATCCCTCCAAAACTTATAGCTCCCGGGTTACCTTTAAATGCCCCATTGAAGTTAAGCTTAAGAAAACCATCAGGGGGGCATAAGAAGCAAGAGGGGGATTGACTAGGAGGCACCATTAACTTCCAGGATGAGGGGGCAACCATTTGCGAAAACAGGTTAAGGACGGACAAGATTCGCACTTCTTGAGGGGTAACCTTCCAATCATCAGAATGCCATTTCTTTGCCAGTATAGTTTATCTTATGTTTTGGAGGATTCCATTCCAAATCTCCAGGTGTGGTAGTTTTTGATCTTTAAAAATCCTTTGATGCCTTTCTTTCCATATTGCCCAAAGAAGAAAGCCGAGGGAGATACACCAAGCTCTGTTTAGGATAGGACTGGAAAAGAGTCCTTTCCTCCAACTCTCGATTGTTGATCGAATATTGGTATTATCTCGGTCCAGATGACCAAAAAGAGTGTCCATATTCTACCAGAGCTAAGCTACAAAGGGGCATAGGTTCAAAAGATGCTCGATAGTTTCATTTTGAGAGGCACACATGCTACAGAAAGAGGTCCCTTAGATTCCACTCTTTTGTAATTGGTCCCAGGTAAGAATACGATCACTGCACACTAGCCACAAGAAGTACGTTACTTTTGGCTAGAATTGTCCCGTCCATATTTTCCTCCAGAGAGGGTTGTATTGGTATGGAAGCTCCTCTACTTCCAACCGATAAGCTTCTTTTATGGTAAACATACCTTTGGTTTTGTAACCCCATCTAAGAATGTCTAGTCCTTCCGACATAACAATCCTTCTAGTACATAGCTTAGTATCAAACATGTCCCATTGATTTGAGTTGGGAGGATTGTGCCAATCTTGTTTCGTTTTCCATTATTTCCATGTATTCCCAGGGACCGAGTCCCAAAACGGATTGACCATCACATTATGGGTTATGTTGGTAAAAAGGAAGATCTCAGCAAGGTCTTGATGACTGAAGATTTTTTCCCATTGTTGCCACGAATATTGCTAGAATAGAGCTCTACTCACATCTCTTATTTCCCAGAAGGTATGATTGCAGATTAACTCTTTGTTCTTAGAGGCTAGATTTCAAATTGAAGATCCTCTTGGAGTACCTTGCACTCACAATCTTTCTTCTGTAAAGGAAGGCATTTTGTATTTCCAGCCCCACTTAGGCTTCCAAAGATCAGTTCTGCCCTGTATCTAACACTACCAAAGTTTCTCCCCCAATCACTTGATTTAGGAGAAGAGGATCATGGAGACCCAGCCCCCCACCATTTTATGTTTGATAAGTTGATTCCATGAAAGTAGCACCCATTTTTTGGCTTCCTGAGCCCCCTGCCATAGGAATTTTTTGAAACTATTTGTCATATCAAAGAAAGCCGTTTTAGGAGAAGCTAGACCCAATCGTTGATAGATTGGAATCGATTGCAGCACAACCTTTAACAAAACCACCCGTCCATCAATGTTAAGAGAGAGAAAACACCATTTTTGAAGGTGTGATTGAATACACTCAAGGAGGGCTTTACAACAAGAGGTTCTAAGAGAGTTAATCACTAGGGGAATTCCCAAGTATTTGGATGGAAGGGAGCCAATACGAAAACCCAAAATCCTGGCCAAGAAGGATTGGGAAGGAACCAAGGTATTGAAGAAAAAGATATTAGATTTCTCATTATTGATCTGAGTTCCAAATGCTTGCATGAAATCTTGAAGGATAGATTTTAGAAGTCTGGTTTCCCGAAGGCAGACTTGAAAAAATAGAATTATGTCATCCACAGCTTGTTGGTGAGATAAGGGTAGGTCATTTCCCCACAGGCGAATACCTTTGAGATGGCCTGCTTGAATAGCTGATTTTATATATCTACCCAACCATTCCCTAGCCAAAATGAAGAGGAAGGGAGAGGTAGGGTCCCCTTGGCGGACGCCTCTAGATGCATTAAAAGTGCGGGAGGGGGAATCATTGATAAGGATCA
Source organism: Pinus tabuliformis (assembly GCA_031772625.1). NCBI lineage: Eukaryota > Viridiplantae > Streptophyta > Pinopsida > Pinales > Pinaceae > Pinus > Pinus tabuliformis. The sequence goes on from CM062818.1 coordinate 1,748,193,299, forward strand.
AAAATAGTGAAGTAGAGATAAGAGAGGAAATCCATTGGATCCATTGCAGGTCAAAATCGAAGGCTTTAAGAATATTCAGCAGGAAAGGCCAGCTAAGGCGATTGTAAGCATTGGATAGGTCTAGTTTTACTAGCATACCCCTGGATTTAAGACTCTTGAGTGAGTGAATACCCTCCTGGGCAGTAATAATTTCGTCTAGAATTTGGCGTCCTTGGAGAGATTAGAGAAGGAAGAAGAGGTTTAAGGAAGTTAACCATAATGGTGGAGAGGATTTTATGGGTGACATTACATAAAGCAATAGGTATAAACCCTTGGGGATCTTCAGAAAAAGTAGTTTTCAAAATCAGAGCTATAAAAGTGTAATTAAGAGCGGGGTGTACCTGTTTGGATCGACCCGATTCCTCCATGACTTCCAAAATGTCCTTACTGAGGATGGGCCAGGCCACCTGAAATAATTCTGCATTGAAGCCATCAAGCCCTGGGGCTTTGTTTTTCTCTAATCCTTTTACTACTTCCTCAACTTCCTCCAAAGTGATGGCCCACATCAGTGCCAGATTTTGATCTCTGCTGACCAACTAGGGAATATGTCTTGTGATACACCTGATCACTTTCGATCTATCTGGACACGGTTTTGACAAAATATTGTGGAAATGGTCGACCAGAAGAGTTTCCATATCTTCATGTTGTACCAATCGGTTCCCCTCAGAATCAAGCAACAAAAAAAATTATATTATGTTGCCTATGTTGTATCATAGCTTTATGAAAGAAACGTGTGTTTCTCTCCCCTTCCCGTAACCATTGAACCCTAGATTTTTGTTTCTAGAGGATCTCCTCCTTCTTTCTTCGTTCCTCTGTATGAGTTAGGAGTTGTCATTCTTCTACTATGAGGGGTCCAGAACGACCTTGGGTAATCATCCGTTGTTGCACCTTTTGCATGCGGCCCTACATGATTTCTTGATCTTTCTGGATGTGTCCAAATTCTGATTTATTCCATTTTTGGATCTGTTTCTTGAGATCCTTCTGGCAGAGTTGGAAGGTATGAATTCAGTTCTGCCCCTGACTGAATTGGATGCTCACTAATCCTTTACTTTGTCTAGAAAGGATGGATCTCGCAATCAAAAGGATTCCAAACTGAAAGGTCTGTTGCAATGGCCTAGCTTCAAATCCATTTCTAACTAGATCAGCCAATGGTCAGATCCAAGGCATGGAAAAATGGAAGCTTAAAAGAAAATATCCTTGCTGATAAGGTCTTCGGAAACCAAGAATCTATCCAGCTGGGAGGCAACTTGATGCGACCCACCCCTATAGTTGTTCCATGTAAATACCCCATTGATTGTGGGAATGTATACAAGTTTCAAATCTGTCATCAAGGTTCAGAAAAGTTCCATTTATTATTCCTGACGTCTTATCCCACCCTTTTTTTCTTCTAGCAAGGTGATGAGGTTAAAGTCTCCCCCAATCAACCAATTTTTTTCCTTGCTCATAGTTCTAAGCTTTCTTATATTCTGTAGGAAAGCTTCCTTCTCCCTTGGAATATGAGGGTTGTAGATCGCCGAGAGTAATACCCACTTGCTATTCCCAATGTGTCTGAATCTCCTAGAGATGATGTGGGGCATACTGACCTAGTTGTAAAAAAGAATTTTCGTATGGTTCCATAGAATAAAAATACCTCCTGCACTACCTCTCGCATTCAAAGCTATTACTTCGTACTTGGGATGCATATGACTGAGAATTTCTTTTATTCTTGCCCCCATGACCTTTGTTTCCTGAAGCAACATAATTTGGACCTTCTCCTTTTTGAGGCAATCCTGTAAATATCTCTGTTTACCTCGGCTGTTGCAGCCCCTCACATTGCAGTTGATTAAAATGATTGAGAAACTTTGTTGATTTGGTGGAAAACCGCGATAGCGGTTCCATCCATCTGGAATTGAATAACAGATCTCCAACCATCTGGATCAAATGATGGAGGTTTTTCCTCCCACGTTTCTTACCTCCCTTGCTTTGGCTACCATGATCTTGTGAACCTCCCAACTGAGAGCCAATGGGATTCGGCGGATCAAGTGGATTTTGGCTCTGTTTCACCTGATATTGCTGGAAAGTGTCATGATAGGGTTTCTTTTGATCCTCCAAAATGAACCTCTCGTCCAAATTCCTCCATTCATGCTGTAATCATTTCAACACTAACTCTTTTGCGCTCATATCCTCCTTTGATGTATTAATATCCATGGTGGAGAGATCCATGGATTGCTCTTGTTCTTCCTTATTTGAGGGTTCCATTTGAGCTTTCCTTTTTGGCTTAGAGGTTGTTTTCGGTGGTTCTCTCCCTCGTGAAGAGTCTTTCAATGGATCTGCTGCTTTGGAACTTTCCCCCAAATCCTGCAAAACCCCAAAACAATTTTGGTTCTCTGGTTTTCTTTGTTGTGTTGAAAGTTGTGATTGGGATGACTTTGCGTTCTTCTTCTTGTATGATACCTCTTGAAAACCCTCGCTATAGTCTTGCAGTGAAGTCGGTTCCTTGGGCTAAGGCCCCACCTCTGATTCCATTTGGTTCAATGGGTAAGCCTTGTATAAATGACCATACTCATGGTAACAATGACAACGAAAAAGAATGTGTTCATAATCCAGCAATTGTTGCCATATCTCACCTTGATATTCCAGTTCTACAAATTTAGGGAAGGGCTCACCGATGTTCATATAAACGCAGATTCAGGCATATGAAGCATATTGCCCTCGGAAGGTCGATTCAACCACTTTCACGAATCTTCCAATGGAATTGTCGATCCCTTCCAAAATTTCAAGATCCCAAAAATCTACCGGTATGGCAAAGAGACAAACCTAGACAGGGGCAGCCATGAATTCTTCACGATCTGGATTGTAGCATTCCTCCCAATATCTCATAAAAAGTCCTGCATTCTAATAAAAGTATGGGTCGTTTTCAAAAATCCTCTCCTTGTTCTCCAGGCTAGAGAATGTTACTGTGGAGAAGCCTCTATCTCCCAACTTTAGATCCATATGGCCTTTAGGTTGCCATTTTAGTTGGATCTAGTTAATTAAATCCTTTGTAATGGTCGAATACCAATAAACTTATAGATCAGGGCATGATCCTTCATGTACTTGCTGTAGTTTTCGAGTTTGTTGGAGGGTATCATGAATCTAGGTTTCTTGGTTTCTCATGGGAGGCATTGCTCGCAGATTCGTGCTTGCCACTGGGATCCCATTACAGGTCCCTCATTAGGGTTGGCTCCATGGAAATGGCCAGTCGACATTCCTGTTTTGTTGCTGGATTCGCCTGCTGCCACACTTTGATAGGAGGGGATATCTCCCCCTGCAGGGGCGCTCATTTCCCCTGTGAGAGCCCTCTAGTGAGAAAACAATGGTTACAAAAAACACATTTCCGATGTTGTTAGATGCTTTAGAAGCTGCTCAAAACCGTAGCAGAGCTCATTTTCTAGGACACGGTACCCTAAAAAAAGAATTTCCCATTATATTTAAAAATCATCTTAATTTTTAATTTATTAAGAATCTTAATTTTAAATTTAGTAAGAACTCTTTAAAATTCAAAGTATTATTTAAACAAGGGAAGCTGCGAGGCAGCAAGTCCCTGCATCAAGTTGGACTTTTGGTCAGGTACGTCTGCTGGAGTTGGTGCTGTTGGCGCTGTGACTATGTCTGATGAAGTCTGGTAAGCAGGGACTAATTTGAAAACGTAGTATCCTGTTCCTTTCGTGATGCGATAGCCATGAGTCTCAAACATCCTGCTCTTATTAGATAGACCTTGCCGAAGAATGCAAAGCATGGACTCAAATTGGTTCCTATTCATCGAGTCCCCCACTAGCATGACTTGCTTGTCTCTCAGTCTCTCCAAGAAGCTTGTTGCATTGAATCTGGAACATCAATGGGCGGTAGATTAAATATGTTGCTGTTATAGAAGACAGTAAGGCAAAACATATGCCACAACTGTCTGAGACATTGTTACCATACAATTGAGTCGTACTCGCCGAGGCATGTGACTCATGGATACTCGACAGTATTGTGAAATGGATCTTCAACAAATTGATTTAGAGTTGGTAAGGCTTAGCGCCTAAATGTTATGTGTCCTATAGGCTTTCTTGAACATTATACAAAACATCCTTCTGTATATGAAAGTGTTTCCACCGCTCATTTTATATCAAACTTCTGGATTGACTAAGCAAACAGGACTAGATACTAAAGACAAGACGAAGAGACGATTAGGTTATTGTTAGCCATTTTGATACCATATCATGTAAAAAAATCAAACATATTTCAAGTCACGGCCTGTTTAGGCATCCTAGTCATAAATCAGTCGTCTCTACACTACGATGATGAGGATATAGTATAAGCCAGCAGGGTTTTTGGCCCCACCACCAGAGACAAACCTAGCGCCACGGAAACCTGTTTGAACATAACAAGCGAGGTGATTGAACATAACACATAATGCATGATAGAAACGTGGTTGAACCGCAGGACAACGGTGACAAGTGCATGTTGGATAGCTGAGCGAAAAAGGCTATGCTCTCTGTGCTACCTTTGCTTCTGTCTCCGTCTCCGTAACCTTCTGTAACCTCTGCTGGGCCCTGCTCCTGCTTATGTCACTTAGTAAGCTGCATCTCAAACTATTGCTGGTGGAATTACTTGCTTTGGTTCTGCACCTGACAAAATGGTTCCCCCCCAAATAGGACTAGATACTAAAGACAAGACGAAGAGATGATTAGGTTATTGTTAGCCATTTTGATACCATATCATGTAAAAAAATCAAACATATTTCAAGTCACGGCCTGTTTAGGCATCCTAGTCATAAATTAGCCGTCTCTACACTACGATGATGAGGATATAGTATAAGCCAGCAGGGTTTTCGGCCCCACCACCAGAGACAAAACTAGCGCCATGGAAACCTATTTGAACATAACAAGCGAGGTGATTGAACATAACGCATAATGCATGATAGAAACGTGGCTGAACCGCAGGACAACGGTGACAAGTGCATGTTGGATAGCTGAGCGAAAAAGGCTATGCTCTCTGTGCTACCTTTGCTTCTGTCTCCGTCTCTGTAACCTTCTGTAACCTCTGCTGGGCCCTACTCCTGCTTATGTCACTTAGTAAGCTGCATCTCGAACTATTGCTGGTGGAACTACTCGCTTTGGTTCTGCACCTAACAAAATGGTACCCCCCCGGAGCTACTGCGCTGGTTATTTACCCCTAAAAGACTCTGCTGCGAAGACCTGGAATACCTATTGCAAGGATAGCGTAGCTGGTCATTTTAGCTAGAAGCGGATGAAAAGAGAATTCAGTGTTGTTTTCGTTCTTGGTTTTTCTGTGTTTCATCGGATTCACAGAAGCAATCAGAAAGGCGCCCTACGCTCCTCTATTACTAGATATGTCGACTTAGGGTATCCTACATGCATAAATATACAGAACTAAGAAAATAGTCTTCTGGGCTACTTTTAAGAAAAACATTGTGCTGATGAAGGTATATTATTTTCTATGTTTTCTTTGTTACAAAATCTCGCCCAGAAAACCCTAGCGCAACAGGAATATCTATGCAAGGCGTCGGCGTTGCCGAATCGGACACAGTAGTAACGAAGGTGCAGACGCGTTGTTTGTTCGAGAACTTTATGCATAATTTATATCGCTTGAATATTTAGATTTTGTGAAATGAACAGGAATATATAAGTTTGTGTTTACTTGTTGCAGCGAACAGCTGAGATACAGGAGGAAGGGAGGATACTGTTGGCGGAGGGCAACGACGTAATGAGCAGCACAATGGACTACTCAGGTCCGGGTGCCAACCGCGACCATGATCCGAAAGGCCACCGTGGAAATGGAAATTAATTACTGAATAACCATAGTTGTTATTTTTCAGAGCTATGTATCTTAGTTTCTCTTGGTCGAGGATTGTAATTGCAGGCAGAAAAATAAAACATAACCGGTAACCTAAGCAAGAACATGTTTTTGTTGTTTTCAGAACAACATGGCAAAAGGATGATTGGAACTCATTGCGGAGCAGAAGATTTTGGCGTACAGAGCAATTGAATAAACAGTTCATTGAAATTACTGCACGACTAGGTAACCTGTTTTTTTTTCTTTGGCCATACAGTCCATTGTTCTGTGTGAATGAAAAACTTGCATATTGTAAGCACGGATTTAGTCATCAAGTAATATCAGGAGCAGAAATACCGTCATATTGAAGGGGATAAATGTGTTGTTGTGTCAATTTTTGCTTACAAACTGACAACAAGGTCTTCTCTGATTGCCTCAAGGGTAATGATGCTCAACCAGCTCGCGTTCATCAGGGAGCTCTTCAGTTGTTCCTGCATATTATGGAGAACACAGATTTCCAAACAAAGGTAAATTGATTTATCTTTCGATACGAAAAACCGAAAAATAAAGAGTAACTCACATACTTTGTTTATCACTTAGCTTTATGCAGAATATAAGAATAGTTCACACATTTGTCCATGGCTTAGCCTTACTCACTCGCCGCTCGTCAGGCAGCGGCTACTGCTGTTGAGGAGCAGAAATCTGCCGCTCAGAAGCAGATGGACCAAGCAGTTATAAAGAAAAAGACGAAAACCCTTCCACTGGGCAGAAGAGCCTCTATACGGCCAAGCCTCTTAGCGACAAGCAAGCGGAACTGGACGTTGTCTTGGCGGAAAATGAAGGCTGAGGAGTTCCTTCCAGAAGGTGAGTTATATATTTTCTACTATTTGGAATTCATCTTATATCAAAATTTTAACAAAATCAGAAGAACAGGGAGCTCAAAAGAGAAATTGACCTGACTGATATTTGTTGGTTTCTCTGGCAGACTGTTCTGTGTTCGTAATTGTAATAGCGTTGTCTTCGTTGCTGCTTATTCCGAAATGGAAGCGAAATCCAAGCGCTGGTAACGGTGAAAATACAAATGAATGGATGCTCCTTAATCTCTTAATGTAGTTATGCATGTAGTTATGCATATCGATCTGGATATCCCTGTTCTGTAGACACCGCAGCATGCAGAGCATCTGTTCTATAGACACCACTCAGCATGCATGCAGAGTGACACATTGCAACAGTGGCAATGATATCAACCAGTTCAGCTTCGTGGCTCAAATGAAATAAGAGCTAGCATTTTATATTGGCAGATTAATGTTAGCATTAATCAACAGCTCTCCGGAAAATGAATGAGAAAGACCCAGGAAAATAGAAGATAATATATGGTTGCAGCGCCTCCGCCTCGGGAAGAGGCCAAATAAGACCATAAACCACTATGATCTAAAAAACTTTGTTTATACTCGAGAAACAGGGGCGTTCAAGCAGGTGAACTAATGTCAAGTACACCAGAAACGATTATTATAGTCCTTGGCCATTGCTAGATGGCAGGGACTAAAAAACTAAACACATACATACATATATTATTATTTTTAATTAAACTTAAAATAATGTAATAATATTTTTTTTCCTATAATATTTTAGATGGAATTTATATTGATTATGATAAAATTATCTTTGAAATATGGTTTATATATAGTTATTTTTTTATTATGGTTTGTTATTTCCCATTTTTATGTTACATACGTACTAAGTTGTAAACCCGATTCTTTGCAATTGACTTTAACTATAATTATCGAATATTATATGATTGAATAAATATTATCAAGACACGATGATCAATCCTAAAGTTATTTGACATGACTTTTAAAAGAAATATTCATCAATGAGTTAAGGACATTAATAAAAGGGTTATGTATATTCGTGAAACAATTTGCTACAATTAAATAGTTTGTGTTGTTTAGAGTTATTGTTACATTTTATCCCAAAAAGATCATTTCATTTCTACCAAGTTATGGAAAATATAAACAAAATTAATGCGTTTTATGAGTATTGTTAATGAAAGGTAACAATAAGTGGTTTGTTTTTTGTTTTTTTTTTTTCTATGGTGAAAAAATAATATATTTTTTTGTTATTAAAAAAAAAGGATAGGCTAAATTTAACGAGACTCTAATTTCAAGACTTACATTGTGGTTGTTAATATAAGTAGCAAAACAACTTTAAGTTCGCTAGATAATTAAGATTTGTTGTAATACATGCTAGAGAACGACCGTCCAAAAGACACGAGATACATGACCTTTATAATGATTACAAAATGTTTGTAAACTATAAGTGGACAAAACAAAAACACAGAAAAAAAATGGGCATCATAAACAAATATTGAAAAACAATGGACATCATAATCAAATATAGATATCTTTCTTTTGACTAATTAAAATTGTAGAGAGACAATACCAAATGAAATACATACATTGAGGAGAACGTGGGTAATGCTATGCGAAAGGTAAACATAGTAGATGGTGTTGATATCTACATGGATGGCGAAATTAGAAGGCCACTGTAAGGGTTTAGGGTAAAAACCCTAATTTTATTGTAGCATTCTCCTGCAGGCACTCGGACTTGGACGACTGATAGATCTTCGTTTTCTCCTCCGTTTCAATCGCAGTTGTTTCCATCTGTCGGCGGTTATCAGCTATCAACATGGGCGATGTTATGGAGGTCGAGGAACTTGATTATTTCGAGGATCCATTTCCCGACCGCGTTATTTTTGGAAACCCTAACCTTATTTTGCTGACATCTGGCTCATCTCTCCCGTCCGTCTCTGTTCCGTCAAGCACTGCGCCGGTGGTTACCTATCCTGGTCACAGTACAGCTCCGTTATTCTTTGGGTCACTTTCCATTGATTCTCCCACTCTCGATTGCCCTCCATTATCACCAGGCTCTCTCCACATTCTCACTGCAAACACTCCACCCTCGCCCTATTTTGATCTGAATCCGCTGACAAACCACCTCCATCCGTCCAGCTCGACTCTTTTCACAGGATCCCTCCCATCTTTGTAAACTCTCTATTGGGTTGTTTCGAAACCCCTGTAGTGAAGGTCAAAACAACGGCTCAACTACCACAGGAGGGCTCACCTGATCCGTTGACGGACCATCCATCTGCCCCACGAACTGGGAAATGGAAGATGAAGTGTGTGAAGGCTACTGTAGGAATTTACAGGGTAAGTTCCTCAGAAAGAACACCAAAAGGACACCACTCACAACCAGATCACAGATCTATACACCAGTATTTTTGACGTGGTTAAAACCCTCAAAGAGGGAAACAATCCACGGCCTGAGCCAATGCGGCCACTTCAGGCAATTTATTAATCAAAGAATGAAAATTTACATAAGCTTCTCTCATGCACGGATTACCCTACAAATGACCCTCCATGCGCTTTAAATAGAATTCATGGACCAATCGGGTGTCAAGCCACGGATCAAGTGTCGGTAATACCGAGGAGAGAATGAACCGTCGGATCACTACATATCGTGACCGCCGGATTGTAAGTTACAAAATGTACAATGGTAAAGAAACACACTTTACCTAACTCTATACCTAACTCTACACTAGACCAAGTTGAACTTAACTATATCCTATGTGTCGGAATATCCTAACATCCCCCCTTAAGAACAACTTGGGATAGGATTGAAGGATTTACAAATATGACACAATAGGAGAAGGAAGGAGGCACTAGAGCCTATCCCCCCTTAGTGACAACTTCCTGAACTCCAACCATAAATCGAAGTTTAGTGAACTTCGCCTCTGTGAGAGCCTTTGTGAAGATGTCTGCAACTTGATCATTTGTTGAACAATATTGCACTTCAAGAACATGGTCGTGAATGAGCTTTCTGATGAAGTGCATGTGCAGTTCAATGTGTTTGTTGCGCTGATGTTGGACTGGATCTTTGCATAGCTGAATGGCACTTTGATTATCACACCAAAGTGTAGTCTGATGCTGCTGCTCAAATCCAAACTCTGACAGGACCTGACGAAGCCACAAGGCTTGCTTACTAGCTTCTACGGCACCACGATACTCTGCTTCTGCTGATGAAAGAGAAATGGCACCATGTTTCTTGCAAGCCCATGTAATAGGTCCTGAACCAAGAGTGAACACATAACCGGCAGTAGACTTCCGATCATCAGGGTCACCAGCCCAATCGGAATCAGTGAAACCAACCAATAGAGGAGATGCTTTGGCACTGTAATGAATGCCAAACTGAACTGTACCTCGAACATAACGAAGTATTCTTTTAGCTGCTTTCCAATGACTTTCACGGGGGTTTTGCATGAACCGAGCAACAAGGCCAACAACAAAGGAAAGGTCAGGACGAGTATGGGTTAGATATAAAAGTTTTCCTACAAGTTGACGGTATAAGGTAGCATCAACTTCAGGAGAAGTACAAGTGACTGAGAGTTTGACTCCAGACTAAAAGGGAGAAGGGGCTGGCTTACAGTCTTCCATGTGAAAATGACGTAGAATATCACAAGCATATTTGGACTGGGAAAGGGAAATACCCTCCTTGGATTGCAAGAATTGAAGACCGAGAAAATAGTGTAAGTGTCCTAAGTCTGTCATTTCAAATTTCCTTTTGAGGCTAGACTTCACATGGTTTATAAGGTTGGGATCACTACCAGTAAGGATAAGATCATCAACATAAAGAACAAGGATGATAAGAGAGTTTCCCACTTTCTTGGTGTAGACAGTATTGTCAGAATGACACCTAGAAAAGCCAGATTCTAAAAGAAAGCTATCCATTTTGGCATACCAAGCCCGAGGAGCTTGCTTGAGACCACAAAGGGATTTCTTAAGTCGACAAACAAGGCTGGAGTCTGTTTGTATGTAGCCAATGGGTTGTTCCATATAGATTTCTTCATGCAAGTCCCCATGCAAGAAGGCAGATTTAACATCCATCTGATGGACTTCCCATTTGAAAGAGGCAGCAAGGGAAAGAACAAGGCGGATAGAGTTCATTTTGGCAACAGGGGAGAAGGTTTCAGTGTAGTCAATGCCTTCAACCTGTGAAAAGCCCTTAGCAACAAGACGAGCTTTATGTTTATCAACTTTCCCATCTGGTCCATACTTGGTTCTATAAACCCATTTGCATCTAACAAGTTTTCGTCCCTTTGGTAAAGGAACAAGATCCCATGTATCATTTGCCAATAATGAATGATATTCTTCATTCATAGCTACTTCCCAATTTAGATGGCCTGACGCTTCTGCAAAGGTGTCAGGATCATAATTTACTGGAGCTTGAGCCAGTAAAGAAGAGGCTCTCTCGAACTGAGAACATGTGCGTCGCTGATCTGTAGGATCACCGGCAAGATCACCTGCTGCATCTTGAGTAGCACGAACCCATTTTGGAAGCTTAGGAGCTGAAGGAGGATTCTGAGAAGGTGGGGGAGGATTGTCATCCTCACTTTCATCATCTGAAGAAGAAATGTTTTCAAAAGTAGAAGAGATAGAGAGAGGTGGCACATCCGCCGGACTAGGCTCGCAGGCCGATATATTTTCATCAAATTTTACATCTCTTCTAATGATAACATTTTTGGACTTAAATGGAATAAGTCTATAGCCTTTTACATCTTCAGAATATCCAACAAAAGTACATTTTTCACTCTTAGGTTCTAAAGCTTTATGCTTTTCATCTGGAATATGGGCCCACGCTTCACTTCCATAAACACGAAAGTGACTTACATCTGGTTTGATTGAGCTCCATGCTTCTTCTGGAGTGATATTCTTTAAAGCCTTAGTAGGAGTGCGATTTATTATGTAATTTGCACAGTTAATTGCTTCTGCCCAAAAACTAAGACCAAGTCCTTTAGATTGTAGCATACAATTAGCCATTTCCTTTAAGGTGCGATTCTTCCTTTCAGCTACACCATTTTGTTGTGGAGTATATGGAACAGTATGTTGCATATGAATTCCATTCTCAGTGCAATAGTTGATGAATGTGTTTTTAACATATTCTTCGCCATTATCAGATCTTAACTTAAGAATTTGATATCCAGATTGTTTTTCAACAAAGGCCTTGAAGGCCAAAAAAGTGTTAAATACTTCACTCTTGAGTTTTAAGAAGTATACCCAAGTGCGTCTGGAGAAATCATCAATGAAAGTTAAGAAATACTTGCAACCAGAGAATGACACAACTGGAAGTGGACCACATAAATCACTATGCACAAGCTGTAAAGGGGCTGAGGCGTGCCAAGAGGCACGTTTTTCAAAACTGTCCCGATGATGTTTTCCGAGTACACATCCGGAACAAACACCATCTCTGCAAGATACCATAGGAAGACCTGTCACCATATTTTCTTTACATAGATGCTGAAGGGAGCGATAGTTTAAGTGACCAATCGCTCATGCCAAAGTTTGCTCACTTCATCGTTATGAGCAACAAACACTGAGGGAAGATTTGATGACCCAAAGTTGTGAAACTTATACAACCTTGTAGAGTCATCAGCAATGCCAGTAGCCAAAATATGTTTAGGATCTTTTAAGCCCTTGATTACAACATCATGAGGTGAAAATTCAACGATTTTACCTTCACCTGAATGAGTTATCTGATAGACAGATAGAAGGTTGCAGGATAAGGTTGGAACACATAATACATCATTAAACTGACCATTGTCTAGATGAATAGTTCCAGTCCCTACAACATTAAGAGATCTATCATCACCAACATAGATATTTTTGGTGTTACAATCATTTAAAGAAGAAAACATGGCTTTGTTTTTGGCCATGTGATAAGAAGCTCCAGAATCAATGAGCCACTCATGAGAATGAGAAGAAGAAGATACATTTAATGCATAACCAGACCGAGATGATTGACAACCACATGCAGAAAGTGCCATTCCTGAAGATGAATTTGAAGTTGAAGATTGCCCCAAATGGATGTTATGCTTCTTCATTGCCGCTTCCAAGGCTTCCATCTTCTTAAAGCATTTTGATTCTAAGTGCCCATCTCGATTACAAAAATTGCAATGTCTGTCAGTCTTCTTCCATTTGTTTTTATTGGTCTTATCATTTTGCTGAAATGATCTTTCATTTTGAGGCTGAGTTTGCTTAGGACCCTTGTTTGGTTTAGGACCATTCCTTTTAGGATATGACTTTTTAGGATTCTTTGAATTTGGTTGCTGTTGGGTGGCTAACGCTTTCTTGGAAGAGTTTCCAAGATTAAGAAGACCAAGGTGTAAGAGTTTTTCTTGTTCTCTTATTAAAGAATCACAAAAAGAGTCAAAGGAAGGGGGCTTGTAGTCTTTTCCTTGAGAAATGAAGGCTTCTCTTGTAGAATGGAAGGTGGAAACAAATACAGAGTAGGCTGGTCCCAACTTAGTAAGGATGGAATAAATAAGGTTACTATCTTCTTTCTTAACCTTAACACCTTCCAAAAGATATCTAAGGGTTTTGAACTTAGACAAGAAATCTTCAATGCAAGAAAAATTATTAGGGTCCAATGTAAGCAACTAATTTTCAAGTTGATGGGCTCTAATTTCATTTTTAATCCCAAAAACTTTATTGATTTGTTCCATTGCTTCATGAGGAGTTTCAAGTTATGCAATATGGAATCTAAGATATGGAGAAATAGACATCCCTATCAAACCACGTGCTTGATCTTGTCTATTTTCCCATTTAGCGGCCTTGTCTTCATCTTTCGGTTTCTTTTCTTGGCCTATGGCTATTCGGTAGAGACCTTTACTTCTAAGTAAATCCTCCATGTAGGACAACAATTGGAAGTAGTTGGTGCTGTCAAGGGTAACTTGGTATTGACTTTCCATTTCAACAGAAACTAAAGCTGAATATGCTAAAGGTAAGTGTTCCAATGGATAGATCTCGAAAAATTAGGCTGGTTTAAAAAAAACGGTTCTGAAAAAGACTTCCGGATGAAGAAGTTATGGCTTTTTGAAAAAAAGTTGTTGAAGTTGCCGACGAAATGCGGGAATGTGCGGAAATGAAAAAGTCTGCCCCCACAAAATGGAGACTTGAACCTGTTGATGGGAAAAGTATCCAATTCGGAATGCCCCCATCCCACTCTAAGAGGTGATAGTGCCTTAGCAATAAACAGGTAAACTTATTTGAGTATTCTTCTTTATGAAATGTAAGTGAGGAAGAAGGATCTAACTAACCTGTATCTTCCGCTAGTTTGTCGATCCAAATCACTCCTCTCTTCAGTAGCTCGCAGCTTCTTGCTCCTTCACCGGCCCAGCTTCACCGAATTCCTGCAAGATCACAAGAGAGAGAAACTACACAAAGATACAGATATACATTCATAAAAAGCTCAAGATCAGATTAAGCTAAACATGTAAGCATAACAAAACATCATTGGTACACAACATGTAGGAGAAACTCAAATAGTTTATTGATGAAATAAGAAAGTCCAAGAGGAGATACAACCAAGTGAGTTCTGATCCAGCATCTACCTCCCAACAAAGGAATCCCTTCCTCTCCTCCAACAAAGCATAAATCACCCAATGTGCTAATCTCAATCTCAAACCAACAACAATTCTCTGCAAAGTACAAAATTCCAGCTTCCTGAACCTCTGGGTGAGAGATCCATATATAGATGTAAGCAGAGAGGATGAGTCAGCTTATGTTTTGACTTGTGGCTTCTCTCTGTCAGTTCTTGCTTCCACTTGGAGGTTGAGAACCTCTTACTCATCACTAGTCGAATCCATTGAGGCAAGTGTCATTGGAGAAGATTCTGGAATTCCAGGGTCTTTCCACCTCGTTGAATGAGCTTTCCATTTGTCATTTCCCGCTCAGCGCACCCTGGTAGTGCTTCCACCTGCATTGCAGTGCAGCCAGCCAGTGTAGACTTTGCATTTCAACGCAGGCAGCTAGTGGAGCCTCTGAATTGATCCTGAATTGACTGTTTCTGAGTGGTTTTTGGTGGAGAACTTCTGGGAGAAGCTGTCATTGGTTGACCTTGTTCCTTTAGGAGTTGTAATAACATCATTAGGGACTTTGGATCCCTTGAATTATGGACATTTCATGCTTATAGCTGTAAGGCACAAAAATGTCTATAACAGTTGCCCCCTAAAGTATGAGGCCGTTTATCGGGTGAAATGCTTTATTAGGAGGATCCGAAGTTCATTCAATGCTGGGAGGAGACCTGTAATAAGATACAATACAATACATTATTTTTCATGCTGTTTTCATGATCTAGCTGAGGCAGGCATTCCCATGCTCAGCTTTATAAATTCATTTTTATGTACATAGGACAGACAATTGTCTGATGATAGACTGATGATCCTGCTGAAATCATCATCCTTTGGTAGGATGATTGTCTGTGCTGCAATGCTGTACATTTCAATGTCTTTATTTTTCCTGAATATATATCGCAGCCCAGATGAATGGAACTAGATCCGGGGTCTTCAAACTCGTTCGATCTTCACTCTAAGTACAAGTCTATCCATGTGAGAAATGTTCTGAAGTCGAACATGGAAAGACATCGCTTGATTACCGGTCAATGAGGTAAACCGTTAACAAGCGCGAGAGGAATCACCGATAATGATAATGACCCTCAAGGTACTGCAGTACAATTCACGTGGTGTGAATAAAGGACTTGGCGTCCAACACCACGCAAAATATTTCGGTCGAAGGTCATTGATGTATACCTGTCGCCGGAAGTGAGAAACTTGCCATTGAGGCATGCAAGCTTCAAAGTACTGAAGGGGGTGTCCCTAGATCAACTTCTTGGATAATGAGCTGATGTCGACAAGAAGCGATCCGTCAAAGGAGGGCCTTAATGTATCCCACATCAGTGACACGGAACGGAGCAAATGATTTTGATGGAGGTGAAAACAATCTGATTATATATGGTTCAGGGTGGCAGTCATGAAAGAATGAAGGATAATGTATGGTAGTGGATGGGACACGGTTGACTTCTCTGGATGACTTCTCTTGAACATGTCGTCGACACTTGTGTGATGGATTGGTAGCATTTACCCCAAAGGTGGATGGTATGGCGAGACCATGGTGATGTGACCGGTGAGTGAAACAACCCAACCCGACTCAGGCACGAAGTGGAAGTGTCATGTTCAAGAGCGACTTGCTACCAATAAAGTTCTTTGAGTTTCTTCCCAATTTTTCCCCAGTCATTGCTGACCAGTACCTCTTTATTTTTGTCAAGCTTGAGGAGGATAACATATGCTTGTTCTATAATCTGCCCTTCGGACAAACCCATCGCTATGTTTTAACGAGCCTAGCGATACTGACACTCGTTCTCGTCTAAAGACAAGTTTGTCGCTATTTAATGTTTTTAACGAGTCTAACGACAAAGATAACTCGGTCCTTTTCATTTTTAGAGAGTCTGAAAAGGTACGTAAAGTCAACTCCGAAAGTCCTTTTTCGTCATCTAATCCCTTAAGTCCGAAAAAGTATAAAACAATACAGAAGGGATGAATTTTCGATAGTTTTTACGAGCCAAACAAACAAGCGCTCGATCTTTTTGTGCAATAATCCCTCAGGTCCAAAAAGATTAAAATCTAGAGGAGGGATAGCACTTCCGGTCGCTTTAACGAGCTGGAAGGCCAAAACTCAGCAATATTTTCATATTTTACGAGTCAGATGAAAAGAGCTTAAAGAAGACTCATCTTTTGAGGAACGAG
The DNA here is from genome assembly GCA_031772625.1 of Pinus tabuliformis. Classification (NCBI taxonomy): domain Eukaryota; kingdom Viridiplantae; phylum Streptophyta; class Pinopsida; order Pinales; family Pinaceae; genus Pinus; species Pinus tabuliformis. The sequence continues at coordinate 1,748,209,773 of CM062818.1, forward strand.
TGATAAAACGGGTTAGCAGCTGATTCCAGGTAAGGGTTGGAATTTTCCAAGCACGGCAGTGTCACAAGGATGGCTAGTGAAATCACTCTTCGCAGTTGTTCCTCAAAATGGGTAAACAATCATATGGAGGTGAACGATCGGCCAACGGAAAAGTGGAGGTGACGGTGCAAACACGACCAAGGCTTTAATGGCTGATAATGTTACATTCACGGTGGTTATTTACCGGAAGATAGTTCATTTTTTAACGAGCTTAAACGCGGAAAAACACTGCTCAGTCTTATGTTTATTTTTTAACGAGCATGAACTATGTGCTAAAACTGCTCAATCTTATGTTTATTTTTTAACGAGCATGAACTATGTGCTAAAACTGCTCGATAACATGGTCTAGTTTAGATTTTTTACCATAAATAGCTTTGCCTTTTCAAAGGTAGTATTGTACCCTCAATTGCTGCATCAAACTAGTTGGAAATGAATAACATTTGCTCGAAAATGAGATTAAAACACTAATATTTCACTTTGAACTACGTAAAAAGCTATTAAAAAGTGTTTTTACCTCTCATTTTACCATTTCATTTGAACTTGGTTTGTTGGAGCTTTGGAAGTGCCTCTTCCCCCTTGATTTTCACCAGCTGATTTCGGGAGATTCTGTGGACGATTCTCGGCGCCGTCTGGACCAGGTAGGAGCTAAACCTGAGCTCTTTCATTTCATGGTTTCCTTTCTGCATTCTGTGCTTGTTTTCTTGTTTTTCTGAGCCCCTGGGGTTTGATGGGGTCGCTCTGCCATCAGCGCACCTAGTGCACTCGAAACCTGCGCTGAATGTCAAGCATCATGAAGGCAGTTTGACCTTCAACGCAGGTGGAACACTGGGCAGGTGCGCTGGGCGCAGAAAAGAGTTTTGTTGCACAGTTTTTGATGAAAATTTTTGCTTGTTTCTCATCAAAACCAGGATCTAACTCATCTCATGTTTGTTTTTCAGAGATATTGGAGCAAAATGACCCTTACATGGCGAGAACGAGAACATGAAGAAGAGGACATGATTGCCCTACATGATCCTGTCACGGTGAACGCGCTGCGGAACTGTGGCCTGCTGAAGTTCTTCCGCATCTCTAGCATGAGACAACAGATCACCCTACTGCAGTATTTGCTCGATGCTTGGGATCCTATCAACCAAGTATTCCAGATTAGGGGCAAATCTATCCCCTTGACCGCAGTAGACATTTACTTCTTGACTGGCTTGTCGAGGCGGGGTGCCCCTATCTCTTTGTCAGGTTCGGCCCGAGGGAGTGACTCTGTGAGAGATTATGTCCGCCAGTATTGCAGGGAAGGATCTCAGCCGAGTAAAGATGGCAAGATCGTTATCCGTGAGGTTGCTGACAGGTCCCTTAGGTCTATCATGTACACTATTGGTAGGATGGCCGGTAGTGCGTCTCTTCATGTGGCCAACAGATCTTATATGCAACATGCCTTGGAGTGCCTCCAATAAAAAATATTCAACTGGTGTGATGCAGTACTTCTTCAGATGAAAAGTCAGTTGACCAAGGTAAAGGATGGGAGATTGAAGAACTTTGGGTTTGGTTCTATTTTGACCGCCTTTGCTTTGGAGAAGATACCACTGATGCAGCCACAGCACATTGCACTCGACTTGCCTTCTCCTATCGAACCACGCATGCAGAGATGGGTTGACCACATGTCTAGGCATGTTGGTCAATCTCAGATTTCTTTTTCTGATACCTCCTTCAGGTGGTTTGAGCGTCAGGAGATGGTCTACTCCGAGTATCCATATGTTGTCATGGACTTCCGAGGTGATCCGGATTTAGTACTGCCGGACGGCGAGCAGTGGGGCGCTATTGGTAAAATCTTCGACCATATCACTGTTTACTGTTTTTATTCATAATGTCCTTGTACTTTATTCTATCAAGACTTTAATCAAACTCATGTGTGCGCACAGATGTTGGTCCTGTTCGTCCAGCAGTTCGCCCGAGAGCGCCAGCCGCTGCCCCAGCAGGAGAGGCTGCCGGGAGGGTTATTCTTCGTGACCTTGATGTGGCCGAGACCCTTACAGCTGTGCAGGAGTAGGTTGAGAGCCTTACTCTCGGCATTCCAGACGTGAGGATCGAAGAGTTACCTCTACAGTTGCAGCGGCATACTACTGGTGTGCCTAGACGATGGACTCGTCTCTTACACATGATCGCACAGGCCGTGATGTGCTATCATGAGCATCACTAGACTAGGGTGCCCCCTAGCATTTTGAGTTTTTTGGGTCATGTGACCGATTTTGTCTTGGTTACAGAACATTATATGTAAACCATAAACAGCTTATATATATATATATATATATATATATATATATATTTTGATTTTCGGGGTTTTATTCTGGTTGAGTTATGTGATCCACATGTATAACATTGATGATGTGTTTCTTTTATAAATGTCGCAAATGTCTATCTAACACATAGTTTGCTAATGAGTTGGTTAATGTGTTTAAGTTTCTGGAAATATGTTGGTATTGAATTAAATCAAACTGTCTTTCCAAAATCTTAACCCTTAGAAAAATGCGATAAATGGCTGGATTTCGGACCGAATATATACCATTGAGTTGTAGTATTACGAGTTGTGAGTCTAGCCTGACGATTAGTCGGCGTATACCATGGGTGATGGCATCAGAGAGCAGTTCTATCAACGCGCTATACTCAGCGATGTTATTCGTTGATTGCCCACTACATACACCTCTGAAACTTACTAACTCGCCGCTTGGATAAAAAATGGCCCAGGCTGCGGAGGACAGGTTCCGCGAACTACGACTCGCTCCGTCGGCATATCCAACACATGTCTCCAAAAGGTTTGACATCTGCAATAAATGTAAAAAGGTGGATTACTCGACGAAAACAAACACTTTAGCGAAAACAAAATACAACAAAAGCATATTGGTTACTATTTAAGCATAGTAACGCTTGAGGTACAACCCATTACGGGGTTGCACCAGTGGAATTCCGTCATAATCCATTAACTCGTAGGCTCCTTTTGCTAACACTCGTTTAACAATATAGGGGCCCATCCATAAATAATTAAATTTACCTGATCTCAATTTATCGGATTCTTGGTCGTAAAGCAAGACCAAGTCACCTTCTGAGAAGACACGGGGTTTGACATTTTTGTCGAACTGCGCCTTGACTCGTTTCTTATAGGCTTCGTTAGCCAACGTGGCATCACGACGGGTTTCATCCAATTGGATTAATTCCAAGAAACGGGCCTCTTCTTCTGAAGTTCCGGGGAGGAGATCAATTGCGAGTTTAAGAGACGAGATTTCACACTGGACTGGTAAGACTGCTTCCAGGCCATATACCAGTTGGAAAGGTGTGAACCCGGTCGCATTCCTTACCGATGTTCGGTAGGCCCACAAGGCTGAATAGAGGATTAGGTGCCACCTTCTTTTGTGAACCCCGATCATCCTTTGCAACATACGCTTTAGGACCTTGTTGATCGCTTCAACTTGTCCGTTGGCTTGCGGATAATACGGGGTAGAGCTGTCATGAGATAGCCCTAGCTTGGCAGCTAATTCAACCATCATGTGATTGCGAAAATGCGATCCATGATCTGTAACTATAGCCTGTGGTACGCCGAATCTGGCGACTACATGATTGAAAATGAAAAGGGCAGCTATTTCACCAGTGTTATCTAATGTAGGCATCGCCTTGGCCCATTTGGTAAAATAGTCAACGGCGACTATAATATACCCATGCCCCCCGGTCGAGGTGGGGTTACATGTCATAAAATCGATGCCCCATTTGGCGAAAGGCCCAACAACAACTATTGGCTGTAAAGGTGCGGGTGGTCTTCTGGTTTTGCTATCAAAAATTTGACAAGCATGGCAACTTCTAACTGCGGTTATGCAATCTTTGAACATGGTTGGCCAGAAGTATCCTGCTCATAAGATTTTTTGTGCTGTAGCATATCCAGATTGGTGCCCCCCACACGCGCCTGAATGACACTCATTCAAGGCTTTTTCGGCCTCCTCATGGGTGAGGCACCTTCTTAGAACTGTATCGATACCATGACGGTAAAGCGTATCACCGACGATCATGTAGTATTTTGTTTGGTATCGTATACGTTTATGTTCTGAATGAGAGGTGTCAGGCCTAAACTTTTGGGTTTGGAGATAAATTATTATATCTCCATACCACTCATTGCTTGTAGATATCAGAAACAAATTCTCGTCCACGATTGATTCTTCGGATGTTTCATCGTTGGACGACGATGGGAGATCGCACAGTAATTCTGCAAAAACTAGAGCTTTCTTTGATTTGGATTTTACAAATTCCAGATCAAACTCTTGAAGGATTGCTATCCATTTTGAATATTTGCCCCCTAGCAACTGTCGCGACAGTATATAAGTCATGGGGTTGCAATCAGACAAAATGGTAGTTTTCCGAAAGAGGACATAGTGTCGAAACCTTTGTATCGCTTGAACAGCTGCAAGCGCTAGTTTTTCAACATAAGAATATTTAATTTCTGTATCATTTAAGTTTCTACTTAAATAATATATAGGGTGTTTGATTCCATCGACTTCTTGAACTAAAACCATTGCGATGGTCGTATCTGCAGCAGCCAGATACAAGTTAAAGTCTCTTTGATAATCGGGTGCGTACATTAATGATGCTTTTATTAAGGAATCCTTTAAAGCATCAAAGGAAGCTTGCACAACCTGATCCTAGATGAAGGGTACCTCCTTTTTCAAAAGACGTGTATAACCTTTAGCAAGTTCGACGTAATTTGGAATGAACCTCCTTAGAAAGTTTGCTTTCCCTTGGAGTTTCTGAATCTGAAGCAAATTTGAAGGTGGAGGCAAATTGATGATTGCCTGGACCTTGCAAGGGTCGAGACGAATCCCATCCTTTGAGACTACAAAGCCAAGTAAACGACCAGAACTGACGCAAAATACACATTTGTGTGGATTGAGTCGTATCTTGTAGTGTCGACAACGTAGAAATATCGCTCTTAAATGCTGCGGATGATCAGTCCGCTTTCGCGAATGAGCCGAAAGGTCATCGAGGTATGGTTGAACGATGTTGTTGATGTCATGGAAGGCATAATTCATTGCCCTCTGAAACGTCGCCCCTGCGTTCTTTAAACCAAAGGGTAATTTTCGATATGCGAATGTGCCCCACGGACAAATGAATGTAGTCTTTGACTGGTCCTGTGGGCAGATATTTATTTGATTATACCCGGAAAATCCATCCATGAATGAAAATATTTCACATCCGGCGCATTCATCAATTATCTGGTCAATGAAGGGTGTAGGGTAGTTGTCTTTTGGACAAGCTTGGTTTACATCCCTATAATCGACACACACTCTAATTGTCCCTTGTTTCTTCATAACAGGGACAATATTCGATACCCAATCGGTTAAAGGAACCGGGTAGATGAAACCAGCATCGAGAAGTTTTTCAACTTCTGCCTTAATGGCAGCGGCTTTCTTGGGGTGCACCTGCCTGAGCCGTTGTCTTATCGGTTTGACATCTGGATACATCTTAATTTCGTGTTCAACGATACTCGAGTCGATGCCTAGCATTTCATCATATGACCAAGCAAAGACATCTCTAAACTCGCGAAAAAGAGCGTTATATATTTCCAGTTCTGAAGGAGAACAACCTTTGCCGACATAAATATTCTCTACAACATTTGTTTTAGTCGAGATATTTATGGCTATAGTCTCTTCAATATTGGATAAGTTTCGCTCGGAATCCACCGTATTTACAGTGTTTGATAGGAATTCAAAAACTGTAGGGTGATAAAGGTCATCTTGAGTATCTTCTTCATAATCATGAAAAAGGGAATGATGGTGGCAATCATTCCATGGTGCCCCTTCAATCAACATTGATTGTAGGATTCCTTCGTCGGTTCCATGCACTCTCGACCAAGGATCTAAAGGGGTACCATATTCTCTAGACCTATCTACCCAAACGCTTGATGAGCGTTGATTTGGGTTTGCCTCTCATGCCAGAAACATTGGTTGCTACAATATTTCTATTGGTCTTGGGGGCAAAACCATTGCATGATCCATGTTAATATCGTCTTCTGAGATCTTCGTGGAAGATATCATATTGCAGGTACCTATCGACGCTACCTCCGCTAAGTCGATTGGAGGTGGAAAAGCGAAAGTTCCCATTAGTATAGGATCTTTTAGTAGGCCTACTCTGATATTCTGAAGCAAATGGGGGCTTCCATGGATCATGGGAATGCTTCCTGTAACTTGTGAACCATTAGGGAGGAAGTTTTGTTGGTCGACGATCGTAATTCCCCCTTGAAAAGGGAATGCAATCTTTCTAAAATAGGTCGACACAACAGCTGCCATGGCATAGATCCATGGTCTTCCTAGTATGATGTTGTAATCAAGATTCCCATCGATGACTTCAACATCTATTTCTACTATTTTTCCCCCTAGTTCAACCTTCAAGTTATTTAGGATACCATACGGGGTATATGTCCTTCCGTCGAATGCTTTTAATGTTGTCGAGGATCGCGACAAGGTTGGAGATCCTAAATTTTTCCAGCAACTCATCGACATAATACATGTAGATGCCCCCTCATCAATAATTGTTTGGTGAACAGTTTTGTTGAGGGCTTTCACTTGGATAAGGAAAGCTAGTTGAGCTGGTAACTGAGGATCGTATCCTTTCTGGTCAAAGGATACAAGATTGGAATCCTTAGGATCAACCCCACCAATGGCTGATAACAAAGCCTGCCTTTGGGATGGGCAATTTTGTAGTACTTCAAGAGTCGACATAGCGGATGGAGATTGGGCCAAATCTTCCACTATGTTATAATGCTGCGCTACTCTGGCGCGAGGATTAAATGTCGACTTGTGTACTACCCCCTTTGGCGGTTTTATTGTTAATTCAGGAATGATGGGTGGTACAACTTCTGTCGAAGTTGTTGTCGAACTGCTTGGTTGATCTTTTTCCTTGCCGTTCGACAGCTGCGGATTCCCGTAATCTTTGTTTCTTGTTGAAATCAAAGCATCATTTTGTTGCTTGGAAATCGACAACATAAGCACTTGCGACGGGGAAGCATTTCCACTATCAACCAGATTTTGTCCTGGATTTGGAAACGGATCAGTTAACACAGCTGAGGTTTACGAACTCTTGAAGAACCTTTTAAGCTCAGCTTTGTATGGATATTCTTTCGTCCAATGATCCTCATCACATATCTGACACCCTGAGGGGGGAGGTTTCCTATTTCCAGGAGGGTTTGAAGAAGTTGTTTCAGGGGATGATTCACCCTGTTTCTTCTTCTTCCCTTTGCTTTGCTTTTTCTTGCTTCCTGGTTGTTTGGTTTATTTTCCCTTATCTGCTGATACGACATTTACTTCCGAAGCAAGAATTTCGTCTTTTGCATTTTGATCTGAAATCCTACGGGCCTTCTTGGAGTTGGCCTTTGTCGATTTCGTGTTTGTCGTGCCAATCACGCCATCACCGGCATGAGAGTCATTGTTTGATTTAAGAGGAGGAATTGAGAATTCCGGTCTAGGGGCGTCAGGTATTTTGTCGTAGAGCGTGCCAGACTGAGTATAGACTAAGTCTAGATATTGCGCACGAGCGATAACTTGCTCTTCCGTTACGACTCCCCTCTTTGCCACATCTTCCGTTATAGCAGGAAGTAATGACTTGATAGACCATTCAGCTAATAGCTGATCGGGAATGTATGTTTTTACCATCCTACGACGACGTCGCCACTCATGTATATGATCAGATATGTGAGTGGTCGTTGTCTGTTTGAAGTTGGTTAAGATTTCCGTTCCCGTTTCATACCTTATCGGTAATTGAAAATGGGTTAATAAAGTCGTGGCTAAGGTGCTGAAATTGTCGAACGAAGCTCTAGGCAATTCAATATACCATTTTGCCGCTGGACCCGTTAACGTCCTCTGAAAAAGGCGAAGCCTTATCGAATCATCGTTTAGGGTGTTTGATGAACACCATAGATGAAATGTCATCACGTGATTCGATGGGTCCTCACCTGGATTTCCATTAAATTTAGGAATGTCTGAAGGAAGTTTGTGAGGAATCGCTAGCCACCAAGGGGCGTAAGCAATTGGATCGTTTGTTAACCGGTGTAAATCGGGTAACTCTAAAGTTGCCATGAATGGTAACTGTTGATTCAGGTTAGGTGAAGCATACCCAGGATACGATGGAATTGCATGAGCAGTTGGTCTTTGCATACCAGCATAATGTAATTGATGCTGGTATGACTGATACGGTTGGTGGACATGACCACCGTAAAGTGGTTGATTTTGACCGTTTTGAATGTACAGTTGTCCACTGTTCGCAAAGATCTGCTGCTCAGAACCTTGGTATACTTGTTGGAATTGTGGTTGTTGATATTGCACCAGCCACAGTTGCGAAGCCATGTTCTGTTGCACTATACTAACCGTTGGACCAAGGTGTGGGGTAATTGTACCCGTTTGGACCTATGTTGCCCCACCAGTAGGCGATTGTGGTTGAGTCACAAGGTCAAGGGGCTGTTGCATCACAACCTGAGAAATCTGAGGTTGACATACAACAGGCAACGTTTGAACTTGCGACACGGTCACAATAGCTGGTGTAGTCGGGATGTTCGACGTAGGTACACATTGTTGCATAGAATACGCAACCCTTGGTTGTTGGGGTAGTATAGGTACCCAACCACTTGATGTAACTCCAGTATAACCTGAATAATGTTGTGAACTCCCGTATGGATATCCTCCCGGAGGGGGTAATGAAAGGGCATACTGCCCCCCGTACGGTGGCAATCCGGAACTCAAGGGGATTGTCTGTCCTTGGGGACTGGATTGCCCAAATTGACCTCCAAATGGATCAATTTGGCGAGTCTCAACATAAGAGTTGCCGGATATTATTCCGGAGGAACAAACAGGAACGGACCACACTGTCGAAATAGTCCCTGGGTGGACTCCTTCTAGCGATTGTGAGCTAGTCGGGACAGATGGTATGCCGGCAAACATTGTCGTAGTGACGGCAGGGAGTTCTGCTGCCACTGTGTCATTCGACACAGTCCTAGATGTTGACGGTTGTTCAGACATTTTGAGTCTATCCAAAAGATTACCTAGCGATTCTACAGGAACTTCCACTGGTGGTAGACTAACTTCTGATGTCGAAGGAAATAGAGTGACCCCGACTCCAAAATGTGTTGGAGTACTTGCTTGCAGATCTTCTACAATTTCCTCTATCGCAATCAAACCAGGTGGAAGGGGAAGACCGTCAGGTCCGTAAAATATTTCTGGTGCCGAAGAAGGGGTTGAATCAACAGCGACAGATGTTTGAGGAACAAGACTCTCTGAACCGGTTACAGATGGAACTGGTTCAGTAACACAAGTGTTTGCTCTCATACTAGGATCAGTATCACTGTCCCTCTGTGGCTGTTGAACTTCTTCTGTAGAGGCAGGGTTTCCAGAAATGTTTGGAGTAACCGGAATCTCAGATGTTGTTGGAACACTTGTTCTAACTTTGATAGGAGATTTCGAACCGGTTAAACGAGTTCGCTTTGTCCGTACTGTTTTCGATTCCGGAGAAAAAGACGGTTGACTCATAAGCCTCCGCGAACGACGAGGTTTCAATTGACTTTCTTCCACGATTGCGGATTACTCGATCAACCAAAATACAAAAGGGGAAAGTGTGTTTCCGAATTAAATGAATTTTTAGACGCTTTAGACACAACTTGCTTTTTCAATTTTAAAAAGTCGAGAAAAAGCTAAAGATGACTCTAGTCTCCTTCGATGTTTTAATGAGCCCGAAGTGACAAATGCTCGGATGGACTTTTTCCGTTATAGAGTCTGAAAAAGGCCAAAAGGAACTGCTCTGGATTTCTAGGTAGAGGGTGTGCCAAACTTTTCGCAAACCGCAGAATACTTTTTAAGGTACGGGCGGTCAATCTTCCCGAATGCTGTGTTTAGTGCATTGCGATCAGTAGGGCGGCCGACACGGCTTCCTAAGGATAAAGGTTTTATGCCTATAGGGGTCTCCCAATATATACTCGACGGTACGTGGGAGCACAATCCGTATTGGCGCTATCGTCCCTCAGGAGGAATTACCCAACCATCAGCGAGATCGACAGTCACCAGGTTTTACGACGCCGGAACACGTCTCTAGCCTAGACCTCTATGTTGTGCGTTAAGTTACAAAGCGTTGTTAAGTTCATTCAATTTATTTTAGGTTGATCTTTCTTAGAAGTTTGCCTTTTTGGATCACCATGAGATGTATGATACAATTCCTAAATGCAGTCTAAAGATGATAAGCAAGCTTTTATATCTTTTCAACAATGAAAATCCTAGCTACAAGGGGAAAGGAAGATACAAACTTTTCTCAAAGAGCATAGAGCACACCGTAATGCACTTTTCCCTAAATCAAAGCATGCAAACTATCAAAATGCAAATGCACAAATGCATGTATTTGTTTTCGCTTTCTTAATATTGATGCCTAAAAAGAAAGCTGTTGTACAAATTTGAATTCGATTTCAAGTGAAAACATAAACAAGTTCCTTTTTCAAAATCAAAAAGACGATTACGACACTTTATGATTTACTTGTTTCGACACTAGAAATGCATAAATTCAAACCAAATGACAAAAGTAAAAGCTCAATCAACTATGAATAGCAAACAAACTCACTCCTAAGATCAAAACGACACTTACGACAGGTCTAGATCTAAGGGCGACAGTATGACTAGTTTACTTTTGTAATGGGAAACTGCAAATGATGTAACAAATACACAAAGAACAAATACAATTTCTTTATACAACTAAGGTGGAATTGAGGCAAAGAAAAGGGGTTTCAGATAGGTACACTGACTAATAACAGGCTGCAAAAAACAGAGATGAAACTGAGAAAAAGGAAGCAGGGAACCATAGCTGCACAAGGCAAAGACTGATCAGCGCACCCTCAGCACAGAGAAACTGAACTTCAGCGCAGGTAGCCTTCACGGGACCTACGTTGAAATGCAGAACCTCTTCACAGAGTTTGCGCTAAAGCAGAAACGAGAGTTGTTTCTGGGTTCTGGGTCACGTTTTGCAGTTAAATCTATAGTTTTTGGCCGGATCAAAGCTATCAATTAGGTACAATTAGGAGGATGATTTAAAGGAGGACTAAGATCTATCACAAAGGGCTGTTAGAGCACTTGTGGATCAGTTTGTTTAGATCATAAAAGCAAGCCCAGTGAGTGGACTAGAGCGGAAGATCTCTACTTTGCATTTGAAAATGGCAAATGCATTTCGATTCGGCATTTCTAAGTTTATGAGAAGAACAACAATAGAAACACAAATAAACTAACAAGATATTTTCCCCAGCGGAGTCGCCAATCTGTTGTTGGGGAAAGTATCCAATTCGGAATGCCCCTATCCCACTCTAAGAGGTGATAGTGCCTTAACAACAAACAGGTAAACTTATTTGAGTATTCTTCTTTATGAAATGTAAGTGAGGAAGAAGGATCTAACTAACCTGTATCTTCCGCTAGTTTGTCGATCCAAATCACTCCTCTCTTCAGTAGCTCGCAGCTTCTTGCTCCTTCACCGGCCTAGCTTCACCGAATTCCTGCAAGATCACAAGAGAGAGAAACTACACAAAGATACAGATATACATTCATAAAAAGCTCAAGATCAGATTAAGCTAAACATGTAAGCATAACAAAACATCATTGGTACACAACATGTAGGAGAAACTCAAATAGTTTATTGATGAAATAAGAAAGTCCAAGAGGAGATACAACCAAGTGAGTTCTGATCCAGCATCTACCTCCCAGCAAAGGAATCCCTTCCTCTCCTCCAACAAAGCATAAATCACCCAATGTGCTAATCTCAATCTCAAACCAACAACAATTCTCTGCAAAGTACAAAATTCCAGCTTCCTGAACCTCTGGGTGAGAGATCCATATATAGATGTAAGCAGATAGGATGAGTCAGCTTATGTTTTGACTTGTGGCTTCTCTCTGTCAGTTCTTTCTTCCACTTGGAGGTTGAGAACCTCTTACTCATCACTAGTCGAATCCATTGAGGCAAGTGTCATTGGAGAAGATTCTGGAAGCTTCCAGGGTCTTTCCACCTCGTTGAATGAGCTTGCCATTTGTCATTTCCCGCTCAGCGCACCCTGGTAGTGCTTCCACCTGCGTTGCAGTGCACCCAGCTAGTGTAGACTTTGCATTTCAATGCAGGCAGCTAGTGGAGCCTCTGAATTGATCCTGAATTGACTGTTTCTGAGTGGTTTTTGATGGAGAACTTCTGGGAGAAGCTGTCATTGGTTGACCTTGTTCCTTTAGGAGTTGTAACAACATCATTAGGGACTTTGGATCCCTTGAATTATGGACATTTCATGCTTATAGCTGTAAGGCACAAAAATGTCTATAACAGAACCCAAGACCTCTACTCTCTTAAAATAGCTTTGAACCAATTGATCTATACAAAAAATTTGAGAGAGAGAGAGAGAGAGGGGGGGGCCTTGGGTTGCGTGCTTGCTTTGAGAAAACTCTTTTTCCCTACAAAACAAAAAAACACAAAACCCAACACGGACATGCAAAGAAAACGAACCTTATGGCTCGAAGTTAGCTTTACCCAAAAAACTAAATAATTTCAAAAAATTGAACCTTGCGGCTCAAAGTTAGCTTTAGCCGAAAAACTAAATATTTTTCTCAATGTTTATGATTTTCCGAGATCACACTAAGGTGCAGGGAAAAGAGCATATGCATGAGAAAAATCCTTCCTTTCTGTTTCTGATTTGCCCAGATCGCACAGAGTCGCAGGGCAAAGAGCATATGCAGAAATGAAAGGTATAGATCTGGTTTAAAAAAAAGCTAAATAAACCGAAACCGAAATAAGCAGAGAGAAAATAACAGTAAACTCCAAATAAACACTGTATACCTCCAGATCTTAAAAATGACGCAGCTAGGGCTACCGGAAACCTTTTCGCGTGAAATGAAAGGGGTTCCTCACTGGAACAGATGCTCCGAACACAATAGAGCAGTCCTCTTGGCTTGAAAGCAGTCAGAAACAGCAGATCTAGGAAACGACAGTCGGATGCAGTTCTACCGGCTTCAGATTTGGATCACCAACGGACGCGGCCCTCAAATAGCTCTGATACCATGTAGGAATTTACAGGGTAAGTTCCTCAGAAATAACACCAAAAGGACACCGCTCACAACCAGATCACAGATCTATACACCAGTATTTTTGACGTGGTTAAAACCCTCAAAGAGGGAAACAATCCACGGCCTGAGCCAACGCGGCCACTTCAGGCAATTTATTAATCAAAGAATGAAAATTTTACATAAGCTTCTCTCATGCACGGATTACCCTACAAATGACCCTCCATGCGCTTTAAATAGAATTCATGGACCAATCGGGTGTCAAGCCACGGATCAAGTGTCAGTAATACCGAGGAGAGAATGAACCGTCGGATCACTACATATCGTGACCGTCGGATTGTAAGTTACAAAATGTACAACGGTAAAGAAACACACTTTACCTAAGTCTATACCTAACTCTACACTAGACCAAGTTGAACTTAACTATATCCTATGTGTCGGAATATCCTAACAGCTACCTCAAAGGACATCACAATACTTTTTGGCGAGAATACTGCTATTGTGGAGGTTGCATACATGGCTAGCACTGTGCTGGTTGGACGTGTTCGAGGCCAAGCATACTCAGTAGACAGGCTCACCTTATGGGTCCGAGAGATTTTGGGAAGTATGTTTAAAGCACTTCCTGAGGTGCATGTATTACCTAGGGGTTGGTTTGCTCTTCATTTTTCCAAAGAAAATTACACAGATCTGATCCTCGCCAGACACTGGCATATTGAGATGGCCCCTGTACTCCTCAAGAGATGGAGTCCCCTTTTTGACCCAGAGAGGGAGAAAATTGGGGCGAGACCTCTATGGGTTCACTTGCCAAGGCTTCCACTGTAGTATTGGTGTGAGGAGGTCTTCATTAGAATTGGAAATGCCCTCGGCACTTACCTGGACCACGACAGAACCTTCGTGCAATCGAAGAACCGAACCCTAGCTCGCATCCTGGTCCATTTGGACACTAGCGAAGGTTTGAAAGAGAAAATCACCCTTCAATGGGGGAAATATACCCAGGTACAGATCCTGGACTACGAAGGAGTCCCCTTCTGATGTAGAAGATGTCACAGAGTAGGGCACATCTTTAAGGAATGCCCACTTATCAAAAAACCAGAGGATCCTCCGAGGGCACCTACCACTTCTACAGGGACTGATGCACCGGCTCTGAATTGCTCTCCTAGTTCGGATCCTCATCCACCGGTCAGCAACATCACCTCGAGGACGGTGGAAGAAGTACACAGAATGCCATCGCCCCCCCTCACAAGAGCTTGTGCAGCAGCTGAGGCCGCAAAATTATCGGGTATTTCTCTGACCTCTTGCCCTTCCTCTTTTGCTTATTGCTCATCTCTTGTATCATCCACCATTAACACATCTGTGGCTCATTGCACACTGGCTCCATCATTACCATCCATCGCCACCACCACGCCATCTTTGCCCTCATTATCATCCAATTCCACCTCCCCTTCATCTAACGGGAGGTCATCATCTCACAATTACAACCTATGCTCTCGTTCTCACACTAATGGTCTCTTGACCCATATCTTTGGTTTGGGACTTATCCAACCTGGTTTGATCTTCCTTGCATCTCGTGGGATAAAATCAAATCTATCCATAGCCATCAAACGGGCTGGGGAAGAGGTCGCCTCTGGTAGACAATCCACTTTGGAAGGGTTTCTTAGAGCACTAAATACCCCGGGCAGGATTCCCCCATGAATTGTCTCTGATTCAATTGCAGAGGCATGGCTAGTGCCTCTAAGAAACTAGCCCTGTGTCAAATATTCGAAGTAGAGCCTTCTGATATCATTATGCTACAAGAAACCCTAGGTGAGGCCGAATACATCACCAGCACATTAATTTCATTAACTCCTAGATGGCAATTTTTGGCCATGGATGCTTCGGGACGATCGGGGGGTCTAGCCATTGGCTACAATCCCCACACCATCAGGGTTTTAGCATCCTGGGGAGGCCATGGATTTATTGGTTTAGATCTTTTCTCGGTGGAGCTTGGTCTAAACTTGAGGGTTATTAATATATATGGACCCTGCCATCAGCGGGAAAACTTCTGGCAACATTTGCTAAATCTATCGATTTTTTCTCCTGATCACATCATTCTTGGGGGAGATCTCAATTTCTCCATGGGATTTGGAGAATCATGGGGGTCACAAGCACAAGTGGACTCTATCACTGGCTATATTACAAAACTTTTGGAACAACACAACTTGGTGGATATCCCCATGAATAAGCCACTCCCTACTTGGTGAAATAGAAGGGTGGGGGATGCTGCACTAGCTAGGAGATTAGATCATTTTTTGATTAAGGTCCCCCTTATGAATCAGCTGCACCATTACAAACAGTGGGTGGGTTCCGGGGGTATCTTAGATCACTCTCCCATTTATCTTGAAGTGTTTGGCCCCCATCCAAAACCAAAAGCTCCATTCAAATTTAATCATGTCTGGCTTTAGGATCCTGATTACATAAACATGGTCTCGAATTACTGGAATGCCAACCCTATTGATAGACATGAATCCTTGACAAAGGGTTTCTGCCACAACCTGTCCCAGCTCAAGCATCTATCCATCAAATGGGCCAAAGAGAAACATCAGAGGGAGGAGCTATTATTATCCCAAATTGAAGCTGAATTGAGTATATTGCTCGATGACCGCAACCTGGGATTTACTTCAGCTGATGACAAAGCTCACCTGATCGAGCTAGAAAACCAAAAGGCAAGGATTCTGAAGGAGAGAGAGGAATCTTGGCGCCTCAGGAGCAGAGCTATCTGGTTACAAGCAGGAGATGACAACACAAGATTCTTTCAGAACTATGCTAAAGGTAGAAAAGTTTCAAACACAATATGGAACTTACCCCTACCTGATGGGGGAGTAGCGGACACCTTTAACAAACTCTCCCATCTTGGCACCTCTCATTTCAGGAATCTCTTCAAAAACCCTCCTAGGTCAAATCTGGCTGATATCATTAATGTTGCAAGACATTTTCCCCGGTTTGTAAATGATGATGAGGCCGATGAGCTAATCACTCTGGTTACTACAGGCGAACTGGAAGGAATGCTGAAATGGTTCAAAAAGGACAAAAGTCCTGGTCTGGATGGGTGGACGATAGAATTCTATCTTGCATTCTATGAACTCCTGGGGAATGATTTGTTAAAAGTTGTGGAAGAGTGCAGAATATCTGGATCCATTTACAATGCTGTCAATTCGACCTTTATTGCTCTCATCCCGAAATCTGATTCCCCTTCCTCTTTCAATGACTATAGGCCTATCTCATTATGCAACTGTCTGTATAAAATTATATCCAAGGTCATTGCAAATCGTCTTTGGCCCATTCTTTCTCACCATATCACCCCCCAGCAATTTGCCTTTCTCGAACATTGCCAGATCCATGAAGCCATTGGCTCGGCCCAAGAGGCCATCCACTCGATCAGGACTAAACACCTAAAAGGTATCATCTTAAAGATCGACCTGGCAAAAGCTTTTGATCGAGTTAGTTGGCTCTACATCAAGATGCTCCTTATACACCTGGGCTTTCCTCATGATTTCATTACTTGGATTATGGCTTGCATCACCTCCCCTACCTACAGTGTTCTCATCAATGGATGTGCCTCCCACTTCTTTCATGCTGAGCGAGGTCTCAGACAAGGCTACCCCCTCTCCCCCTTAATTTTTTTTTATTGTTATGGATGGGCTTAGTCGTTTACTAGCTAAAGCTAAAAGAGATGGCAACCTTCGTGGCCTCAAGATATCTGAATCCTGCTACCTCTCTCATCTCCTGTTTGTGGATGATGTTCTCATTTTCCTGGATGGGAGCATCCGAGACACTCTCACTTTCTCCAAATTACTCTCCCTCTTCTTGCTGGCTATAGGTATGCATGCTAATGAAGGGAAATCTACCATTACCTTAGCCCTCACTTCCATCTAGGAGTCACAACTTGCACAACAGAATTTCCCTTATTGCATCATCCCACTTGACAGGGGGTTCAAATATCTAGGATTTTTTATTAAGCCTCTTAGCCAGAAAATTGCAGATTGGGTCTGGCTTGTCACCAAGTTGGAAAAAAGGCTCTCTAATTGGAGTCATAGATACTTATCCAGAGCTGGCAGATTAGTGCTCATCAAATCTGTTCTTGAGGCCACCCCTGTTTTCTGGATGGCATTAGCATGGATCCCCAGAAACATTCTGGCCTGACTGCAACAACTTTGTAGTAGATATCTTTGGAATGGCCATCAAGACAAAAAGATCTTTGCCTGGGTAAGCTGGAACAAGATCGCCTTGCCTAAAAAATGGGGAGGATGGGGGCTAAAATACCTACCCCTATTTGCACAAGCCCTGGCTGCAAAGATGGGCTAGACTTTACTAACTGGGCAGAATCTATGGACTACAATTTCATATCACAAATACATTTGGCCACATCAAATTATGGATTGGGTCTGTATGCCAAGCTGGCCTAGAACTGGTATATCTTCAGTTTGGAAGGCCCTTCTACACTCCCTGCCTAGCATCATAAACAATCTCATTTGGAGAATAAATGATGGATCAAAGGCTCGCATTGGACTAGATCCCTGGACTAGGGGAGGAGGTAGATTCCAGCTATCTAGAGAACTCATCCAGCACCTTCATTCTCATGAGATAAAGGTAATAGCACATAGTGGATCCATTGAATACCAACATATTCTCACAGGGATGGAAAACTGCCCAACAGCTTGATATTCCACCACAGTGGCATCAGGAATGGCATGAATATATAAATGCACTGTGTGAATCACACATCAGGATTAAGGAAGGACCAGATGAACTCGTCTGGAGTCTTGCTGAGAATGGCATTTATTCTCCAAGTGCCGGATACCTCAACCTGATTTCACACAAACAGCCAGAGCAGACAGTAGTTTGGTGGAAGAGTATCTGGAATCTTGTAGCGCCCCCAAGAACAAGATTGTTCTTTTGGTGTATTCTCAGAGATAAAGTTCCCACGGGAGAATCACTATCACACCGATCTTTTCATGGCCCACACTGGTGTGTCTTATGCAAGAATTCTTCTGAATCGATAGTGCATTTATTCCTTCAATGTAATACTTTAAACAATCTATGGTAGAATGTCTCCACATCAATTCATATACCCGGGAAATGGGAGGGTGACAACATAGGTCATGCCTGGGAAAACTGGTGCAATCTGCATCATGGCACTAAACTATTATGCCTCCCCCTAATTATCTGCTGGCATTTATGGCTGGCTCAGAATAGTATCATATTTGAGGACAGACCTATCTACTGGCCACATATAACAGCCCAGATCATATCTTCCTATCACGAGCTGCTTGAGCCACACAGACCTCGGCCTCGTAGACCGCATGACCCTGCTCCTATTGACAAAAACTCTCCATGGGCTTTTTTTATGGTGCTGCACAACACCATGGATGTGGTGGGGGTTTCATACTATACATTAATGAACAACATTTCTACAAAGTCAAGATGGGGCTTGGCGAGGGAACGAATAACTATGTAGAGCTCATTATGCTCTGTCATCTACTGCATTTTTCATTGGGTCATAATTGCATGGACTTAAACATATATGGTGACTCAAAAATCACAGTAAATTGGTTCAATAATATTATTGTCTGTCACTCACACACACTCAGTAATATTCTGGATGAAGTGAACTTATTCAAAGCACAGTTTAATACTATTTCATGTCAACACATTTACAGGGAACATAACTGCAGTGCTGACGGGCTTTCCAAGGAGGCCACGGTACTTCCCCGAGGAGAGTGGATGATTCAGGAGCATAGAGGTTCCAATGAATATCGCTACTACCACCGGCCTTACAATGATCAAAATTACCACAGGGCAGAGAGCCCCTAAATTGCAGTCTATTTTGTTTCTTTTTTGGTTCACACATGATGGATATGCACGGCATATATATTGTATATATTTTCACACAGGCTATATTTCTTGTAACATAACATAGACCTATAGAAAAGACATCACCCTGTGTGGTGTATGTGGAACTATTGTAGATGACAGACATATTTATAGTTTTCTTTTCATATCAGATAGTGACTGAACACCCTGCACGGTGATGAATGCAATATGTAACCTAAGTTTTTTGATAAAACTGAACAACATTTTTGAAAGTGCCCTCATTGGAAAAGGACTAATACAACATATGTTGAAAAGCATCTATAACGTGTAATTTTTCAATCATAATGAAAGATTACGATTTTTCCAGTGGAAAAAGAATTAAAATTGGAGAGTTATAAGTAGAATACTACTTGCATAGTTGTTTGAGTTATGAAAAATTAGCCATCAACTTAAAGGAATTGGAATTTTATGGGCATTTTGAATGGTTTATCCATTGAGTTATTTGTAATAAATGTGTCTAAGTTCCATTTGTGGAGATTTTTTATAAGTTGTTTGCAATTGTATTGAGCTCTCTGTAAATATGTTGAAAACTGATTTCTTGGAAATATTTCTTCTTCTTTTCAATTTTTCTCATCCATGTTGCAAGATTAAGAACCTCTAGTTGTGCTTTACCTACCAGCCAATCCATTACACACTAGTTAATAGATACTAGTTAAAATTTTGATGTGACGCAATTTTTCATCCTTTTTCAAATTTATACTAATAAATTCGAGAAATGTTTAGAAGAAGATGATCATATTAGTAATAATATCATTGCATCGATCTTTTATATGTGTTGATAACATTTTTTTTTTTGCAAAATTTATTGACAATCTTCATAAGCAACTAGAAATTCTCCAAAAATTATGATTTTTCCCTGAAGAATATGATAACTAAATCTAATAATTTATTTTTCGTCTAATTTTATATGGCAGTAGCACTCTTCAGGGTGAAATCTTACATGTACTTATGTATTGATTTCAACAAATAATTAAACGAGAACCATAGTGATCCAGGTGGATATTGGTGGCCACCCACCTATTGCACTTGGATCACCACCATTGTTTGTTTATTTCAGTTTCCTTAATTGTAGCATAATTTACTGTTTTTGGTAGTTTTTTGGGTCCTGAACTTTTGGAGCCGTTTTGAGGCCCTAAACGACATTTTTTTTAGAAAACGAGCAAATCCAACGCTTGTAAAAGAGATTTGAAGTCGAAATTTGTAGTCCTCAAATAGATCTTTCTAAGAAGGTATCGTACGTGTCAAACATAGATCATATGCCAAAGTTATGACCTTGAGAAATTAATGTAACAATTTACCTCGACGGGACCCACAAACTTTTGGCACTTCATGTCCTAGGGTTAGGTTTTTGAATGTTTGAGGTTTTCCATTGTTTCTTAATAATAAATAGGTCTTCTAGCCTCATTGTAACATAGTTTAGAGGCATATAGCTGCCACATCTCTTCTCAGAGATAAGCTACCATTGTCCGAGCTAGTTTATTTCCATTTTGCATGTAAACAAATTCCAGTGTTTTGTTATTAATGAATTGAAGCTTAGTTTTCATTGTAGCTCTGTGTTTTTTTTTTAATATGTATTTCACTTTGTTCCTGCATAAATATGGATCAGTGGTATCAGAGCAGTCTGCTCTTTCTATTTTTTTTAGGGCATGTCCCCAACAAGGTTGGGGGATAAGGTGTTAGGGCTTGAATTGGTTGAACCTTTGCAAGACCGACCTCACTGACCTTGACGACCTCCCATGGCAGAAAAAAATAAATATGAGGGAGCAAGAGATCCTTTCAAAATATTTCTTGAAGAAGCCATCGAGCGACAAAGGAACGACATGATGAAAAATTTTTCCTAGATCCAAGTTTGGAAGATGTTCACAGGCAACACATCTTCATCGAGTAGCCACCCTGGAGGCACCACTCCCTTTAACGTACAAGTCAAATTTAACATCCCCATATTTTAAGGCCAAATCGATGTAGATGTCGTAGATAAATGGTTAAATCTATTGGAGGATATTTTTCGATTTATGATTTTTCAAATAGGGAAAATATTACTTTTGCACTCCTCAAAGTTGCCCCCCACGTCAAGGACTAGTGGGAAACCTACTATGAGTAGAGGGATGAGAGTGAACCCTCACTGTTTTTAGCCACACCCACTTGGAATTATTTCCGAGATGCCATAAAGGAATAGTATTACCCTGTCAGGAATTATGAACATAAGTACATAAAGTGGACCTCACTACAACAGGGAAGGGACCAAGATGTGCCAGAGTTCACAAATATTTTTCATACCCTTCACATGAAGTTGGGTAGAAAGGATTCTAAGTAGCATCTAGTACTCAAGTACCACAACTGTATACAAAAATACATCTAGGATTAGATGGAGTTCCTAGACATCTCCTCACTTAACGTCACCTATTGAAACATTGTCAAGGTCAAGTAGAAATTTAAATAGAAGAAGCAAGACTTTGGATATGCGAATCCAAAGTAATGAAAGATGCCCCCAAAATGGAGAACAAAGGACAAGGCCAAGGCAAGGTGACCCAAGTCAACCCGTTGAAGTCGCAAGCAAAGAAAAACACCACGAAGAAAATAAGGACACAGGAAAGTGGTGTGAGTTCCATAAGAGCCCCAATCACAACAAAAATGAGTGTCGAGCCAAGCAACAACTAGTGGCCGAGCTAAAGGCTTCAGAGTTAGATTCATGTTCTAACTCTGAGTCAGAACCTAACAAGGGGAATGATAAAGGGAAGCAGATTATTGATGTGGATCCCAGCGCCACCGTTTCCACCACCAAGATCCAAAATATTTAACCTGAAGATCCAAAGGAAGGGGAGTGTCTCTTCCACTCACAGATGTGGGTGAAGGGGACTCCACTACAATTCATTGTCTAAATAGAGCCAAAAGAACCCCATATCAACAGAGGTCATTAAGCGATTGGGCCTATCGACCACACCACACCTGCAACCATATACCATTAGGTGACTCTACAAAGGACGAGATATTCACATCAACCAGTAGTGCCATCTTCCCTACAACATCAAACCCTTCATAGATAAGGTACTATGTGACATTTCTCCTCTTGAAGTTTGTGATGTATTAGGCCAACCATACTTATGAAATTTTCATGTTGTGTATGATTCGAGGCCTCACATTGTTATTATTACTTTTGGTAGTAAGTTATATAGAATCCCGGAGGTGGCCCTGCTTACCACCATATGTTTGATCTTTGCTAAACAATGTAATAAGATCATCTCCCACATCGAGAAATTTGTTTTATTTTTGATTCATTCTCAAAGTAAGGGGAAGATTCTGGCCACATCTATGACCCCTACGAAGGGTTCAACCGTGCGATAGAAGCAGGTGAATAAGGTTGTGGAAGAATACAGGGACATCTTCTCCTTGCCCATAGGGGTACCTTTGCATTGTCATGTCAATCATTCAACCAATCTGATTCTTAGAACACCTCTACATAATGGGCCAATATACCACTGCTCTATTCTAGAAAATGAAGAAATAAAGTGGCAAATCTAGGAGTTTATGCAAAAATGGCACATCCGACCAAGTTCCTCACCTTGAGGGAGCCCGATTGTACTTTTACAGAAGAAGGATGGGACCTGGAGACTCTGCATTGATTATCGTGCACTAAATAAAATAATTGTTAGGAACATGTATCCAATCCCACAAATTGATGACCTTCTTAACTAGCTTAATGGGGCCAAGTATTTCAGAAAGATCAATTTAAATTCTAGTTATCAACAGGTTCCAATAGAACCCACAAATGTATGGAAGTTCGCCTTCAAATCCAAGGTGGGCCTTTTTTAGTGGTTAGTCATGCCTTTCAGGTTGACAAATGCCCCTACAACTTTTAGGAGACTAGTGGATGACATCTTGCAACTCTTTACCAACTCGTTCGTGGTTCTATATATGGACAACATCCTCATATTTAGCAAGAGTTGGGAAGAGCACTCGCAACACATTCGACAGGTCCTTCAAACCCCGTGACAACAAAAATTATGAGACAACTTGGAGAAATGCACCTTTGGAATGTACCAGGTTCAGTATATGGGTTACATCATTGATGAGAAAGGCGTGCATGTGGATCCAGCTAAGATCCAAGTAATTTAGGATTGGCCAGCCCTAACCACTCTAATAGATCTTCACAACTTTTTAGGCCTTGCCAATTTTTATCGAAGGTTTGTGTTGGGATTCTCTCATATCACTTGGCCTTTAAGTCAAGTTAACAAGGGCAAAGAAAAACAAAGTTTTTCTGGTCCAACTTCCAACAAAAGGCATTTTTTGAGCTGAAGAACTGCCTCTACTCTGCTCCAGCACTCACATTATTATACCTACAACAACCATTTGAAATTGGTACAAACACTTCTGACTATGGTATTGGTGCAATTTTCATCCAACAAGGGCATTTGATGGCCTATCACAGTGAGACACTTCCTAACATAATTTGGAAATACCCCACCTATTATAAGGACATGTATTCCATCATGCAAGATTATCGACAATGGAAACATTACATTATGGGGAAGGAGACGATCATCCACACAGATCACTGACCCCTGTAATTTTAATAGACTCAGGGGAAGTTACAAAACTATCGCCATTAGAAGTAGTCCACATATATAAAAAAATTCCATTTAAATATCAAATACAATATGGGAAACACCAATAATGTTGCAGATTGTCTCAGCCCACTGTTCTCAACTCTTGTGGCCAGGATACCCCTAGATGGAAAAAACTATATAAAAATGATCTTGAATTCACCACAGCATAACATGCTAGTGGATGGCAAGAAATTTCCAGAATTCCACCTCTAGGGTGAATTATTATGCTATTTGGGCCACCTTTGTGTTCCTTCAAGTGAGTGTGCAAAGCTGATTTGGTAGGCACACTATAGTCAGGTCTGATCCGAACTTAAACATGAACACAATAAAATACAGAGATAACCATAAAGACAGATATGCAACAGAAATAATACTTCATTTCATTACTGTAAAATACTGAAATATGCTTATAAACAGAAATGGAAATAAACCAGCTAGGGCGATGGTAGCTTATCTCTGAGAAGAGATGTGGTGGCTACATGCCTCTGAACTGTTCTCCACTGTGTTATAATGAGGCTCGAGGGCCTATTTATTATTGAGAAACAATGGAAAACCCTTCACATCCCAAAACCTAACCCTAGAAGATGAAACGCCAAATTGTGGGCCCCGTTTTTGGGTAAGTTGGTACATCAACTTCCCGGGGTTGCGAATTGGTCACATTATCTCCATTTGACGCGTATGATAGCCCGTTGGAAAGATATCTCCGAGGACTACGACGAAGATGATTTTTTGGAAAAATAATCATTGGCGGTAGATTTCCCAAAAAACGTCGTTTAGGGCCTCAAAACGACTCCAGAAGTTTAGAACCCGAAAAACTGCTAAAAATAGTAAACTGTGCTATAATTACGGAAACTGAAAAACTGAAAGAAACAGTTGTGGGGTTCCAAATGGGATAGGTGGGTGGCCACCAACATCCACTTGGATCAGTCCTCCCCCCTTAGGAAGCAATGGTCCCCATTGCATTGAGTTCCTCCCTAAGATGAGGAAGCTTCCGCTGAGATGGGTCTCTAGTGAGCTGTTCTGCAATCTCTGATGTGTCCAGAAATGGTGGGAAGCATGGTCAGGGACGGTCCACATTGAAAATTCGGTGCAATTGAAGGAATGGAGGAATGTTGTACTTCCAAGCATTGTTTCCCGTGGCCTTGGTACTAGTGTAAGGACCATGTCAGAGTGGTCTGAGTTTCTAATGGGTTCTGGTAAGGCGTTCTCTCTGCAGATGCAACCAAACTTTGTCGCCCACTTGAAATTTGTGTGGTACCCCTGTGGGTGAGGAGAAGTTGTTCCTGTGCTCTGTCATGACCGTATCCCTTTATTGTTGCTGCTGCATGGAGGAACCCTTTGCGGGGGTCATGGATGTAGCAACGATATTCCCCTTAATTTGGGAGTGAACTAGACAGAAAATGAATTTCCTAGTCTGGGAGATGAGCATGCTTCCTTTCTTGGAAGTGATCAAAGAGGTGGCGGTAGGTGGGGCTACCTCCAGTATCCTGTATAATGAATTATCCAAAGAAATAATGACAGCACGAGGCCTTAACTCATACACAGCATGTCGCCTCCACAAGTATTGGCCTAATAGTACATCGCAAACATCCAGACGTGTAACATCACACAATACCTCGTCTGTGAAGGGCTTGATGCTGTAGGGAAGGCGTCACTACTTGCGAACTTTGAGATCTCATCCTTCATGAAGCCACTCAATACTGTACGGCTGTGGGTGTGGTGTAGTCGGTAGGCTCAACCGCTTCACGACCTCTGCTGAAATAAGGTTCTTTTGGCTCCCAT
Source organism: Pinus tabuliformis (assembly GCA_031772625.1). Lineage (NCBI taxonomy): Eukaryota > Viridiplantae > Streptophyta > Pinopsida > Pinales > Pinaceae > Pinus > Pinus tabuliformis. The sequence continues at coordinate 1,748,235,187 of CM062818.1, forward strand.
TGTCAACAATGAATTGTAGCGGTGAACCCTTCACCCACGTTTGTGAGTGGAAAAGGTGCTCCCCCTCCTCTGGGTATTCAGGCTCATTCTTCTGGATCTTGGCAGTGGCAACAGTGGCGCTCGGCTCCGCATCAAAGATCTACTTCCCTTTACCATTCCCCTTGTCGGGTTCTGGCTCAGGGTCGGAACATGCATCTGATTCAGAAGCCTTCAACTCAGCCACCAGCAACTGCTTGGTCCAACACTCACTTGTGTTATGAGTGGGACTCTTGTGGAACTCATACCACTTTCCTGTGTCCTCTTTGGCTTCGTGGTGTTGTTCCTTTCTTGCGGCTTCGACGGGTTGTCTTGGGTCGCCCCGTCGTGGCTTTTTCCTTTGGGCTTCGGATTTGCAAATCCAAAGTCTTGCTTCTTCTGTTTGAACTTTTGCTTGATTTTGACAACGTATCAGTATGTTGTGCTGAGTGAGGAGACGTTCAAGAACTCCATCTCTTCCTGGACGTATCTGTGTAGGCAGCTGCGGTATTTGAGTACCAGATGCAGCTTAGAATTTTTGATACCCAATTGTGTACGAAGGGTATGAAAAATGTTTGTGAACTCTGGCACATCTTGGTCTCGTCCTTGCCGTAGTGTGGTCCATTTGATGTATTTGTCCCCATAGCTTTTGACAGGGTAGTACTGCTCCTTGATGGCATCCTGGAAGTCATTCCAAGTGGGTGCAGCTGAAAATAGTGAGCCTGTACTTTCATCCTTCTGCTCGCAGTAGGTTTCCCACCAGTCCTTGATGTGGGGGGCTGCTTTGAGAAGAGCGAAAACAATCTTTTCCTGACTTGAAAATTCATGAACAAAAAAATATCCATCTAGCAGATTTAACCATTTATCTACAACATTTGCGTCTATTTGACCCTCAAAGATGGGGATTTCAAAATTAACTTGTACCTTAAACGGTGTGGCATTTCCAGAGTAGCTGTTGGAAGTCGATGCGTCGCCTCTGGGTAGTCGCTGAAGGATCTGCGCAAAGTTATCCATCATCATGTTCCTTTGCCGCTCGAGGGCTTCTTCGAGCAAGATTTTGATAGTATCTCCTGCCCCCTCGTCTTTCTTCTCATCCGCCATGGGAGGCCGTCGAGATTTGTGAGGCTGGTCTTGCAAAGGTTCAACTAGTTCAAGCCCTAACTCCTTATATCCCGACCTCATTGGGGACATGCAAAGAAAAACAGAGAAAAAGAAGATCGCTCTGATACCACTGATCCGAACTTAAACAGGAACGCAATAAAATACAGAGATAACAATAAAGACAGATATGCAGTGGAAATAATACTTCATTTCATTACTGTAAAATACTGAAATATGCTTACAAACAGAAATGGAAATAAACCAGCTAGGGCGATGGTAGCTTATCTCTGAGAAGAGATGTGGTGGCTACATGCCTCTGAACTTTTCTCCACTGTGTTACAATGAGGCTCGAGGGCCTATTTATTATTGAGAAACAATGGAAAACCCTTCACATCCCAAAACCTAACCCTAGAAGATGAAACGCCAAATTGTGGGCCCCGTTTTTGGGTAAGTTGGTACATCAACTTCCCGGGGTAGTGAATTGGTCGCATTATCTCTGTTTGATGCGTATGATAGCCCATTGGAAAGATATCTCCTAGGACTACGACAGAAAATACAATTTTTTGACAGAAAAATCATTGGCGGTAGATTTCCCAAAGAACATCGTTTAGGGCCTCAAAATAGCTCCGAAAGTTTAGGACCCGAAAAACTACTAAAAATAGTAAATTGTGCTATAATTAAGGAAACTGAAAAAATGAAAGAAACAATTGTAGGGTTCCAAATGGGATAGGTGGGTGGCCACCAACATCCACCTGGATCAGTCCTCCCTCCTTAGGAAGCAATGGTCCCCATTGCCTTGAGTTCCTCCCTAAGATGAGGAAGCTTCTGCTGAGCTGGGTCTCTAGTGAGTTGTTATGCAATCTCTGATGTGTCCAGAAATGGTGGGAAGCATGGTCAGCGATGGTCCACATTGAACAGTCGGTGCAAGCGAAGGAATGGAGGAATGTTGTGCTTCCAAGCATTGTTGCCCGTAGCCTTGGTACTGGTGTAAGGACCATGTCGGAGTGGTTTGAGTTTCTGATGGGCTCTGGTAAGGCGTTCTCTCTGCAGATGAAATCAAAATTTGTCGCCCACTTGAAACTTGTGTGGTACCCCTGTGGGTGAGGAGAAGTTGTTCCTGTGTTCTGTCATGACCGTATCCCTTTGCTGTTGCTGCTGCATGGAGGAACCCTTTGTGGGGGTCATGGATGTAGCAACGATCTTCCCCTTAATTTGGGAGTGAACCAAATAGAAAATGAATTTCCTAGTCTGGGAGATGAGCATGCTTCCTTTCTTGGAAGTGATCAAAGAGGTGGCGGTAGGTGGGGCTACCTCCGCTATCCTGTATAATGAATTATCCAAAGAAATAATGACAGTGCGAGGCCTTGACTCATACACAGCATGTCGCCTCCATAAGTATGGCTGGCCTAATAGTACATCGCAAACATCCAGAGGTGTAACATCACACAATACCTCGTCTGTGAAGGCCTTGATGCTGTAGGGAAGGCGGCACTACTAGCGAACTTTGAGATCTCTTCCTTCATGAAGCCACCTGATACTGTACGGCTGTGGGTGTGGTGTAGTTGGTAGGCCCAACCGCTTCATGACCTCTGCTGAAATAAGGTCCTTTTCGCTCCCACTGTCAACAATGAATTGTAGCGGTGAACCCTTCACCCACATTTGTGAGTGGAAAAGGCGTTCCCCCTCCTCTGGGTCTTCAGGATCATTCTTCTGGATCTTGGCAGTGGCAACAGTGGCGCTGGGCTCCGCATCAATGATCTACTTCCCTTTGCCATTCCCCTTGTCGGGTTCTGGCTCACGGTCGGAACATGCATCTGATTCGGAAGACTTCAACTCAGCCACCAGTGACTGCTTTGTCCAACACCCACTTGTGTTATGAGTGGAACTCTTGTGGAACTCACACCACTTTCCTATGTCCTTCTTCGGCTTCGTGGTGTTGTTATTTTCTTGCGGCTTCGACAGGTTGTCTTGGGTCGCCCCATTGTGGCTTTGTCCTTTAGGTTTCGGATTTGTAGATCCAAAGTCTCGCTTCTTCTGTTTGAACTTTTGCTCGATTTTGAGAACGTATCGGTATGTTGTGCTGAGTGAGGAGACGTTCAAGAACTCCATCTCTTCCTGGATGTATCTGTGTAGGTAGCCGCGGTATTTGAGTACCAGATGTAGCTCAGAATCTTTGATACCCAATTATGTGCGAAGGGTATGAAAAATGTTTGTGAACTCTGGCACATCTTGGTCTCGTCCCTGCCGCAGTGTGGTCCATTTGATGTATTTGTCCTCATAGCTTTTGACAGGGTAGTACTGCTCCTTGATGGCATCCCGGAAGTCATTCCAAGTGGGTGCGGCTGAAAATAGTGAGCCTGTACTTTCATCCTTCTGCTCGCAGTAGGTTTCCCACCAGTCCTTGATGTGAGGGGCTGCTTTGAGAAGAGCGAAAACAATATTTTCCCGACTTGAAAATTCATGAACAGAAAAATACCCATCTAGCATATTTAACCATTTATCTACGACATCTGTGTCTATTTGACCCTCGAAGATGGGGATTTCAAAATTAACTTGTACCTTAAACGGTGTGGCGTTTCCAGAGTAGCTGTTGGAAGCCGATGTGTCGCCTCTGGGTAGCCACTGAAGGATCTGCGCAAAGCTATCCATCATCGCGTTCCTTTGCCACTCGAGAGGTTCTTCGAGCAAGATTTTGATAGGATCTCCTGCCCCCTCGTCTTTCTTCTCATCCGCCATGGGAGGTCGTCAAGATTTGCGAGGCTGGTCTTGCAAAGGTTCGACCAATTCAAGCCCTAACTCCTTATATCCCGACCTCGTTGGGGACATGCAAAGAAAAACAGGGAAAAATCAGACCACTCTGATACCACTGATCCGGACTTAAACAGAAACACAATAAAATACAAAGATAACCATAAGGACAGATATGCAGTGGAAATAATACTTCATTTCATTACTGTAAAATACTGAAATATGCTTACAAACAGAAATGGAAATAAACCAGCTAGGGCGATGGTAGCTTATCTCTGAGAGGAGATGTGGTGGCTACATGCCTCTGAACTTTTCTCCACTATGTTACAATGAGGCTCGAGGGCCTATTTATTATTGAGAAACAATGGAAAACCCTTCACATCCCAAAACCTAACCCTAGAAGATGAAACGCCAAATTGTGGGCCCCGTTTTTGGGTAAGTTGGTACATCAACTTCCCGGGGTCACGAATTGGTCGCATTATCTCCGTTTGACACGTATGATAGCCCATTGGAAAGATCTCTCATAGGACTAGAACGAAAAATACAATTTTTTGACAGAAAAATCGTTGGCGGTAGATTTCCCAAAGAATGTCGTTTAGGGCCTCAAAACGGCTCCGAAAGTTTAGGACCCAAAAAACTACTAAAAATAGTAAACTGTGCTATAATTAAGGAAACTGAAAAACTGAAAGAAACAGTTGTGGGGTTCCAAATGGGATAGGTAGGTGGCCACCAACATCCACCTGGATCAGTCCTCCCTCCTTAGGAAGCAATGGTCCCCATTGCATTCAGTTCCTCCCTAAGATGAGGAAGCTTCTATTGCGCTGGGTCTCTAGTGAGTTGTTCTGCAATCTCTGATGTGTCCAGAAATGGTGGGAAGCATGGTTGGCGATGGTCCACATTGAACAGTCGGTGCAAGCGAAGGAATGGAGGAATGCAGTGCTTCCAAGCATTGTTGCCTGTAGCCTTAGTACTGGTGTAAGGACCATGTCGGAGTGGTTTGAGTTTCTGATGGGTTCTGGTAAGGCGTTCTCTCTGCAGATGAAACCAAACTTTGTTGCCCACTTGAAACTTGTGTGCTACCCCTGTGGGTGAGGAGAAGTTGTTCCTGTGTTTTGCCATCACCGTATCCCTTTGATAATGCTGCTGCATGGAGGAACCCTTTGTGGGGGTCATGGATGTAGCAACAATCTTCCCCTTAATTTGGGAGTGAACCAGACAGAAAATGAATTTCCTAGTCTGGGAGATGAGCATGCTTCCTTGCTTGGTAGTGATCAAAGAGGTGGCGGTAGGTGGGGCTACCTCCAGTATCCTATATAATGAATTATCCAAAGAAATAATGACAGCACGAGGCCTTGACTCATACACAGCATGTCGCCTCCACAAGTATGGCTGGCCTAATAGTACATCGCAAACATCTAGAGGTGTAACATCACACAATACCTCGTCTGTGAAGGGCTTGATGCTGTAGGGAAGGCGGCACTACTGGCGAACTTTGAGATCTCGTCCTTCATGAAGCCACCCGATACTATACGGCTGTGGGTGTGGTGTAGTCGGTAGGCCCAACCGCTTCATGACCTCTGCTGAAATAAGGTTATTTTGGCTCCCACTGTCAACAATGAATTGTAGCCGTGAACCCTTCACCCACATTTGTGAGTGGAAAAGGCGCTCCCCCTCCTCTGGGTCTTCAGGCTCATTCTTCTAGATCTTGGCGGTGGCAACAATGGCACTGGGCTCCGCATCAATGATCTGCTTCCCTTTGCCATTCCCCTTGTCGGGTTCTGGCTCAGGGTGAGAACATGCATCTGATTCAGAAGCCTTCAACTCAGCCACCAGCAATTTCTTGGTCCGACACTCACTTGTGTTATGAGTGGGACTCTTGTGGAACTCACACCACTTTCCTGTGTCCTTCTTTGGCTTCGTGGTGTTGTTCTTTTCTTGCGGCTTCGACGGGTTGTCTTGGGTCGCCCCGCCGTGGCTTTGTCCTTTGGGCTCAGGATTTGCAGATCCAAAGTCTCGCTTCTTCAGTTTGAACTTTTGCTCGATTTTGACAGCGTATCGGTATGCTGTGCTGAGTGAGGAGACATTCAAGAACTCCATCTCTTCCTGGATGTATCTGTGTAGGCAACCGCGGTATTTGAGTACAAGATGCAGCTCAAAATCTTTGATACCCAATTGTGTACGAAGGGTATGAAAAATGTTTGTGAACTCTAGCACATCTTGGTCTCGTCCCTGGCGCAGTGTGGTCCATTTGCTGTATTTGTCCTCATAGCTTTTGACAGGGTAGTACTGCTCCTTGATGGCATCCCGGAAGTCATTCCAAGTGGGTGCGGCTGAAAATAGTGAGCCTGTACTTTCATCCTTCTGCTCGCAGTAGGTTTCCCACCAGTGCTTGATGTGGGGGGCTGCTTTGAGAAGAGCGAAAACAATCTTTTCCCGACTTGAAAATTCATGAACAGAAAAATACCCATCTAGCAGATTTAACCATTTATCTACGACATCTGTGTCTATTTGACCCTTGAAGATGGGGATTTCAAAATTAACTTGTACCTTAAACGGTGTGGCATTTCCAGAGTAGCTGTTGGAAGCCGATGCATCACCTCTGGGTAACCGCTAAAGGATCTGCGCAAAGCTATCCATCATCGCGTTCCTTTGCCTCTCGAGGGCTTCTTCGAGCAAGATTTTGATAGGATCTCCTGCCCCCTCATCTTTCTTCTCATCCGCCATGGGAGGTCGTCGAGATTTGCGAGGCTGGTCTTGCAAAGGTTCGACCAGTTCAGCCCTAACTCCTTATATCCTGACCTCGTTGGGGACATGCAAAGAAAAATAGAGAAAAAACATACTGCTCTGATACCACTGATCCAGACTTAAACAAGAACACAATAAAATACAGAGATAACCATAAAGACAGATATGCATCGGAAATAATACTTCATTTCATTATTGTAAAATACTGAAATATGCTTACAAACAGAAATGGAAATAAACCAGCCAGGGCGATGGTAGCTTATCTCTGAGACGAGATGTGGTGGCTACATGCCTCTGAACTTTTCTCCACTGTGTTACAATGAGGCTCGAGGGCCTATTTATTATTAAGAAACAATGGAAAACCCTTCACATCCCAAAACCTAACCCTAGAAGATGAAATGCCAAATTGTGGGCCCTGTTTTTGGGTAAGTTAGTACATCAACTTCCTGGGGTCGCGAATTGGTCGCATTATCTTCGTTTGACGCGTATGATAGCCGATTGGAAAGATCTCTCTGAGGACTACGATGGAAAATACAATTTTTTGACAAAAAAATCATTGGCGGTAGATTTCCCAAAAAACGTCGTTTAGGGCCTCAAAACGGCTTCGGAATTTTAGGACCCGAAAAACTGCTAAAAATAGTAAATTGTGCTATAATTAAGGAAACTGAAAAACTGAAAGTAACAGTTGTGGGGGTCCAAATGGGTTAGGTGGGTGGCCACCAACATCCACCTGGATTAAGGTCGTAAGACACTTTGGTATAGAGAAAATTGTGGTCATACTACAAAATTATTTTTATTGGCCAAATATCTGACAAGATGTTGGAAAATACCTCATATCCTACACTTCTTGTGCCATCACCAAGCCAACTATTAAGAAGCAAGGCTTGTGTACTGTTGAGATTTTCTGTTTGTAATGAAATAGGAAAAATCTCAGCTGGTGACAACAATAGGAACTCAGGTCCTAGATTAACTCCAGGTTGTTGGGAGGGAGTTAATGCCTCCTATATTTGATGTGAGGGAATTAATGAGGCTGTTAGATTCTCTAGGCTATATAACAGGCAACCATTCGGATGGTTTGCTAAGAGTGTGAGAGTTTTATGAGGTTTTAATTATGTAATCTCCAATTTGATTAATAAATTCCTGATGCCTATGTTTGGTGGACGTAGCCCAAATTGGTTGGGTGAACCACGTTAAAAACTGTCTCTTATGTGCTTGATTGTTCTACTGTCTGTGTTTATTTTTGTTTTCTGTGCCTCTGGATTCCAACAATTGGTATCAGAGCACTGTTGGAGGTGGAGCGCAGTTGATACGTGGATCAGGCAGAGTGCTGGAGCGCTGAGCCTGCGAGTGAATGCGTGGATTGTTGTGCGTGGTTTTTTTGTTATTGGCACTGTGCCTGGTGCGTTGAACGCAATCAGAGTTCAGCAGATCGCGGCTGGAGGGGATCGCTGGTGCTGGAGTGCTGCTGCGTGGACTGTCTTCGACACTGGTATGCACGCTGGAGGGTGCGTTTGACTGGAGGGCGGACCATAAAGTGCTGCCTGCGTATAAAGTGCTGCCTGGAAGGTGGAGACCGTGCTTACCCTGGTGGAGTGTTGACACCTGCGTTAATTTATTGCACAACGGCGTACAACGTGGGTATGTATTAAACAAACAGCGTGGATATTTAAAAAAAAAAAACACAGCATGAATATAGTTGTTATAAACAGAGTGTATATACAAAAACTGGTGTGAGTTACATTCACAAAACGGCATAGTTATATTTTTTTTTAATGCTGCCGTGGATAGCTGCATTCAAAAGAGTTGGTATATACATGTAAACAAAAAAAAACGGCGTTGATTTCTGTTTAAACAATGAGTGTTGAGTGGTGTTGAAGCGTGGATTTATTATATGTGTATTCAAACTGAGGGGACATATATATGTTTAAAAAGAAAAAGGTTGAAACGCATATGTTATAAACCATATGTTACACATTATATAAACCATGTTAACGTAATGGAAAGTGTGCACATTTGTTAATGGTGGATTAATATTAATGGTGGATTAATATTAAAGTGGAAAGTGTGCACATTTGTTAATGGTGGATTAATATTAAAGTGGGTGAACGCATATGGTGGAGTAGTTTTTTTTTTGGTGGAGCGGATCAATCTTTCCATTGGTGATTCACACCAGAATATTATTTTTTGTTTTAAAAGGCAAAGGCAGAAAGGCATAGGCAATTTTTCCTTTTATTGCTGGTTGGATATTGGAGATTACTGTGTGTTTGTTTTTTTTTTTTTGCTGATACAAAATGGCGAAAACTCAAAGTGCCCGTTTTGAGATTGAGAAATTTAATGGCAAGAATAATTTTGAGATCTGGAAGGTGAAGATGCACGATCTGCTGGTTCAACAAGGTGTGGCGAAAGCACTGTTGGGGAAAAATAAAAGACCTCCTTCCATGACGGAGGATGATTGGGATGAGATGGATGATAGAGCTCTGAGCGCAATTCGGTTATGTCTGGCGGACGATGTTCTGTTCAACATTGTGTCAGAGAAAACCGCCGCAGGCCTGTGGACGAAGCTTGAGAAGCTCTATATGACGAAATCTTTGACAAATCGGATTCTCCTGAAACGGCAGCTTTATGTTTTGCGGATGAAAGAAGGTACCTCAATTGCTGATCACCTGAATGTTTTTAATACCTTATTGGTGCAATTAGACAGTCTAGATGTGAAATTTGATTCAGAGGATAAGGCAATAACTCTATTATGTTCATTGCCTGAATCCTGGGATCACTTTGTTACTTCCATAAGCTTTAGTACATCAGATATCCTTGAGTTTGATGATGTTGTTGGAGCCTTGTTGGCTGAGGAAACGAGGAAGAGGTCGAATGCAGACACCTCTACATCAGAGGTAATGATGGCCAGAGGTCACTCAAGAGAGAGACACTCCGGGGGAAAGCATAGCAACTCTCGCTCAAAGTCCAAAGGAAAGAAGCCAAAGGTGAAGTGCTGGCATTGTGGCAAGGCTGGACATCTGAAAAAGGATTACTGGAAGCGAAAGCAGGCTGCTAAAGAAGGCTCTTCGACAGAAAAGAAGGAAGCCAACACCATAGATACAGGTTCAGTATCTGGTTCAGGTATGAGTGATGAGGTATTGTCAGTTAATATTTCAAAACATGATCAACATTGGTTGTTAGATTCCGGGGCATCTAACCACATGTGTATTCATAAAGATTGGTTTAAAACATATAAATCAATTGATGATGGTGTTGTGTACATGGGTAATGATGTAACATGTAATATTGTGGGAATTGGGAGCATACAACTGCAAATGTTTGATGGGACAACCAAAATATTAACTGATGTGAGGCATGTACCAGATTTAAGGAAAAATTTGATTTCATTAGGAGCACTTGATTCAAATGGATATAAAACTATAATTCAAGGTGGAGTAATGAAAATTTACAAAGGTATCTTACTAGTGATGAAGGCTAAGAAGGTAGGAAATCTTTTTCAATTAGAAGGTAGAACTGGGTCAGATCATGTGTCTGTGTCTGAACATGACAGTAGTTCCATTCACTTATGGCATCAAAGATTGGGGCATATGAGTGAAAGAGGATTGAAAATTTTGGCTGACCGAAAGTTACTTCCTAATCTAAGAACTGGAAAATTGGATTTCTGTAAACATTGTCTGTTTGGTAAACAAAGTAAACACAAGTTTAAAACAGGAAAACATACTAGTAAAGGCATACTTGATTATATCCATTCAGATGTGTGGGGTCCAGCTCCTACATCTTCATATGGTGGTTCATCTTATTTTGTATCATTCATTGATGACTTTTCTAGGAAGGTCTGGGTCTACATGTTGAAGAGAAAGTCTGATGTTTTTTCAGTTTTCAAGCAGTTTAGAGCATTGGTAGAAAACAACACTGGTAGAACTATAAAATGTTTAAGAACTGACAATGGTGGTGAGTTTTCCTCCAAGGAGTTTGATAGCTATTGCAAGGATGCAGGGATCGAAAGGCATAAGACCACGGTTTATACTCCTCAGCAGAATGGAGTTGTTGAACGCATGAACAAGACTCTTCTAGAGAGAGCAAGGTGTATGCTGAGTAATGCCGGGTTGCCAAAGGAGTTGTGGACGGAAGCAGTGGCAACATCTTGTTACGTGATAAACCGATCTCCATCAACGACGATAGGCTGCAAGATTCTGCAAGAGGTATGGAAAGGACACCCTTGTGACTATTCTAAACTCAGAGTGTTTGGTTGTGATGCATATGCTCTAGTGCCTAAACATCAGCGAACTAAATTAGATCCGAAATCGAAAAGGTATGTCTTTGTTGGGTATGGTGATGGAACAAAGGGATATAGATTGTGGGATCCTACTACCCGCAAAATCATCATCAACAGAGATGTAAAGTTTGATGAATCCTCTCCCGTACAGTTAGATGTAAATAGTAGATTGAAACAGGATGATGTATCTGATTTCCAGCATATTCAGTTTGACAACATTTCTAATGATAGTCATAACGACCATAGTTCATATTCTAGTCATGAACAGGTTTCAGAATCAGATTATGAACAGGGTTCAGATGGAGGTCATGAACAGGTCTCAGATGGCGATCATGAAGAAGTTCCTACAGATGATAGACAGCCAATTGTGGAAGCACCAGAAACATTCTTAAGGAGGTCTACAAGGATCAAACGTCCTCCAAGAAGGTATGATGATCATGTTACTTCAGTTGCTTTGATCGCTAATGATGATGAACCTTTGTGTTATCAGGAAGCTGTAGAAGGTTCAAATAGTGACAAATGGAAAGCAGCCATGAAGGAAGAAATGATGGCCTTAGGTAAGAATGGCACGTGGGATCTGGTTGAACTTCCCAAAGGCAGGAAAACTGTGGGATGCAAGTGGGTGTTCAAGGTGAAACGAGGTGTGAATGATACGGAAGACAGGTACAAAGCAAGGCTGGTTGCAAAATGGTTTTCTCAGAAAGCTGGCATAGACTTTCATGAGATATTTTCACCAGTGGTTAAAATTGTTTCAATTAGACTTGTGTTAGCATTAGTGGCTTTGCTTGATTTAGAGTTGCAGCAGTTAGATGTTAAGACTGCATTTCTACATGGTGATTTAGATGAGGAAATATATATGGAACAACCGGAAGGGTTTGTTCACCGTCGCAATGAGAAATTTGTCTGCAGGCTCAAGAAGTCATTATATGGCCTGAAGCAGTCGCCTTGGCAGTGGTATAAGAAGTTTGATTCTTTCATGTTGAGTCAGAAATATGTAAGAAGTGAATATGATCATTGTGTTTACTTTAAGCAGTTAAATAATGGCATGTTCATTATCTTAGTGTTGTATGTTGATGATATGCTTTTAGCAATCAAAAGCATTGAAGAAATCAACAGGTTGAAGACTCAGATGGCAAGGACGTTTGATATGAAAGATCTAGGAGCGGCAAGACAGATTTTGGGCATGGAGATTTTCAGAGACAGGGGCAATGGTAAGCTGTGGCTATCACAACAGAAGTATATTGAGAAAATACTTTTGAGGTTTGGTATGAATAATGTGAAGCCTGTGTCAGTCCCTTTAGCTTCCCATTTTAAGCTTTCTTCGAGTTTATGTCCTAATACAGATGAAGAAAAGGATTATATGTCTCAAATTCCGTATGCCAATGTAGTAGGATGTTTAATGTATGCGATGGTTTGTACGCGACCAGATATTTCTCATGCAGTTGGGGTTGTCAGCAGGTACATGGCAAATCCGGGTAAAGAACACTGGTCAGCAGTGAAATGGGTGCTTCGGTACTTGAGAGGCACAAGTAGTTATTGTATTTCTTACAATAAGAGTAGTGAATTTGTTTGCAGATATGTTGATTCCGATTTTGCAGGTGATTTGGATAAGAGAAGATCAACTTCAGGGCACGTCTTTACTCTTGCAGGTGGAGCTATAAGTTGGATGTCGAAGCTACATAACATTTTTCCTTTGTCCACTACTGAAGCAGAATACATTGCTGCTTCTCATGCTTGCAAAGAGGCAGTTTGGTTGAAAGGTTTGCTTGGTGAGTTTGGTAGGTTACAGGATAACATCAGGTTACTTTGTGACAGTCAAAGTGCAATACATTTGGCTAAGAATCCAGCCTATCATAGTAAATCAAAGCATATTCCAATCAAATATCATTTTGTAAGACAGGTTATCACTGAAAGGGGAGTTTCTCTTGAAAAGGTGCATACAAAGGAGAACTGTGCAGACATGTTCACGAAACCAATTTTGTTGGAGAAGCTACGCTGGTGTTTGGCTTCTCTTGGCTTGCAGAAAAGATAAAATAATAATAACAGGGCATCGGGCGAATTGTTGTCAAGGTGGAGATTGTTGAGATTTTCTGTTTGTAATGAAATAGGAAAAATATCAGCTGGTGACAACAATAGGAACTCAGGTCCTAGATTAACTCCAGGTCGTTGGGAGGGAGTTAATGCCTCCTATATTTGATGTGAGGGAATTAATGAGGCTGTTAGATTCTCTAGGCTATATAACAGGCAACCATTCGGATGGTTTGCTAAGAGTGTGAGAGTTTTATGAGGTTTTCATTATGTAATCTCCAATTTGATTAATAAATTCCTGATGCCTATGTTTGGTGGACGTAGCCCAGATTGGTTGGGTGAACCACGTTAAAAACTGTCTCTTATGTGCTTGATTGCTCTGCTGTGTGTGTTTATTTTTGTTTGTTGTGCCTCTAGATTCCAACATGTACCCCTCTTCCTACTCCTATCCTACCCTGGGAATCCATCTCCATGGACTATATGTCTAACCTTCCTTCTACAAAGCATGGAAATGATTGTGTATTTGTGGTCATCGACAAATTTTCTGATATGGACATATTGGTTACTTACAAGAATACTATCATAGCAAAGGCTACTGTCAGACTCTTATTTGAACGAGTGTGGGTACATTTTGGGATCCTATAGACCATTATATCATATTGTGATATCAGGTTCTTAAGCACGTTTTGGTCGAGCATTTGGTCATTGTTGGACACTAACTCTACCACATTCCACCCTGAAATTGATGACCAGACAAAGGTCATCAACAAGATGATTTTGCACATACTACGCATGTATAACTCTAAGAATTCACAAACAAGGGATGAGATTCTTCCCTATGTGAAACATAGCTATAACAGATCTCTGCATAGCTTGAGTGGCCACAATCCATTTGAAGTCGGTCTAGGATTTCAACCATTATGTCCCCTTGATGTTGCACTGCCTTTTGCAACTACACATGAAGAATCTGCCCATGTTCAGTTTGAATTTGATAAACCCATCAAGTTTCTTGAACAAATTCAGTGGCTCACCAGGGACGAAATTCAGTAGAAGTTTCCCCATCTCATGGAGGCACTCAACATAATGGGGGACATTGCTTCCTATGGGGGGAGGACTGATTCAGGTGGATATTAATGGCCACCGTCCTATTCCACTCGGACCCCCACCATTTTTTGTTTCTTTGAGTTTCCTTGATTATAGCACAATTTACTATTTTTGGCATTTTTTTCAGGTTGTAAACTTCTGGAGCGATTTTGAGGCCCTAAACGACATTTTTTTTTGGAAAACAGACAAAAGTGTGGCTTGTAGTAGGTGTTTGCATTCGAAAGTTGTATTCATTGGATATATATTTCTAATGATGTATCATATGCATCAAATGAAGATCGTATGCCAAAAATTACGACCCCGGGAAGTTGTTGTACCAATTTACCCCATTGGGGCCCACACACGTTTGGCACTTCATCTCCTATGGTTAGGTTTCTGGATGTTTGAGGTTTTCCATTGTTTCTAAATAATAAATAGGACTTTGATCCTCATTGTAACACAATTCAAAGGCATGTAGCCACCAAATCTCTTCTTAGAGATAAGTTACCATCGCCCAAGCTAGTTTATTTCCATTTTGCATGTATGCAATTTTCGGTATTTTGTTATCAATGAATTGAAGTTCAGTTTTCACTATAGCTTTGTCTTTATGTTTAAATCTATATTTCATTTCGTTCTTGCATAAATTTGGATCACATAGTGTTGATAAAAAGTCAGTTTCATTAGAATTCTTACTATGATATTGAAAGTATATGTAGGATTGCTAAGATTTGAAATTGTAATAAGAGAAACAAACTTTTGGAACATTTTAATTATCGTAGTTATTTTATAAAGCGATGAAGTATGGGATTTTGTCATCTCTCATGGTATTTGGAATAAAATTGTGCAAACATAAAAACATTTTATTAACTACTAGTGTATATCCATCTTAACTTTGGATCCATTATGCATCGAGGACAATAAATTCCCTAAATGTGGAAAACTTTCCTCAAGTTTTGATCCCTCTAGGTGCGAATAGTTTTAGAGTTAAGATGGATCTACACTAGTTCTTATTTTTCCACATGTTTATTCCACGTTGAGTACGAAAGAAATTACACATCTCCCTCAAACTAAGCAACACACCATTGAGCTGTTTTAACAACCATGCACCAAGAGGGATCAATTCCCTGGAGGCACAAAACATTACTCAAATTTTGATCAATTTTGGAAAATGATAGATCTATAGTTAATATGAACCTATTTTGGCTCTTAATATGTCACATTTTCAATTCGATGTTCACCATGAAAGGATTTACACTTCTCTCATACTAAGCAACACATAATTGAAATGTTTTAAATATCCATCTTAAATCTAGATTGACCATGCACTTAGAGTTATCATATCCCTAAATTTGAAAATCTTTCCTCAAATTTTGATCCCTCTAGGTGCACGAGGCATCCTAAGTTAAGACAAATCTAAGCTAGTTCTTAATATATTGCATGTCAACTCCATATTAAGCATGGAATGAATTTCACATCTCCCTCATAGTGATTAACACACCATTCAAATGTTTTAATAATAATAATTTTATTACTTTCAATTGTTTTTTTTCCAAATGGAAAATACCCATAATTTTATTCATCCTGAACTAAGGAACAAAATTAAATTTTGCATAAGCTGGAAAACATTCCATAAGAATAGCCTCTCAACTTATGTGTTAAAAAGAAAAATATTAAATAAAGTTACATATAGAACTTTGAAGTTAAGTGTGATAATAATCACTTAACTTCTCTTTCTTCCCTTTCTTTTTTAACACTTTCTTCCATCCCCTTGAGTTTGGACAAACTAAAACTAATGTTAGTTTGCATCTTGTTGTCTTCAATGGGTGTTTTTTTTCTACATTCGAGATCTTAGAAACATGATCTCTCTTTTTGTCCCCCTGCCATTTTCTGTATGTGCCTTGTTTTTCCATTGTTCTGATCCATGGATCTCTTGTGATTCAATGCCATTTTACACCTAGGATTTAGTACCATGTTATACCTACGCATCCACTTATTCTTGTTTTGGATGGTTCACAATGGTTTCTTCTTCCTCTTCTTTTGAGAGATGAGGATCAGAGGGGTGCCATCCTTTTGATTTATGGGCTTGGCCCTTTTTCTTTTCTGGAATCTTTTTTTCCTGATGGCATGTGTTCTGCAAGTGTCTTGTTTGGAAATGTATTCGACATTTGAATGTCATGTTATTGTAGTCTAAGGCTTAAGTCCACTGAAAGATTTTATGTTTCAGTTGAATGTGGTCACGTAAACCTTTGTTGAGGTTTCTTTCTACACAAATTCTACCAAAGGTAAATAGACCTTTCTCTATTCTTTTGAGTTCCATCTTTTTATATTTTTCGAGGGTGTTTCCAATTTCCTCTAGATACTCATGGTTATAAAATGAGAGGGGGAGATCTGATAGTCTCACACATATTGGAATTTTTGAGACCAACCATTTCATGGCATCAAAAACTGGGAACCATGGGGTGATGAAGAGCCCAACTCTTCCCCAAAAATAGGGCCCATTATTCAATACTTTCTCTAGATCTTCCGGTGTGTCAACTTGGAAAATAAAAATCCTTTGGAACATAAATAGATCTCAAAGTATGGTATCTAGAATGAAAAGACCCATTGGTGTAAAACATCAGATCTAGGCCATAATCCATTGAACCTACATATTACACCCATGGATTAGAAAGAAGAAAAGAGGGAGTCTACCTTTGGAAGATTAACATCCATGGATGGTACTTTTTCCATTTGTTCTACAATGTAGGGTCTATGGTTGAATTGAATATGATATATTGGGTTGAATTCCTTTCCTTGTGTCACATCCTTGAAGGAGGCAAAACCGATAGAATTTTTGGGTCTTGAGGCACCTCCATGCAACCTCTGGTTCAAGATAATGGTAGAGTTCCTAGAGATGTGATAGTCCTTCATCTGGGAAATACTTTTAAGCATCTTCCCTTCAAAAATAGGCACAGAGTATTTGCGGGGATTCCCAACTTGTAATAGATGCATTTATTCAGGTTTTAAACCAAGTCCAAATCCTTGATCCATAAGAGGGAAGACTTCCCATTAATATTTTTAATGAAGATAAGATAGTTTTCCTAGACTGGAACTTCCTCATTGGTACCCAAATTGTGCTAAGAACTTCATTGTCTTCTTGGCGCACTCGTTCTATGGAAACCCTGAAAACATTGCATTCCATGAGATCATATTCAACTAAGGAATTTCTTTTAAAAATTCAAGGCTTTGTCAACGAGCACATTTTGTGAAAATCCCGCAAACAACAGTGACTGATATCACTTTCTTATGAGACATATTTCAAAATAGAATACAGGCCATGTCCGCAAGCCCATTTTGTGCAAACCCCATAAATGTCATATTTCACGAGAATGCATTGTGCTGCGACATTATTTGAAAAAGTCTTAGGGCTTCATCAATATGCCTGACTTGTGAAAACTCTGCATTCCATCAGGCCATGTCTCACTAGGGAATTTTTATCAAATATTTTCTGGGCCCAAACAATGTAATCGTTCAAAATTTGACATCTTGTTTAGGCATTTGGTTGAATAGTTCACACGTAATTTTTACCCTCCCACTTTTTGAATACATATCTAGGAGGGAATTCGCCACAACAACTTGAAACTCATAACAACACCTATTTATCCAGCCATTGATATTCATACCTAGGTGTTGATATGGAAAGGCAGAACATGCCTGTAGAAATTAATGTGTATATTCTAAAGTGCTCATGAAATTTACTAAATCATAAGGCTAGAAGTTACTCTACTGATCTGTGGAAGCTAATTCATGATCAAGAACACACATCATAACAATGCATCAAGATTAAACACACATATACATATATTTATCTAGGGGAAAGAAATTGCTTAAAACCCCTTATTATCTGTATTGCATTAATCAAAGAATAACTATGAAGTACAATGCTTGCTCAAGCCTGAGCACAACCTATAAGTGTATAGTCTGTTATCCCTATAATAATAGTGTATTCCCTCATTGTTATTGTGAGTGTAGCCCCATTATTGTTATTTTTGTTCCCATGGAGTCCCCATATTGTTATTATTATGCCCCTAGAAGCTCACTATTGTTATTGTTGCACCCTTACATTATTATTGTTATGCAGACTCTAATTATATTGTGACCCGTTAGACTCCTATATATAGAAAGGAGGTTTTGTCATTTGAATCATCCAAGAATTTTTCATTTGTGTGATTTAAAGGAGGTTTCCCCCTCGAAAAGACTAATTTTGAAGTCGTTGATCTATCTCTTCTTCTAGGGTTTTGATGCTGCAAACAGTTCATCGTGGATTTTTCTATAACATTTTTTATATAAAGGTTCAGAAGATAAAAATTTTATCACGAGGAGCCGAAATCCTAATGAAGTTCGTGTAAAAATTTCAGATCTTGGTTTTCTATATGTTCGGAGATATGATCCAATGAATTTAAGGTTTCTGCATGATCCATAATTTCATCTCAAATAGGTGACCTTGGCAAAATTGTCATATCTTCCTCTATGAGCATCGAATTTGAATTTAGTTAAATGTGTCCAAAAGATAACAAATTTTAGTATCTTTTGTATCATTTTAGGGCCGAAGGTCGAAACAACGACATGTGGAACTTCGTACAAGTTCGCTCTACTAAACCAATCTATAATGAGGTTATCATGGGAGATTAGACATAGCTTTACCTTGAGAATCCAAATTTGGTCTGACTTGCAGAATTGGAAAGAAGACTCATAGGGATACCACAGGACCTAATTTCATACCTTGGATATCCAAATTTATAGAGATACAATAGATTCAACATTGCACTCCTACAAAGCAAGAAAAAGGTGTGTGTTGTTTTAAAATTTGCATAAGTTTTGTGTGAAAAAACAGTTTTAAGTGATTCGAGGGGCATAGTGAAGCATAAATATCATTGTTTAATTTGAAAATGACTTGAAGCAAGAAAATGGAAATACCTAGTAAGCAACCAGAAAGCTCTACTATGACGCATGAAGAAGAGGAAGAAATGAAAACATGATATATTAAAATTATGAGACCAAGTGCAACAAATTTCACTTGCGCAAAGAGTAACCAAAATTAAATGGAAGATAAGATGGAAGCTAAGATGGATGGTTTGAAGAATGGTTTAAATTCAGACATGGAAGGTTTGAAAGATGGCATAGAAGCAAAAATGAAAGGCAACATGGAATATTTGAAGAATGGTTTAAGAGAAAACATGGAAGGTTTGAAGGAAGGCTTGAAAAAGTTGCTACAAGAAATGCTTCCTAATGGTAAAAAGGTATTAGATAAAACTTATGATGAGAACAAAAAGAATATTAATCATGATTCCATAGACTCTAAATTTGGATTGAAGACCCATCATATTCCAAAGATCGATATGAGGAATTTTGATGGCAAGGATCCGGTAACATGGATACTATAAATGGAGCAATATTTTGATCTCCATAATGTTCAACACACACAAAAGGTACACATTGCATCTTTATATTTAGAATATAATCCAATTGTATCGTATCAATGGATTTGTTGTGGTAAATTACTTGTCACTTGGTCAATTTTTATGGAGGAAATGATATCACATTATGAGGATACAAAGCGCAACACCTTCTTTAGCCAATTGATAAATCTCAAACAAAAGGGCTCAATGACGGAGCACATTGAGGACTTCCAAAAATTGAATAGAAGGGTAATTGATATTCCATAGGAACATAGGATTGATGTCTTCATAGGGACTTTAAAGGATAACATCCAATAGGAGGCTCGCCTTTGAGAATCTAATTCATTGGAGAAGGCATTCAGGTTAGCAAGAAAAATTGAATGAAAAACTATGGCAACAAGGAAGCCTACCACTCACAACTATAAAGATGGAAGTGTTGTTTCTCCTAGCCTTCCGAAACCTACAAGGTTGACACCACAAGAATTGGAAGAAAAAAGAGCAAAAGGGATTTGTGAAGAGGAGGAAGAAAAGGAACAAGAAATTTCAAAAGAAGAGGATATACACCAAGAATCAAACCCAGAGAAAGAATAAATGAATCCGAAGATATATTGTGATGCATTGGCAAGAATTACTACTCCTCAAACTCTCAAGATAGAAGGACATATCAAGAAGAAAAAGGTAATAGTGTTGATTGATTTAGGTAGTACCCATAATTTTATTCATTGTAAGATAGCCAAGGAATTGAATTGCTTCTTATATCCAGCACTAGAGTGTCAAGTGATGATTGCAAATGGAGGAACTATAAATTGCTCCGGAAAGTGCCATATCAATTTATCCATGTGAGAATATGTATTGAATAGTCCAATGCTTTCCATTCCAATGGGTGGTGCTGATGTTGTACTAAGAGTCCAATGGTTACAATATTTGGGTATGATAGCTTTCAATTATCAAGAACTTTTCTTGAAATTTTTTTGGGAAGGTAAGGAAGTTGAATTAAGGGGTATCACAGGGAAATTAGGAAATTTAATCAAATCTAATGGCATGACAAATCTTCTAAATAATTAACAACGGGGCGTAATTGCACAATTATGTTCACTAAAGGTTCAAACATCGAAACCATATATTTCTCTGGATCTCCAAAAAGTCTTGGACAATAATTCTAAGGCTTAAGCGGTGGAAGATCACATCGAGCATCAACAACAAGTTCTCCAACTCTTAAAGGATAACCTCACTTTGGCGCAGAATAGAATGAAACAATAGGCATATCAACATTGTAGCGAAATAAGTTTTGATGTGGGCGATTGGGTATTTTTATGGCCACAGCCATGCAAACAAATGTACCTCAAGCAAGCTGAGAAGGATAATACATTATCACCAAAGTGTTATGGTCCTTACAGGGTGTTGCTAAATATTGGTATGATCGCATACAAATTTGAGCTTCCTGCATCTTCCCGCATGCACCCATTTTTCCATGTTTCATGCTTAAAGAAGGTTATAGATGAGAAGCTCCCAGTTCAAACAATATTACTAGAACTTGACGAGGAAGGAAAAATCATATTGGAACTTGAAGCAATCACAGAAAAAATAACCCGAAAGCTACAAAATCAATCAATTTCAAAGTATCTCATCAAGTGGAATAACTTACCCACAAAAGATTCCACATGGGAGGATGAGAATTTTATATAAGAGCATCCATAACTACTGAAGCGTTGAGGACAACACATTTTTGAAGGAGAAGGACTTGTTAGGTCCCGATAATACTAGTGTATTCCCTCATTGTTATTGCCAGTGTAGCCCCCTTATTGTTATTGTTGTGCCCATGTAGTCCCCATATTGTTATTATTGTGCCCCATAGAATCCCACTATTGCTATTGTTGTGCCCTTACATTATTATTGTTATGTCGGCTCTGATTATAGTGTGACCCCTTAGACTGATACATATAGAAAGGAGGCTTTTTTATTTGAATTATCCAATAATTGTTTATTTGTGTAATGTAAAGTAGGTTTCCCCCTCAAAGAGGCTAATTTTGAAGTCGTTGATCTATCTCTTCTTCTATTTTGTAAGATGGTTGCATAACAGAGTCTATCTCACTTGTTGACTGATTGAATTTGACCAATACTTAGCCAAATTTTCAAGCCTCCAAGCTCTTATTTCCTTGCATCATTCCTTGAGGAATTAGCCCCTATTATTTATGGAAACTCCTCAATTATATTGCGCAATTCATGTAGGCCCATCCTTTGACCGCATGCACCACCTATACAATTTGGATTAGTTTACAACTGATAGTATGCTTCCCTTGAAATCCAATCTCAACTAGGTAACTCAAATTCTCTGCATGAATCAGTTATTTTGGGTTAATTGATCAGTAAAATGGATGACCATTGAGTGTGATTGAAGCTACAATGTAAAACTTGACCTTCTATTAGTTTCTCCAATAGTTGGAACTAGTTTAACTGACAATAACTCAACCTAACTGAAATAGATTGTTAGAAATTAGCAATCAATCATGCTTAATTAAACTCAAGTGTCTCCAACTCAAATTAACTGAGTTAACTGAGTGACAAGAGCCATGTCACCCTATTCAACTACCTCCAAGTATTATGCTGAAATCGAAATTTGAATTTTAATCTAGTTTGACCAAGGCAAAGTCAAAACTATATTTTCTTGGTGCATTTTCAACACTCCCTCTTAGTAAGAAATGGATTATTAGATACCGCAATCTTGCCTCTATGTAACTCGAATTTTCGTCTTGACAAAGGCTTTTTAAAAATATCTACATCTTGTTCCTTTATAGGAATGTATTCCAACAACATGATCCGCCTCTACACAAAATCCCATAGATGGTGATACCAGATGTCAATATGCTTGGATTTATCATGAAATACTAGATTCTTAGAGAGTTTGATACAACTCTGATTGTCACAATAAATCACAGTAAGATCCATCATCTGACCAATTAATCCAACAAGAATCTTTCTCATCCAAATTGCCTCACATGTTGCTTGACTAACAACCATGTACTCTGCTTCTGCTGAGATGAGTGCCATTATTACAAGGAAAATTTTAAGGATGGAAGTTTATCTTAAAGTTTAGAAACCTTGGAAAATCTTTCTAGTCCCTAATATGCAAATTGTAAAAACTTTGGAAATATTTTTGGAAAAACAATTAGATTTTTAATGATTTTATATTATTTTATATAATTTTTTGGCGATTTTTAAGGTAAAATAAATTTATACTATAAAAAGTGGGAGAATCATTTGTAAAAAAAATTGGAAATTGGCAAATAATTTTTTTGGAAAAAACATGGAAAATTAGTCCACCTGCGAATATTAGCCCCTAAAATTTTCCCTGGTGCCATAGATATTTGTCTCCTGATGTACCAAGAAACTATGTTGAAGTCTGAAATTATTTTCTTTTTGGCTATCCTTTTTCCCTCTCCTTTGTCATTTTGTGACCATCTTGTTGCGGTTTCAAGCTAATCAAGATCATCACAGACTTACTCAAGCATATGAAAGGTATTAATCGTCCATGTTTTAGAATCTATTATTTCTTTATGAAAAATAATTAAAATATCTCTACAATTATAGAATATTGCTAATTCTGCAACTAATGTAGAATTATGCAACCATCTCCATCATTAGACATGTTTCAATGCACTGGAGAAAAAATGATAGGTACCTGTAGATGGAAATTGTTCCACATATGGATGTACACCTATAGTCATGATCTGGCAAGATACAGAGATCAAAGGATTTATAAGTCAAACAGAAGTAAACTCTAGCTATGACGTTGCAACAATCAAGCGAATTTTGTCGAGGGATCATGAGAGATCAAGCAGTCATGGAGATGATTTATTCGATCAAGAGGAATTGTTCGAGAAGAATCCTTCATGATTTTCTATTTCAGTAGCAAATCATGAGGAGATAAACTTTTAAATTAATTTTACTTCTTAGATGGCAGAATAGTCTAATTTCTTATCGGCATAAGACTGTTAGATCATCTTGAGAATTGTATAAAACCCATGAGGCAAGACCAAAAACACAGTTAGTCATTGTTTATTTCAGTATTTGCAAGATTTGTTTAAGAAACTTCTATGGATTAATATAATACTTTATTCTTCAATGTGTGGTTGAGCAATCGATTGATCATTGACAAACTTAAACACACGGGAGGGCCCCTTGGAGAGTTGTAAGGGTAGTTAGATTTTGTTTACATTTCAATTTCTCATAGATATTCTGAATTTGCATAAAAATTTCATGTAGTTCTCTCTTTGACTTATAACATTTCATATTGTTTTCTAATTACCTGTTGTTTCATTTCTAGAGCGCTCTTAAAAAGAAAATACAAAAATATTTATTTTCGATGTATTTCATTCAACCAAATTAATTTGATGAGTTATTTAAATTTCATGGATGATGAGTAGATGGTTTTTCAGATCTATTAGCGCACATTAATAACCACTTGAAGTTACAATTTTTAATTTGATTTACTTTCCTTCTGCAAGTAATTAACATTACTACTTCTTTCTACAATTTAGAGTTAAGTTTCATTTTCTGCAAATAGTGTTATGATTCCATTTTGCAAAGTAGTGTTAAAATTTCAATTCTACAGTTAGTATTAAGATATATTTTCTATAATTTAGCATTAATATTTCCTTTGTGCAATTAAGAGATATACTTTTAATTATGCAATTAGAATAAATTGAGATTTCAATTTTTAGGTTTATTTTCAACACAATTTGGCATTTGGTTTTGATGTAGCTTTAATGGAAAGAGAATGTGTGTGACAACTCTTTAATCTCATTTAACAATTATCCATAATTAGATCAATTTCATCCAAAGTTAGAATTGCTAACATATGTGGTGCACATACACATCATAAGTACACGAACCTTGGTTGACAATTAATGAAGTAATTTAAGGTCAATTAAATTACCCAACATTTTTGCGCTGTTGCTGGGAAGTGTATATAGGATTCCATTCTTGGTTTTCATAACATTTTAGGCATGTTCAACTTTGTAGATGCATAAGTAAATCATGATAAAAATAATTTATGCATAGAGAAAGGGCTTCTAGGGGTAGATTTGTAAGTAGAGGAAGAAGTTCAATTCCAACATCACCACTCACTTCTGCTAGACCTTGTAGTGCCACACCATCCAGAGGCACTCACATTACATCATTTGTAGGTAGAGATAGACTTCCTAAGGTGCATATGTCTGAAATCCAACTTGGAAATTCACCAAATTCTTATACAAAAGCTATAGGTGATGAACCTACATCCCCAACAGAAGGAGTAATATTTCTCTCTTCAACAGGAGAACAAATCTTAGGACAAGAACTAGAGGTACCTAGTGAAGAAGAAGAGGAAGTTTATTTTGACATACCATTAGTAGAGGAACCGAAAGAAGAGCTAGATAATCCCATTATTGAACCTTACATTAGCTTTGAAGAATCTACAATGGCATGGGAAGGAGAAGGAGAAGTACACAATGTAAATGGTGAACCTAGGATTAGAGGTGGAAGAGGCAGAGGATGAAATAGAGGAGGAGGTGGAGGATGAGGAGCTGGAGGTGGTAGAGGAGGTAGGGGAGAACCAGATGTTTATGGATTTCCATCATTGATGAAGATACCACAGACACAATAAAAATCATATCACCTTCTATTCTTCCTAATTTCCATGGTTTAAGAAATGAGGATCCGAAAACATTTATTTTTGAGTTTTAAGTCTTATGTAGATCTTCTGACTACTTGCATAATACTAAAAAATTGAAACTATTTTCAGTTACTCTTAAATATGGAGCACTTAAATGGTTTATGGGACTAGGAACACATAGTATTATAATATGGGAAGAAATGAAAAGAGTGTTCTTAAAAATGTATACATATTATTGTATGCCCCATAACCTTAAGGTTGAAGTCTTTAAGATGATGAAAAAAGAGAATGAAAGCCTTGAAGACTTAGTTGAAATATTTTCCTACATTGTTAAAAGGGTTAGGATGCATGGACTAGATGAAGAAACATTAAAATCTATACGAGATGAATGGATTTAACTTCTCAACTTAATGGGAAAAGAAAATGTTTCTCAACTTTCATTTGGTGAAATCTGTGATTTGTGTAAACATATCTCAAGGGGAAAGGTTAGAACTGGTAAAAATCCAAGAGACCCTATCATGTCAAGAATTAGTAAATATGCAACTGGAACAATTAGTAGAGCTAAAATAGGTAATTTGCTTGATAAATTTAAAACATATATACTTGGGAACCTTAGTGAATAGCTAGATACTCTCAAAATATAAAACAAGCAAAAATCTAAGAAAACTGCATTATCTATTTTTTGTCCCAAATTTAGGAAGAAACATGCCTTGAGAGAATTTCCTCTTAATAGTAAAGAAATTTGTGTCATATGTGCTGAAAATCATGATGGAAGGGAATGTCCCTCAATACTGTTGGCATTATGATTCAAGTGTTGTCCTTGATGGCAACTCACTCAGAGGATGGTACAGGTGCTCAGAGGTTGGTACAGGTGATGACAACTTAATCAGAAGACAGATCTCAGTACAGCATGCCAAGGAAGCTCATACACGCCGTTTCGTTAAGCCCAAGTCGCGTGTACACGCTAGTTCGATTCAGAAAAAGCGCGTGTATGTGGAAAGGTTCCTTTGGTTCATGGTGGTTAGTCCTTGGAAGTTGTGCCTATGATTTCGGACCATTATGTCTCGACGGGCGTGTCGATCCCTAGTTTTAAAGTTGATGGTATTGTGTTACTATGGTTTTGGCTCTTGGTATTGAGAAAGGCCTAAGGCTATATAAGGAGAAGAAGATCATTAGGCAAAATCATCTTTCGACAAGGCATGAATATCTAAGAGAGAAAGAGATCTGATATGCAGGTTCTGAGTTGCATGATCTAAGCCAAGGAGAGATCACATCGGTTAATGGAAGACTAGATCTAAGGATAGATCGGGATCTAATGGTTTGAAATGCACTATCATGATATGGTTGATTATGCGTATTTCTAGATCTGCATATTGTCGCAATGTTACGTTCTGGGTCTAACTAATGTCTGGTACAGCTGCAAATTGAGAAAGTTTATTTTTAGATCTGTACGCAGGTTGGCTTCGGTAAAAGAGCGTGTATACGCGGGTTCTGCTCATTAAAGTAGCGTATATCTTTTGAAGCTTGATTTTGGGTTTACAGTGGGGTCTGACTGTTATTGCAGAGTTCTGTAGTCTGCTCTGTGTTCTGGTAACTGGTGATTGACAGGGTTCAGTGGTTCAGTGATTCAAAGTTTGGTTGTTTTATGCTTCAATGATCTGTTGTGGAAATTGAATGAATTGTGGTCTTCAGATTGTAATGTTGTGCTTCAGGAATATCCAAGTCTGAAAATGTATGAAAAGTGATACCTGGAAGAAGGAAGATTGTAGGTCAGCACCTACGTACTAGTATCTTGGCTAGTACAAGAGCAAAGGGGGTTGGAGCTCCCTTCCAAGGAAGTTTGGAGAACGAGAGAAGGTTGAAGCCTTCTGCAGGTTGTAGCCTGCGTACTGGTATAAGGCTGCACCAGTACAAAAGATTGTAAACTGAAGTTTCATATTAAAGAAAGATAGAGACAACTTGCAGCAGGTGGTTTTCACCCACATTGGGTTTCCACCTTATATCTTGGTGTTCATGTGTGTGGCTTTTTATCTGTTCTGTTATACTGCACATGTTTACTGTTAATGTGATGAATAATGTCCTGATGCACTTAATTGAAGAATAAGCTAACTAAATTGTGAGTTTTCTGCTTATACGCTGTTTTACTTCGTCACAGTAGCGTGTACACGCTGGTTCACTTAACTGAAGTAGCGTATATGTTTCTGGGCATTTGAAAAGTTTGATTAATCTGATAATACTGATTCACCCCCCCTCTCAGTATTATTTCCAACAATTGGTATCGGAGCAGGTCCTTCAGAGAAGCTTGATCGCTTGAAGGAAGATCATTCATCATGAGCAACTACGAGAAAGAAGCATCAATCAGGCCACCGGTTTTTGATGGAACAAATTTCAATTATTGGAAGGTAAGAGTTACTGCATATCTTCAATCTCTTGGTACAGAAGTTTGGGACATTGTAGAAACAGGCTATGCTTTTCCTTCAGCTACTCCTACAGATCCAGCTGAGAAAAAGGCATATGAAACAAATGCAAAAGCAGTCAGTACTCTATTAGGAAGTATATCTCAAACAGAATTCATGAAGGTCATGCACTTCAAATCAGCAAAAGAAATATGGGACAAAATGATCACTAGCTATGAAGGAGATGAACAGGTAAAGCAAGCTAAACTTCAAACACTCAGGATTCAATATGAGACTCTCAAGATGTATAATGATGAAAGTGTGGCTAATTATTTTCTTCGGGTAGATGAGATTGTTAATTGTATGAAAAATTTGGGTGAAGAAATAAGAGAAACTATAGTAGTTCAAAAGATTCTAAGATCTTTATCCCCCAAGTTTGAATCTAAAGTATCTGCAATAGAAGAAAAAGAAAATCTCCGTGTTCTCACTATGTCTCAGCTACATGGAATTCTAACCGCTTATGAAATGAGAAAGGGAGGTCCATCTGACAGAAGGGAAGCTGCTTTTAAGGCATCAGGAAAAGAAGATTACTATGAAGCAAGCCATGTTCCAGAAGAAGAGGAAGAAGAATCAAATTTTGTCAGAAATCTTCAA
The DNA here is from genome assembly GCA_031772625.1 of Pinus tabuliformis. Lineage (NCBI taxonomy): Eukaryota > Viridiplantae > Streptophyta > Pinopsida > Pinales > Pinaceae > Pinus > Pinus tabuliformis. The sequence continues at coordinate 1,748,263,321 of CM062818.1, forward strand.
AGGGGTTCTGGAAGGTTCAGAGGTAAGCTACCTTTCAAATGCTTTGCTTGTGGGAAAGTAGGTCATTATGCTGCAAAATGTCCTTATAAGGATAAAGGAAAAGAACCTGCTAGATGGAACAAGAAACAAAGTGCAAATAAGAAAAGCTACTACACCCATGAAGATAGTGATGGCTTATCAAACAGTGATGAAGATGAACAAGGTAATAAATATAAGCTGTTAATGGCATTTGAAGATGATGATTATGAGGATGCTATAGATGTGGATAATCTCTATAATGAAATCACTAGACTCAAGAGAGGCATAGAAGAAAAGAATGTGATCATTGATACTTTGCAATTTCAGATTGATGAAAAGGAAAAACATCTTGAAAAACTAGAAGGTGAAATTGTTGGTCTCAGAAAAGAAATTGAGAAAACAAAAGCTATTAATCTTAAATTTGTCAAAGGATCTGAAACTTTGGATGAGATTATCAGTGTGCAGCGGTCTCCTCTAAACAAGACAGGTTTGGGCTATAATGGAGAAACCTCTCAAGCATCCACCTCAAAAAGTTATCTTGATGCAGCAAGAAGAAATGAGCGGAAGAACAATGAAGATAATCAGGTAAACAGAAACTATCAGGGACAATCCTCCTTAAGGATGAACAAAAGCTACAACCAACCACAGGTAAAATCTTCTCAGTTTGGCTCAAGAATAGATGAAAATAGAAATTACAATCAGTTGGCTGGTAGATTCAATAACCGCAGAAGCTTCTTCAATGGACAATGCTTTTCTTGCCACAACTTTGGTCACAGAGCAGCTCAATGTGTTGCATATAAAACAATCATGACTAGGGAAGCTCAAAAACAAAGAAGTATGACAGGGATTACAAAAAGGACCTATAACAACTTTTCGGTGCTTGAAAATGAAGTTGAATGTTCTATTTGCAATAATTTTGGTCATAAAGACTCTGAATGCAGGAGCAGGTTTCAGGAGAAAAAGGAACAAGCCACAAGCACCAAAACATGGAGAATAAAGGAACCTCAAACAGAAAGATGTGGGATAGCATTTTATGCAGAAGGACAGGAAAATCTATGGTACATTGACAGTGGATGTTCGAAACATATGACAGGTGATAAAGAAAAACTTGAATCTTATTCTACTTTAGAAAAGGGAAAGAAAGTTTCTTTTGGAAATGATACTCCTGCAACTATAAAAGGAAAAGGTATTGCTCCTTTGAAAGAAAAGGTCAAGGCTGGAAATGTTTTGTATGTTGATGGATTGAAGCATAATCTTCTAAGTGTCAGCCAGATGTGTGATCAAAAAACAGAGGTTATTTTCAGATCGAATGGATGTCTTGTTCGTGATCTTGATACAGGTAAAACAGTTCTCAAAGGCAAAAGAACTCCAAATAATCTGTACATATTTGAAGAAGGACAACAACAATGCTATCTTAGCAAGGATGAAGAGCACTGGTTATGGCATCGAAGGTTGGGACATCTAAGCTTCTCACAAATAAGGAAAGCATGCAAATATCAGGCAGTTCGCGATCTTCCAGATATCAAAATTCCAGACAACACCATATGCAAATCTTGTCAGTTTGGAAAGCAAACCAGAACTAACTTTCCAGAGAAGGAAGGATCAGCTAGCTTGCCTCTTGAGCTAGTCCATACAGATGTATGTGGTCCATTTAGGAAAAGGACACCTCGAGGAGAAGAATATCTGATATTATTCATTGATGATTTCTCAAGGTTTGTTTGGTTAGGGCTTATGAAGCACAAAGATGAAGCATTCGAAAAATTCAAATCCTTCAAAGCATTGGCTGAAAATGAATCAGGACACAAAATCAAGTGCCTCAGATCTGACAGAGGTGGGGAGTTCACATCAAATGAATTTTTTGATTTCTGCGATGAACATGGGATAAGAAGAGAATTCTCTACAGCTAGAACTCCTCAGCAAAATGGGGTTGTGGAAAGAATGAACAGAACTATCCAACAAATGGCTCGTGCTATGCTCGATGAATCAGGTACTCCTGCAACCTTCTGGGGTGAAGCTGCACATGCTGCTTTTATCATTCTTAACAAAACAAATGTCCGAGTAAACAGCACTCAAACACCTCATGAGCTTTGGAGTGGTAAAACTCCTTCCGTGAAGCATTTCAAAATCTTTGGGAGCAAATGTTATATTAAGAATACTGATGAGCAACTTGGCAAACTTGAACCTAGAGCAGATGAGGGCATTCTTCTTGGTTATTCTCCACATAGCAAAGCATACAAGTGCTACAATAAAAGACTTGGCAGAATTGTTGACAGTATTGATATAGTGGTTGATGAGAAGGGATATATTCCTAGGCAAGTTCATCATGAAGAAGATGAAGGTTACTCTCAAAGGCGAAATGATGAAGAAGAAGAACCTCAAGAAGAAGAAGAATCTCAAGAAGAACCAGAGGAGCAGACAAGAATAGAAGAGAAGACTCCATCCAGATATGTCCAAAAGAATCATCCAGAAACTCAGATTGTGGGGCAGAAAGAAGCAGGAGTACAAACAAGAAGGACACTTGCAGAAGCTTCAAGCTACTTGGCTCTACTCTCCTCCATTGAACCACAAAATGTGAAAGAAGCATGCAAAGATGAATGTTGGGTCAAAGCAATGGATGAAGAACTTGAGCAAATCGAAAGGAACAACACTTGGGAATTAGTTCCTAGACCAAAAGATAAGAATGTAATAGGAACAAAATGGGTCTTCAAGAATAAGTTAAATGAAAATGGAGAAGTAATTAGAAACAAGGCCAGACTTGTTTGTAAAGGGTATGCACAGCAAGAAGGAATAGATTTTGAAGAGACCTTTGCTCCTGTGGCAAGACTAGAGGCCATCCGAATGTTCCTTGCTCTCTCAAGCTTTCAAAACTTCAAGGTATTTCAAATGGACGTGAAATCAGCCTTCCTGAATGGAGACTTAGAAGAAGAAGTATATATTGAGCAGCCAGATGGGTTCATTCTTGGGAATGATCCAAACCTTGTATGCAGATTGAAAAAGGCTCTCTATGGGCTCAAACAAGCTCCAAGGGCTTGGTACTATCGGTTGGACAAATATCTTCACCAACAAGGCTTTTCAAAAGGATCAGCAGATAGCAATCTCTATATAAAAGTTGAAAATAACAAATTGCTAATTCTTGTTGTTTATGTAGATGATATTATTTTTGGCAGCAATGAAGAGACTATGAGTCAAAACTTTGCCTTGGTTATGCAGAAAGAATTCGAAATGTCACTTCTTGGAGAATTGACATATTTTCTTGGATTGCAAATCCAACAAAATGAAGGAGGTATCTTCTTGTCTCAAACCAAATACCTCAAGCAGATCTTGAAGAAGTATGGCATGGAAGAGTCAAAACCAGTATGTACACCCATGGTTACAGGATGCAGCCTCAGTGCAAATGATGAATCAGCAGCAGTCCACCAACCCACTTATAGATCCATGATTGGGAGTTTGCTTTATTTGACAGGTACTCGACCAGATATTACACATGCAGTAGGAATGGTTGGAAGATTTCAAGCCAACCCAAAGGAAACTCATCTTCAGGCAGTCAAAAGAATCTTCAAATATCTTCAAGGGACCCAAAACTATGGCTTATGGTATCCTAGAAATACAGATCTCACTCTTCATGCTTACACAGATGCAGATTGGGCTGGAAGTGTGGATGATAGGAAAAGCACAAGTGGAGGTGCTTTCTTCATGGGTTCCAGATTAGTATCTTGGTTCAGCAAGAAACAAAGTTCGATTGCCTTATCTACAGCTGAAGCAGAATATGTGGCTGCAGCATCTTGTTGCACACAACTTCTTTGGATGATGCAGACCTTGCAGGACTTTCAAATCACTTGCACTCCACCTGTCTCTATCTTATGTGATAATACAAGTGCAATCAGCATTTCAAAGAATCCAGTCATGCACTCAAAGACCAAGCACATACCAATCAAGTACCATTTTCTTCGGGAACAAGTGCTTGAGCAGAAGGTCAAGTTGGAGTATGTTCCTTCTAAGGAGCAAGTTGCTGATATTCTCACAAAACCACTGCCCAGGGAAACTTTTGAATATCTCAGACAAAAGCTGGGAGTAGTTGATGCTTCATCCTGTTGTTGAAATTTGTTTTACAGAAAAGTTGGTATACGCAGGTTACGGAAGGGATATGAGCGTATACACGCGGATTTATGCTGGGTAAGTCGCGTGTATGTTGGACGCTTGTTGCAGAAAGAATATCCGCGTACATACGCTGTTTTATACAGGATAAAACGCGTATATGAAGTTCTGAACAGCAAGGGAAAACTCTGAAGTTCTGAACAGCAATAGGAATGTCAGAATTATTCAGGCACAGTTTCAGGGAGTGCAACAGGCACAGGTTCAGGGGGAGCAGCTCAAAAGTCTCATAAAGCATTGTTGGCATTCAGATGTTTTGGTTGTTGGTTTCAGGAGAAGGAGCTCAGAAAGAAATTCTAGTTGCTGATCTAACAAGATGTTTATCAGATGCTGCTGGTGTCTTTCCTAAGTCTTGGTCTAGATCTGTTGTCTCTATGTCATGTATCTTTCTTGTCTCTTTTATGGTGTCAAGGTCATGTAACGGCCTTTGTTGGTTTCCCCACTATGCCTGGGATGAATGCTGTAATATAATTGGTTGTTTCTGATATGTTATGGTTGTATGTATTGAGTCCTTTGGTGATAGAAAGGTCCCTTATGGTGTATAAGTCTTGGTTCTTGTTGAAGAACATCTTTTGCAGATCTGGCCTACTGTCAGGGGGAGCACGAGTCAGCACAGCCAAGCAGAGATATCAGCATGTCCTCAGGGGGAGCATAGCCCTTTGCCCTTGATGTCAAAGGGGGAGAGTGACTTGGTGTGGTGGTTGCCATCAAGTCCAAAGGGGGAGATTGTTGGCATTATGATTCAAGTGTTGTCCTTGATGGCAACTCACTCAGAGGATGGTACAGGTGCTCAGAGGTTGGTACAGGTGATGGCAACTTAATCAGAAGACAGATCTCAGTACAGCATGCCAAGGAAGCTCATACACGTCGTTTCGTTAAGCCCAAGTCGCGTGTACACGCTAGTTCGATTCAGAAAAAGCGCGTGTATGTGGAAAGGTTCCTTTGGTTCATGGTGGTTAGTCCTTGGAAGTTGTGCCTATGATTTCGGACCATTATGTCTCGACGGGCGTGTCGATCCCTAGTTTTAAAGTTGATGGTATTGTGTTACTATGGTTTTGGCTCTTGGTATTGAGAAAGGCCTAAGGCTATATAAGGAGAAGAAGATCATTAGGCAAAATCATCTTTCGACAAGGCATGAATATCTAAGAGAGAAAGAGATCTGATATGCAGGTTCTGAGTTGCATGATCTAAGCCAAGGAGAGATCACATCGGTTAATGGAAGACTAGATCTAAGGATAGATCGGGATCTAATGGTTTGAAATGCACTATCATGATATGGTTGATTATGCGTATTTCTAGATCTGCATATTGTCGCAATGTTACGTTTTGGGTCTAACTAATGTCTGGTACAGCTGCAAATTGAGAAAGTTTATTTTTAGATCTGTACGCAGGTTGGCTTCGGTAAAAGAGCGTGTATACGCGGGTTCTGCTCATTAAAGTAGCGTATATCTTTTGAAGCTTGATTTTGGGTTTACAGTGGGGTCTGACTGTTATTGCAGAGTTCTGTAGTCTGCTCTGTGTTCTGGTAACTGGTGATTGACAGGGTTCAGTGGTTCAGTGATTCAAAGTTTGGTTGTTTTATGCTTCAATGATCTGTTGTGGAAATTGAATGAATTGTGGTCTTCAGATTGTAATGTTGTGCTTCAGGAATATCCAAGTCTGAAAATGTATGAAAAGTGATACCTGGAAGAAGGAAGATTGTAGGTCAGCACCTACGTACTAGTATCTTGGCTAGTACAAGAGCAAAGGGGGTTGGAGCTCCCTTCCAAGGAAGTTTGGAGAACGAGAGAAGGTTGAAGCCTTCTGCAGGTTGTAGCCTGCGTACTGGTATAAGGCTGCACCAGTACAAAAGATTGTAAACTGAAGTTTCATATTAAAGAAAGATAGAGACAACTTGCAGCAGGTGGTTTTCACCCACATTGGGTTTCCACCTTATATCTTGGTGTTCATGTGTGTGGCTTTTTATCTGTTCTGTTATACTGCACATGTTTACTGTTAATGTGATGAATAATGTCCTGATGCACTTAATTGAAGAATAAGCTAACTAAATTGTGAGTTTTCTGCTTATACGCTGTTTTACTTCGTCACAGTAGCGTGTACACGCTGGTTCACTTAACTGAAGTAGCGTATATGTTTCTGGGCATTTGAAAAGTTTGATTAATCTGATAATACTGATTCACCCCCCCTCTCAGTATTATTTCCAACAAATACCTGGTCTTAATTTTTTTTTGAAGAAGAGCTTGGAACAAGTCGAGATAAATCACTTTGTTTTATTATTAAAATACCATGGAAAAATCAACAATAAAACATGACTCAAGGTTTCAATACTCAATATCAATCCTATGCACAACCAAAAAATAAATGGACTGCACCTATGCCTTGGAAACCTTGGCCCCCACAACCTCAAAATCCATCTTGGGAACAAGGTTGGAAAATTCTTTATGTCATAAATCCTCAATATCCTCAATTCCAACAATTTTACTCTTTTTCACCACAGTATTATCCTCCTCAACCAAATCAACCCCCTCAATTTCAAAATCCAAATAAATAACTGTTCAAAGTCCCCTGGGGTCTTGGGTCAATACCCTAGTAGAGCCGGGGTTATCTACAATGAAAAAAAAGCATTCCACACAGTCATGATACTAATATAAGCAAACTACACGAAGAGAGGTGCACCTGGGGGTCCTTCGTTCGGGTAGATCCAGCCAAGGTCCAAACCCTATTGGAGTTCCTTTCGATCCTTCAACGTGAAAAACAACCAATTCAAAGAAGCATAGCAGTATATGGACCAAGCACCATAAAGAAATCAACTTCATAGCATATCGAAAGGTAGTTAGTTATATAATTGAAACAACTATTCATATGCAAACCACAATAACAACATCATAAGCATGAAGAAGATTGATTTCGAGAACAAGACAAATGTTTCTTTATTGCAAATAACTAAAGTAAAACAAGGAATGATATCACCTAAATCTTCCTCTCGCAGGCTCCAAGCGGAACCATCCTCCGGATTCGTCCAATCCCAATTCTTCAGAAGGCTCCTTCCATGACTCACACAAGGATATCTGAACTAATGAAAAGACATCATAACACAAGGAAACAAGGGTTTCCTGTAATGGGGGAAGTACTGGAAGCACAAGGATCTTCAGACTTGATCAGGGATATTCTCAGCAGAGTGATTTTTCTCTCCCTTCTCTCCTCCTTTAGGCCTTCCCATTGAAGCCTTTTTATACTTCTCCCATAGTAGTTTTTTAGTTGGGAATTCGTTGGGAACAGTTGAGCCATGGGCACTAATAGGTAATCAACAGGTAAAACCTGTGATCTCCGCCCTAAATTAAGGAGATTTAATTTTTTAAGTGTTTTAAGACATATACGCGGGTTGGGTATACATAGATCCACGTACACATGAGTTTATCTTAGGGAAATGTCGCGTATAGGGAGTAAAACACTGTTTTTCTAAGTATTTGGACCAGGTCTGGAAGGAGGGGTTGCCCTAGGCCATGAGTGCAGCATCACAAATATCAAAGTGAGATTTGGAGATATAACAAATGCCCTCTAATATATGAGGTCAGAAGGGGTGCATGATGGCCGAAATGTATGACGTAAGTACATGGAAAGGAAACCCGTCAAAAACTGAGAAGGACTTCACCAGAGTTTAGCTTGCCAAGCCACAAAAGGAGATCAGAAAGAAACACTATCTGAGGCAGGCATACCCATGCTCAGAGAAAGTAAAGCATGTCCACATATCAAGTACAAGAAAATCCACTAAGTATACAAGTATAGAAGACTGGAAAATACATAATGGATCATCTGATTATGATCGAGCAAGTACATGTCTGAATATCACATATAAGAATGTCAATGATGCTAAAGGATGAAGCTGATCACTAATATCAAAGACTGATCTCAAAAGTACCAAATGAACATGATGGAGTAAGATGGTACTACACGACAAACTTAGGTGCCAGCATATAGAATGTCGTCATGAATGACTGCAACATATAAGGTGGAGTGGTATCAAATAGCAGCAACAGGAGAAACTATCAAGTGAACCAATGAATGCTGATGCAACCCAAGGTCTTCACCGACCACCGTGGTACATTTCTACACCATGGGAATAAATGATCTGAAGTCGACCATGTGAGAAATCGTTTGATTACCGATCATTGATGTATATTGTTAACAAACACGAGACCACTCATCGATAATGATAATGAGGGTCAAGGTACCGAGTACAATCTAAGAAGTGTGAATAGATGAGCTGGAGGCGAACACTTGTAAGAATCTATCAATCAGGACACATTGATGGTTTCCCATTGTCGATAGTGAAGGATCTGCCACTAATGACTACAAACCCCAAGGTACTGCCAAATGGACTCTAAACCTTGACTTAGAGCAATGAGTTGTAGTTGATGGGGAAAGATCTGCTAGAAGGAAGGCATTAATTCATCCTTCATCAATATAGTGTGAGTGTAACCCGTAGGCCAATAATGTGGAAGGAATCGGATGAAAAAGATGTAGTAACCCAACCAAAGCATGTTTCCAGCGTAGACAAGATGTGGCTAGAGCATGACAGAAACCCTCTGAACCAACCAATAATGAAAGTTGACACAGAGGTGAGGTATCCACCAATAGGGTCAAATGGAAACCAAGATATTGCACGAATCCTAATGTGTGATAGTGTAAGCTGATGTCGAACACAAGGAAAACTACTCAGTCAAAGACCCATGATACTGATCGATGTTGAGCACAAGGTGACCTATCAATAATGAAAATAGGGCCAGGGTGCGGCTCTAGGCCTGTCCTTAGAGCAGGATGTTGCCGTTGATAAGGACAAGACCTGCCAATAAGAAGTTAATGGAGACCTTCTCAAACTGGCACAAGTAAAGGACCAATATAACTGATGTGATGATAGACAAGACACTGACAACCAGGGATGGACGACTGTAAAATGAGTTAAGAGACACCACAGAGAGGCCGACTCGGGCTAACTTCCCTTTAACAAAAGCACAACTCAATGTGACTATGTGGTAGCATATGATGACTTTGTATAAGTTCATCATGCAGGAGGCACGAACGAATCCTCCATATGATTGGAAGAGATAACCAATCGGGGAAGAACTGACTCAATAAAAGGTTAAGGCGTACCTAAGTCAAACTAAATCCCTCCCAAGTGGAGGAGACTTTGTTTTGAGTGCTTTGTTCAAGGGTGACACGACTGACTCTAGTTGCCAATAATAAGTGGAAATATTGTCCCGTTCCCTCTCTTTTTTGGAATATATAATTTTTTTGTCTTTTTCTTTAAGCTAGAAAAAGAATAAAAGAATGCTATAGTACAGTGGAAAGAACGAGTGTTGCTGAAATAGATGATCTAGTTCCCGGGATTGGAACAATCCTATGCTCAATGTAGGGAGGTGAAGACTGGTCAAATACACTCAAAGTTGTGTTCCTTCCACGGGTCAGGGTGTGTCAAGTTGTAGAAGTCAAGGGGATACAAATTTGATTTTGCAGACGTCATGGTCAAAACTTGGCTTAAACACAAGTCCAAGTGAATCTGGCTCAAGGACAAAATGTGCAAATGGTAAAAATAAAATGCAGTAGTACAACTCAACACGAAGGAGCCTATAGGGCATAAGGCTAGAACGAAGCGAAGAAGCAAAGAGGAATGAGTCTTCATCGCGTAAGTCATGGCGGGACTACAGGACTCCTGAGCCTACTCAAATCAAAGCATCATGGGAAAAAAATGTCAGTGAGGTGCTAACTACAATGCCCATGTAAAGGATGGCTCTACCATCATGTCATGATTTAAAAATCGGCGAGTGAAGATGGTTTACGGACCATAACACGATGGGATCAACCCTATGGAAAGTGTATCGACAAATGGAGGCTAGTATGCATAATGCAATGGAAAAATGGCTTCCCTAACCTATATGCCAATGAGAAAACGATACCTGCCATGACGGGTCAACAGTCATGGAATCATCTCGAAACTGTTGAAAAGCATCCAAAATGTCCTGAAAATCAAACCATTCTCGACATTCCAAGCTCCCAAGTTAAAAGTTACATGAGACAAAACAAAATCAAGTTTTGAAAAAAATTAACATTTTCAAAGCTTATAAAATAGTTTTTTGACTCACCATTATCATCGTTTGAGTTGAGAGCACAAGGAGTGAAGAAAAAGAAGCACGCTTTGCCATTTCCCGAATTCGATCGTTCAAATCTTCCAAAAATCACCAGGTAACCCTTAAACTCATCTTGCATTCATCTGTGATTGGTTTTAAAATTTTTAAATCAAGTTTCACCGTTGAATTTATGGCAAAAAAATTTTCGCGGCGTATACGCGGGTTGGATATATGCAACCCATGTATACGCAGGCCCTAGATGCGACTGTGTATGAAACAGACCTGTGTATACACCGTGAAAACTTCAAAACAAAAAATCTAACGGTCCAAACTTATTTTTTCTTCAGGATGCCAATCACATGGAGGGAAGAGAGCATGCCATAGTGGATGATGAGGTTATGAATGATCCTCAGTCCTTGAATGCCTTAAGAGGATGTGGTTTGCTAAAGTTCTTCAAAATGTCAAACATGAAAGCAGACACTCGCTTGCTCGAAATGCTCATTCACTACTGGAGCATCGATGATGACTCATTCATGATTGATCAAATGCCACTCAAGATAGAGATTGAGGATATTTATTTCATCACAGGCCTTTCCTGGAGGGGAGAGGTAGTACATTCCACAGGCAGATCATGAGGTAGTCTCTCTATCGAGGACTATGTGCATATATATTGCCCGGGTCATCCAGAAAAGGTTGGAAGTCAAATTCCAATCAAGCACGTGGAGAGTTTATCATTGAGGATCATCCTATTCACTATAGCCAGAGTGAACGGATCAACTTCCTTACACCAGGCTTCATGGCTTGCCATGAGCTTGGCGATAGACTGTCTCACCACAGTATTTGATTGGTGTACTCCTCTTCTCGCCAACTTGAAGAGCCAGCTTACATCTATCAAAAAGGGCCAGACCAAAAACTTCAGGTATGGTACTATTTTGTGCTCTTTCTTCTTTGAGAGGGTCCCAGCACTCCGCCCTAGAGTATCAGTTTCGATCAACACCCCATGAGATCCACGGATGGGTAGGTGGGCTGACTTGATGAAACGACTAGGAGGTGGGGACGTTCCATGGACTGCTTTCGATGATGACTTCTTCTCCTGGTGGGAGCAACAGATCATCACAGTGGATGATTACCCTATTCCGGCTTGGACTTCCAAGGAGATCCTGATCTAGCTTTACCACCAGCCGTGGCATGGGGCAATATAGGTAACAAATGTTTTTGATTTTATGATTTTATGATTTTTATGATTTTTCAAATATAAAAATGAACTTTGAAAAATATTTTTGATAGGATTCAAATGACTAATATGATGATCATGTTCCAGATATTGGGCCAGTACGACCAGATGGATTCCCATGGCATGGACGTCGCGGCCGAGGTGCCGAAGAGGCAGTTGCCGATACAGAGTGACTCCTACACACAGTTCAGCGACACTTGGTGAGATTAACTCACCGAGTACCGATGGAGGCTGTAGAGGATCTCCCTATAGATATGCAGTGTCACGTGGTTGGCATGCCACGGGACTGGGTTCAAACTCTTAGGCATGTGGCCAAAGCAGTAGTTGCATACTTAGCCGCTCATCCTGAGCTGGGGCATTAGATGTACTAGACATGATTATGGGCATTTGAGTCCCAATTTTTGTATATTATTTTGGACACACTTATGTACACTCGAGATATTTTATGATATATATATATATATATATATATTAATATATATATATATATATATATATATATATATATATATATATATATATATATATATATATATATATATATATATATACAGTTTCGACTTTTTGATGCTTGATTTTATTGTGATGAATGAATGATGTGCCAGTCTAATGCTTGATTAGCAATAGAATCAACTAACCAATTATGAGATCTTGGAATGTGCAAATAATTAATGTAAGTAAATGATCTTTGCAACAACCTCACCCTTAAATACTAGCAATATAAACATGGATCCCTTACCCGATAAATGTTATTCAATTGTGACACTATCAGTTGTGAATCAAGATAGACTACCAATGAATCGATTCCATAAGAAATTGATTTGGATAGTAAATTAATAACGGAAATATACTCAGCCATATTATTTGAAGCGGGACCAATGCATACTCCCCTTGACACCATCAACTGACCAGTTGGATAGTAGATTACCCAAGCTATGGAAGCGAGGTTCTGAGTGTGCCGACTAGCACCATCGATGAATCCAAAATATACCAAGTCATCCATCAACACCTGCCACAGCAGACCAAAAAGTGTTGATATCAAAAAACTCCCGATGAGATATGTACAAAAATACAAAATGTACAAAGAAGCCATTGCCTAGTTGCTACTTAAGCAAAGTACTTCTTAAGGTAGAGCCTGTTTCAGGGCTCTGCCAACTTGTTTCCTTCAAAATCGACTAACTCATATGCCCCTTTTTCTAAAACTCGTTTAATTATAAAGGGACCGTACCACATAGGCTTGAACTTGCCTGCCCCCAAGGCATCCTTATCTTGGTCATAGACCAAGACAAGGTCGCCTTCAAAAAAGACTTGAGGAAAGAAAACTTTATCGTATTGAGTTTTAACCCTTTTCTTGTGAGCCTCATTTATTGTTGCGACATCTTGACGCTGCTCATCAAGATGTTCCAAATGAAGGAGGTGCTCTTCAAGACTAGAAGTCTTTGGAAGGAGCTCAATAGCTAACTTGAGAGATGGAATTTCACATTCAACTAGGAAGATAGATTCCATCCCATAAACTAACTGAAAAGGTGTAGAACCTGTAGCAGTCTTTACAGAGGTTCAGTATACCCAAAGAGTCGGATACAACATAAGATGCCAATTGGACCAATTTTTGTCGATTGTCCTTTGCAGGATCGTCTTAAGGTTTTGTTCACTGCCTCGACCTGTCCATTGGCCTGAGGATAATATGGAGATGAGCGCTCCTACTGGAAACCTAATTTAAGAGCCAATTCAAACATTAGTTGGTTTTGGAAATGACTGCCATGTCAGTGACAATCTCTCTTGGGACACTGAACCTTGAGATAATCTGATTGAAAAGGAACAATGTCGTTGTTTCACTATCGTTTTTATAAGTGGGCATGGCCTCAGAGCACTTCGTGAAGTAGTCTATGGCCACGATAATGTAATAATGATTTGTTGTTGAAGGTGAATTACAAGTTGTAAAATAAATACCCCACTTAGTAAAAGGACTGACAGTGACAATGGGGAAAAGAGGAGCTGGATGTGCGTGCATCTTCCAAGTATAAACTTGATAGGGGTGACAGCGTTTGACCGCTTCAACATAATCTTTGAAGAGCGAAGGCCAAAAATAGTCGGCATACAAGATACGTTGGGTTGTAGCAAGCCCTGAAATATGACCACCACAAGCTCCACTGTGGCAATCATTGAGCACTGACTCTGCTTCCTCTAAGGTTAAACAACATTGAAGGATTGAATCAACCCCTCGACGATATAATGTATCACCAATGATGACATAGTTCTTAGCCAGGTGACGTAATTTTTGGCGTTCATCCTTAGAGAAAGTAGAGGGAAACTTCGAAGTCTGGAGATAGACAATGATATCTCCATACCAAGGGTCGAGTGAAGAGATGAGGAATAAATGTTCGTCGGGAAAACTTTCCTCATAAATAGTATCCTCTCCACAAGGCAGCTCGAAAATTAACTCCGCAAAAACCATAGATTTCTTAGACTTGGTAGACAAGAACTCGAGATCGAATTCTTGTAAAATGACAATCCATCGATTGTATTTGCCCCCAATCACTCGCTTACTAAGAATAAATTGGAATGGATTGACTGTTGCTAAGACAAAAGTTTTGCATAGCAAGATATAATGGTGGAGCCGCTAGACAACATGGACAGCTACCAAAGCCAACTTCTCAATAGGAGAATAGCGAAGTTCAGTACCTACCAAGCCTCGGCTCAAGTAATAAATCACATGCTCCATGAGAGCATCGCCTTCCTGAACTAGAACCATACCAATGGTTGATTCTGCAGTAGCAAGATATAAAAGTAAATCCCTACCATAATCTGGTGGACTCAAAAGTGGGGTAGAGACTAATGCTTTTTTCAAGGCATCAAACGATCACTGCGCAAAGTCATCCCATATGAATGGAAATCCTTTTCGTAGCAAACGCATAAACCCTTTAATGATCTTGGCATAATTTGCTATAAAACTTCTTAAGAAATTAGCCTTCCCTAGAAAACTTTGAAGTTGTCGAATTGAGGATGAGGGAGGCAACTGAATTATTGCCTCTACCTTGAAAGGATCAACTCGAATCCCTTCAGTTGACACAATGAACCCTAATAACCAACCAAATGTAACCGTGAAAACACACTTATTGGGATTCAACCGGATCTTGTAAAACCGACATCACTCGAAAACAAATCGAAGGTGAGTAGGATGATCAATTCTCTTTCGAGAACGAGCAGCTAAATCATCCAAGTACGCTTTGATGATATGTTTGATGTCATGGAAAGCGTATGACATGGCCCACTGGAAGGTAGCTCCAACATTTTTAAGACCAAAAGGCATCTTTCTGTATGCAAAGGTACCCCAAGGACATATAAAAGTTGTCTTATGCTGATCTTCAGGACAGATAGAGATCTGATTATAACCGGAAAAACCATCCACGAAGGAGAAAATCTCATTACTCGCAAATTCATCAATAATCTAATCAATAAATGGCATGGGGTAATTATCTTTGGGACAAGCTTTGTTTAGGTCTCTAAAGTATATGCATACTCGGATTGTTCCTTGATTTTTATCTACAGGGACTGGATTAGAAACCCAATCCGTAAGAGGAACAGGGTATATAAAACCCGCCTTGAGTAGCTTCTCTACTTCAGCTTTAATAGTTGTTGCTTTCCTAGGATTAACTGGCTGAAGCTTCTGACGAATCAGCTTAGCGTTTTCATACGTCTTGATCTCATGTTGAACTATGGATGGATCAATGCCAGGCATTTCTTCATAAGACCAAGCGAATACATCTCGAAATTCCTTAAAAAGGTCGGTGTAAATTTGAATTTATTCAGGGGAACATTCAGCTCCGATGAAGAGATTCTTGATCACGTTAGGGCTCCTAGAGATGTTTATAGATATCACTTTTGAAATCACCGACATATTACCTTCGACACGAAAGTGTGCTGGAGCCGAAGGATTTGATACCGTACGAACATCACTAGTAAACAGCTCAGAGAACATAGATTCTACTTCCTGCAATGGAGGAAGAAAATATGAACGATGGTGTAATTATTCCCAAGGTCGATCTACACCCATAATTACATCTAGGATTGCTTCCTCGGATGGTAAAACTATATCTAAGTAGTCCATAGTGGAGGTAGAATCAAGGGTCCATGCTGGGGCCACATCACCATCTAACTGCTCCTCAGAGAAAGGAGTGGAATGGTTGTCTGCAAAACTGATGATAGACTAATATCTAAGCTTTTCTGCAGACATAGGAAATGCCATTCCACCAACTTGTCCTTCATCTAATGTGGTTGTAGGTGAAGGAAAGGTCCAAGGGTTTGAAAAATAATGAGTTCGGAAGAACTCTTCTCATGAAGACTCCTTGGATGATGAAACGACATTGATTCTAGCGATAGGAGAGGGAAAATCAAATGTACCCATCAATGAAGAATACATCCCAACTCCTAGATTCTCAGTAGGCGGACGAGGGTTATCCACTAAGGGAACAGTAGAATCTGAAGTTGTTCGAGGATCAACTGGAGAATAATCCAATTGATCAACCTTAACAATTTTCCCCTCATGAGGAAAGCAAATGACACAAAACAGAGTTGAAACAACGACATCCATTTCGTATACCCAGTGCCTTCCTAAGAGGAGATTGTAATCTAAGTTATCATCAATGACTTTTACTTCGATATTGATGACCTTTCCCCCAACACATATGGGAAAGGCCGGGATAATCCTATGTGGCTTATGATAATTCCTGTCAAATGCTGTCAGGAGGGTAGGTGAAGGAATAGTCGAAGGCGATCCAATGGCCTTCCAACATGATATATACATGATGCATGTGGAAGCTCCTTCATCAATAACGGTTCGAAAAATGTTAATTTTCGGGTATGTAGACTTTATTTGAAAAGCCATGTGATGAGGGAGTCACTTTTTGACATTAAGCATGTCGAAAGGGAGCACTAAAGAGTTATTTGGATCAACTACCCCTATCGGCGAAAGCAAAGCACTTCATTAAGTTGGACACGACTGGAGAACCGCTAAAGCGGACATAGCGCATGGACTCTGAGCCAGATCCTCAACAATGGAGGAATTCTAGGTGGCCCTAGCATTAGGATTGATAGTCGCATGTTTAGCATAACCTTTCGGTATTCGTGGTATAGTCTCAACAGAGGGTCGCTCAATATGAAGGTCGGTATTTCCGGGAGCAGTTTTGTCCTTGGATGTTTCAGTTTCACTATAATCATGTGACCGAGTGGCCACATGGACGTTAGAACCCATCATGAAAACATTTGATGATTTCTCCCCTTCCTGGTTGCCCCCTGTAGAGGTACCAGGATTTGAATTTGCACCAGCAAGCATTTGCTGCCCTTGGGGAAAAGGGTTGGTTAACACAGCTTGAGAGCTAGAAGTCCCTTGCTGCCCTAACAAGTGCTGAGCATCTTGAATCTTTGGGCAGAGATGAGTTAAATGGTCTCCACTGCATAACTTGCATGGAAACTTGACTTTCTTTCTAGACTCATTTCCACCACCACCGGCATTATTGCCAGGTTTATTTGCGTCAGCCTTCCCATCTTGACTCTTTTTCTTACCTCATCCTTTCTTTTTCCCATTGGAATTTTGATTTCCTTTGGGGTTGGAAGATTGGACGGCATTAACGGAAGAGGGTTGAGAAGACGAAGGGTTAGACGATGTGACCTGATTGGTAGGAGCAGTTTGTAAAGAAAACTGTTGCAATTGGCTCAACATGTTCATTGCATTTGTGTCTATGAATCCAATGATACCATCTGCATGGGGACCTGGCTTTGACTTGGCTATATCAACCTTAGTCCCTGGAGCATTAGGCAAGATTTTTTGTAGAATCCCAGATTGAGAGTAAATCAATTCTAACTGTTGGGCCCTAAAAATATCTTGCTCTTTGGAATAGACTTCAGACAGAGAGACATCGTTAGAGATCTTAGGTTGTAAGGATTTCAAAAACCATTCGAGACAGTATTCCGGAGGAATTTCGGCTTTAATGAGCCTCTTTTTATGTCTCCATTATTGAATATGATCAGAAATTTGAGTTGTCATATCCTGACGAAAATTGGCCAGAAGTTCAATTCCGGCATCATAACGGACGGGCAACTGGAAATGATTTAGGAAAATGTTAGCCAAATCGGCGAAAGATGTAAAGTTGCCCCCTGGCAACTCTATATACCACTTGGCCGCATTGCCAGTTAAGGTGCGTTGAAAGAGTCTCAACCTAACCGAATCATCGATGAGGGAGTTTGATGAGCACCACAAATGGAATGTGGTTACATGGTCGCCTGGGTCTTCACCACCCTTCCCCTCGAACTTTGGAATGTCCAATGGGAGTTTGGTTGGGACTGAAGGCCAGGCCAGATTGTATTTGAATGGATCGTTTGTCAATTTCGTGAGATCTGGAAAATTCAACGTTACCAGAAAAGGAAGCCTAAGAGGACCTTGGGGATTCCACCCAGATTGGGTAGAGTTCCCAAAGTTTTGAAAAGATTGGCCTAGATTTTGTAAGGCACCAGGCTACCCGAAGTAACTAGCAGAACCAACGGAACCAGAAGGCAAAACTTGTGATCCAGCAAAACTTAGAGTTTGACCAACTCTGGCCGAAAAACCTCCATAACCGGCGAAGCTCCCTCCTAAAGGATTATAAGGAATCGATAACCCCTGATAAGGATTCCAAGCAGAAGCTAAGGGAGGAATACTTCGAAACGAACTAACTTTGGAGTACGGCCTATTCCCTTGTTGGCCGAAAAATGGATTCCCAATTCCTATGCCACTAACTGTAGGGTTAGTCCAACCTTGAAAGGGATTGATGCCCTATCCTGTAGAAGAAAAGGAATAGATCCTATCATTGGGTTGGAATGTGGTATATGACCACTTCCAAAAGAAAAAACTTGAAATGAAGCCGACCCACCCATCATGGATGTGGAGGCACTAAATGGAACTGATGGAATACCCTGTGAATGGGTGCCAAACGGGAAAAATCCAGAACTAGATGCATTGGCTTGGGAATTTCCACTTGTAGAAGGAATGGAGGTAGACCCAACTAAGGATGTGCTAGCAAAAGACTGAAATAAATATGCAAAGGGGATGGAAATAGTTCCTCCCCCTTGTACTGATGTTGGAGTCTGCATGGTTGTAGCACTTGTGGTAGAAGCCATGCTTCCAGTGGTGGTCGTCGAAGGTAAGCATGTAATATGACTTGGACTTGACTGTCTATGCGTCGGAGACCCAACGTATTGTAATAGGTTTGGATGACTAGAAGGTAGAGGAGAATTCGGAGCCGCTAAAAACTCTAGGAGTTCTTCTACCTCAGTGTTATCTTCCGATTGAAAGAGAACACGAGAAAGAACTGAGGTGTTTCTCTCTAGTTCTGCGGAAGTACCAGGCTTATCTTGAACACTAATACCCCCGGGGGAAGGATCAATACCCGATGCACCAACTGCCACAGGATGAAACCCACTGGTAGTATTACCTCTGCGCCTTCTAGGAGAAGGCTCTAAACTTGGTGGTGAAATACCATGAAGTCTTCGAGACCGTCTAGGCGATCGATCAGCCACTTTGAATTTTTTATTAAGATCTAATTAAAGACTCAAGAAAAAATGAAAGCTAGGCCAACTAAGAGCACAAAGCACACACTAAAAAGTCCCTAAAGATGTCAGCCAGTCAAACAACTTTCAAGTATTTCCGCTCTAGGTGATGAGGACCGGACACCAAAATACAAGAAAGTGAAGTAAGGAGCCTTGCGAAGATAGTTTGGGATAATGATGGCCCAGTCCTACCAGCGAAGGTAACAGAGGAAGTTATGCTAACCTCCTAACAATAGCTTGTGCCGGTGCAAGCCCCCAAGCTTCGCAAGGGTGCCCTCCAAAAGTACCATTGAGAGTGATACAACGTCAACCTCAGGTGCCATGGGATTCCCCTCCGCAGCCACCTATGTAGATCCCTAGGAGAAGAAACTAAGGTTACCAACTCATGTCAGAAGCAAGGTAGAACAGTCTTGAGGTAAGATCCGACAAGTAGGAGAAGCGGTATTTCTCTTCCTTATCTTCAAAAACCCGCGTGCTTAACTCCCATATCTGGAGCTTTCTTGGTCTCCCTAACGCTATTGAATTTGCACTCACTATTCAGACTTATATGTTTGACAGTTTAAAATGGCCTTCGAGAGTTTTCTCTCCACACACCTAATCCAAGGCCCTAAAATATCCTAAAACTTGTTGGTGTGTCTAAATTGACAATATATATAAAAAAAGTTCTAGTATATTTTAATTAGCGCTTGTTTTTAAATGGTCTATTCTTAAGTCAAGGGATAAGCGGAAATGAAACTTGTGATGTTTTTCGATGCAAAAGAAATTAATAAAAACCAAATTTTATGCAAATGTAATCGTTTCGTTCTTCAATGAAAGAAATTTCTACTAGGTTCTAAGGAACTTCTAAGAAAGCAATAAATTTTTCTTCTTTTCGTTTAACAAGCTTCACACTCACAAAAGTTAACAAAACTATGGATGTCCTAAAAAGATGCACAAACTATCCTAATGCAATGAGTATATGTTGATGCAAAAAGTTAAGACTACTCTAAATCAAAGAATGAAAGTAACTTGCTTATCACTTCTAATTAGCCACTTAAGATGTTTAGATAGAATATAAGTTGCTAATGCTCATTTTCATCCAAACACTAAAAGCAAATCACAAGACAAACAAAAATGCACTTTCACTCGCAAAAAGAAACTAAATCAAAACAAGGCCAAAGAAAGAAAAAACCAAGTTTTCAAGAAGTTTTCTTCAAAAGAAAAAAACAAAAAAGACTTTTCAAAAGTGCTCCAAATACTATAGAAAACTTTGAGACCGAAGAATAGGCAACAAAAACACTTTGCAAGTTATCAACTCAAAATGAGTGAAAACTCAACAAAATAAGTGTTTCAAGATGCTCTCAACGACCAAAAAGAAACAAAAAGAGCTTGGTGACAATGATCAAAAGATCAAGAAAGACAACTCTCAAAACCTTCACTCAACAACTTTCAAAAGCAGGAAAAGAAAATGGTCACAAGATGCAGTTTTGACACAAAGCAAGAAGGTCACAAATATAAAGTTCACCACAGATATTGAAACCAATCTTTCTACCCTGGAAGACTAGAACAACCAAGATTCTCAGAGAAATATCTCATGTGCTCGAACACAAATGATGACACCCACAAAAAAATAAAACAAGACCAAAACTTTCCACAAACGGAGAGAATTTGAAACCGGAAACTTGCTGTAAAAACAGAGATTGACAACCAAACTTGACTGCTCAAGAAACACTCAGACTAGCAAACAAATTTACTGAACGAGAAAGGTTTGCAAAAGCCTTGGAAAATTAGGGTCTACGTGACTGTGTCAATGCACATATGCATGTATATGCAATTCAGCCCAAAGAAACCTGCGTATACGCGGGTTCATATGGGGAAACTTGCGTACATATGCCTCTGTAACCTGGCAAAACTGTGTATACAATAGTTCACAAGAAAAAGCAAAAAGGGGGTCTAAAGAAACTGATCAGACTTAAAGCATGAATTCCTATACGGGAAGACAACTCAGTTATAGCAAGAAAATCAAAGCCTGAGCCTTGATTAGCTTAAATTAATCCAAACTAGGAACAACAATACTATTGTCCCCAGCAGAGTCGCCAATTCTGTTGAGGGACAAAGTCCCCTAGGGTCTTGGGTCAATACCCTAGTAGAGTGGGGGTTATCTACAATGAAAAACAAGCATTCCACACAGTCATGATACTAATATAAGAAAACTACATGAAGAGAGGTGCACCTAGGGGTCCTTCATTCGGGTAGATCCAGCGAAGGTCCAAACCCTCTTGGAGTTCCTTTCGATCCTTCAACCTGCAAAACAACCAATTCAAAGAAGCATAGCAGTATATGGACCAAGCATCATAAAGAAATCAACTTCATAGCATATTGAAAGGTAGTTAGTTATATAATTGAAACAACTATTCATATGCAAACCACAATAACAACATCATAAGCATGAAGAAGATTGATTTCGAGAACGAGACAAATGTTTCTTTATTGCAGATAAATAAAGTAAAACAAGGAATGATATCACCTGAATCTTCCTCTCACAGGCTCCAAGCAGAACCGTCCTCCAGATTTGTCCAATCCCAAGTCTTCAAAAAGCTCCTTCCATGACTCACACAAGGATATCTCAAATAATGAAAAGACATCATAACTCAAGGAAACAAGGGTTTCCTATAATGGGGGAAGTGCTGGAAGCACAAGGATCTTTAGACTTGATCAGGGATAATCTCAACAGAGTGATTTTTCTCTCCCTTCTCTCCTCCTTTAGGCCTTCCCATTGAAGCCTTTTTATACTTCTACCAAAGTAGTTTTTAGTTGGAAATTCGTTGGGCCACGGGCACTAATAGGTAATCAATAGGTAAAACCCATGATCTCTGCCTGAAATTAAGGAGATTTATTTTTTTTAAGTGTTTTAAGACATATATGCGGCTTGGGTATACACAAGTCCGTGTACACACGCGTTTAGCTAAGGGCAATGTCGCGTATAGGGAGTAAAACACTGTTTTTTAAGTATTTGGACTAGGTCTGGTAGGAGGGGTTGCCCTAGGCCATGAATGCAACATCACAAACATCAAGAGTGAGATTTGGAGCTATAACGACAACTTTCACTACCATTTCCTCAAAAATCCAATCAACTACATGCTCAACCACTCCCAAATCCAAATAATAAAAGTCAACAAGTTTTTTATAATATTAAAAGACGGAATTTTTAAAATTGTATAATAACCCCATTAGGTCTAAATGATTTTCAACTTAGATCGGGTAGGGTTTTGCAAAAGAAGTCTCCAACAATTTCCATCCAAAATCTAAAGAGGATAAACTTCATGAAAAAGATGAAAATATTGATCAAGAAAATACTCCTCCAAAGGAATATGTTCCTATACAATCAAATAAAATAAGATCCTATATTTCCTCTAGTAGAAAAACCTTCTATTTCCGTACACGATCCACCTTTTCCTGAAAGGCTCAAAATTGATAAAGGAATAGAATGGAAAATTGTTTTACTAGATTATGATATGTTAGATGAACTTAAGAATATTTGCATCAAAATTCCTTTGCTTCAAGCTAGAAAGGAAATACCAATATTTTCAAAAACCCTTAAGGAGCTATGCATTAGAAAACTAGGAAGAAAAATAAAAGATATCAAAAAAATTCAACTTGTAGGAAAAATTGTTGATATTATGATGGAGAAAACAATTGTTCAGAAATATCTAGATCCAGGTAGCCTTATTGTAAAAGTTCACATTAATGGTGTCGATATTCCAAACACTTTGATTGATTTAGGAGAAGCTATAAATATCATGAGTAAACAAACTATGGACCAATTAAATATTCCTAATCTTCAATATACTCCTACATTGTTACAATTAGTAGATAGATCTGTTATTAAACTAGATGGTATATTAGAAGATGTGTATGTTTCTTTAGATTCTTGGGAATATCCTATTGATTTCATGATCTGAACTCCCAAGAATAATTTAGGAGGCCATCCATTGATACTCTATAGACCTTGGCTAGCTACAACTGATGCATTCATAATTTTTAGATAAGGTGACATGTGTGTTTTTGATGGAAACTCCACTAAGAAATTCACAATATATCCACCTGCAAAAACAATGACTGGACTAGAAAGTGATATTTGGATATGTTAGAGTCAGTCTGGTCATCCCTCCGTTAGAGATCAAAACTCTTTGTGCATTTCAATTTTAGGTGTCCCGCTCCATTCAATCAGCTGCATTTCGCTAGGGACATGCCATGATCTGACGGAGAAAGTCATGCTACTCATTTTCCCTCATGTCTAGCCCCTGCTGGTTTAGGTCTTGGTCCATAATCACTGAAATTCATGATGTCAAGGTCTGGTCATATTACAGGACAAAATCATTTTTATTGTTGGGTCCAGGAAATCATCAATGTGGTCTTTGAAAAACATGTCCAGAACAAGCCATGCAGGACAGAGGGAGACCTTATACAGTTATGGTTCCGAAAGCTTCATCATTACCTGAAGAGACATCGACTCTTCTTCAAAACTCTGTTTTGAAGAAAAGTCAAACAAGGTCAAACTATGAAAAAAATTTCCAAAAAAAAAATCGCCAGTTGACTTTTTTCAGATGCAGTCATGGTTTTCATGGCCAAATGCCCAGTCACACAGTCCCCACAAAGAAATGCCAAAAATTTCATCATGAGAGCCAAAATTTCAAAGAAAAATGAAAATCAGGGTGTTTTAAAGTCAATGAAAAAAGTGCAAAACATAAACATTAGAAAGTGGGTTTTCAAAGAAGAAAAAATCAAACCTACCTCTCCCAAACCTATATATACATGTTGTGGCCCAAATCAAAACCATTTGTGCTCTTGCAAGCTTGGAGAGAAGTTCCAAAGGTGAGAGAGCGAAATAGTGAAGAGTTTGAGTGAGTGAGAGGTGGTGTTGGAAGGCGCGGCGCATACACCAGGGAGCGCGGCGCACACGCAGCCTGCCCGCCATTCAATTTTTGCAAGGGCGCGACGCACACCCAGCGCGTAGCACACTGGGCTTGGCGTGTGATGCACACAGCCAGGGGCATAAAAACGGTGCAAATCATTCCAAATCTTGGTGAAGGCTAGCAAATCAAGAGGTAGGCCCTATTGACACCTCTCCTCTCTCAAATTTGTCAATAATTTGGTGTGCATAAGACATTTAAATGGTACCCCAAAAGCACAAGGTCGACCATGAAAAATCATCAAGAAAAACGAAAGATGGGGATGCAAAAATGTGATGATGAACACCAAGGCCTCACTCCCCTCCCCTTGTCCCCTCACTCCACGCCATTCCCACCTCCATTTCGTCATGATTCCTAAGGAAACCACTCTAAAACTGCCACTAAAACCCTCTCCCCTGTTTTTCAAGCAATTTTGGGCCAGTTTATAGTGCGCGGCGCACACACGAGGTGGCGCGGCACACTCAGGGCACGTGGCGCACTGGGAGCCCGGCCACAGTGCAAAATTTCCACTGGCGCGGCGCACTGGGCAGAGCGCATGGCGCACAGACTTACAAGCCCAAAAATGTATTAAATTGCCCAAAATTTTTGTGAATAACCCCCAAAATTGGAGAGGTGGCCCATCTACATTCACCATTGGCATTTAACTTGAAAAGGAATGTGATTATGACGACCATGAAATCAAATGAATTTTTTTTTTAAAGGTAAAACAAAGATGACACAAAGAAGGTCAAGAAAGCTATGGTTTTGCTACAGTGACATTATTGCTAAAATATGCTCCTACCCTACCTCTATCAGCTAATTCCCCTGTAGCAGTTTCCCCTAATAATCACCCTAGCTCCACTGTAATCATATCCATTCGTTCCCTTTATTCCTATGGCTCAAAATACCCAAACCCTACCCCATCAAACACCATACCCAAAACACTCCCAAATCCCTAATAAATTTCTCCTTTTAAACCCCTATTCCCCTTTTCATCATTCCCCTCCTAACACTCCCTGTTTTATTGCCCCCTTGGTGACAGATTTTCAGAATATCTATCAGTTTCATTGGATTCAAAGGGTAGCATAAAACGCAGGGTACAAGCAGCAGTAATGGCATCAGAAAATTCATCAGATTATGAGGACGCGACCCACAGTGACACATCTTTAGGAGAGAGGGCGCGTAGGAGACATCACCGGAGTGGCAGACATCTTAGAGATGAGCCAAACAACCTCACTAAGCTGCAGGCATGCCCACATGCCATGTCTTGTTTCCAGCACTTGGCATGTTATGAATTTTGTCAAAGGGTGGCAAATGTCAGAGTCCATCATGAGTTGGCTCGCCTTTTTTCACTTCATCTACAGGGAGGTCAATCTGTCCTGGTTGGG
This sequence comes from Pinus tabuliformis, assembly GCA_031772625.1. Classification (NCBI taxonomy): domain Eukaryota; kingdom Viridiplantae; phylum Streptophyta; class Pinopsida; order Pinales; family Pinaceae; genus Pinus; species Pinus tabuliformis. The sequence continues at coordinate 1,748,288,750 of CM062818.1, forward strand.
GTCACTTTCACCTTGACACCTGAGACCATATCAGTGGGAACAGGAATATCGAACGTTGGAGAACAGTGGCATAAGAAAAGGAAGGTGGAGAGGCATCTTTATGAGCCTTACATCAAGAACAGCTATTTGAGCCAGCTCACTAGAGTTTTTTCGTTCAGATTTTTGAGGGATGAGTATGCCCCACTCATGAGGTTGATCATGAAGTACTTCAGTTGTGAGGGTAGGTTTTCCTACCTCTATGCCTATCACATCCAGTTGCTCATGCACTTCACCAGGGTGTGGATGATGAGCCTCCCATTTTTCATTTGCAACAACACTGAGAAGATGAAAAATTTCATGCAGCGTAAGACTCCTCGACAGCAGCTAAACAGTGTCTATCATTTTTCTCTCATCCGGATTTTGGTGGACCATCAATTGGGATTGCAGAGTATTGCTTGGGAGTACTTCAGCTCCCGTGATTTCTTCAGCGCTCCACCGGTGATATCAGAGGCAGAGCATGAGGTGGGGGGTCCTTCACATCAGTTTGAGCATGAGGTGGGGAGTCCTTCACATCAGTTTGAGAGCCATGAGACTACCACCATGCCAGTATACATCACATACCAGAAGGGTAGTTGACCGTTGTTTGTAGCAGCAAAGCGAGTGTTAGCTCCACCCGGGGTGGAAGGGGCCTCGCTTCCGCCATCAGCATCACAGGAGTAGGGTAATGGCAAGGAGCCAGTGCAGGAGGAAGGGCCATTGGGTGAGCGAGACACCGAGTTTGTTCTCCTCCAGGATGATGAGACAGATGCAGAACCAACCAATGAGGAGCTTATAGAGATCATCAAGGAGCAGAAATCAGAGATTGAAGACTTGTCCATTGATTTAGAAAGGGCCAAGTGGAACATGAACTACCTGGAGCAGAGAAACGAATAGCTTGAGGACCAACAGACAATCATGGAGCTGCAGAACATCTGCGAGCATCGCCAAGCTGCTCAAAGAAGAAGGGTTCCGCTCACATCTTTGGAGCAAGCAATCAATGAAGATCGGGAGGCCAACCTTGAGAGGGTCAACATGCATTTGGAGAGGCTATTGGACAAATCTGATCGGAACCTTGCTATATTGAGACACATGACTTTCCATTACAAGGTGCGGAACATGAGTGCACAGGCCCGGATAAGGAGTTTAAAGGCAAAATTGAGGAAAGCAACAAGAAGGGTAAAACGGGCAAAAGATAAAGATAGGCTTATAATCTTGGTTGATGCTTCCTTGGTTCAGCATGGCACCCCATAAAGATCCTCCAGCCCAAATCTCAAAAAATTTGGGCAAATTTTGGTCACAGGAAAATTTTTTGGATACAAAACAGGAAATTCCTCCCTCTGCGTCGTGCCACTGGCGCGACGCTAAAAATCTAGGACTCTAATCGAGGAACGACTTGCATATTTGGATTTAGCATCGAAAAATACGACTATTGGTGTCCGGGCAAGAAATTTTGACAAGATTTGGGTCTCCTAAAGGTCAAAAAACACCCAAAAATGGCCTCTCTGCCACTTTTTTGACACACAGAAAGCAGTCTTGGGAGAATGAAGATTTGGAGGGGAAAATGAGCACCAAATTGGGAAATTCTAGTGGGGTTAGAAAGTAGACAGGACAAGATTTCCAACAAGCCCACTTGGGCACATTTTGGACACCTGAAAGTGCCCCAAAATAGGCTCCAAAGTGGCACGATGCATAGAGAATTTGGCGCGGCGCACAGAGGAAAAAACTGCCAATTTGCTCCCGTTTCGCGAAATTTCGGGTCGCGACTTCTCCAAGTGGGCCCGGTCATCTACACTTCGGTTTTTTGGCACCAAAGGCGACATTTAAATAGTTTTCTCTCCAGATGGGCATCTATCCAAGTGGCAAAATAATGCAATTGTTCACCCCAGCCAAATGTCATGCTTGAGAGCGCTGCACCTGTAGCTGATGGTTGGCTCTCCATCTCCATTTCGTAATGATTTGAGTAACTTCCCAACCCCTGGGCATTCTATCTCTTCCTCACACATTCTATATGTTGTATGCAAGTTATTTGCAAAGGGTTGGTTGGCTTGTAACTTCTAGGAGACTGTGGGAAAGAAACTCTGTTCCTACACTGTGTATTTTTGACAGAGAATTAATGAAAGGCAGCGGCTCTGTTCCATGAGATTCTTGTGGTTGTGAGTGTATAAAATGTGTTCTTATGTTCCATATGTATCTTGTTATGTTTCATAATTCAATTCACATTTCATTTCAGTGAAATTTTCTAAGTGAGATTAGGTAGAATTCAATTTATATTTCTCTACCTGTGGGAAAATTTCATGTACAGTGTTATTCTTCTGTTGAAAAGGATTCATGCAACTATTCCCTTTTCACTTTCTTCAGCAATATTTCCATTCCGCATTACCTTAAACTGAAATTGCTGCACTTTCCGCCTACCTTGCCTCACGGAATAATCTGTGCCTTCATATTCAATTCTTTGTTATTTGTTGAGCGTCGGTCCCATAACATCCCAGAAGCTCAGTCATTTCATAAAATTGTTTCCAGAATCTCTATTCACTTACTAGCCTAAGTTAAACATTGTATTGTAAGTCATCTCAGACCATTTTTGCTTATCCATTCACTGAGCGTGACTCGAAGAGAGCCCTCTCCTGCTCTGGTAAGGCTAGCTACCAGATTGAGTGTGGTTTGTGGTTACCCTAATTTTTGCCTTCCTTCAGCCTAAGGCAGATTTAGGTGCTAACATAGTGGAGACTTCACTGGGGAGAAAGTTGAAAATCAAATCTCCTTGTTTCATAAGAATTCTAGGCTTCCGGATGATGAGCTTAGGATTGGAAAGGCTGAGTAAGTTGATTGTGTCCTGTAATTTCTCTCAATAGCACGTTGGCTTCGAGACGATATACCAGAGCAAATCCCGACCTGGACCCTCCTCATATTTACGAAAATCCCAATTTGATCCCAAGACTCCTTCATCAAGAAAGCACCATAACTCCTGTGTTCAAATCCCATTCATGTCCCGACATTTTTGAGTATCTTGAAGAGCTTGAGTTTGACGAACGATTTGAGATATCACTGTTTGAATCTAAATCCAAAAGGGTTGTTGATTATACCATCCCCAATCCGCAATTTCTTGTAGACCTTGAAACAGAAAGAGCCAATAGACTAATTGATAATTACATTGCAACACAGCCCCAAACTCCAATTTCAAGCCCCTTGCAAACTGTGCGCACTCCTCCAACACCTCCAAGGCCAAATCCACCGAGAATGATGGCTGCCCATTTCGCACCCCTTGTTCTGCCCCAAGTCCTAGATGACATGCCAAATGATTATCAAAGTAAAATCCTATTTTTTGATGGCACTCCTAACAGTATTACAGCTCAACAACATGTAGATAAAATGGCAGACTTCTATGAACTTCATGAGATCGATGCGGAGAACGTGGCAATGAGGCTCTTTGTACAAACATTTGCAAGTGATGTGAGGAAATGGTTCAGAGGTTTGACGGCTGCAAGTATCACTACCTTGGCTGAACTACAAAGACAATTTTTGAATCGGTGGGAAGTGAAAAAGAATCCCCTTCAAATTCTGGCCGAATACGAGCAAATCAAATGGAATGCCAATGAATCGGTCCAATATTATTGTGTTAGATTTAATGCAGTCTGCAACGAAATTCCAGACCATCTAAAGCCACCTGTGGGACTAGTGATGATGAAGTTTCCGGATGGTTTTGATGCTGATATGGCATACCAATTGAGAGAGAGAGAACCGGCTACAATGGAAGACATGCAGAAAATTGCGGTCAGCATTGAGGCAAATTTGTTGTCCAAAAGAGCTAGAGCGAAAGTAGAGAAGAAAACCACGGTGAAAGAAGAATCTTCTTCAATGGATAAGCTGCTCGAAAAGGTAGAACAGATGCTTGAAAGGGTAAAACTTGACAAGCCAAAGCCACAAGTTAGGAATCCTAACTTTCGTGGCCAACAACAGCCACAATATAGGATAAGACAAAGAGATCAGCGAACTCAAGAGCAGACAGCACAACAGCCGGTACAAACACCTTTGCAATAGAATTTTGTGCATGGACCGGAGTCAGACAAGGACGGGGATGTAATGGGTGAGGAAAACCGTCTCTTTACTCCAGATGAGCTGCCTACTTACATCACCGAAGAGGAAGAATGTGCAGTAAATTCAACTACACACCAAGACATTGATTTTATTCTAGCTATTGACACCGTGTTGGAGGAAGAATCAGAAGAATATCAAAGAGGGTATATGAATGCTTTTTCCGCACAACAACAGTGATATTCCCTTAGAAACAGAGATGTACTTGCCAAACCAATTCAGAAAAAGAAGGAGGATGAAACAACAAAGAATGATCCATCAGCTACACAAAGAAAGGGAAAGGAGGCTGTTGTTCCAGAGAGCAGCAAATCAAAATCGGTAGAACAATCACAGCAACTAGCCACATCAAAAGAGAAGGAAAGGAAAGAGATCTCGGTCAAAGAGGTAGAAAGAAATCTCGCTTTCAGCCTAGAGAATGAGATTTCTAAGCTAAAGGTGTCCATCCCTTTCACTGAAATCATGAAGAACAGCAGTTATAGAGGATAGATTTCTAAACTGTTGAATTTGGACCCAATGTCCGACATGGTAAATGTAGAAGATGATCAGCCTGAAATGATTTTTGGGCCAGCAACGAATGGTGAGTCTCCCGATAGCAATGTGCCACCCTTCTATATCAGTTTACGATTGCATGATTTTGTGTTACACAACGCCATGTTCGATTCCGGAGCTTCTCACAATCTCATGCCCAAGGCTATCATGGATAAGCTTGGTCTGGACATCACCCGGCAATATCATGATCTCTATTCATTCGATTCCAGCAGAGTAAGATGTATAGGACTCATCAAAGACTTGGTTGTGAGTTTGGATCAGCTTCCTATGAAAAATGTTCTGATGGATGTAGTGGTAGCAGATATTCCTCCAAGGTTTGGCATGCTTCTTTCCAGGTCTTGGGTAGCAAAATTGAAAGGGACACTATAGCTAGATTTCTCCTATGCAACAATCCCGGTGTTTGGACAAATGAGGAAATTATATTGGGAACAAAAGATGAAATATATGATCACAAGCAAGGAGAAACTGATAAATCATCCTATTAACTATGTACATACAGATTTAGAGTCTTTTGTTTTGTTTTCAGATAGTTTAAATGAAATATATAGTCAGATAGTAGAAGAAGACAACATTCTGGAGATAACAGAAAATTTTAGAGAAATCTTGAAGAAAGAAGGACAAGAAAAGCAACAAAAGATTGGGCAATCAGCTGAAAATGATGGACAACAAGCAGACAAGGCACGACAAACAAATTTCTAGCATTTACAAGAGGAGGAAGAAGGCTTGTGGACCATGGATTTTGATGGAGCAGTAGGGAATGATGGCATTGGTATTGGTATTTGGGTACGCAGTCCTTTCTCCGCCCCAAAAAAAGTGCCTAGCAGCGTGAGAGTTTTCTCTTACAAGCTAGCCTTTGAATGTTCAAATAATGAAGCTGAGTATGAAGCTCTAATTGTTGGCTTGAAAATTCTTAGAAAGCTGAATGCAAAGAGGATTTCAGTATATGGCGACTCCGAGCTGGTGATTAAACAGGTCAGAGGTGACTATCAAGCAAAACATCCTAAGATGCGGGCATATCGTAATGCAGCTTTGGACATCTTGAAGCTATTTTCTGAATACACCTTGACATGTGTGCCATGAATACAAAATAGTATTGCTGATGCTCTTGCTAAGGAAGCAAGTAGCTTGAAGATTCCCATGAACTCCAGCAATAAATTTGAAATCCATGTCAAGCATCGTCCAACCATTCCAGACAATCAGCGACATTGGCAAGTGTTCCAAGATGATGAGGAGATTAAGGATTTTCTTCTCAACAAAGGCAAGTTCAAAGAAACCTCAATCAATGTGGAAAATGATGAGGGCAAAGGGAATGGTACAGATGAAGTGCAAATCAATCAAATGGATGTATTACAGCTGAAGAATAACATCATTCCTAAAGGCTTGATACCCCTAGAGGAACTTTTTGATCAGGATGATGTAGCCTGCAAGCCAACATTGCAGCCGACAGAGAAGGGTGTAGAAGAGGTCAACATCGGTACAGCTGCAAATCCAAAGTTGGTAAAATTGTCCAAAGCATTACCGCCAAAAATCAAGGACAAATATATCAGTTTGATGGCTTCATTTGCAGATGTATTTGCTTGGGATTATTCTGATTTAAAGACCTATGATACGAATATCATTCAACACACAATACCTATCAAGCCCAATCAAAAACCATTTAGACAAAAGCTGAGAAGGATAAATCCAAAGTTGCTGCCATCTATCGAAAAGGAGGTAAATAGGTTGTACAAGTCAGGTATCATTGTGCCTATCAGATTTTCAGATTGGATATCTAACTTAGTACCTGTACGCAAGAAGACCGGTGAGATCCACCTATGCATCGATTTCAGAAATCTAAATAAGGTCTCATTGAAGGACAACTATCCGCTGCCCAAGATGGACCATATACTTCAACGAGTAGGGGGGCATCTCGTATGTCGCTGCTTGATGGTTATTCGGGATATAGCCAAATTTTCTTCCATGAAGATGATAGAGATAAGACAGCATTCACCACTCCATGGCGAACCTTTCGCTATGCCAAAATGCCATTCGGTTTAAAGAATGCAGGTGCCACATTTCAGCGGGCAATGGACTTGGCATTTGTGAATGAGAAGGATGTGTTTTTGGTGGTGTACTTGGATGATTTGACGGTGTTTTCAAAGTCTGATGAAGAACACATGCATCACCTAAAAATTGTCTTTCAAAAATGCAGGAAATATGGTCTATCACTGAATCCTAAGAAGAGCTTGTTTGCCATGGAGGAAGGCAAATTACTTGGGCACATCATTTCAAAGGATGGCATTCGTATAGACCCAGCACGTGTGCAAGCAATTCAGCAAATCGATCTGCCCAGGAACAAAAAGGAAATACAATCATTCAATGGTAAGATGAATTTTCTGCGTCGTTTTGTGCCTAATCTTGCAGAACACTTGAAAGAAATGACCAACATGCTTAAGAAGGACAGCCAGGTGAAATGGACAGAGGAGGCTGTAAAATCTTTCAACTTGGTCAAATTGGCCCTTTCTTCAGCCCTAGTTCTAGTCAGCCCGGACTACACTCAAGATTTCATATTGTTTTCATTTGCTTATGAGCACACTATGGCAGCGGTATTATTGCAGAAGAGGGATGATCATGAAAGACCCATTGCATTATTCAGCAGGGCTATAAGGGATGCAGCTTTGAAGTACAACATCATTGAGAAGCAATCCCTGGCATTGGTGAAGGCATTGAAGGATTTCCGGGTGTATATCCTACATTCTTACATTTTGGCCTATGTTCCTAATACTATTGTGAAAGATGTTTTAGTGCAGATCGATCCGGAAGGGAGAAGAGGCAAATGGATCATAGCTTTGCTAGAATATGATGTGGAGATAAAGCGTACAAAGCTGGTCAAAGGACAGGGGTTGGAAAAGCTAATGGCTGAATCAAATTTGCATGCATTGGACATAAATCTGATCGCTACCATGTTCGATGAGAATGAGGAAGGAACGTCAATTCAGATATCCGAAATGTTTGCTTTGTCCCCACGGTATTCTGATATAATATATGTGCTGAAAAATCTATCACCACCATCCGGCATGGCTAGAAACAAAGAGAGAACACTCAAATTGAAGGCTGCCAAGTTTTGTATCTTGAATTCTGCGTTGTATTGGAAAGATCCCGGTGGCATTTTGTTAAATTTTCTAGTGGAAGAGGAGGCAAAGAAAGTCATGGAGGATTTCCACAGAGGAGAGTGTGGTGGACATCTCCTTTGGAAATCGACAGCGAACAAAATTTTGAGAACAGGGTACTACTGGCCTACTTTGTTTGTTGATGTGCATAAGGTGGTCAAGAACTGTCATAAATGTCAGATCTTCGAAGGGAAACAGAAATTGCAGCCTTTTCCACTTAAGCCTATTGAAGTGAGCGCTCCCTTCCAGCAGTGGGGGTTGGATTTCATTGGGGAAATTCATCCCGCCTCTTCCGGACAGCATAGGTGGATCCTTACAGCGACGGACTATTTCACAAAATAGATTGAGGTAGACCCTATCAGACAAGCGACAGACACAATAATCATCTCATTTCTCGAAAATAACATCTTGTCTCGCTTTGGTTGTCCAAACAAAATAATCACTGATAATGCAGCAGCTTTCAAATCGAAAAGGATGGTAGATTTTTGTCATAAATATCACATAATTTTGGGTCATTCAACTGCCTATCATCCGCAAGGCAATGGATTGGCGGAATCTTTGAATAAATCTTTGGTCAACATCATCAAGAAGTTGTTGGAAATAAATAAGAAGAGCTGGAACAAGAGGTTGGTCCATGCGCTTTGGGCAGATCGGATCAGTCAGAAAAAGTCTACTGGTATGTCACCGTTTGAGCTGGTTTATGGAGTGGAAACAATATTTCCCACTTTTCTTACTGCCCCGGTGGTCAGACTTCTTCAGGAGGCTGGTAGTGAGGAAGATCCCATGCAGAGAAGGTTGAATCAAATGATCCACTTGCAGCAAACAAGAGAGGAAGTTTTCAAGAACACATCCAAGTTGCAGGAGAAGATAAAGAAAATCTATGACAGAAAAGAAAAAGCAGATAAATTTCAGTTGGATGATGTGGTGCTGAAGTGGGATGCAAGGAATGAAGAGAAAGGCAAGCATGGAAAGTTTGAAAATCTGTGGAAAGGTCCTTTCAAGATCGCAGCATACAGGGGTCAAAATGCCTTTCTTCTGAAGGAAATGAACGAGGAAGATTGTCCTGGAGGGTCGATCAATGGTCGGCTACTCAAGCGGTATCACTGTTGATATATCAACGCTGCTTCCACTGTCATTGTAAATACCATTTTTATTTCAGTTTGGTTTCAGTCTGTAAAGTCAATTTTTGAGTTATTCCAATTGTCAAGTTTGAGTCAATTTCTTGGTTATTCCAGTTGTATAAATAAGTTAGAGTCCTGTGCTGTTTATTAAAATGATGACTCCATAGCCTAATGGACAAAAGGCACTGTCTAGCTCCTCTAGAGATTTGTTGTTCTTGGCACCTCCAAGGAGCTACCATCCCCCATTGGAGCCAATGTTAGAGTCGGTCTAGTTAACCCTCCATCAGAGATCAAAACTCTTTGTGCATTTCAATTTTAGGTGTCCCGCTCCATTCACTCAGCTGCATTTCGCTAGGGACATGCCATGATCTAACAGAGAAAGTCATGCTACTCATTTTCCCTCATGTCTAGCCCCTGCTAGTTCAGGTCTTGGTCCATAATCACTGAAATTCATGATAGTCAAGGTCTGGTCATATTACAGGACAAAGTCATTCTTATTGTTGGGTCCAGGAAATCATCAATGTGGTCTTTGAAAAAAATGTCCAGAACAAGCCATGCAGGCTAGAGGGAGACCTTATACAGCTATGGTTCTGAAAGCTTCATCATCACGTCAAGAGACATCAACTCTTCTTCAAAACTCTATTTTGAAGAAAAGTCAAACAAGGTCAAACTATGACAAAATTTTCCAAAAAAAAATCGCCAGTTGACTTTTTCAGATGCAGTCATGCTTTTCATGGCCAAATGCCCAGTCACATAGTCCCCGCAAAGAAATGCCGAAAATTTCATCATGAGAGCCAAAATTTCAAAGAAAAATGAAAATCAGGGTGTTTTAAAGTCAATGAAAAAAGTGCAAAACATAAACATTAGAAAGTGGGTTTTCAAAGAAGAAAAAATAAAACCTACCTCTCCCAAACCTATATATATATATATATATATATATATATATATCTATGTTGTGGCCCAAAGAAAAACCATTTGTGCTCTTGCAAGCTTGGAGAGAAGTTCCAAAGGTGAGAGAGCGAAATAGTGAAGAGTTTGAGTGAGTGAGAGGTGGTGTTGGAAGGCACGGAGCATACACTAGGGAGCGTGGCACACACAAAGGGCGTGGCACACATGCAGCCTACCCGCCATTCAATTTTTGCAAGGGCGTGACACACACCCAACGTGCAGCGCACTGGGCTTGGCGTGCGACGCACACAGCCAGGGGCATAAAAACAGTGCAAATCATTCCAAATCTCGGTGAAGGCTAGCAAATCAATAGGTAGGCCCTATTGACACCTCTCCTCTCTCAAATTTGTCAATAATTTGGTGTGCATAAGACATTTAAATGGTACCCCAAAAGTACAAGGTCGACCATGAAAAATCATCAAGAAAAATGATAGATGGGGATGCAAAAATGTGATGATGAACACCAAGGCCTCACTCCCCTCCCCTTGTCCCCTCACTCCTTGCCATTCCCACCTCCATTCCATCATGATTCCTAAGGAAACCACCCTAAAACTGCCACTAAAACCCTCTCCCCTGTTTTTCAAGCAATTTTGGGCGGGTTTACAGTGTGTGGCACAGACATGAGGTGGCGCGGCACACTCAGGGTGCGCGGCGCATTGGGAGCCCGACCACAGTGCAAAATTGCCACTAGCGTGGCGCATACCCAATGCGCGGCGCACATACTTACAAGCCCAAAAATGTATTAAATTTCCCAATATTTTTGCGAATAACCCCCTGTTACACTAAAAAATGTCACCATGGCTATTTACAGTTAGTATGGCTCTATCAACAGTCATGCTATCCTCCTGGGCAAGTCTCATGCCTCTGCTCTCCATGTCAAACTTCAAGAAAGAGAGAAAGTCTTTGTAAATGTGTTTATCTCTGGGTACGCAGGTTCTCTCAACCTTACCTGCGGATACGCACCTAATGTTCACAAAAGCTGCGTACTTGTACGCTCTGTATGTAAAGGGGCAGGTGCGTACCCCTGTAAAGGTCAAAATGCGCAAGTTTTATCTTTAAAAAGTTACTTGTGGTCATTTCTAGAGCATTCTAGAAGGTTGTTCGACGTGTATTGAGCGCCTCCAGATGGTTCATGTACCCCTACTAAAGAGGAACTTATCCCATCAATAAGGGAGCTATCCCATCCAAAGAGGGGATTATCCCATTGATGGTGGACCTGAATAACTTCCTCTAGAGCACTATAAATACAGGCATGGACCAGAGGGAGAGGAGGTTGGAAGCTAAACATTTCTAAGGGTAGATGCTGCTGGAATTAGGACTCCCATTTAGAAGCTTGTGAGGAGAGATTGCCATCTTTGCTTGTTCTATTTGGAAGTGGGTGAGCTTTGTCAAAGTAAAGGAGAACTCTTGATGGACCCTGGGAGGGACTTGCACAACACCAAGGCTCAGGTTTTAATTGTTCCTTTTGTTTCCTATTAATGCAAATGAGTCCATTCTTCTCAATAACTTGTTATTTATGAGTTGTTTCATGTACTCCTTGGTCTATGTGTTAAACATGTTTTATTTTATGAGATTATCAAGTGTTATTTAATCGTTTGATTGTTAGTGAATGCAGGCTTCGAAGTGAAGGAGGAGCTCATCCGGATCAGCGAGGCTGGACTACTGCAACAGCGTTGGATTACAGGTAGGATCTAAACACTTGATTTCTTATATAGTAAATGCATGTTTAGAGAAGGATTGCTCTTGTTTGTCTTGTTTGTCACTAGAGAGTCTTAGGCTCCTAGGGAGGTTGGTTGTGTCCGCACTATTGACTCTTTCCGCCTGACAAAATGGCGACTCCGCTGGGGAATCCATTGATGTGAAAGTCTTTTCCTTTGTATGCAACTTTGATCTGAGAAAAATCATTTGTTTTCTGGTTTTTGGCTCTGTGACTTTGTATTTGGGTGGGTTAGCTTAGGGTTAGATTGAATTTAGTTTTTCTTGGTTTTTTCAATAGTACGCACCCTCTGAGTATTGCACAGTGCGTACTTGTACGCACTGTTGCTGTGTGCACAGAGCGGGCCCGCACCTATCTTAACAGGTTGCCTGCGTACCCTGCTAAAAATTAAGAAATTTCCATTTTTTGCATTTCTCCTCTTAGATTTTTCTTTTTCTTAGTTTTTACTGCCCAGATCCATTAGCCTCTTGTCAAAGATCTTCACCTGAACTTGTTTCGATAGCATTGAGTGTTTTAGTGGATTTCATAGAAGTTTAAGCCCTAGGGTTTGATTTTTGAGTAGGTCCTGTAGTGACTTTGGCGGTAGAAGTTGTCAAGCCTTAGATCTCTCTGGTTTTGTCAGCCTTCTTAGAAGTCGGACCTGTCATAAAGTCTACCTATGAGAGAAACTTACCTTTGAGTTGTCTCTTTGGCAAATTTCGAAGTACTTGTTGATTGAGTATTGAATTCCATTTTACAAAAAGATTTGAGTTTTGTTTTGACTGGTCTTTTGATTCTGCATTAGCTGGTCCTTGGCTTGATTTTGGTCAAGTAAAACAACCTAGAATCATCCTTGTAGGCTTTTGCCTCGTTAAGTTTGCTTAGAGTAAATTTCTTTTTGATTTGCTTGTGAGTCAATTTTTCATAGACTTTATAGCTTTTGAGATTGATTTTCGTTAAAATTGATTTATATGCTTTATTAAATAAGAGAAAATACAAAAACATCTCCTTTGAAAAGTTTTGTTTCAAGTAGCTTTGAGGGATTTTGAAAGAAAAAGAATTATTCGTGCACGTAAGGAGTGGTCATGTTTGTATGCTTGAAAAGATAAAGAGAATTGTTTCTTTGATTGTCTTTACTAAGAAAGTTGTTTTCTATAAAATTTGCATTTTCCAACTCTCTTAGTTAGGAGTTTCATTGAAAGAGAAAAGTAGCGTAAATCATCTTAGGTGCATCTTTGTAGTGGTTTGAGTCGAGTCTACACACCATTGGTTTCATTTTCGCTACCTTTTGTCTTTAAGAAAAACCATAAAATTAACGCTTAAAGTAAAATCAACGTAGTAACTTTTATTTACTAGGGCTCTGAAACACCAATTTAGATCAGGCTAGTGTCTTGGAGTAGGAGAGTAATTAACTCTCCAAGACAACAAAACCAAACAAGTAGCTTATCTTGTGATAGAATAAATCCAATTGTCTTATTTGTACTCTGGGAAAGCTCCTCTTAAAGGAGAAGCACGAGCTCGTGTCCGAACCAGTGAGGGGATCAATCCTCCCTCGTTGGGAACGACGCCAGACACGCACGTATTACAAACGGTAAACCTCGGATTAACCATTGTCGAGGAGCCAGGGGTCACTTGTCGGTAAGCCTTGTATTATTGTCAAGGAACCAGCAAGGGGATTGAGCTTGATACTCTGCCCTTGCGTGCTGTCAGAGTGTAGACTGTTCCCCCAGGTGCATTTGTTGCGGTTGGTAACCTTAGTGACCATTATCTTTAGGATTCTACCGAGGTGACGGTGGAGGGAAGATCCCACTGTACCTGGAGCAGACGTCGGCTAGACTCACTTGGATTTTCCGGGGGGTTCACTTCACTCGAGACGGTTAAAGTGGAGGAACTTGTGCTGGTCTATTCATTAAGCAAGTTGTCGGGGTAACTGTTCCACCCGCCACTTCTGTACTGAATCCGACGATGTTGGGTTTCATCTCCAACTAGCGTTTTCGGTCTGGAAGGCTACTGTTTGTGCTTGGTTTGACGCCCTAGATTCTTTAGGCGTATGCTTCAAATTTGTTTGGTTCTTTAGAGACTTTAGGTGGTTTGATTTGAGATTTTACTTTGTTTTCATGTGTAGTAGTTAAAAGTTTTTAGCTGTGGCGGAATTACTGAGACAGTCTCGTAGACTTCGGGGCCAGTCTCGTGAAGTTGTTTATGTGGCCGAATTGTTGAGGAGATCCCGTAGACTTTGGGGTGAACCTCCTCGAGACGACCCGAGTAATCTAGAAGGTTTGAAGGTCCTTGTAACTCCTCCTAGTGGCAGTAGAGTAGGTTCACCTGAAGAAGGAGAATCTTCCTTGGTAGTCCATCCAGATTACCAAAGTCTAGAGATAGGTTATAATCCCGAAGCTGTTACAGTTTCTGAGCTTGCTGGTAGTTTTTCGTCTACTAGTGATACAGGCGAAGAACCTGAAATATCTGAACCTGTTACTCCAACTTCTAGTGTTCCAGATTCACCAAGAGTAGAACGAGTTATCACCGAAAACCTTCCTACTGGTCTGATTGCTATCGAAGAACTTGCTCCAGAGGAAGAAATAGGCGTCTCTAACCTTGAAGATCAACTTACTATTGAGCTCAGGGAGTGTGAATCTATCTTTTACAGTCCTCCTAGAAGTACTACTTGGTACCTTTCGTTAACCAATTATTTAGACAACTCAGGGGTAGGTTTTTCTACACCTCGTACTCCCTTTCCACCTAGAGGTATTTATACTCCTGTAAATATGTCTGGTCAGTCGTCCGTGTTTACTCAAACTCCTGAATCTTTCTTACACGGTGGTCCTTCTGTTCCCACCGGGTATCAATCACTTTCTGGTACCTTTGCGGGGGCATCTCCTCAACCCATTGATCATGGTTTATTAGCTGGAAACAATGGTAATATACCATTGGGTGTAGGAGACATTTACATGATGTCAGGTTCAGTTCCCGTTTCCCAACCTCAAGGTGGCCAATTACCGCCTGGGGGGCAGCCTCAGTTAACGCCTGGGGGGAACCTCAAGGTACACAAATCGTGTCTGGGGGGCAACCTCAAGGTCAGTATGTACCTATGGTGCAATACATGCCTCAAGGTCAACCCCAGCCTCAATATGTACCCCAGGGTCAACCTCAGTATCAATATTTACCTCAAGGGTATCAACCCCAAGGGTATCAACCTCAAGGGTATCAACCTCAAGGTCAAGGTCAACCCCAGTATCCGTATTTACCTCAAGGTTATCAACCTCAAGGTCAATACTCGAGTCAAGGTTATCAACCACCTCAAGGTCAGTCATATGTTCAAGGTATGGGAACTGTACCTTTCAATTATCAATCCTATCCTCAATCCGGTTATGGATCTCAGTATCCTCAACCTGTTACGGGTCAATACCCCGGAATGATAGTGTGGGATCCATCACAGGGTCAACAGGTGTTGCAGCCAAGTATACAGTTGGTACCTCAAGCTGGACAACCCGTAGTTTCTGGTCCACCCCAGCAACCGCAACCTGTCCAGTCAAATGTTCAAACTTCTGTAACTTCGGTAGTTACTCAGCCGCCAATTGCACCTAGTACTCCATCTCAAACGGCTGCTGCAACTACCGCTACATCTGCCGCACTTACTTCTGGAGTATCGACAGCTCCGGTTTCTACTGTCTCTGCAACCACTCCTCAGACATCTTTACCGTTGTCTGGATCTACGATTCAAACCACGGTCCAGATGCCTATAGGTCAACCTGGTATAAGTACGGTTGTCACTACTCAACCTCAATTTGTTCATCAACCGTACCAGGGACAGTACCAACATGGGCAAGCTTTCCAGCAGCCGGTTTACCAGTATCAACCGTATCCTGGGTACACTTATCAACAACCTCAACAACCCCAGTACGGTCCGGTTAATCCTGGTTTTCCAGGAGGATATAATATCCCTAATGCAACTCCTGTTCCTAGTTATCCTGGATATCCTCCTCCTGGGACTGGTCTTGTGACCCAGAGTTTTAGAGATCCTAACCGGCAATTACCGTTTATCGCAACTTTGGATTTACCAGACTTGACGCGCCTAACGAACGATCCAATTCAATATCTCCGTTCTGGCCGCCAATGCCAAATAAGTTGCCCAGTGATATACCCAAGTTCGAAGGTAAGTCTGGAGAGGATCCGTCCAATCATGTGATGACTTACCACCTCTGGTGTGCTTCAAATTCTATCTCGGATGATTCGATCCGCTTACGTCTTTTCCAGCGTACACTCATTGGTCTCGCGGCCAAGTGGTACATTGAGTTACCACAGGCCTCTTT
Organism: Pinus tabuliformis; assembly: GCA_031772625.1. NCBI lineage: Eukaryota > Viridiplantae > Streptophyta > Pinopsida > Pinales > Pinaceae > Pinus > Pinus tabuliformis. The sequence continues at coordinate 1,748,304,636 of CM062818.1, forward strand.
TTACAATTTTAGCCAGTTAGCTACCTCGTTCTTAACTCACTTTCAGTTGCCGGTCAGATACGATAACGGCACGGAGTTATTAACTTCACTAAAACAATCAACGTCCACGTATATTTCTGATCACATTCATGAGTGGAGACGTCGAAGAAGGTTAGTGAAAGTTTTTATTCCGGACCAAATCTTAGCTGAATGGTTTGTTAAATCATTATTACCGAAGATTACTGAAGATGTAGCTAAGGCCGGAGTAGTTACTGAGGAGCAAGTCATTGCTCAGGCACAGTACCTTGACTTAGTTTATACTCAGTCGGGTACGTTACACGAGAAGATTCCAGATCTTCCAAAATCGAATCAAATCGCTGCTGCTCCTTCGGGATCTCATGCCGCTGATGGTATGATTGGTATCGTGAATACAAAGAGTAAGAAGAAGTCTTCCAAGGCTTCAACTACTCCTATAATCACTTTGCCCAATTCCCCGACAGGAGAGTCTTCTCCTGAACTTTCCGCCGATATTCACGCTGTAGAGTCATCTACGGCCAAATCAAAAAACGGTGGAAAGAAGAAAGGAAAGAAGAAGGCTAAAGCAGACAAGGCTCCGAAGGAGAAAACGGAAAAGTCGGAAACCAATGACGAAAAGCGCAAACCTCGATATCCTTGTCTTATTTGTGAAGAGGATCATTTTACAAGAGATTGCCCTCATCGGGCCGAGGTTGTGAAAATAGTCAAAGGTTCTCCCACTCCTGCTGTGTTAAAAGATCCATTTCCAAAGCAGGAAAGTAAGATGATAGGTTCTTCCTCGACTGCCAGTGAAGAACCCATTTTGATGATGTCTCATGTGAGGATTGCGACTCGATCGCAAGATTATGGTAGTAAGAATCCTGTTGATGGTAAGGAAGCAGAATCTTCTCATTCTAATCCATCAACCTCAGCTCCTGGTTCCGATCCACTACAGATCGAAAAACCTAACCCGGACTTAGTAATCAAACCGCCCGCCAAGGGTGTACTTCGAAGGTCTGCTTTCAATCCACATGCGAGAGCAGCCCAGAATTACAACATTGTTGAGGACTTAGCTGTTTCACCCTCAGCAATGTCGGCTTTAGAAGTGCTGCAATCATGCCCAGCACAACGAAAATTACTTTTGTCGGCTATCGGAGCTGTTGATGTTCAGGACCCGAATCTGATAATCTTCGATCTAGAAAATAGTACACCGCGTCTACCCCATCAAATGGCTTTCCAAATTCCAGTGATAGTCAAAAACAAGCCTATTCATCGGACTGTGATTGATGAGGGAGCTTCTACGTGTATTATGTCGATTCAATGTTGGAGATCGCTTGGTTCTCCTTCGTTGAACCAATCCCCGACCATCCTTAAGGCCTTTGATGGCCGTGGGTTCCGTCCGTTTGGTATTCTACAGGAATTGCCTATAGGGGTAGAAGGTAAAACCGTTAGTCTGGATGTGGAAGTGGTTGATGCCCCTCTAGACTACAACCTTCTTTTGGGTCGAAGTTGGTCATATGCTATGACAGCAGTCGTTTCATCGGTCTTCAGAGTAATAAAGTTTCCACATAACGGTAAGATCGTGACAATTGATCAGCTGACATACTTTTCATCCGACCCAGCCTCTTCAGAGAGTATCCAGCATGTCGGTAAGACGACAATCCCTTATAGGGACGTTGGCGTAGGTTTAGTTAAAGATTCCGGTTTACTGGGAACTTTTCCTTTCCCTCCAATCAACGCAGACCCTTCATTTGCATCAATTCATATGATTACATCAGACAACATTATTTATGATGATCCTTGGATTGTCCCATCTGAATCTGAGATAGACTCATTCGGTGATGCTATGCCTTTGAGTCCATATGAAATTGCTTATGAAGCCGTCATGTCTTTTACCGACTCGCGTTCAACCCAAATCGACCAAATGAATGTGGTCAGTGAAGAATCACTTTTCACATCAACCTTAGAACGGATAGCGTTTCCCGAAGTCGTGTCATCTGACGAGCAACTTCGCGAAATCCTAAGTGTAGACGATCTACCATGGGAAGATCTCCATCACAGATCTTCGTTTTTACCTAAGGATGATGCTTTTGAAAATGATTTTTCATCTATCTTTACCGCTGAATATGTCAAAGACGCTCAGAATCCAACGAAACATTCTGATTCAGAGTTGAATTTAGGGAATATTTCTCGCACTATTCCCATTGATATTTCAGTGAAGCCCGGAATTGAGGAAAACATTCATATAGGTGCCTCATGTACAGAAGATGAAATTCAAACTTACAAGGCCCTATTCCAAGAATTCCGCGATGTGTTTGCCTGGTCTTACGAGGAAATGCCGGGAATCGACCCTGCCATTGTTGTTCATGAAATAAAGACCTACCCGGACGCTAAACCCGTCCGGCAACGGTTGCGTCAGATTCACCCTCGGAAAGCGGCTGCGATTAAAGCAGAAGTCAAGAAGCTGTTGAAAGCAGGTTTCATTTATCCAATCCCGTTAACGGATTGGGTATCGAATATTGTTCCGGTCAACAAGAAACAAGGAACAATAAGAATCTGTATCGACTATAGGGATATAAATCGAGCTTGTCCAAAAGACAACTATCCTACGCCTTATATCGATCAAATTATTGATGATTGTGCCGGAAGTGAAATGTTTTCCTTCATGGATGGTTTTTCGGGCTATAATCAAATCAATATTCTACCTGCCGACCAACCAAAAACGGCATTCATTTGTCCATGGGGGACATTTGCTTATTGCAAATTACCTTTTGGGCTTAAGAATGCCGGGGCCACTTTTCAACGGGCGATGTCTTACGCATTTCATGACATCAAGCACATTGTGCAACCGTACCTCGATGATTTGCCTGCTCATTCTTTACATCGAGCTGATCACCTTGTCCACTTACGAGCAATCTTTATGAGGTGTAGGCATTATCGAATTCGGTTGAATCCCCACAAGTGTGTATTTTGTATAGAGACGGGTCGATTGCTGGGATTTGTTGTTTCAAAAGCCGGCATTCGCGTCGATCCCTCGAAGGTCGAAGCTATCATCAAATTGCCTCCTCCTTCGAGTTTGCGCCAACTCCAAAGTTTGCAAGGGAAAGCGAACTTTTTACGCCGATTCATTCCAAATTACGCCGAGGTCACTAAAGGTTTTACACGGTTGTTGAAACAGAATGCTCAATTCTTTTGGGACGAGATTGCCCAACAATCTTTTGATGCACTAAAGCACGCGTTGACCCATGCACCGTTGTTGCATCCTCCCAACTACAACCAGGACTACTTCTTATACCTCGCAGCTTCGCATTCCACCATTGGAATGGTGTTAGTTCAAGAAGATGAATTCGGAGAAGAACATGTGATATATTATCTTAGTAGGACATTAAACCCCACTGAGCTAAAATATTCGCATGTGGAGAAATTGGCCCTGGCAGCCGTTCAAGCTGTCCAGCGTTTTCGTCACTACATTCTTCTCCGTAAAACTACAGTCATTTCGGATTGCAACCCTATGATTTATATTTTGACAAAACAACTGCTAGGGGGCAAGTACTCTAAATGGATCGTTATCCTGCAAGAGTTCGACTTGGAGTTTGAGAAGTCCAAGTCTAAGAAATCCTTAGTTTTTGCGGAATTGATGTGTGATTTCCCGCGTGCTGACACAGAAACTGTGGCAGAGGAGTCCATTGCGGACGAATCTTTGTTTCTTATCAGTACTTTAGATCCGTGGTACGGGATATAATCATCTATCTCCAAACCCAAACCTTTCGGCCTGAAGCTTCAAAGGCGGAACGTCGAAAAATTCGGTTTCAATCCCAGCAATACAAGATTATTGGAGATACACTTTATCGCCGGGGGGCAGACTTAGTTTTTCGACGTTGTTTAACTCACGAAGAGGCTGAGAGGGTTTTGAATGATTGTCACTCTGGAGCATGTGGCGGTCATATGTCTGGGTATGCCACAGCTCAGAAGGTGTTGCGCGCTGGCTATTTCTGGCCGTCCATGTTTAAAGATTGTATCATTGCGGTCCGAAAATGCCACAACTGTCAAGTGTTTGATCGCAAGATGCGCGCACCACCTGCTCCTCTCCATCCTATAATTGCCGTTGGTCCTTTCGCCAAATGGGGTATCGATTTTATTACTTGTAACCCTCACTCGGCCGGGGGGCATGCGTATATCATCCTCGCGGTTGATTATTTTACTAAATGGGCCGAGGCGATGCCTACATTCGACGCAAGCGGCAAAACAGCTGCAGTTTTCGTATTCAATCACATTATAACTAGGTTTGGTGTCCCACAAGCAATCATCACTGACCATGGGAGCCATTTTCGAAACATCATGATGACTGAGCTTACAAGCCAGCTTGGTTTGCGCCACGATAGCTCTACTCCTTATTATCCGCAAGCCAACGGTTTGGTTGAGTCTATCAACAAAGTTCTGGTTATCATGATCCGACGAACCATTGGTATTCATCGGTCGAATTGGCACAACATGTTATTTTCAGCGCTATGGGCATACCGAACTTCAGTGAAAACTTCAACAGGGTTCACTCCTTTCCAGCTAGTTTATGGCTTGGAAGCTGTGTTACCCATTGAATGCGAAATCCCATCACTTCAAATGGCTGTCGAATTACTCCCAGCCACTTCCGAAGAGGAGAAACGTTTATTATACTTAGCTCAATTAGATGAGACTCGACGTGACGCTGCATTGGCAATCGAGACTCACGCGAAGCGAATGAAAGCTCAGTATGATAGAAATGTGACCCCTCGGAGTTTTTCGGAGGGAGACCTAGTGCTGTTATATGATCAAGCTAACGATAAGCTAGGTGCTGGAAAATTCGTTCCTATGTGGCATGGACCCTACATTGTAAAGCGAAAGCTAGCAAAAGGGGCCTATGAGCTGGTAGATTTTGATGGGGACTCTTTGGGTAAACCCAGAAATGGACTTTACCTAAAGAGGTATTATGCTTAAATGGTGGGTATGGAGAATTTTAGTTAGGTTAGGTTTTCTTTCTAGCTAGTATGTTTGTTAGTTTAGATAGTGTGCTTAGCTTAGAAAGTGTGTTTTTCGTCGTTATTCTGGCTTATCTTGGTTTTACTCTTGATATTGCAGATGTCGACGCCTCTCCAAACGTACATTGGATTTGCTGATGGTGCTTGTCGTAGTACACGGAATATCTCTTCCGCAGCTTGGGTTATCTATTCGCCCTCTGACGAGTTAGTTTCTATGCATGGGGTGAGCCTCGGTCAAACGACGAACAACATTGCAGAATACAGTGCAGTGGTTGAATTATTGTCTGAATCTATTTCATTTGGAATTCGACGTTTGATAGTGAGGTTAGATTCTGAACTCGTTGTATTACAGCTTAATAGAGTATATGCCATTAGAAATCCTGTGTTATTAAGGTTGTTTTTGAGAGTGCGTCTCTTGGAACGTGAATTTGATTACATTGAATATCAGCATATTCCAAGGTCTTTAAATACATTAGCAGATGCAATTGCTTCTCGAATGTTGGACAGACATTTGCGATAATCATGCAAGTAAATTTAAAAACATTTCATCACATATGTTAAACAAGATAAGCCGGTAATAATGATATATATATAGATAGGAGTGTGTCAAAAATATACATCGTCTTCGATCATAGGTTGAAAAACACCTTATGATCGGCAAAAATGATAAGTACAAAAAGCCAAAATGTCATATGTGTCTACAAAAGTGACTAGTCAATCACTGGTGGTGCTCTCTATACGAGACCACTGCCCGCGCTACCCTACACAAGAACCTCCTAAAAGGTCCTGGGACTGCAACCACATAGCGCTGAAGTCGAATAGGAATATCATCTATGGTGGTCTCTGGTATATCCGCCGTCAGACGCTCTAGATCCTGTTCCAGCTCGGCTAAGGTCTCTGCGGCCGCATCCTGTGGGGCTGGTGCTGGTACAGCTGGTACTCTCCTCTCAAAAGCCCGGAGGTTGGCTGGACGCCGTGGACCTACATCTGCATTTTGAAAATTTTTGCTGTCAGTTTTGAGGCGATATATAAAAACAAAAAAAATACATAATTTGAAAACTCGTGGAAAATGAAATACCTCTGTCGTCCCATTGTTCTCCCTGTGGAAGAACCATGTCCGGATCATTCCGAAAATCCATTCCGGCATAAGGAAAGTCCTGAATAGCAAAGACCTGGTTCTCTAGCCAGTGAAAGTAACCATCAGGAAATCGAACAACTGTTGCGCCCTCATCAGGATGCCGGGCCATTACCGCAACCCATCTCGTCAACTTAGGCTCCCGAGGCGCCCCAACTGGAACTGTAAGATGCTGGGGGACCAGCATTGGAACTCTCTCTAGGGCAAAGCTCACAACTATAGGCCCATATCCAAAGGTCTTCAGTTGTCCTCTCTTTGCCCTGGTTAGTTGGCCCTTCAAATTAGCCAACACAGCATCACACCAGTTGAAAATGGTGCCATGGAAACAGTCTATAGCCATCCGCATTTGGGACCTGGTGGCTTGGTGCAAAGCGGCCGCGCCGCAAAGTCTGGTAACAGTAAAGGCTATCACCATAAGTTCAGGTCGGGATATGTACTTGATTTCTATCCCCTTCTCATGGTTTTGGTTGTTGCACCACTCTAGTCGGAGACTAGCAAGGGATTGGCCACCCGGCCTAGTCCCGAATAGAGAAAGTTGCTCGCCCCTGTTAGGCAAGCCAGTGAGAAAATATATGTCGGAGGGCTCTATCTCGAGCTGGTGCTCTCCGATGTAGAAACATTGCTCCTGAATGTTCCACCTTTCAAGCCACTCAAGAAAAGGCACTTAGCCCCTCATGCCAGGTATGGCCCAGTATTTGTACAGTCCGCATGCTTTTAATGCATCAATGGAAGGTTGATGACCTATCGCGGCCAAATCAACATCCTCATGCTCTCTTTCACGCCAATCAAGCATGGTGTGCTCCCTGCACATCATAAAACATCAGTGAGAATCCATAAAATTTAAAAATTTTGGTCTATTTTGGAGGGCCAAGGGTTTCAATTTGTGTTTTGCGGGGTACGCACCCCGGCCTTTAGGGACAGAGCGCCCGGACGCAGGTTCCCTGAAGGCCGGGTGCGTACACCCCATAATTTTCCCACTGGGAAAATATCGGGGTACGCAGGTCAGCAGTGCATGACCTGCGTACCCCGAAGGGCGCATTTTGAAACCCCAATGCCCCCAAAAAATCAAATAAAAGCTTAAAAATGAATTCTAAACGGATGGAAAACAAGAGAGGGGTGTTGTAGAATACCTGGTGAAACGACGTTCGATTCTGACGGTCGGATTCTCCGCAATCTTCACGGGAAGTTTCTTGTCAAAAGCCCTTTTCTCAACCTCAACAGTAAAATGGTAAAAATGACATGGTAAGAAGTCTTTTTATAGGTTTTTTGGATAAATAAATGCTAGATTTGTTTATTTTTCACCATGAAAGGACATTTTCGATGAATTTTTGCCCATCTTAAACAGGTATGAGTAATGTGTTGTTTCTGTGCAGGACAAAGGGAATTTAGGGTAAATTATCATTTTTCACGTCAGAGTCATCTTTTAAGCTCTTTTCTGACTCCTAAAACATGAAAAGATCGCCGAGCGTTTCTTTTACACTCGTTAAAACGGAATTAAAAGACGGTCCCCTTATAGCCCTTTTCTGACCGTAAAATCAGGAAAAGATTGCCGGGTTTTGTCGTTTCAAACTCGATACGGAAATAAAACGACGTGTCCTTGATCGCTTTTTACTTTTCAGGTCAGAGACACTAATCATGAAAGTACTCCTTGGTCGCAAGATCAAGCGGTTCTCCCAGGTATTATTTTATACTTTTTCGGGCTTGGGAGACACAAATTTACGAAAAAGTTCAACCTGGAGTCTTCTTAAGTTTTTCAGACTCTCTAAAATTGAAAAACGCCGAGTTTCTCCTATACTGGGCTCGTTAAAATTTCACAGTAAAGGACCTGTTCAATTACAAACAGGAACGAACCACTCCTTCCTAGGGTTCGAATCAAAACTAGGTTGGACTCATCCGAAGGATGAGCTTATAATCAAGCATATGTTATCCTCCTCAAGCTTGTTAAAAATAAAGAGGTACTTGCCAGAAATGGTGGGGGAAAAGAGAGAAGAATGAGCCTATTTGTTATCCTTTGTCTCAGAAGAAACCTTATTACCACTCTTGAACACGACACTTTTCATTCACCTGGGTTGGGAAATCCTTTACCTCACAGTTGATCAAACCACTTTGAAAGTCTTCAGCCGGGTTCCGGGGATTAACTTTGAGTCGTTCATCACCAAGCCATCTGTCGTGTCGTTATGTGTTCAAGAGGTCTGCAAGCAAAACTTTCATCTGCAAAATACTTGTCATCCATTTGACCATCCCTGAGTCAGTCCTTACAGCAACATTTCTTCAACTTGATCAATGATTTCGTGTTGTGGGCTTGCCTGCAACGGGTCGCTTTCTATCGACATTGGCACATTATCTAGAGAGATGACTTAGAAATCGTCAGTACCTTGAAGTCTGCATGCATCAATGGCAGGTTTCTCGCCTTTGACGTCAGTTTACATCATTGACTCTCGATCGAAGGATTCCGTGAAATGTTCGACATCAACTCATTCATTCACATCTCATGGATTGTACTGGGTACTTTGAGAACCATTGACATTACTGGTGGTCTCTCTCACACTTGTTAACAGTTTACATCATCGACTGGTTATCAAGTGGTTTCTACCATGTTCGACATCAACTCATTTATTCGCATGGCTAGAATCGTACCAATTCGGGAAGTAGAAATGAAGACCCTGGATCTAGTTTCCACCATCCAGGCTGCGAGGAGTTTTGTATTCATTATCTAAGTAGACTAATCATAAACAGATGGCTGCGCCCATACTGTGTCTACAAAAGTCTATGATTATGATGTACTGCAAGATCATTCCTGTATCAGAGTAGTTAGTCTGTTAGTTAAAGTTTTGATCTGAGTATGGGAATGCCTACCTCAGCGATGATATAATCTTATACATGTATTTTGTGTTGAAAATTGCAGGTTCTGACCAGGCTCTCCACGAGATAATCCTTGAAATGATAAAGCGCATCACCCTTCCTAGATAATACAAAACCCTAATCTACTACAGGCTTCGCACTTTAGGGGGCAATCTGTTACACTAAAAAATGTCACCATGGCTATTTACAGTTAGTATGGCTCTATCAACAGTCATGCTATCCTCCTGGGCAAGTCTCATGCCTCTGCTCTCCATGTCAAACTTCAAGAAAGAGAGAAAGTCTTTGTAAATGTGTTTATCTCTGGGTACGCAGGTTCTCTCAACCTTACCTGCGGATACGCACCTAATGTTCACAAAAGCTGCGTACTTGTACGCTCTGTATGTAAAGGGGCAGGTGCGTACCCCTGTAAAGGTCAAAATGCGCAAGTTTTATCTTTAAAAAGTTACTTGTGGTCATTTCTAGAGCATTCTAGAAGGTTGTTCGACGTGTATTGAGCGCCTCCAGATGGTTCATGTACCCCTACTAAAGAGAAACTTATCCCATCAATAAGGGAGCTATCCCATCCAAAGAGGGGATTATCCCATTGATGGTGGACCTGAATAACTTCCTCTAGAGCACTATAAATACAGGCATGGACCAGAGGGAGAGGATGTTGGAAGCTAAACATTTCTAAGGGTAGATGCTGCTGGAGTTAGGACTCCCATTTAGAAGCTTGTGAGGAGAGATTGCCATCTTTGCTTGTTCTATTTGGAAGTGGGTGAGCTTTGTCAAAGTAAAGGAGAACTCTTGATGGACCCTGGGAGGGACTTGCACAACACCAAGGCTCAGGTTGTAATTGTTCCTTTTGTTTCCTATTAATGCAAATGAGTCCATTCTTCTCAATAACTTGTTATTTATGAGTTGTTTCATGTACTCCTTGGTCTATGTGTTAAACATGTTTTATTTTATGAGATTATCAAGTGCTATTTAATCGTTTGATTGTTAGTGAATGCAGGCTTCGAAGTGAAGGAGGAGCTCATCCGGATCAGTGAGGTTGGACTACTGCAACAGCGTTGGATTACAGGTATGATCTAAACACTTGATTTCTTATATAGTAAATGCATGTTTAGAGAAGGATTGCTCTTGTTTGTCTTGTTTGTCACTAGAGAGTCTTAGGCTCCTAGGGAGGTTGGTTGTGTCCGCACTATCGACTCTTTCCGCCTGACACCCCCAAAATTGGAGAGCTGGCCCATCTGCATTCACCATTGACATTTAACTTGAAAAGGAATGTGATTATGACGACCATGAAATCAAATGAAATTTTTTTTTAAAGGTAAAACGAAGATGACACAAAGAAGGTCAAGAAATCTAGGGTTTTGCTACAGTGACATTATTGCTAAAATATGCTCCTACCCTACCTGTATCAGCTAATTCCCCTGTAGCAGTTTCCCCTAATAATCACCCTAGCCCCACTGTAATTATATCCATTCATTCCCTTTATTCCTATGGCTCAAAATATCCAAACCCTACCCCATCAAACACCATACCCAAAACACTCCCAAATCCCTGATAAATTTCTCCTTTTAAACCCTTATTCCCCTTTTCATCATTCCCCTCCTAACACTCCCTGTTTTATTGCCCCCTTGGTGACAGATTTTCAGAATATCTATCAGTTTCATTGGATTCAGAGGGCAGCATAAAACTCAGGGTACAAGCAGCAATAATGGCATCAAAAAATTCATCAGATTATGAGGAGGGGACCCACAGTGACACATCTTCAGGAGAGAGGGCGCATAGGAGACATCACTAGAGTGGCAGACATCTTAGAGATGAGCCAAACACCCTCACTAAGCTGCAGGCATGCCCACTTGCCATGTCTCGTTTCCAACACTTGGCATGTTATGAATTTTGTCAAAGGGTGGCTAATGTCAGAGTCCATCATGAGTTGGCCCACCTTTTTGCACTTCATCTATAGGGAGGTCAATCTGTCCTGGCTGGGGTCACTTTCACCTTGACACCTGAGACCATATCAGCGAGAACAGGAATACCGAACGTTGGAGAATAGTGGCATAAGAAAAGGAAGGTGGAGAGGCATCTTTATGAGCCTTACATCAAGAACAGTTGTTTGAGCCAGCTCACTAGAGTTTTTCTGTTCAGATTTTTTAGGGATGAGTATGCCCCACTCATGAGGTTGATCATGAAGTACTTCAGTTGTGAGGGTAGGTTTTCCCGCCTCTATGCCTATCACATCCGGTTGCTCATGCACTTCACCAAGGTGTGGATGATGAGCCTCACATTTTTCATTTGCAACAACATTGAGAAGATGAAAAATTTCATGTAGCGCAAGACTCCTCGACAGCAGCTAAACAGTTTCTATCATTTTTCTCTCATCCAGATTTTGGTGGACCATCAGTTGGGATTGCAGAGTATTGGTTGGGAGGACTTCATCTCTCGTGATTTCTTCAGCGCTCCACCGGTGATATCATAGCCAGAGCATGAGGTGGGGGGTCCTTCACATCAGTTTGAGCATGAGGTGGGGAGTCCTTCACATCGGTTTGAGAGCCATGAGACCGCCACCATGCCAGTATACATCACATACCAGAAGGGCAGTAGACTATTGTTTGTAGCAGCAAAGCGAGTGTTATCTCCACCCGGGGTGGAAGGGGCCTCACTTCCGCCATCAACATCATAGGAGTAGGGTAAGGGAAAGGAGCCAGTGCAGGAGGAAGGGCCATCAGGTGAGTGAGAGGCTGAGTTTGTTCTCCTCCAGGATGATGAGACAGATGCATAACTAACCAATGAGGAGCTTATAGAGATCATCAGGGAGCAGCAATCAGAGATTGAAGACTTGTCCCATTGATTTATAAAGGGCTAAGTGGAACATGAACTACCTGGAGCGGAGAAACAAACAGCTTGAGGACCAACAGACGATCATGGAGCTGCAAAACATCGCGAGCATCACCAAGCTGCTCAAAGAAGAAGGGTTCCGCTCGCATCTTTGGAGCAAGCAATCAATGAAGACCGGGAGGCCAACCTTGAGAGGGTCAACATGCATTTGGAGAGGTTGTTGGAAAAAGCTGATCGGAACCTTGATATATTGAGACACATGAATTTCCATTATAGGGTGCGGAACATGAGTGCACAGGCTCGGATAAGGAGTTTAAAGGCAAAATTGAGGAAAGCAACAAGAAGGGTAAAACGGGCAAAAGAGCAAGATAGGCTTAGAATCTTGGCTGACACTTTCTTGGCTCAGCATGGCACCCCATAGAGATCCTCCAGCCCAAATTTCAAAAAATTTGGGCAAATTTTTGTCACAGGCAAATTTTTTGGATACAAAACAGGAAATTCCTCCCTGTGCGCCGCGCCACTAGCGCGACGCTAAAAATATAGGACTCTAATTGAGGAACGACTTGCATATTTGGATTCAGCATTTAAAAATACGACTACTAGTGTCTGGGCAAGATATTTTGACAAGATCTGGGTCTCCTAAAGGTTAAAAAACACCCAAAAATGGCCTCTCTGCCACTTTTTGACACACAGAAAGCAGTCTTGGGAGAATGAATATTTGGAGGGGAAAATGAGCACCAAATTGGGAAATTCTAGTGGGGTTAGAAAGTAGATAGGACATGCTTTCCAACAAGCCCACTTGGGCACATTTTGGACACTTACAAGTGCCCCAAAACAGGCTCCAAAGTGGCACGACGCACAGAGAATTTGGTGCAACGCACAGAGGAAAAAACTGCCAATTTGCTCCCGTTTCGCGAAATTTCGGGTCGCGACTTCTCCAAGTGGGCCCGGTCATCTACACTTCGGTTTTTTGGCACCAAAGGCAGCATTTAAAGAGTTTTCTCTCCAGATGGGCATCTATCCAAGTGGCAAAAGAATGCAAAGGGTCACCCCAGCCAAATGTCATGCTTGAGAGCGCTGCACCTGTAGCTGATGGTTGGCTCTCCATCTCCATTTCGTAATGATTTGAGTAACTTCCCAACCCCTGGGCATTCTATCTCTTCCTCACACATTCTATATATTGTATGCAAGTTATTTGCAAAGGGTTGGTTGGCTTATAACTTCTGGGAGACTATGGGAAAGAAACTTTGTTCCTGCACTGTGTATTTTTGACAGAGAATTAATGAAAGGAAGCGGCTCTATTTCATGAGATTCTTGTGGTTGTGAGTGTAGAAAATGTGTTCCTATGTTCCATATGTATCTTTTTATGTTTCATAATTCAATTCACATTTCATTTCAGTGAAATTTTCTAAGTGAGATTAGGTAGAATTCAATTTATATTGCTCTGCCTGTGGGAAAATTTCATGTACAGTGTTATTCTTCTGTTGAAAAGGATTCATGCGACTATGCCCTTTTCACTTTCTTCAACAATCTTTCCATTCTGCGTTACCTTAAACCGAAATTGCTGCACTTTCCGCCTACCTTGCCTCACAGAATAATCTGTGCCTTCATATTCAATTCTCTGTTCTTTGCTGAGCGTCGGTCCCATAACATCCCAGAAGCTCGGTCATTTCATAAAATTGTTTCCAGAATCCCTATTCACTTACTAGCCTAAGGTAAACATTGTATTGTAAGTCATCTCAGACCATTTTTGCTTATCCATTCACTGAGCGTGACTCGGAGAGAGCCCTCTCCTGCTCTGGTAGGGCTAGCTACCAGACTGAGCGTGGTTTGTGGTTACCCTAATTTTTGCCTTCCTTCAGCCTAAGGTAGATTTAGGTGCTAACAGGATAGATGATTATAATGAAGACTTTGACGATATTCAACTAGTGTTTACTCTTTCACAAATATATGAAGAAGATCAATTGATAAATTTAATGAATAATAATGATTCTTATTCATACTATGAGTAAGATCAAAGTTTTCAAGAACAATGCAATATTGAATATTTATCATCTCACCAAATGGATTTACATTCTATGAAAAATTTTGGAAATTTTCAACTAGAGATATTTCCAGGAAAAGCATTAACTATTAATGATAACTTGGAATAATTTTAAAAGAGTAAATAGATAAAGATGCTACAAAAACATTCCTCTGCTTATGCATGGGAATATACTGATATGAAAGGAATTGATCCTAAAACTTGTATGCATCATATTTATATCCAAGAAAATGTCAAACTAGTTAGACAACCTCATAGAAGGATGAATCCTAATTGGAGAGAAATTTTTAAGGATAATTACAAAAGTTACTTAATGTGAAGTTCATCAATTTGATATCACATTGTCAATGGGTGTTACCTTTGGTAATTGTTCCAAAACAAAAATGGAAAATTGAGAGTGTTCATTGATTACAGGAAATTGAACAAATCTACTTTGAAATATCATTTTCCACTTCATTTTATAGATCAAGTATTATATACCTTGGTAGGGAAGAAATATTTTTTTATTTCTTGATGGTTTTATTGGATATAACCAAATCAAACTAGCACCAGAAGATCAAGGTAAAACTACTTTTACATGTCCACGGTGTTGAAGAATCTAGGGTAGTTAGAATTAATGAGATTCTTCTTTCATGATAACTATTTCTGAGGTATTTAAATTTACTTCTTAGCACAATATTCACTTTTTACTATTATTAGACTGTGTCTTCTTAGTTCATCAAATAGCTACCAAAAAACAAAGAGACAAGAACACACGATGTTGGCTTTCTACCAAGGCCAAAACCTCTCCCTCTTGGAGAGGAAAACACACACAAAATTCTTCTTATAGAGATTCCAATTGAAGAATACAAAGACCATGAACCTTGACCTATTATGCCACTCCAAGAAAAAGACACCAATCCTCTTCTTTGTCACTGCTGAGATCATCTTCATCACCGTTGCTTCACTAAGGTCATCATTATTACAGTTGGACCATTATTTCACCTTCACTAGTATCCTAACCTTGTACTTCATGTTTCTATCAATATCTATGCTAAGATCATAAATTCATCTTGAATGTATGTTAAAATTGAATGTGTCACTGTTGGATCATCGAGATCAACATCATCACAATTGAGACTGTGACTGCATTTTCTTGCACTGAGATCTTCCTTGCCGAGACTGTACCATAGAGATCCTTTAAATAAGTCGAGACTGTAAGTGCTCTATGGGATCATCATGATCCTTTTTCATCATAATTAAATCGAGAGTATATTACTGAGATATCACTGAGACAGTGATTTCATTTAGTATGTCATGACTGCTTTCAATATGTCGAGACTGTGATCATGAAGAGGCCGAGGCACAAAGATACTTATCACTGTAATTTCCTTGCACTAAGATCTATGCCATCAAGGAGGAGACCCTGTAATCATCACCGAGATCCTGTACCTTACTGTTCCATCTGAAATTTTAGAGCTTCCTACACCCATACGAAATTACATAGAGTCCAATTTTTTTGTCTTTCTGTGGTGACCCTAGCGGGGTATTTAGAGTTGCTTGTCCTCCATAATTAGCTGACATGATAGTGAACTGATGTGTCACATTATATGAGCTGACATGACTGCATTTAATTCATTTTTTTGGCCGACATGATGAAGAGGATTGTGCTTGTCATTTGGAGGTCTATCCTAGACATTTCCATAGACTTGTATACATTACATAGGCTCAACAAGAGCATGACATTGACTCTTTAAAATGAATC
Source organism: Pinus tabuliformis (assembly GCA_031772625.1). NCBI lineage: Eukaryota > Viridiplantae > Streptophyta > Pinopsida > Pinales > Pinaceae > Pinus > Pinus tabuliformis. Next base: position 1,748,320,253 of record CM062818.1, read on the forward strand.
CTAAGGCTCTCAATGGGAGCCACTAAATAAATAAATAAACCTCTTGCTCATGAAACCCATGCAGCAAGGCATAATAATAAATTCATCTTCTTGTTTACAAAAATCATAATTATAATGTCATGAATATCAAACCTAGTTACACTTTCTTCAACACTCCCTCTTAACTAGGGAGGTATTCATAATGGTACTTGGTCATTCTCAATCTAAAGAATTTCTCATAACAAGAATCTGATTGGTAACCCATATGTATAGCATCATTGTAACCAACGTTGTTTCCAGAACAAGTCCTTGACTGACACATCTATCTCTCATTAGATCATAGCACAATATTGGCGAGGCCAATGACTATAGACACCTTCATCATTATCTCTCAAGGTACATACCCACTTGGGTATTCATTGAGTATGAACTTCTAGGATTATTCTTATCTTGGGATCCCAACCCTCAAAAAATATCGGTGCTCTTGCCTACTCCTGTCTTGGATGCCCTACACATTCTCAAAGAGCATCAGATGCCAGATGATTACCCAATCCTCTATTATTTCTTCCAAAGTGAAGACAAGAATGTTGTGTCTATCTCTCCCTCTCAAATGGATAATATATGCCCATTCCTTGAAGGAATGTACCCAAGCTCCCTCTAATTAGGAACTTTCCCAAGCTCCCTTTTAATCAGGAACTTTTTAGAGCTCCCTCTTAGCTAGTGACTCTCCTATACATCAAAAAATTCTTCTTCGTGGGTCCTTCATCTGCTTGATCGACTTCTCTCCTTGACGTCATGAAATTCAGTTTGAGTTTCTTCCTTGTATGGAAATAGCCATCAATCACTTTCCTCCTTAGTTCGTCATGTAATTAATTTCTTCATGGAAATTGGCCTTCTTCATATCTGGAACCTTCGTCATATGACTACTTCTTTCTCATCATGCTTATTCTATCCACCATTTGAATGCTAGTTGTACTTGTATTTACAACTCTTGTTTGAGTAGCCCAGCATGAACTTAACCAGATATTATTCAAGAAATCAAAACATAATATTAAATGAAATTATACCTTACGAGAAGGCTCTTCATCATCACATCTTTATGTAGGTATCAACATCCTACATACATGTTGACACATCTCGCAAAGATATACATTGTTAAGGGTCTTCATATTTTCCATCAGAGTCTTCATATCTTTCTGGGAGATTTCCTAGTTAAGTCTTCTTGGTCTTTTGGATGTTGATCACCTTGATCAGGGTTGCTTATCTCATGATCTCTTCATTCTCCACACATTCAATTCCCAGGTGCTTTCAATCAAAGTTTCTTAATTGTAGTCATCTTATGTTGATTTCATACAGTGTGTCTTATGCCTTCCTGCATCCTTTCAGAGGAGGAGATCCTTTTTCTCTTGATCATGCTTCTTAAGATATAAGTAATGATCCATGTTACCTGCAACCATATAACATGACATTATAATATTAAACACAAACATACATACCTTATTTTACCTTTAGGTCATCTAAGCTTCTTTTAGCAACTTCCTTGATTGAAGTGTCTTCAACCCCTTGATCTACTTCTTCTCTTATGTCACCATAACATCATCCATGAATTCCACAAGTTGGAGTTATTGATGAAACACTTTCCTCCTCTCTAGATTAGTGAACCTCTAATGAGGATTTCGTTAGAGAATCTTGTATGTCCCCATTTGGTAGATGTTTCCTTTCTGACTTGATGTATGATGAGCCTTTTCTTGGATGACTTCTTGCTTTCCTTCCATGTCCAATGAGGTTCCAAAGATCTATATCCTTCATTTTTTACTACCATGGATTTTGTCCTTCATGATTCCCATGGTGATATCATGAGTTCTTGTTTCTAATGCTTTCATGATGCCACAATGCATCTTATTATCTTGGTCATATATATAACACAAGATTTAGGAGCTTATGATAGGACCGTTTTGTGAGGGATACCATATTACTCATAGTAGATATTTTTTACTCCCTCTTTTGTTGGCCCTTTTTCTTCAGATTCCTCCATCTTTCCGGTGATATGAGCTTCTTTCCATAATATTTTCATAGCATTGAATCTTAGCTATACTATTTTTTCTTGCTTGAGGACCAAACTTTCCTTTCCTTTATGCACATGTTTGAGTTCTTTTATCCTTCAATACTTTTTCCATAAACTTATCTTTCTCTATTTAGCATAGAGACGATAAGTTGTCGAATGAGGTAACTTTCTTATCCCATTGATGTTTTTTACCTTGATTGTTAGTTCATTATGAATCAATGATGGTTATCTTCCTTCCTAGATCTTGTAGATGGTACCTTATGATGATATCCTACATCCTTGGATACCCTTTACTTTCATGTAGATCAGATTTCATGTGACCTTTTTCATTTCACCTTCAAAGAGTGAGTTTATCATATACATATATTTGATGTCTCCAATATTTCTATATGAGGGGATCTTTCATAAGTATCCATTTTTATGAATTCAGAGGAGACCTTTTGATATGTTCAATGACTTCAACTACTTACAGGACTATGCCCATCCTCCTTCTTCATGAAAGTAATCTTGATATCCCATACAACCTATATATCTCCTTTAAATCATGAAATCGCTTTTATCAAAATGATTAATGAAAATACTTACTTAAGGTGTGAAGATAAAATCTTCACCTTGATCATGTTGGAAGTGGTAAATGCATTAGAGCTTCCTTCTAAATTATTTTCTTTCAAGTGAGAAATCCTTTCCTCAAAGGTTTATCCTTTTGATGAGGATGATTTTTTGCTTCCTCAGATGATCTTCTTCTAGTGCAAGGAGATGATCCTTTCTTGAAGATGACCATGCCTTATTACCATCAATATGCTTTGAATTCTTTTGCAGCGTAGATCAAGACTGATCCTAGAGTTTCGATCTTCTCCAAGCTGATGTAATCTTCTACTTTGAGGTCCTTTGAGATATCTTAATTTGTAGACAACTTTGATGAGGGTCTTGGTGGCATTTTGATTATGGCTATGGAGATAAAAGCTCTTGTTGTTGTATATTGTCTCCTTGTTGTATAGACAAAAACCCTTGCTGATGTAGAATAATCCTTTATTTTGGTCAAATCCATTCAACTTGCTTTGATTCCCTTCTTGAAGTTGATCCTTGAATGTCTCTTTTGCTTCCCTTCCTTTGACTTCAACACCTTAGCTATGATACCATGTTGAAGAATCTAGGGCAGCTAGAGTTAATGAGATTCTTCTTTCATGGTAACTGTTTGTGAGGTATTTAACTTTACTTCTTAGCACAATTTTAACTTTTTATTATTATTAGAGTGTGTCTTCTTAGTTCTTCAAATAGTTACCAAAAAACAAAGACACAAGAACACGGGATGTTGGCTTTCTACCAAGGGCAAAACCTCTCCCTCTTGGAGAGGAAAACCCACACACAATTCTTCTTACAGAGATTCTGATTGATGAATACCAAGACCATGACCCTTGACCTATTATGCCACTCCAAGACCAAGACACCAATCCTCTTCTTTGTCACTGCTGAGATCATCTTCATCACTGCTACTTCATTGAGGTCATCATTATTAGTTGGACCATTGTTGCACCTTCACTGATATCCTAACCTTGTAACTCATGTTTCCATCAATATCTATGCTGAGATCATAACTTCATCTTGAATGTATGTTAAGACTGAATGTGTTACTATTGGATCACCGAGATCAACATCATCACAATTGAGACTGTGACTGTGTTTTCTTGCACCGAGATCTTCCCTGCCATAATTATGTCATGTCTGTACCATAATTATGTCCTTTAGGTCATGTAGTATGTCGTGAATGCTTTCAATATGCCGAGACTATTATCATGAAGAAGCTGAGGCACAAATATACTTATCACTATAATTTCCTTGCACTGAGATCTGTGCCACCAAGGAGGAGACCCTGTAATCATCACCAAGATCTTGTACCTTACTGTTCCATTTGAAATTTTAGAGCTTCCTACACCCATACAAAATTACAGAGGGTCCAAGTTTTATGTCTTTCTATGACGACCCTAGTGGAGTATTTATAGTTGATTGTCCTCCATATTTAACCAACATGAGAGTGAACTGATGTGTCACATTATATGAGCCGACATGACTGCATTTAATTCATTTTTTTGGTCGACATGATGAAAAGGATTGTGATTTTCATTTGGAGGGATGATCTAGACATTTCTATAGACTTACATACATTACATAGTCTCAAGAAGATCATGACATTGAATCTTTAAAATAAATCCTATGACTATCAATGGGAGCCACTAAATAAATAAATAAACCTCTTGCTCATGAAACCCATGCAGCAAGGCATAATAATAAACTCATCTTCTTGTTTACAAAAATCATAATTACAATGTCATGGAGACCGGACCTATTTATACTTTCTTCAACACATGGGGAACACATGCCTATAGGTTACTTTCGTTTGGATTATGTAATGCACCTGCAACATTTCAGAGAGTGGTTTTGTATATTTTTTTCTGATCTAATTAATGATTGTGTGGAAGTTTACATGGATGAATTTACTGTATATGGAGAAGTTTTTGAAGAAGCTATAGAAATTTTGGCATAAGTTCTTATCAAATGTAAAGAAGAAAACTTTTCATTAATCCATGAGAAGTGTTTTATGATGTTCAATGAAGGGATTGTTCAAGGCCACCATATTTCAAGTAATGGAATTGAAGTGGATACATCTAAAGAAGAGGTGATTCCAAAATTTTAATTCCTATTTTTCAAATAGATGTTCAAATTTTTCTTGGATTCACTAGTTATTATAGAAGATTTATAGAAAATTTCACAAAAATGTGTCTTCGCTTTTCAATCCTCCTACAAAACATTGTGAATTTGTTTGGAATTCTGACTACCAAAAAACATTTGAGTCATTGAAACAAAAGATAATTGAAGCACCAATTTGAAGAGAGCCTAATTGGTCTCTTCCCTTTCACATTTATACTGATGTTTCAAATACAACTTTAGGAGTTGTTGGGACAAAAATATTTAACTCATAATGCTATTTATTATACAAGCAAAAATTTGACTCTAGCATAGTTAAATTACACTGCAACAAAAAATGGGTTTTTAGTTGTTGTGCATGCCATCAATAAGTTTCGTCATTATATCACTGGTTATGAAACTTTTATTCATACATACCATTCTACTATTAGATATTTGATGAAAAAATGAATCAATGATGGAAAAATTACAATATGGTTATTATTATTACAAGAATTCAACATTACTATTCTTGATAGACCAGGAAAAGAAAACACAGTTGTTGATTTTGTTTTTAGAATGCAGAATAATAATCAGGATGTTCCTGTAAAATATAACTTTCCTAATGAATATATTTTTGCAGTATCTACTAAAAAACTTTGGTTTGCAAATATTGCTAATTATTTGGTTATAGGAAAGTTACATCCACAACTATCAGTCAGGGAAAAGAAAAAATTTATCAAAAATAGTGCACCTTATTCTTGGATAAAAGGAGAATTATACTAAAATGGACCTGATTTGATAATCCGAAGGTGTGTTCGAGAAGGTGAGGTACCAAAAATTCTAAAAGCCTTCCATGCTGAGCCATGTGGAAGACACTTTTCTGACAAAAGAACTACTTACAAGATTCTTCTTTTGGGATATTATTGACCATTTGTTTTTAAAGATGCCAAAGAATATGTCAAAATATGTAATAGTTTTCAAATAATGGGGAAGCCTATTCTATCAGATGAGATGCCTCTACAACCCCAGGTACTTATGGTACCTTTCAAAAAACAGGCTTTAGATTCTATTGGGCTAATAAATCCTCCATCTAAACGAAAAAGGTATATACTCTTTTGTGAAAAATATGTTACGAAATGGGTAAAAGCTAAATCTATTTTATTTGCAACTAAAAATTATGTAGTTACATTTATTTTTGAGGATACTTTTACTTGTTTTAGTGTTCCAAGAGAATTTGTAATAGATCAAGGTACTCAATTCTGATCCAAATTGGTGCAAAAGATCATGGAGCATTTTAAGATCAAGCATCAAAAGTCTACTCCATATCATCCATAAGCCAATCGACAAGTGGAGTCCACCAATAAGGTACTTGATGCAATTCTAGCCAAAATTGTGCATCTGCATAGAAGAGATTGGGCAGAAAAGTTTCCAGAAGCGTTATGAGCATATCAAACCACATGAAGCATGGAGAAATACAACTGGGAACACTCGTGAACTTGTCTATGGGAAGAAATTTTTGTTTCCAATTGAGTTCCAAGTGGAGAACTTTATGACAATAGCTAAATGGGACCTTGATCTATCTGAAGCTCAAAAACAAAGACTAGCACAATTGAATGAGCTAGATGATATGCGACAAGATGCTATCCAAAGAGCCAACATAGTTCAGCAGCAAATATCATGATGGAGTGACAAATTTATCAAAGCTAAAAAGTTCAAGAAAGGTGGCTAGGCTCTTCCTTTTTATTCCAAATTAAAAGACTTTCAAGGGAAATTTCAAACTCATTGGCTTGTTCCTTATGAGATTGATACTATTTTTTATAACCGAGCAGTCAAAATCAAAACTATTGATGATGAACAAGTTACTTTCCTTGTTAATGGTCATATATTAAGATTGTATCATAAACCATTAACAAAAGAAGATTTTGTCAAATATTTTCAAGAGAAGTCTGAATTCAAGTTGGTCAAGAAAGGATGTTTTTCTCCCCATTCTCCAACTTCATTGTAATTTTTCTAATCCTAAGAAAATAATAAAAGAAAAATAAAAATAAAAAAATACACACACACACACACACACATATATATACAAAAATATTAACTGAAAACCAAGAGTTCTTGGTGGTTGTATTTTCCCTATATCATTTTTTCCCTCTTATTCTAATAAATTTTACAGTGAAAAACAACACTTCTGAAGACTAGTATTATTCATTGATCATCAAAGAAGTAGCAGCAATAAAGAATCTTGCTCTGATTGAGCAACAAATCTCAAGGAATAAGAAGCAACCAAATTAATGTCATTTTGCAGCCGAGTTTAATTTCTATAGTCAGAACAACATCAACACCCCACATTCAGAGAATCCACAACAAAGGAACATCAAAGGTATCTACAACAAAGGTATGCATGATGTTAAATTATTTTCATACAAGAGAATTAGATTTTAATTCATTGAATGATTTAATTAAAAAAAAACTTGAGTTATTAAAAGACCTTATGAACTACCTAAAAATCATGTCCCATTATCATAAATGTCACAACCCCATTCCATCATCATTACTTAAACTATCACATTAAATCTATTTGAAATCACATAAATCTTATCGATCCAATGAAAGCGGATCTATAAATTGTGGGAAATCATATGAAAAGGCTTAGTCCTATCATAAATCAAATAACCCGCGAGCACCCCACTCCATTATAATTTTACTCCATTCCACTCCATTTCACTTTATTCCATAACCTTCACCACTCAGTTTAATCACCTCCCTCTAGTCAACCCTCCATCACCTCTGTAAGAAAGAAATATTTCAGGACCGAGACTTCTCTCCACCATGGGAATCATCATTTGATCAAAACCTAATGGATTCATGTTCCTTCAAGCATACCTGCGAGTCAAAGAACAATTGCATCAAGTAGGTTGGCTTAGGTTCTTTGAAAGGTTTCATGGGCATGAAACATATGTGACTAAAGATTTTGATCAGGCCTTTGATGGGGTTGTAGCAGAAATTTTTGACATTAAGCTTATATTGATAGTGTCCATCATGGAAGAAGCTACAAAATTTCCCAAAAACAAAGAGAGCTGGTTTAAGAAAAGAAAATTCAAGGAGAAAGACTGGGTAAACTTCCTCAAAGAACTAGGTAAGAAAATTTCAATCTTTAAAAAGGGAGGTGTAGTCACAACACTGAAGGGAAAATGGAGGAATTTACTATTGGTTATTTAGAAGCTTTTAACTTATGAAGGAAGGTTCGGAACCATGTTTTTTTATCATGCTCAACTTGATGCATTTTATTGATGGAAATGAAATCAATTTTCCCTATTTATTACTTTGTAGTCTTAGAAAGATGGCGTCTAGTGTGCAAAGAGAGTCAAAATCCCTTGATAATCCCCTCTACCATTCTTAAAATCCTCATAAAAGCACACTTAGAAGCTAAGGGAGATAATCGGTAAGATTTTCAATGCACAACCACTTTGTAGAAGCTCAGGAGGAGGTAACTAGCAAAATGGTTAAAAGAAGTTGATGCAAGTCATTTCCAAACCCTAACCCCAAAGAAGAAAATGAAAAGGGGAATTCAGGGTAGAATGAAATAGAAGTAGTAGAAGATCCACTTGAGGATGACACTCCTCTTTCTCAATATTTGGAAAAATATAAAAAAAAAAATGGAAAACAAAATGTTAGAAGAAATAAATCCATATCAAGTACTAAATTATCTGAATAAAATGAAGAACCAGAGGAGAAGAAACATGAACAAACCAGCAAAAGGAAGAGAAGCCATAACATTGAAGAATCAAGAATAAAACTGAGAAGAAGTAGGAGGATTTCTCTACTTTCAAATGAATAGTGTCCATAATTTGTTTATCTTGAAGAGGAAGGTTATAAGACACCTCCTCAAACATTAAGTCCGACAAGGAAAACACCAGATATTGATCCAGTACAAAAAAATAATTTATGATTATGTGGAGTCTCTGGAAGAAAGAGTGCAATATAATTTATGACTGCAAACAAACGTATCTTCCCTGGACTTGATGGCCTAGTCTAAAACAACTTAAATCAAAGAAACCAATGTTTCCCTTAAAGTAGATGGACATCAGGATGAATCCTACTTGGAATCCATTGTAAACCATGTTCCTCTCTTGGCTTATATGCTCCAAGCCTAGCTTCGATTGCTACAATTAGAGCCTACAAAATCAGACAACGCAAGCCAAAGATATACGACATCTATGTAGAATCATCCAATCACTTCATTCTATAGATCAACATGGTATTGAAATACATGAAATCATAACATCACATATAGGAAAATAATGAACTTTTTGTATTAGTAAAAATGGAGAGAGTTACAAGCAAATATAGAATTTACCTTGTAGAAGAGCTCCTCCAAGTTGACTTGTCCTTGTCACAAATTGTATCTCTATGTCACCCTAATGCATGGAATAATGACTCTTACAACAACAACATGATGGTAGAATCTATCTCTAAAAGCGAACCCCTAGCTTGTATATGGAAGTAAATATATATAAGAGGATGGTAGGTTAGTCATTCTTATCCATTTACCAATATAGGCTTGAGATTCACTCTTGATGGGAGGATGAGATCAAGGCATAAGGGATGAAATCTCCAAGGTAGGATTGGATAAGATTCAATACTTTCATCTAAGGTAAATGGTTAAAACAACCTCTGGAAGCTTCTAGAAGAGGAAGCTTTAGGGTTCTTTTTATTTTTCCTGAATTTCTAGAATCAACGCATCCCCAACAAGGGGAAACCTGTTGGTGGTTAGTGCAGGTCCAAAGAGGGTCACCCTACTGGTGAACGGAGTATCCTAAGGCAGCAGGGTGTGTTGGGCCTTAAAATCACTGAAATGAAGCAGTTAAAGGCAGAAATTCAGGGAATAGGGAGAGTCATGCTTAGGGCTTTGTGCAAGAGTGATGAAAAGGGGTAAAAGATGTTGATTGATCCAGTTAACAAGCCTATTGACCAGATGTGAAAAAATGGCCTATAACATATTCCCCCTAAAGAACAAAGTTTGAAATAACATCTGATGAATAAAGTGCTTTACCTTGTGAGAAGTCGGGATCAAGAACAATCGATGAGATCATTATTTGTTACAATACATTTACACCATGATATCTCTGTTGAGGGGGGCATACCCATGCTTAGAATATATAATCTAACATTACATGTACAATGATCAAATAAACATGTACTGATGAAAAAAGGTGGACCCATGATTCGATGACTGCCTGTATGATCATAACCATCATACACTATGATCTTGTACTAATCCTGAAATTGCAGCTTGGATGGATGGAACAAGATCCAGGTTTTTCTATCCCTTTCACATGATCGTCCAATGTACAAGTCTAACCATGTTAATCAATGAGTTGGAGTCGAACATGGTAGACACCATATGGTTACCGTCCAATGATGTAAACCATTAATAGATGTGATAGAAACCATTGATGATGTTAATGGCCCTCAAGGTATTGCGGTACAATTCGTATGGTGTGAATGAATGATTTGAAGTCGAACACCAAATAGAATTTGTCAGTCGAAGGCCAATCATGTAAACATGTCGCTGAAAGTGAGGAAACTTTTCATTGATTTATGCAAGCACCAAGGTATCGAAAGGTTGTTTCTAAGTCAACTTCTTGGATAATGAGTTGATGTCGATAAGAAGTGACTCATCACAGGAGGGCGTTGATGTATCCCTCATCAACGACATGAATTGAGTATCATGATCTGAGACAGAATGATGATGATATAGAACTAGTTTAGAAACGACAAAAAGGCTTAAGAGTATCATAACATATATTCACTGAATGAATTCTTTTGAACACATTGGTGACACTGAATGGAGTTCGTAGCATTGACCCAAAACCGAAAATGAAGGCTTTGAAAAGGTATGATGAACCAAAATACAAGAAGATTTCCCAACCCAATGGCCATGGAGATTGATCAGGTTCTTAGTATTTAGCTCAAAAATAAAGTTCTCAGGTTGGCTCGAAACCTGTACGACTGCGTCTATCTCGTCAAGACAATCGCAACGCAATTCGTTTCACTAAAAACCAAGTCTAGATGAAGGAGAAAAGACCCATTGTTTGTTTTCCTAAATAGCTAAAAAAATTGCAGAACAAGACAAAATGATGACATGGCAGTACGGTCAGCATGATGGGAATCTTCTTCCGTTTTTTTTTAATGAGGTTGTGGTAAGTGTCACTTCAGGATTCGCCCGTTTGGTTATGTGAAGGTGAAATTGCCCAATGTCCTCCAAGGTGGAATTATGGGTTCATGGTGAATATTATGTGGAAATTGTTTTTTTTTTTTGAAAAAAAGAAAAAAAGAAATAAATAAATAAATAAATATATATATATATATATATATATATATATATATATATATATATATATATATATATATATATATATATATATATATATATATATATATATATATATATATATATATAAACCTTTATTAAATCCACATATATATAAACCTTATATAATTTCGCATTAATACAAAGTTCCAAACTATATCAAAGTCAACAAATATTTGAATGGCGCATTGTAAATGTTTTATGGTATAGTCCAAAGTTCGAATATATTCAGTGGGAAAAATGTATTAAGGGATGGGCGGAGGGTGGTCAAACCCGTGACCTGCCCCTCCCAACTCCATCATATTACCGTTGAACTAGTGACGCATTTATTAAACATTGGTGTTGGGACTCAGAAATGTCATATTTTCATCCACCTTTTTCTTCACTATTCCTTACATTTCATCATCCCATTAACATTTTATCATATCATTTTCATAAATACTTTTGGGTTTCACCTTCTTAATTTCCATTTTATTCATTTTTGTATTACAAGTGAATTTATGATTCAATATTAGAAAATAAACATATTTTTATATATATCTCAAGAATATGTGAGTTTTGTGATGTGTAGGAAATATGTGAAGAATCAATATCTCCTCCACCATATTAAGGAGATAATTATGCAAGCCTATTCCTAAAGAGAAAATCATGGAGAATTTGATTGGCATATCTTATCCTATTCCTAAGGAGAAAATCATGGAGGATTTGGTTGGCATATCTTATCCTATTCCTAAGGAGAAAATCATGGAGGATTTGGTTGGCATATCTTATCCAATTCCTAAGGAGAAGATCATGGAGGATTTGGTTGGCATATCTTATCCAAGATATGTGAGATATTTATGAAGGATTCAAAGGGATCATATTTTGTAATAATGGGAAAGTAGTTAAAAATGCTTGAGAGATTTGTGGGATCATATTTTGTAATAATGGGAAAATAGTTAAAAATGGTTGTGAGATTTATGGAACTAAAGAGAGACTAGTGGATGATCATTATGAGTTTGTTACTCATCCCATTGTATAAATAGGAGTACAATCTCCTCCATTGGTAATCTGGAAGTTTTTGTAATCTTAGAATTTTGAAATAAAGGATCATACTTCAATTTTTCTTCTACATCTGAGTCTCCATTGAAGTGGTGTGCTTGTGGAGTTATGGAGGGCCCCCATGGCCTCACTTGCATGCTTATTTGTTTATAATTTACTTTATGTTTTTGTTTGATTTCAGCTTTCAAGTTTTATTAAATGTTCTAATATTGGAAGGATCTTATTTGAAGGTGTTCTTGTAAGAGAACCGTAAGATCTCATACAATTATTAGATCTAGGTTTATTTCATTTCAGCTTTTAATTTCTTATTAGATGATCTAATTTTGGAAGAGATCTTGTAGAATATGTTCTTGTAAGAGAATCATAGATCTCAAACAATTGTTAGATCTAGGCTTGATTAGTTATTGAAAGAGATCTTAATGAATATGTTCCTGTAAGGGGACTTTAAGATCTTGGACAAATTAGGAATCTTTCTAGATCTATATATTTTAGATAAGAACTTCTAAGTTTACCTTCCCGGGTTGACATTAAATTAAACTCTAATTTGCATCTGCATTTTAGACCACACATTTTGGCGCCACTGCCGGGGAAGTGCAACTAGAAGGAGTTAGTAATTGTTTGTATGCATTTGTTTTTATGGACTAATTTGTGGAACTTGGTGACAGTAGGTTCGTAAAGGAGTTCAAATTTTGGAGCATTTTTATTTGCACATAGTTACTTTAAATTCAGTTTTGATTTTAAACCCCCCATTTCTCACTAATCCATCTACGGATGATGAATTTGACAATGTTGAACAGGTACTTCTTGGAGAGCAAGGACAATAACCTTGAGCCAACTCTAAGACAGGATTCTCACATACTTGTAAAACATAATGTAAAATTTTTAAATCTTGATGTGAGCATGTTCAAATTTTTAGTCCATAGATGGCTTCATTGGAAGCATTCTTTTACTTAGAAAATAAAACATCGTTTAAGTTTTTATAGAATAGATTAGAAAAATAAAAATGAGATCTCATTAGAAGTCGTTATCATTAAAAGTTTTTAGTTTTGTTTTCCAAAAATAAATCATCATGAATAAAAAGAATTGCTTCATCTTTGCATTTCTATGTCTTGTTTCTGTATCACGGGTGAGCCAGGAGCCTGATTATCAGAAAGATTTGTTTTCCAGGAGTCTAAATGCCCTCGTGACATTACAGAAAGAGTGTAGATAATGCAAGGTTTTGTCGCAGATCTTAATTGTGTTTTATCCATCCACGCTAACCTACATAAATAAAAATAAATCAAGAGATTAGTATGCTCTCTTCCCGCGCTTCGTGCGATCTGGAATATTATAAAATATATTGATTTATTCCAATAAAAATACTCTTGTTGGAGAACTAATCTGCAATGCGACAATAAAGAATTTTGTGAATGAGAAAAAGATCATCTTCAAAACGCAACCCCTTAAAAACATCAGTTTTGAAAAGAAGTTTGTGATCAAACCAGGGAAAGTCTAGACAAACGAAGACATGGGTTTTTTCCATAATAGAATGAATTATATAACCCAGAAATCGTTTGCTTAAATTCCTAACGGTCTAAGAGGAAATCGTGGTTCTTCGGGACCCTATTTTGGTAACTGCATGAAGAAAAAACGGTTTTTACAATTAATATGCAGAGGAATTCAAAGTTACATAAAAGCCCGATTTTTCATTGATTCTAGAGGATTTTGTGTGTTTTTTAGGATATTGAAAAAAAAAATCCATTTTAGTGTTAGTTTATTTTTAGAAATTTTCTTGTTGATTTCTTTATTAAAAAAAAAATTGATTTTTTTAATTTTGTTATTAAAAAAAAATTGACTTTCATTCTTTGTTTTTATTTTATATAAAACTAAATAAATAAATAAAATTTCACAAAATTCATGCAGGTTTGAAAAAAAAAAAAAATGGAACACTTGGAAACAAATTTTGAGGATCGATTTATCAAACATTTGGAGGATTCTATAAATGATGATTATCTTGTTTCAATAGCTTCAAGTTGGCATAACATATTTCTGTTGAATGTTTTTATATCACATACTAATATGCAGACCACAATAGATCTTTCTAATGCCAATCTTTTTGCCGAGCATATTTCATCTGACCCAAATAGGGAGTATTACTTTTCATGGTTATTTTAAGAATGGATTGAGTTTAATATCATGATTAAGTCAATTTCAACACTTTGATTGTCCTTAATATGTTTTATTTGGTATGAAATTTTTGCGTAAGAATCATGAAGGAAATGGCCATTTCTTCTTGAACACACTTATGTTTTCTTTCTGCCAAGTTTTTTTACATGTTACAGGATAATCAAGTGATCATAAGGAGATTACATTGTGACGACAATTGGTCTTCCAAAGACTCAATTAATGAAAATTCTAAAGACAAATCCAACTCCACAACCACTACCCTACACCTCCCTTTTTGAAGCAGATTTTGAATTCTACCAATTGTAAATCCATAAAGTATGACATTTCCATATCCATTTTTCACAGCAAGAGTTCATCTTCATACACCATGCATTCCCTTACATCCATTTTTGGACGCTTGAAGGAGCTAATTCTTCACTGCACATATCATGACATTTTCCACTACACAACGATCCTTTTGCGTCATGATTACTTCCTTTTGAATAAAACTCATTCCCTTTCCATGATTACATTGCCTTGTTTTCCTCGCCATGCTGATCCACACTGCTTGTCCGTGAGTTCTTTCCATTTATAGTCCTACCAAATCTTTTTGTACAAACTCGCGTTGATTGATGTGGGATTCCTTAAGGCCCACCTTTCAACAAGTCTTGCCCCATCGACATCAGCACCTTATCTGGGAAATAGACTAGAGTTCCTTTTGAGTACCTAGAGGCTTGCATGCCTTAATGGCAAGTTCTCTCGCTGACGATCATGGGAATACATCAATGTCCCTTGATCTTCAGATCTTGCAAGTGGCTCGACCTCAACACATCCATTCGCACTTTGCAAGATGTACTCGGGTACCTTGGCACTCATTGACATCAATGGTGAGTTGCCTCGCATTGGTTAACGACATACATCAATGGCCGGTAATCCAATGATTTCTATTCATGCTCGACATCGACACATTCTTTCGCATGATTAGAATTGTACCAAGAAGTTTAGTAGCGGGTGAAGACTATACACTTTTTCACGACTCCCTCAGCAGTTACAGTAGCATGAATTCTGATCTATGAGAGTACCATAGTTCTACTTTCAGCATTTATCTTTTTCATGATTCAGCATCAGCAGTTTAGATTCCTTCATTTCCCAGGATCTAGTAACAACAACATCAGTCACATTTTCCTGATCCAACAGCAGCTACATTCCTCTTGCATAGTTCATCATTCTTGGGTAATTTGAGGTATGTTTTTTTCTAATCTTTAATCATGCAATTCCTTATATGCTAACTTGAATATTTTGGAAAATTCCCTCACCATGCTACATTTCCTTTCATGAGCCATGTCAAGTTGCATGAGGACATGCAACCAATTCAGTTGAGGGGGGGAGAACTATATTCACTTCCATGATTCCATTTCTTCACCACACTACATATTCACTTCCATGATTCCATTTCTTCACCACTATCACTCCATTTTTTCTCATTTACCATTCACCAACATTTATTTTCCAATTATACTTTGTTGCACTTTGCTTCATGTGTAATATTGGCATGCTTCATTAATATTACAAAAGGGCTTGCTTATGCACATTGATAGCTTATGATTTCTAGTGAGTGTTTACATTATTATTGAAGAAAAGAGAATAGAAAACGAAATGAATGTTGTTAACACAAGAACCAACATTCTTTGTATTCATGGTTGTCACACAAGAACCAACCATAAGAAGATGTAAGTTGTTACTCATGTCTTTCACATATCCTGGAAACATTCATTATTAAAGACATCATCATGTAAAGCCAAAGTTGTTCAAGATGCCAAATGTTCTTAAAGAGACCAATGCATGGTTGCATGAGGACATGCAACAAGTTCAGTTGGGGAGGATGTTGGGACTCAGAAATGTCATATTTTCATCCACCTTTTTCTTCATTATTCCTTACATTTCATCATCCCATTAACCTTTTATCATATCATTTTCATAAATACATTTGGGTTTCACCTTCTTATTTTCCATTTTATTCGTTTTTGTATTACAAGTGAATTTATGATTAAATATTAGAAAATATACATATTTCTATATATATCTCAAGAATATGTGAGTTTTGTGATGTGTAGGAAATATGTGAAGAATTAATATCTCCTCCACCATATTAAGGAGATAATTATGCAAGCCTATTCCTAAGGAGAAAATCATGGAGAATTTGGTTGGCATATCTTATCCTATTCCTAAGGAGAAAATCATGGAGGATTTGGTTGGCATATCTTATCCTATTCCTAAGGAGAAAATCATGGAGGATTTGGTTGGCATATCTTATCCAATTCCTAAGGAGAAGATCAAGGAGGATTTGGTTGGAATATCTTATCCAAGATATGTGAGAAATTTATGAAGGATTCAAAGGGATCATATTTTGTAATAATGGGAAAGTAGTTAAAAATGCTTGAGAGATTTGTGGGATCATATTTTGTAATAATAGGAAAATAGTTAAAAATGGTTGCGAGATTTATGGAACTAAAGGGAGATTAGTGGATGATCATTATGAGTTTGTTACTCATTCCATTGTATAAATAGGAGTATAATCTCCTCCATTTGTAATCTAGAAGTTTTTGTAATCTTAGAATTTTGAAATAAAGGATCATACTTCAATTTTGCTTCTACATCTGAGTCTCCATTGAAGTGGTGTGCTTGTGGAGTTATGGAGGGCCCCCGTGGCCTCACTTGCATGCTTATTTGTTTATAATTTACTTTATGTTTTTGTTTGATTTCAGCTTTCAAGTTTTATTAAATGTTCTAATATTGGAAGGATCTTATTTGAAGGTGTTCTTGTAAGAGAACTATAAGATCTCATACAATTATTAGATCTAGGTTTATTTCATTTCAGCTTTTAATTTCTTATTAGATGATCTAATTTTGGAAGAGATCTTGTAGAATATGTTCTTGTAAGAGAATCATAGATCCCAAACAATTGTTAGATCTAGGCTTGATTAGTTATTGAAAGAGATCTTAATGAATATGTTCCTGTAAGGGGACTTTAAGATCTTGGACAAATTAGGAATCTTTCTAGATCTATATATTTTATATAAGCACTTCTAAGTTTACCTTCCCGGGTTGACATTAAATTAAACTCTAATTTGCATCTGCATTTTAGACCACACAATTGGCCACTACCCTATATTAAATCCTACAATGAATACGATGGAGGGAGTGGAGGGAGCCAGCCCCGTAGGCCAGCTCCCTCACCATACAACCACCTGTTATAGACATTTTTGGGCCCTACAACCCCAAACATGAAATGTCCATAAATCAAGGGCTCCTAAGTCCCTAAAAATGTTGTTCTAACCCCTAAAGGAACAAGGTCAACAGATTACAGCTTCTCCCAGAAGTTCTCCACTAGAAACTGCTCAAAATGGGTCAAAACAGGATCATTTCAGCTGCTCCACTAGCTAAGTGCGTTTCATTGCACCTAAATACACTGTGAGGGTGCGTTGAATTTCAAAACTCCCTTCTGTAGGGTGCGATGGGCGAGAAATGACAAATGGCAGTGTCATTCCGTGAAGTAGAGAGGCAATGGAAGCTTCCAGAATCTTCTCCTGTGACACTTGACTCACTGAATTCGACCAAGGATGAGTAAGAGGCCCTCAGTCTCCAAGTGGAAGCAAGAACTGACAGAGAGAAGACACTAATCAAATCACAAGCTGACTCATCCTCCTTACAGATATCTATATATGGATCCCTCATCCCAGAGATCCAGAGGCTGGAATTTTGCATATTGTAAGGAATTGTTGTTGGTTTTTTGAGACAAACATCAGAGTGTTGGGTGATCTATGCTTTGTTTGAGGTGAAGAGGGGCTCCTTTGCTGGGAGGTTGATGCTGGGTCAGGAACCACTGGTTGTAACTCCTCCTGGATCTTTTCTTGTTTATCAATAAAATCTATTTGAGTTTTCCTCCATGCTTTTGTATCATTGATGTTTGTTACATTTGTATGGTTAACTTAAATATGATCCTAAGTTGTTTATGAATATAGATCCATGTCTTTGTATAGTGTTCTTCTTCTGTGATCTTACAGGTACTTTGTGAAGCTGGGCAAGTAAAGGAGCAGGTAGCTGGAGACTATCAAAGAAGAGAGGGATTGGATCAAAGGATTAGCGCAAGACACAGGTTGGTTCTTTCTATTCCTCTCTATCTATAGTTCATAAAGGAAATACAAAAGTAGTTTTTCTCTGTTTGTTTCTAAGGCAGCTGTCACACCTTAGTGGGATAGAGCAGTTCTAAATAGACACTTTTCCCTGTAACACCACCCAATGGAAACAATGGGCCATCACAAGATGGTTAAGTGCCCTTAAGGCACCACTAATCTATTTTAGCCTTAATTAATCTGAAATTTAAAATGGAAACAGTTTTGTAGGTGTGCCAAATTCGGCGAAATTTCTAATTTTGGCGGTGCTAACTAGAGTCTTCTCCAGTTTTAGTGGAGTTTCCTAGGGAATGATTGAAAGAAGCATATATTGAGAAATTTTCGACCAAATTGAGCTCAGAAATACATTTTCTTGGTTAATTTGGACATTCAGAACAGACTGGTGCAGGTATCAGGAGCCATAGAGCTTTGTAAACAACATTTTTACCACATTGAGCTAATACAGAGGTCTAAGCCATGGAAGCTGGACCAAGGAGATGTAGCCCAGGAGCGGTGAACTCTTTCATCAAAACATTGTGTTAATGTGTCTCTTTGATGGTTTTCTGCACTGTACATGTTTGTTGTTCAGTATTTGTTTTTGAAGCTATTTTTCTCATGAATGTCACTTTAAACTTAAGGAAATTTACCCGATTGTATGCACAAATAACTAATGAAACCTCAACACAAGGAGCAATAAGCAAGCATATGTTTATAAATATGTAATTTTTATTATCACAACAAAACTAATCATACAAAAACAGATCAAGTTGGTATTAGATCAAAGGTTTAATTGCTTGATTTCTTGAGTTTATGCAATTAGGGTTTTAATGGTTTCAAAATTGTGATGCTTACAAGGTTAAAGTTGCAGAGAGGAGAAGGGAAGCTATTGGTTGCAACTCTTGAGGTAATGTCCAGAATAAGGAGAGCCACAAGGCCAGAATCTCCACCATCCAAAGTTCCAATTCCAGCTGCACTTGAAACTCCTCAAGTTTTGCTTTCAATTGAGATTGAATAGGTACAATCAGTACCAATTTCTAAGCCTCAATCCATAGTCATTATGTCTTGAAATAGAGAACCTAAAGGTCCCTCTTCAGAAGAGGAAGAATTCAAGAAAGCTTTCTATACTTTGACTGAGATGGTTAAAGTCCTCTATGAAGAGAGGAACATTATAATTATTTGAGAGAGTTCTAAACCTCCACATGGAGAAGGAAGCTCAATGGACAAAAAATATGAGAAGAAGGATTCCAAAAGGAATGGTGGAAATCCACCTCCATCTCCACCATACTCATCATCTTCCTCATCATATTCACCATCTCACATAACATCATCTTCCACTACCACCACTGAAACTTCCCATACTTATTCCAAAACCCCAAAAGGGAAGACTCCATCACTAAAATTGGACATAAAATGTGAACTTCCCATGTACAATAGAGAGGTGAATGCAAAAAATTTGGATAATTGAATTTGATAGTTGGAGGTATACTACAAAATTCAGAACCTTCAAGAAGACGACATAAAGATCTAGTTGGCTTCATTGAAGCTAGAAGGAGATGCACTAGTTTGGTGGGAAGTAAAGATTCAAGAGGAAATGGTAATACATGGTAATATATCCATCACTTGGGTTGAATTTGTTTCTGCAATTAAATAAAGTTTTATCCTAAGGCCTATATGTAAAATGCCATTATGAGTTGGCAAAATTTTAGGCAGGTTAAAGGCTAAATAGTCCAAGATTATACACATGAGTTTAGGAAAAGGGCTTTGTTATTAGGAGTGAATTTGAATTCTCAAGATACACTGCTGAAATAAATTGGGGGTTTACATTCCTACCTTAAACACACTATTCTTATGTTCAATACAGCTAATTTGGATGAAGTATGTGTGCAAGCCATGCATCTTGAATCTAGAGGAAAGAACACTTATGAAGAGAGTAGTAATAAAAAGCTACCTAAGGGAAAGGAGAAAGAGAAAGGAGGAAAATGGAAAGGGAAACAAAAATGCAAGTGTGAAGAAATAAGGGGACAAAGTTATCTGTAAACACTTTTCAAAAGAGGTACATAATGAGGATCATTGCTAGAAACTCCATCCAGAAATGAAACCAAATAAGTTCAACAATAAAGGGAAACATAAAATCACTGTTATCAGCATAAACCATACCCTTTGGGATGGATAATAAGGGACACCAGTTTACAGGTTACAAGAAACTGTTTGTTTAAGTTTGCAATCACTGCAAATTTTGTTGACAAAGTAGAGTTAGATGTGGCACACCGCCTGATATTTTAGGTGTGGTGTTCGGTAGTCCATATTTGTATGACCATAAAGAAGTCTTTTACTGCCATGAAAACAAGTATCACTTGTTCAAGGATGGTGTGGAGTATATAGTGAGAGCCCATCGCAAAAAGTTAAATATATTAGTTGTTAATGCAGGGCAGGTAAAAAGACTAGTGAATTCAAGTAAAAGTTTAGTACTTCTCATGTTCAAGCCAAATGATGATATTGTTTATGATAATGTTGTTGCATGTAATGCAAGTTTCAATTCTGATTTGGTTGGTTTAGTTCATTAGAGTAATGAAGTATTTTAGGTTGTGAAAGAATCATCCTTCAAGGGGAAATAAACTTCACATGAAATATCTTTGCAGTAAAAGGTTTCTCTTTGTGGTGTTAGCATGCAAGGGTTGACAAAATTGCAAAGTGTAGAGACACCAATGCAATGCAAATTTTTGTTGAACAATGGGCTCATTCAATCATCCCTTACACCATGTTGTGCATCGATGGTTATGGTGCCAAAGAGGAATGGTAAGCATTTCAAGAAAGAGGACAAAAGGAGTAGTTTTCGCCAAAGAAAAGTTGTAAAAAGAGGTCAGTGCAAGAATATACATAACACCAAACAAGAATGGTTTGTATGGATTTTAATGTTGTATGTTCTTTGTAGCACTTCTATTACATACATGTATTTAAATTATGGCCAAAAGGAGTCCTTCCTTGAAGAGATTGTCTACTTGGGTGACATAAACATGTTTAGAAAGTTTTCTTATACACATGTTATATATGAAGGAAAATTGTTTGATGTTTTGAAGATATCAAAGTACAAGTTGGGTTTCACTTCTTTGATGCATTTGAGCCATTATATTGGAGGAGGTAAGTTGAAGGCAAGCCTCTCCAAGTTGGATGCCATTGTTGATTGGTCAACGCCCAAGATTTTCATTTTTATAAGAGGTTTGTTGGGTAGCCCAATGTTGGAGGAGAGTTGTTGTTGGCATTTCTTCTTTCTAAGCTCCTTGACATGCATTGTCATGTGTGTGCAAAGTCTTTCAATGGGGAGGAAAACAATAAGAGGCATGTGTTGCTTCAAACCAAAAGATCAGTTCAATTCTTTTTTATGCTCTTTCAAACTTGAAAGGTTCATTTGAGTTTCAGGTTTATGCAAGCAACTTCACCATCTTATCTCATTCAAAAGATTTTCATGGTGTAAAGATTAAGCTGTAGCGATCCATGCACTTTCATTGGATGGATAATTGTAAAAAATTCCACTTGGTTCGAAGGTAAAAAAGAGGTATAAGTAGCAAGTTCATTGTTATGCCTTTTAGGCCTATTGGTTATGTAACTGTTGTATTCATGCGTCATTATGTTTTACATGAAAGTTATATTCAGAAAATTTCATACTTTCAAGATTTACAATTGGCCTTGAGTCATGTAAACCAAGTAGTGAAATTTGTCATCCATTTGCATTATATCTTTTTATGTCGTCTTGGTAAGAAGGATTTTGCTTTTGATGGTGACATGGAAAAAACCATGAGTTTCTATGAATGACTGAAAATGGTGCAACAAATAGTGCAAGATCAGCTTGAAAAGGGCAAAGACAAGTACATATATTATGTCAATCACAGGTTTCAAGTCGACGGTGCAAGCTGGTGTCAGTTTTGCAAAAAGAGGCTTCAAGTTGTTGAATAAGAGAGAATGTTCAAATTTCACATTCTGAATGCATTCCTACAAAATTTTTGAATTAGTTTCAACAAGACGCCATCCGTGACAGAAGAACGGGGTCCTCAAGGCAAGTGAATGTTGATTTCCTTAGAGAGGAGCTCAAGGAAACAAATTCATCAAAATCCAATTGGATCGAGCTTGGAAAGGTGAGGGGGTTGTACCCTCATCTACTTGTCAGATAATAGTGATATTTTTGGGTCCAAAAGGCTTCTAGTGGGGAGGAATGATTAGGTGCTTAGTGTTTAGCTCAAAAATAAAAGTTCTCAAATTGGCTCAAAACTTGTACAACTGCGTCGGTCCCGTCAAGACGATCGCAACACAATTAGTTTCACTGAAAACCGAGTCTAGATGAAGGAGAAAAGGCCTATTGTTCATTTTCCTAAACAGTGAAAAAAATTGCAGAACATGGCAGAATGATGACATGGCAATATAGTCAACATGATGGGAATCTTCTTCAGTTTTATCCCAGTGAGGTTGTGACAAGTGTCACTTCAGGATTCGCTAGTTTGGTTTTGTGAAGGTGAAATTGCCCAATGTCCTCCAAGGTGGAATTATGGGTTCATGGTGAATATTATGTGGAAATTGTTTTTTTTTAATATTAATATATATTTATTATATTGTTTTATATGATTTAATGTCATATATATATATATATATATATATATATATATATCTATATATATATATATATATATATATATATATATATATATATATATATATATATTTCCACATTAATACAAAGCTCCAAACTATAACAAAATCAATGAATATTTGAATGGTGCATTGTAAATGTTTTATGGTATAGTCCAAATTCTGAATATATTCGGTGGGAAAAATGTATTAAGGGATGGGCGGAGCGCGGGTCGAACCCGTGACCTCCCCCTTCCAACTCCACCGTATTACCGTTGAGCCAGCGACGTGTTTATTAAACATTGGCCACTACCCTATCTTTAAGCCTACAATGAATATGACGGCAGGAGCGGAGGGAGCCAGACCCGCGGGCCATCTCCCTTACCATTCGACCACCCAATGGAAAACATGGGCCAATGCAAAATGGTTAAGCGCGCTTAAGGCACCACTAATCTGTTTTAGCCTTAATTAATCTAAAATTTAAGATGGCGACAATTTTGGAGGTGTACCAAGTTCAGTGGAATTGCCAATTTTGGCAGTGCTAACTGGAGTCTTCTCCAGTTTTAGCGGGGTTTCCTACAGAAAAATTGAATGAAGCATATTTTGAGCAATTTTCAACCAAATTGAGCTAAAAAATAGGTGTTCTTAGCTGATTTGGATATTTTGAACACATCGGTGCAGGTATCAGGAGCCATAGAGATTTGTAAACAACTTTTTTGCCACATTGAGCTAATACAGAGGCCCAAGCCATGTAAGCTAGACCAAAGAGATGTAGCCGAGGAGGGGTGAACTCCTTCATCAAAACACTGTGTTAATGTGTCTCTTTGATGGTTTACTACACTGTACATGTTTTTTGTTTAGTATTTGTTTTTGAAGCTATTTTTCTCATGAATGTCACTTTAAACTGAAGGAAATTTACCTGATTGTATGCACAAACAGCTAATGAAACCTCAGCACAAGGAGAAATAAGAAAACATATGTTTATAAATCTGTAATTTTTATTAGCACAACAAAACTAATCATATAAAAATAGATCAGAGATGAAGTGGAAGAGTATCATGTTCAAGAGTGACTCATTGCCATTAACAAGTGGAGTACCCTATTTTCCTAATTTCCCCAACCATTGTTGGTGAGTATCTCTTTATTTTTAAAAAATATTAAGGAGGATAACATATGTTTGATTTCTAAGTTCATCCTTCAGATGAATACCTTCGAGTATATTTAACGAATGTTGAGAAGGAGTGGTTCGATCCCGTAATGATCGACCAATCCATTCTTGTTTGATGTTTTAATGAGTCC
Organism: Pinus tabuliformis; assembly: GCA_031772625.1. Classification (NCBI taxonomy): domain Eukaryota; kingdom Viridiplantae; phylum Streptophyta; class Pinopsida; order Pinales; family Pinaceae; genus Pinus; species Pinus tabuliformis. Next base: position 1,748,344,626 of record CM062818.1, read on the forward strand.
AACGAAGGTCTAACTCAACACATTTTTCATTTTTAGAGAGTTTGAAAAACATGCGAAAAAAAAAACCCCAAATGTTCCTTTTTCGTATATAGTCCCTTGAGTCCGAAAAGGCAAAAAACAATACTTAGGAGAACCTCTTAGACATATTCGACTAAGGTATTCCTTTTTCATAGTCAATCTATCTCAGTCCGGAAAAGGGTTAAAATTATATTGAGTAGACGTCTTTTCATTTGATTTAATGAATTCGAAAAGACAAGTGCTCGACAACCTTTTCATGTTTTGAGATTCTGAAAAGAGATGAAAGAGTACTCCTCCTAGAGGAACGAGTGGTATAAAAGGTAGCAACTGGTTCCGATCATGATGGAACTGCTCAAAATACACAAAGGTCAAGAGGTTGACTAATAAGACCACTCGTTGCAGTTGTTCCTCAAGTGAGGGTAAAAAATAACCAAGTGAAAGTGTATGATCGTCCAAGCAGATGGTGATGGTGGAATGAGAAAACCAAGGCCCATATCATAGAAATAGGTCGATAAAAATGGTAATCATGAGAGATATGATGAGAATAGTTTCATTTTATAGAAGCTTGAAACATGGTAAATTATACTTGAAATTGGTTTGATTTTTACACAAGATTGAAACATATGAAACTATGCTTGAGAATACTTGAAGATGGTTTCATTTTTATACAAGCTTTAAACATGAGAAAAACTATGCTTGAGAGTGGTTTCATTTTTACACAATATTGAAACAAAGAAAAACTATGCTCGAAATAAGTTTGCATGCTCCCAACGTAATGACTCAATTCAAGGTACATGCCCCCAACCTTCATTTCATGCACTGAATTAGACTACTAATTACTAACAGATGGAATGAATGTTCATTTACGAGATCAAGTGAAAGATTCGACTGGGAATTTACAAGATCTAATCAAAGACTCGAATTGGAAGGGGATCTGATTCATTTTTTAATGAGCTTGACATAGGGAAAGAATTATGCTCATGACACCTTGTTTCATTTTTTAACAAGCTTGACACAAGAAATGGAAGTATTCTCATACAACTTGTGTTATTTTTTAAGGAGATTGACACAAGAAAAGGAAATCTGCTCCTGGAACCATGATCATGACTTATAGAAGGCCATGGCTTCCAAGGGGTTCTCATCATATGGGAGAAAAACACTCTGGAAGGGATACATATCAAGGGATTGAATGGAAAGATCAGACTCCAATGCCTCTAGTAAATGATCTACTACATCACCTACTAGATCATTAGTAGATGAAAGCATAGAACATGTTGCCACATAATTAATATGTGGTAGGGGAGATATGACTTGAATATAAGGAATTTGTTGATTGGGAATCAAATTAATACTAATTAATGAAAGCTAGTGAATGGTCAGGATTCTTCCTTCATGCATGAAACCCATTATACAAAAGAGTGAAGAGGCAAGTGTTACAGACTTATTTGGGCACATCAACCCCAACTCATATGTCGATTTTATTAGGGTCTATCAACCCCTAATATAGTTGTTTTATGCCCTAAAGAAACTAAGTCCTCTGAATGCTTCATTCCTTGAAAGTTCCATCACAAAATTCATCCAAAAAGTGCCTCAAAGGAATCATTGTAGAAATCCTTGTGTTAGGGTGTTATGCATAGCAGGTGCCACACTGTCAAAGTGCTATGCATCGTAGTTTGGCCCTCTTTAGGGTGCGATGGTCGAGCTTAGACAAAATTCCAGGACAGTTTGAGGAATCAGTTGCTCATGGAAACCTCTAGAAGCTTCTCTAGTGCCACCTGCCCCTCTAAGTTCACCCAAGGAAGATTAAAGGAATTAGGAAACCACCTCCTATTTGTTATAGACAATTTTGTGCCTTGCATGAATTGTCAATAATCCAAGGGATCCAAAGTCCCTAAACATGATGTTCCTACCCCTAGAGGAACAAGGTCAGCAAGCCAACAGCTCTCAGATCAGTTCTCCACCTGAAAACACTCAAAAACAAGCAATCCTGAAATCAAAGCAGGTGCTCCACTAGGTTTCTGCGCTGAAACTCAGCTGCTCCATGGTGTACCTGCGTTGCAAAGTAAGTGGAACAAAGGCCACCTGCGCTGAGCGAGATGGGACAAGTGGCACAATGAGTCATTGCTCTGGAATCTTCCAAAAATGACACTTGGATCAGGGATTTCGCCTTGTGATGAGTCAGAGGCTCTATTTCTCCAAGTGGAAGCAAGGTTCTCCAAGTGGACTCAAGAACTGAAGATCAACTGAAGAGAGAGAGGACACAAGGCAGCTACACATCAGTTGCAAGCTGACTCATCCTTTCTCAATTCATCTATATATTGAGCTCTCTCCTATGAGCTCAGGAGGCTGGAATTTTGTGCAAAGTAATGATATGTTGTTGGTTTCACTATAGAGCTATTGGGTGATTGCTTGAAGGAGGTGAAGAGGAGAAATTCTTTCTGCTGGGAGGTGTTGCTGGATTGGGGCCTTCAATGGTTGTAACACTCTCAGAACTTTACTTCTTCTATTAATAAAAGCTATTGAGGTTCTTCTATATGCACTTGTTTCAATGTTATGTTGTGATGATTGTATATTTGATTTATGCTAATCCTTGAATCAGTTATGATTGCATGCTTCTTGTAGTTTCCTTCTTGGTTATTTTGCAGGATCTCATTGTAGCTGGGCCAGCAAAAGAGCAAGGAGCTGGGAGCAAGCAAGCAAAGAGAAGAGTTTGGATTCGACATTAAGCGCAAGGCAACGGTTAGTGCATCTCTTCATTCTCTCTTGCTTTCATAAAGAAGTAAACCTTAAGTAGTTTTCTTTACAGTTGTTGCTGAGGTACTATCACCCTTAGAGTGGGATAGGGTCATCCGAATCGGATACTTTTCCCTACAAAAAACTGGCGACTCCGCTGGGGATCGTATCTGTTTGATTGTTTGTAGTATTTTGCTATTCATTTCCTGAACAAAAGAGTACCAAATCGAAAAGCTTTTGACTATATCAAAAGCGAAGTAGAGGGCAGCTACTCTAGCTCATTTCTGAGCATGTTCATGATTTGAAGAGCTGATCTACAAGGATCCTTGTAAGCTCTTAGTGATAGCTTTTCACCTTCCTTGTTATCCCTTAGCATGTGCTTGACTGATAGCTTCTGATTTGAGCAAAAACTGTGAATTTTTGAGAAAATTGTGACCCGGAAACTGTGAAAACGAAACTCTCGTTTTCCAAAGCAGGTAGTACACAGGCTACCTGCTTTGCAACGCAGGTCCCAAAGGGGCTACCTGCGCTGAGAGCCAGATTGGCTGTGCAGCACCTGCGTTGGCCCAATTTTGCCTTGTGCAGTTGGGGTTTCCTCCCTTTTTCCTGTCTGTTTTCACTATAGTTTTTGCAGCCAGTTACCAGTCTTGCACCTATCTGAAACCAACCTTACTTGCCATCATTCCGCCTCTGTTATATAACGAAATTGTACTTGTTCTTTTGTATTTCTTACGTCATTTACAATTTCCCATAACGAAAGTGAACTAGTCTTGCTTTTGGCCTCTTAGATCTGAACCTGTGTTAGGCATTTTGCTGGTCTAAAGAGTTAGCTTGTTTGTTGTCCATAGCTGATTAGTCTTTTCACTTTTGTCATTATGGTTTGATTTCATGTATTTCCAGTGATTAAACAAGTGAATCTTAAGGTGTCTTTTGATTTTGGACTAGCTTGTTTACTTTCGCTTTAAATCGAAATCAAAGTTATATAGCAACTTTCTTTTTGTAATACATCAACATTAAGAAAGGGAAAAGAAAATACATGCATTGTGCATTTTGCATTTGAAAAAGTTTGCATGATGATTTAGGAGAAAGTGCATTAGTTTGTGCTGTATGAACTGTGTGAAAAGATATGCTTTTCTTCTCCCTCAGTAGTTAAGATTTTCATCAGTCAAAAAGATTTGAAAAAGCTTGCTTCTCATCTTAGGCTGCATTTAGGAATTTGTCATATACATCTCGTGGTGAACCTTGAAAGGCAAACTTTAAAAAGATCAACTTAAAATATACTGAATGAACCTAACAACGCATTGAAACATAACGCAAACATATAGAGGTCTAAGCTAGAGACGTGTTCCGGTGTCGTTAAACTTAGTGACTGTCGATCTCTACGAAGGTGGGTGATTCCTCATGAGAGTCAGTGGCACTAATACGGACTTGTGCTCCCACGTACCGTCACGTATATATTGGGAGACCCCTATAGGAATAAAGCCTTTATCCATAGGAAGCCGTGTCGGCCGCCCTACTGATCGCAATGCAGTGAACACAGCATTCACGAAGATTGACCACACGTACCGTAAAACGTATTCCGTGGTTTTGCGAAAGGTTTGGCACACCCTCTGCCTAGAACTCCAGAGCAATTTCTTTTGGCCTTTTTCAAACTCTATAACTGAAAAAGTCCAACCGAGCATTTGTCACTTCGGGCTCGTTAATACATCGAAGGAGACTAGAGTCATCTTTAGCTTTTTCTCGACTCTTAAAACATGAAAAAGCAAAGTTATGTCTAAAAGCGTCTAATAAAATTCATTCAAATCGGAAACACAAATTTTCCCCTTTATATTTTAGTTGATCGAGTAATCCGCAATCGTGGAAGAAAGTCAATTGAATATCCATCGTTCGCGGAGGCTTGCGAGCCAACCGTCTTTGTCTCCGGAATCGAAAACAATCCGGGCAAAGCGAGCTCGTCGAACCAGTTCAAAATCTCCTTTAAAAGTTAGAACAAGTGTTCCAACAACATCTGAGATTCTGGTGACTCCAAACATTTCCGGAAACCCTGCCTCTATAGAAGAAGTTCAACCGCAGCAGAAGGACAGTAATACTGATCCTAGTCTGGGGGCAAATACTTGTATAACTGAACCAGTTCCACCTGTAACCGGTCCAGAGAGTTTTGTTCCTCAAACATCTGTCGCTGTCGATACAACCCCTTCTTCGGCACCGGAAATCTTTTACGGACCTGACGGTCTTCCTCTTCCACCTGGTCTGATTGCGATAGAGGAAATTATAGAGGAACCGCAAGTATCCACTCCAACTCATTTTGGAGTAGGGGTCACTCTATTTCCTGCTACAACAGAAGTTTGTCCATCACCAGTGGAAGTTCCTGTAGAATCACTAGGCGATCAATTGGATAGACTCAAAATGTCTGAACAACCGTCGACATCTAGGACTGTGTCAAATGACACGACGACAGCAGAATTACCTGCTGCAAATCCGACAATGTTCGCCGGCATACCATCTGTCCCAACTAGCTCTCAACCGCTAGAAGGAGTCCACCCAGGGACTATCGCGACGGTATGGTCTGTTCCTGTTTGTTCCGGAGTAATGTCTGGTAACTCTTACGGTGAGACTCATCAAATTGACCCTTTTGGGAATCAAATTAGGCCATCCAGTCCTCCAGGACAATCAATTGCCTTGAGTTCTGGATTACCACCGTATGGGGGGCAGTATGCCCTTTCATTACCCCCTCCGGGAGGGTACCCATACGGGAGTTCTCAACCTTATTCAAGTTATGGTGGAATTGCAACAAGTAGTTGGGTACCCATGCTATCCCAGCAACCGAGAGTTGTATATTCTATGCAACAGTGTGTACCTGTGACGAACATCCCAACTACACCGGCCATTGTAACCGTGTCGCAAGTTCAAACGATGCCTGTTGTATGTCAACCTCAGATTTCTCAGGTTCTCATGCAACAACCCCTTGATCCTGCAACCCAACCTCAATCGCCTACTGGTGGGGCGACACAAGTACAATCGGGTACAATTACCCCACATCTTGGTCCAATGGTTAGTGTAGCACAACAACCCATGGTCTCACAACCGTGGCTAGTGCAGTACCAACAACCACAATTCCAACAAGTGTACCAAGGTTCTGAACAGCAAATCTTTGCGAATAGTGGACAACCATATATCCAAAATGGTCAAAATCAACCACTTTATAGTGGTAGTGTCCACCAACCGTACCAGTCATACCAGCATCAACTCCATTATGCTGGCATGCAAAGGCCAACTGTTCAAGCGATTCCATCGTATCCTGGTTACGCTTCACCTAACTTGAATCAACAGTTACCATTCGTGGCGACTTTAGAGTTGCCTGATCTACATCGGTTAACCAACGATCCAATTGCTTACGCCCCATGGTGGCCAGTGATTCCACACAAACTTCCATCCGACATTCCTAAATTCAATGGAAATCCAGGTGAAGACCCGTCGAATCATGTGATGACATTTCATCTATGGTGTTCATCGAACACCTTAAATGACGATTCGATAAGACTTCGCCTCTTTCAGAGGACATTGACAGGTCCAGCGGCAAAATGGTATATAGAATTGCCAAGAGCTTCGTTCGACAATTTTAGCTCCCTTGCCACGACATTCTTAACCCACTTTCAATTACCGATAAGGTATGAAACGGGAACAGAGATATTGACCAACTTCAAACAGACAACCGCAACTCATATATCAGATCATATACATGAGTGGCGACGTCGACGAAGAATGGTTAAAACATACGTTCCTGACGAGCTTCTAGCTGAGTGGTTTATAAAGTCGTTACTTCCGGCCATAACGGAAGATGTGGCGAAGGGGGGAGACGTAACAGAAGAGCAGGTTATTGCTCGTGCGCAATATTTGGACTTAGTATATACTCAGTCCGGCACGCTCTATGACAAGATACCAGACGCCCCTAGACCGGAGTTTTCAATCCCTCCTCCTCCTAAATCGAATAGTGACTCTCATGCCGGCGATGGCGTGATTGGCACGGCAAACACGAATCCGAAAAAGGGCAATCAAAAGAAAGCCCGTAAGGATTCGAATCAAAATGCGCATAAAGAAGTTCTTGCTTCGGAAGTAAATGCCGTATCGATAGATAAGGGCAAAGAAACCAATCAACCAGGAAGCAAGAAGAAACAAAACAAAGGGAAGAAGAATAAACAAGGTGAGTCATCTCCTAAGAAAAATTCTTCAAGCCCTCCTAGGAATAGGAAACCATATCCATGTCGAATATGTGAAGAGGATCACTGGACAACAGATTGTCCATTCAAAGCTGAGTTTAAAAGATTCATAAAGAAGTCACAAACCCCAGCTGTATTAACTGATCCGTTTCCCGATCCAAGTCAGAATCTGGTTGATAGTGGAAATGCTTCCCCATCGCAAGTTATGATGTTGTCAAGTTTTAAGCGCCAAGATGATGCCTTAATTTCAACATTAAACAAAGGCCGTGCGAATTCACAGTTGTTGAATGGCGAGAGAAAAGGTCGATCAGGCAGTTCGACAACAACTTCGACAGAAGTTGTGCCGCCATCCAATACAAGAAGCATTCCAACGATCCATGGAGGCAATCATCCTCTCCAATATATCGGAGTAATTTTCCTAAAAGGCCCTTCTTTAATGGGCACTTTTGCCCCACCACCACCGAGTAATCTTACGGAGATGGGCGCAACAGAATATGAAGCCTTCTATTTTTAATGGATCTAAAAGTTTCGAGGATAGTTCCTATCTCAAGTCAACCTCGTTTAAAAAATGAAATAAAGAGTAAAGAGGATAGTTCTTTACGATGTCAACCTCATTAAAAAATGAAATGTCCCCTTAAGATTTAGAGGACATATGCCTCGTCTGCATTTTTATGCTGGGGGCATCAAGATTCGAGTAGTTTTAGCAATGTTCATGCTCGTTAAAAAATAAACGCAAGATCCGAGCAGTTTTAGCACATAGTTCATGCTCGTTAAAAAATAAATGCAAGATCCGAGCAGTTTTAGCACATAGTTCATGCTCGTTAAAAAATAAATGCAAGATCCGAGCAGTTTTAGCACATAGTTCATGCTCGTTAAAAAATAAACATAAGTTGTGAGCAATCTTCCCCTAGAGTTCAAGCTCACCCAGAAAAAATGAACCGGTAAATAACCTTGGTAAATGTAACCTTTGACTGCCATATTAAAAGCCCTTGGTCGTGTTTATATGCCATCACCTCCATCTGTTCATTTGGCCAATCGTTCATCTCCATATGATTGTTTACCTTCTTTTGAGGAACAGCTGCGAAGAGTGATTTCACTAAGCCATCCTTGTGACACTGCCGTGATTGGAATATTCCAACCTGTACCTGGAATCTGCTGCTACCCTGTTTATCACTCGTTCCTCAAAAGACGAGTCTTCTTTGAGCTCTTTTCACTGACTCATAAAATATGAAAAGTTTGCCGAGTTTTGGCCTTCCAGCTCGTTAAAGCGACCGGAAGAGCTATCCCTCCTCTAGATTTTAATCTTTTTGGACCTGAGGGATTATTACACAAAAAGATCGAGCGCTTGTTTTGTTCGGCTCGTTAAAAGTACCGAAAACTCATCCCTTCTGTATTGTTTTATACTTTTTCGGACTTAAGGGATTAGATGACGAAAAAGGAATTCTGGAGTTAACTTTATGTACCTTTTCAGACTCTCTAAAAATGAAAAGGACCGAGTTATCCTTGTCGTTAGACTCGTTAAATTCATTAAATAGCGACAAACTTGTCTTTAGACGAGAACGAGTTTCCCTATCGCTAGGCTCGTTAAAACATAGCGATGGGCTTGCCCGAAGGGCAGGTTATAGAACAAGCATATGTTATCCTCCTCAAGCTTGACAAAAATAAAGAGGTACTGGTCAGCAATGACTGGGGAAAAATTGGGAGAACCTCACAGCTTTAATGGTAGCAAGTCGCTCTTGAACATGACACTTTGTCCTCCGTATCACATCGGGTTGGGTTGTTTCATTCACCGTCTCATCACCATGGTCCTCGCCACACCATCCATAGTTGGGGTAATGCTACCGATCCATCACATCAGTGTCGTTATATGTTCAAGAGATGTTGTTCTGCAAAGAGTCAACCGTGTCCCATCCACTGCCATACATTATCCTTCATCCATTTCATGACCGCCACCCTGAATCATACATCACAGTTTGTTTTCACCTCATCACAATCACTAGCTCCGTTCCGTGTCAATGATGTGGGATTCATTAAGGCCCTCCTTTGACGGATCGCTCCTTGTCGACATCAGCTCATTATCCAAGGAGTTGATCTAGGAACAACCCCTTCAGTACTTTGAAGCTTGCATGCCTCAATGGCAAGTTTCTCACTTCCGGCGACAGGTATACATCAATGACCTTCGACCAGAAGATTTTGCATGGTGGTCGACGCCAAGTCCTTTATTCCCACCATGTGAATTGTACTGCTGTACCTTGAGGGTCATCATCCTTATCGGTGATTCCTCTCGCGCTTGTTAACGGTTTACATCATTGACCGGTAATCAAGCGATGTCTTTCCATGTTTGACTTCAAGAAATTCTCACATGGATCGACTTGTACATCGAGTGAAGATCGGAAGAGATTGAAGACCCCGGATCTAGTTTCATCCATCCGGGCTGCGATATATATTCAGGATATAAAGACATTTGATATGTACATCATTGCAGCAGATGATCATCCTTCTCAAAGGATGATAATTTCAGCAGAGAATTATCAGTCTACCATCAGACGATCGTCTGTTCTATGTACCAAAATGAATTTATAAAGCTGAGCATGGGAATGCCCGCCTCAGCTAGATCATGAAAAAGTATGAAAAATAATGTATTGTATTGTATCTTATTACAGGACACTTCTCAGCAGATTGAATGAACTTCGGATCCTCCTAATAAAGCATTTCACCCGATAAACGACCTCACACTTTAGGGGGCATCTGTTATAGACAATTTTGTGCCTTGCATGAATTGTCAATAATCCAAGGGATCCAAAGTCCCTAAACATGATGTTCCTACCCCTAGAGGAACAAGGTCAGCAAGCCAACAGCGCTCAGATCAGTTCTCCACCTGAAAACACTCAAAAACAAGCAATCCTGAAATCAAAGCAGGTGCTCCACTAGGTTTCTGCGCTGAAACTCAGCTGCTCCATGGTGTACCTGCGTTGCAAAGCAAGTGGAACAAAGGCCACCTGCGCTGAGCGAGATGGGACAAGTGGCACAATGAGTCATTGCTCTGGAATCTTCCAAAAATGACACTTGGATCAGGGATTTCGCCTTGTGATGAGTCAGAGGCTCTATTTCTCCAAGTGGAAGCAAGGTTCTCCAAGTGGACTCAAGAACTGAAGATCAACTGAAGAGAGAGAGGACACAAGGCAGCTACACATCAGTTGCAAGCTGACTCATCCTTTCTCAATTCATCTATATATTGAGCTCTCTCCTATGAGCTCAGGAGGCTGGAATTTTGTGCAAAGTAATGATATGTTGTTGGTTTCACTATAGAGCTATTGGGTGATTGCTTGAAGGAGGTGAAGAGGAGAAATTCTTTCTGCTGGGAGGTGTTGCTGGATTGGGGCCTTCAATGGTTGTAACACTCTCAGAACTTTACTTCTTCTATTAATAAAAGCTATTGAGGTTCTTCTATATGCACTTGTTTCAATGTTATGTTGTGATGATTGTATATTTGATTTATGCTAATCCTTGAATCAGTTATGATTGCATGCTTCTTGTAGTTTCCTTCTTGGTTATTTTGCAGGATCTCATTGTAGCTGGGCCAGCAAAAGAGCAAGGAGCTGGGAGCAAGCAAGCAAAGAGAAGAGTTTGGATTCGACATTAAGCGCAAGGCAACGGTTAGTGCATCTCTTCATTCTCTCTTGCTTTCATAAAGAAGTAAACCTTAAGTAGTTTTCTTTACAGTTGTTGCTGAGGTACTATCACCCTTAGAGTGGGATAGGGTCATCCGAATCAGATACTTTTCCCTACAACACTATTCCCCTCTTTCATGGAACCAATTCCTAAAGATAGAAAGCATTCATCATCATCATGATGACTCAACCTCCTTCACTCATCTATAAATGGATCCCTCATCCAAGAGATCTAGGGGCTGAATATTTCTGAGTGATAAGGAAGTGCTGATGGTTTTAGTATTGAGGCAAAGTATTGTTGTAATGTCGGAATTTCTTGTTGCTTATGAGGTGAAGAAGGTTTGAAGTTGGGAGGATGGCGCTGGATCAGACTTATGGGTTGTAATCCTCCTTTCTATTAATAAATTTTTTCAAGATTTTTCCCCTATGATTGTGTAATCTTTCAATGCAATTATATGTTTATCATACTTTTGATTCTGCGATGTTTATGAATTATGGATCATTATGCTTTGACAGGTCTATGTTTCTGTAATTGTGCAATACTCTCCAACCATGTTGAGTACGAGGAGGAGTGACGAGATCGACCAAAGGAGAGAGAGATCAAGCGAGGAATCAAGTGGAAGTTACAAGTTGGCTCTTTATAATCTTTCTCTTATCTATCATTCATAAGAAAAATAGTGAATTGTTTTAACTATTGTTTCTAGGTTAGCTGCCAAGCCTAGAGGGTTATCATTCCATCCACCTGATAGCCATGAGTTGTCTACTTAGGTGAATTAAATGAAGCTTGGGGGGCATGCACCTAGTGGTAAAGTTAAGTTTCCCTGTAGGTTATGTGAAGGGAATCACCCCATTCACCTTTGTCTATCTGGACGAAGCCGAAAAGGTGTTGGATAACCGTCCTGCTTCACTGCAACGACTTCCATTTGGTTACAGGATACTCTCCTTTCCATCAAGCTGGGGGCCTATAAATCAATCCAAGCATAGTTTTTTGGTTTCAAGCTTGTGTAAACATGAAACTGAATCCAAGCACAGTTCCCTATGGTTCAAGCTTGTGTAAAAATGAACTCATTTCCATTCAAGCATAGTTCCCTATGGTTCAAGCTTGTGTAAAAATGAACCTATTTCCATTTTTAACCCTCGTGATTTCCATTCTGTCAGCCTTTTCTATCAGATGAGCCTTGGTTGTTTCATCCCATCGCTACCATCCCTTTGGCCGATCATATGCTTTCACTTGGTTGTTTTACTCTTTTTGAGGAACAGTTGCAATGAGTGGTCTTATTAGCCAGCCTCTTCACATCAATCAGCATGTTTTGAGAAGTTCCAACATCACCGGAACTAGTTGCTGCCCTAGACGCCACTCGTTCCTCAAAATGGAGTCGTATTTAAACTCTTTTCAAACTCTCTAAATAAGAAAAGATTGTCGAGTGCTTGTCTATTCTAGCTCGTTAAAGTATTGGAAACGACATTTCTCTTGTATTATTTTATCCTTTCTTGGACCTAAGGGATTATTTTACAAAAAAGAGCTTATAGAGTTTTTCTTTAATCCCTTTTCAAACTCTCTAAACATGAAAAGAACCGAGTTATCCTTGTCGTTAAACTTGTTAAAATAATTGCGACAAACTTGTCCATCTAGACAAGATCGAGTTTCACTGTCGCTAGACTCGTTAAAACATCAAATAGCGATGGGTTTTCCCGAAGGGAAAATTATAGAATAATCATATGTTATCCTCCTCCAGCTTGATAAAAAATAAAGAGGTATTGGTCAGCAATGACTTGGGAAAATGGGAAAAATCTTGAAAACTTATGGAAGCGAGTCGCTCTTGAACATGACACTTTCACTTCATCTCTGTGATTAAGCTGGGTTGGGACATTCTATTTGATGGTTATCATACTGTTGGTCTATCACACCATCCATCACTTTTTGGGTCAACGCTACCAATTCATCACAGTGTCGGCGATATGTTCAAGAGAAGTCATCCAGTTAAAATCTTATCCATTGCAATATTACAAACCTTCATTTTCATGACCAACATTCCTGAACCCTGTGTCGTCAGTTTGTTTTCATCTCCAAAAATACTTTACTTCATTTCGTGTCGTAGATGTGGGATACATCAAGGCCCTCCTACGACAAGTCAACATCAACTCATCATCCAAGTAGTTGACTTAGAAATGCCCTTTCAGTGCTTTGAAGTTTGCATACATCAATGGCAAGTTTCTCTCTTCTGGCGACAAGTTAACATCAATTGCCTTCGATCAAAAGATTTTGCATGGTGTTTGACATCGAATCATCTATTCACACCACGTGAAATGTACTATAGTACCTTGAGGATCATCATCAATATCAGTGATCCCTCTCACGCCTGTTAACAACTCACATCATTGGCTGGTAATCAAGTGATGTCTCTCCATGTTCGACCTCAGAACATCTTTTCACATGGTTAGACTTGTACATTGAGTGAATATTGAACAAGTTTGAAGACCTCAGATCTAGTTCCATCCATCCAGGGTGCGATATATTCAGGAGTACCAAATCAAATGTACAAAGGTTTTACACAGATAGTCATCCTAATCATGGATCACAAATCTATATTTCTAGAATCACAAGTCTATATCTGTAGATGACTATCTGATCTATTGTACATGTAATGAGAGTTTATTAGCTGAGCATGGGAATGCCTCCCTCAGCTAGTTCATGAAGAAAATCAGATTATCATGATGTATTGTATTGTAATTGATGCAGGTCACCTTCCAGTTCAAAACTTCTGATCCTCATGATAAAGCATTTCACCCAACATGGATATTTACGACCTCATGCTTTAGGGGGCAACTATTACAGACTTATTTGGGCACATCAACCCCAACTCATATGTCGATGTTATTAGGGTCTATCAACCCCTAATATAGTTGTTTTATGCCCTAAAGAAACTAAGTCCTCTGAATGCTTCATTCCCTGAAAGTTCCATCACAAAATTCATCCAAAAAGTGCCTCAAAGGAATCATTGCAGAAAGCCCTGTGTTAGGGTGCTATGCATAGCAGGTGCCACACTGTCAAAGTGCTATGCATCGCAATTAGGCCTTCTCTAAGGTGTGATGGTCGAGCTTAGACAAAATTCTGGGATAGTTTGAGGAATCAGTTACTCATGGAAACCTCTAGAAGCTTCTCCAGTGCCACCTTCCCATTTGAGTTCGCCCAAGGATGACTAAAGGAATTAGGAAACCACCTCCTATTCCCCTCTTTCATGGAACCAATTCCTAAAAATAGAAAGGCATTCATCATCATCATCATGACTCAACCTCCTTCACTCATCTATAAATGGATCCCTCATCCAAGAGATCTGGAGGCTGAATATTTCTGAGTGATAAGGAAGTGCTGATGGTTTTAGTATTGAGGCAAAGTATTGTTGTAATGTCGAAATTTCTTGCTGCTCATGAGGTGAAGAAGGTTTGAAGCTGGGAGGATGGCGCTGGATCGGACTTATGGGTTGTAATCCTCCTTTCTATTAATAAAGCTTTTCAAGATTTTTCCCCTATGATTGTGTAATCTTTCAATGCAATTATATGTTTATCATACTTTCGATTCTGTGATGTTTATGAATTATGGATCATTATGCTTTGACACGTCTATGTTTATGTAATTACGCAGGTGCTCTCCAAGCGTGTTAAGTATGGGGAGGAGTAACGAGATCGGCTAAAGGAGAGAGATATCAAGTGAGGAATCAAGAAGAAGTTAGAGGTTGGCACTTTATAATCTTTCTCTTATCTGTCATTCATAAGAAAAATAGTGAATTGTTTTAATTGTTGTTTCTAGGTTAGCTTCCAAGCCTAGAGGGTTAGCATTTCTTAGAAATACTAATTTTCCTAGAAACAACAAGCATATGTTATCCTCCTCAAGCTTGATTAAAAATAAAGATGTACTGGTCAGAAATGACTGGGGAAAATGGGAAAACGCTGGGAAAACAAATTGGTGACTCCATTGGGGAAACTCTGAATGCCCTTTTTGGTAGCTTAGTAGCCTCTTAGAACATTCCACTACACTTTACTTGCTATTGTTCATTGAAATTAAGCTTAATCCACTGAAAATTGCATCAAATTTGAGCTAAAAACAACTTCATAATCGCTCTTTGTGACCATCGCACTGTCCTGAACTGTGACCTACTATGCATAGTAGTTCTCGAATGGACAAAGTGCTATGCATCGCACTATCTATGACTACAGTCTGTGATGATTGACTTAAGCTCAATTTTCCCATCTAGGAATTGAGGTTTTTGACCAGATTTCATCTTTGTTTGATTGCTTGCTAAGCATGAACGGTGTCTCATCATTGAAACCAACTTTCATCACTTAATTCAGCCCTGTTTAGACTAGGATTGGTGAATGTTTTTATGTATTTGTTTTGTCATTTACAATCCATTATCAAAACGTAGTGTTGATCGATTGCCGTTTCGATAGAAAAGTGTCGTAAAGTCTTCAATTTCGTCGAAAAAGTGAAGTGTTGTAAAAATCATCCTTCATAGGTAATCGATTAAACTATTTTGTGCGTTTGATTTGATTTCATTCAAAGTGTCAAAAAGTTTCGTTTCTTCAAACTTGAAAGTGTCGTTTAGTCCTCCTTTCTCTCTTTGAAGAAAAATTGTCGAAAATCGCCATTTTTTTGTGAAATATTGTGAATCTTTGGTTTCGCAAACTGAAGACAGGAGGAAAATCCTCCAGTTCTCGTAACTCAAGGGGTTAATTCTCTCATTTCTACGGTACCCCCTCCAAGTAGTCTAGTCACTTCCTTTGATTGGAATTGACTGGCAGGATTCCGCCTTCCTTCTTATGTGCCTTTCCAAATCATAGTAAAAGTTTGTAAAATGATTGTATCTAGCACTATTATAGATGAAGGTGCATCAGTGAGTATCCTTTCCTCAAATTCTTGGCAAGCGCTTGGTTCGCCACCACTTGTTCCTATTACATAGAATCTATTGGGCTTTAACAGAGGAACTAGTCGACTATTAGGGATCCTTCCTCAGTTACCTATTACTTTGGGAGGGAAAACCGTTTATCTGAATGTGATGGTAGTCCCAGGACCTTTATATTACAATTTACTTCTTGGGCGTGACTATGTTTATGGCATGGGAGCTATTGTTTCAACACTCTTTCGAGTGATTTGTTTCCCACATGAAGGTAGAATTGTCACCATTGACCAGCTTTCATTTCCCGGTCCAAATATAGCTCCTAGGATAGTTCTTTTACTGGGTCAACCTCGTTAAAAGTTGAAACAGGTCCATGAGGACAGTTCTTTTACTGTTTCAACCTCTTTTAAAAATGAATTAGGCCAATGAGCATAGTTCCCTGTCTTGTGTCAAGCTCGTTAAAAAATGAAACAAGGAATATGAGCAGAGTTTCTTATCTTGTGTCAAGCTCGTTTAAAAATGAAACAAGGTCCCAAGTTCAAAAGAACCTTCATTCCATCCACTTGATAACCATGATTATTTTACTTAGGTGAATGTAATGAAGCTTGGGGGGCATGCATCTAGTGGTAAAGATAAGTTTCCCTGTAGGTTATGTGAAGGGAATCACCCCATTCACCTTTGTCTATTTGGACAAAGCCAAAGAGGTGTTGGATAACCGTCCTACTTTACCGCAACAACTTCCATCTGGTTACCAGAGACTCTCCTTTTCATCATGCTAGGGGCATGTAAACCAATTCACGCATAGTTTTTTTGTTTTAAGCTTGTGTGAAAATGAAACTGAAGCCAAGCATAGTTTGTTCATTTCAAGCTTGTGTAAACATGAAACCAAATCCAAGAATAGTTCCCCATGGTTCAAGCTTGTCTAAAAATGAACCCATTTTCAATTTTTAACCCTTGTGATTGTCATTCTATCAACCTTTTCATCAGATGAGCCTTGGTTGTTTTCATCTCATCACCACCATCCCTTTGGCCGATCATATGCTTTCACTTGGTTGTTTTACGTTTTTGAGGAATAGTTGCAATGAGTGGTCTTATTAGCCAGCCTCTTCACATAATTCAACATGTTTTGAGAAGTTCCAAAATCACCGGAACCAGTTGCTACCCTAGACACCACTCTTTCCTCAAAATGGAGTCTTCTTTAAGCTCTTTTCAGATTCTCTAAACATGAAAAGATTGTCGAGCGCTTGTCATTTCTAGCTCGTTAA
This sequence comes from Pinus tabuliformis, assembly GCA_031772625.1. Taxonomy (NCBI): domain Eukaryota; kingdom Viridiplantae; phylum Streptophyta; class Pinopsida; order Pinales; family Pinaceae; genus Pinus; species Pinus tabuliformis. The sequence goes on from CM062818.1 coordinate 1,748,361,425, forward strand.
TGGATTGGAATCGATATCTACTCAGTATAGTTTTACCCGTTCTTCGGGCTGATATAGATTTACTACAAAAAAGGTACTCGTTGGTCAAGCATGATCAATAGGTTCTCTCTTGTAATTTTTTATGCTTTTTTCGGCTTCAGAGACAAATGTACGGAAAATAACTTTTGGAGTTTCCTTTTAGTCCCTTTTCAGACTCTCTAAATGTGAAAAGGACCAAGTTATCTTTGTCATTAAACTCGTTAAAAAAATTAAATAGTGACAAACTTGTACATCTAGAAAAGACCGAGCTTCACCTTCACTAGACTCATTAAAACATCAAATAGCGATGGATTCACCCCAAGGGTGGAATTATACAACAAGCATATGTTATCCTCCTCAAGCTTGATTAAAAATAAAGAGGTACTGGTCAGAAATGACTAGAGAAAATGGGAAAAAGCTGGGAACACTTTATGGTAGCAAGTCGTTCTTGAACATGACACTTTCACTTCATCTCCGTGATTAAGCTGGGTTGGGACATTCCGTTTGATGGTTATCATACCGTTGGTCTATCACACCATCCATCACCTTTGTTTTGGGTCAACGCTACCAATTCATCTCAGTGTCGCTGATATGTTCAAGAGAATTCATTCAGTTAAAGTCTCATCCGTTGCAATACTACAAACCTTCATTTTCATGACCGCCATTCCTGAACCTTGTGTCGTCAATTTGTTTTCATCTCCAAAAATAATTTACTTTGTTTCATGTCATAGATGTGGGATACATTAAGGCCCTCCTATGATGAGTCACTTCTTGTCAACAATAGCTCATCATTCAGGAAGTTGACTTAGAAACACCCTTTCAGTGCTTTGAAGCTTGCATACATCAATGGCAAGTTTCTCTCTTCTGGCGACAGGTTGACATCAATGGCCTTCAACCGAAAGATTTTGCATGGTGTTTGACATCGAATCATCTATTCACACCACGTGAAATGTACTTTAGTACCTTGAGGATCATCATTATTATCGGTGATCCCTCTCGTTCCTGTTAACATCTCGCATCATTGGCTGATAATTAGGCGATGTCTCTCCATGTTCGACCTCAGAACATCTTTTCACATGGTTAGACTTATACATTGAGTGAAGATTGAACGAGTTTGAAGACCCCAGATCAAGTTTCATCAATACAAGCTGTGATATATTCAGGAATACCAAATCAAATGTACAAAGGATTTACACAGATGGTCATCCTAATCATGGATCACAAATCTATATCTGTAGAATCACAAGTCTATATCTGTAGACGACTATCTGATCTATGTACATGTAATGAAAGTTTATAAGCTAAGCATGGGAATGCCTCCCTCAGCTAGTTCATGAGAAAATCATATTATCATGATGTATTGTATTGTAATTGATGCAGGTCACCTTCCAGTTCAAAACTTCTGATCCTCATGATAAAGCATTTCACCCGACATAGATATTTACGACCTCATGCTTTAGGGGGCAACTATTACAGACTTATTTGGGCACATCAACCCCAACTCATATGTCAATGTTATTAGGGTCTATCAACCCCTAATATAGTTGTTTTATGCCCTAAAGAAACTAAGTCCTTTGAATGCTTCATTCCCTGAAAGTTCCATCACAAAATTCATCCAAAAAGTGCCTCAAAGGAATCATTGCAGAAAGCCCTGTGTTAGGGTGCTATGCATAGCAGGTGCCACACTGTCAAAGTGCTATGCATCACATTTTTTCCCTCTTTAGTGCACGATGGTCAAGCTTAGACAAAATTCCGGGACAGTTTGAGGAATCAGTTACTCATGGAAACCTCTAGAAGCTTCTCTAGTGCCACCTGCCCCTCTGAGTTCGCCCAAGGATGACTAAAGGAATTAGGAAACCACCTCCTATTCCCCTCTTTCATGGAACCAATTCCTAAAAATAGAAAGGCATTCATCATCATCATGATGACTCAACCTCCTTCACTCATCTATGAATGGATCCCTCATCCAAGAGATCTAGGGGCTGAATATTTTTGAGTGATAAGGAAGTGCTGATGGTTTTAGTATTGAGGCAAAGTATTGTTGTAATATCGGAATTTCTTGTTGCTCATGAGGTGAAGAAGGTTTGTTGCTCATGAGGTCGTATATAGAAATGTACAAAAGGGGTTGTAATAAGGGGGCTAAAGGGGAAATTAAATGCGCTCGCCTATTCGTCTATTTTTAATGTAAAAGGCCCGCGACCGTGTTGTGCAAAGAGCGTTGTCATTGAGATTTAAATGGGCAGATGGGCCGGTAGCTAAGGAATTTAATGGATCATGGTGCAGTTGCAGAGAATTATGGGGGGAACTTAGGAAGACTTAATGGAATGACATGGTGCCTCATCCCTCTACACAGAAAGTGACCGCTTGGGCACACATCTTTCCCACTCCACTCCCTACTCCACCGAACAGGTCACTCAGGCATAATTGACAGAAACCGTTCAGCAAGTGGAATGCATCATGACAAGGACATGATTGATATGAAGCTTTCACAGGGAAAGTAGAGGGACACCTCCTCCTTTCTCTCTCCTTTCTCTTTCTCTGTTCACTAATTTCTGTTTATTTCCAACAAAGGATCAGATCTCGATTGTGATCTTTTTGGGACAAAAGAGCCTTATACTGACCGAGAAATCTAGTCTAGCATGACTGCTGGGTCTCGAGCTCAGATATTTTGTAAACTGTAATTCTAGCTCCCCCTCCTCTTATAAATAGGGGGAATCAATATTATACATAGGTTATAGAATTTCTCACTCGAGGGGTCTAAATTCTGAGTTGCCATTTTGGTTCAATTAGTTTTTGTTTTTCATGGGACTTCACTGATATCATGTTGAATGTGTGGATTGGTTATTGGACCCTTTGAGATAAATGGTGTTTCCCTGTTTATTCCAAGCATGATTAGTGTGTAGTGCATTTCCTCTTGGTAAATATCACTTCATTTGTGTTTTACCATTCCTGAAATAGTGTAATGAGGCTATTGGTTTCTTGTTGATTTGTGGATTTATATTAGCTGCTAAATAGAGAATAATACCTGGGGTAGCTCATATTTACTTTAGTTGTTAGTAGAGAATAATACCCATGTCATGTTTAGCTTGAAACCTTCTTTTGCACTCCTCTATTTCTATCATTTCATCAGAAAACCATGGTTTAGGATTTTGTGTTGCTTATAGCCCTATCCATCGAATTCCACTTTTTGCTCGAACATTACTGCCTAGGATTTTGTTTGTTACAACCCTATGCATCTATTTCCCTCCTTTATCTCCTCCTCTCCACCATCACTACAACTTCAGTTTTAAGATGTCTCATTTTTGTGTGTCGGCGACCAAAAGGAGAAGTCATTTCTCTTTGCGATTGCCCAAATATTCCCCAAGCATTTGGATCCATGAGTTGGCCTGAATTTACCTCATTGAAGGCTTATTAAACCAAGCCCCTTCTATTTCCTTTTTTCTTACATGAAAATTGGAGTGTTGCAAACCCCTCACGTGTAACCTTACAAGCACTCCTCTATTTGAGATGTCCTAGGCACTGGTCTACAATCAACCCAGAGGCTGTCTCTAGGGAGCTTCCTTGTCTCCTATTTCACTTGTGTTGTAGGTGCAAGATTTAGCTACAACAAGCACGAGAAGCACTATGTGATTCATGATCTTGAGTTGAAAGTTATCATTCATGCATTGAAGATGTGGAGACACTACCTTATTGGCAAGAGGGTCATTTTGACCAGTGATCACAGTGGGTTGAGGTACTTGTTTGACCAATTGAATCTGAAAGCCGGGCAAGCGAGGTGGTTGGCCACACTTAGTGAGTTTGACTTCGAGATTACGTGAATTAAGGGTAAATAGAACATGGTTGCATATTCTGTTATCTAAAGAGTGCATGTAAATCACATATTAGTGATGAATTCGTATGGGATAGGTTTACAGGATCAGATCTTGCAGGTGGGACAACAGGATGACAGGTACCAACAACTTCAGTGTAGGTTACAGCAGTAGGGTATATTTAAACAAGATGTGGATTATCATATCACAATATATGGCTTGGTCAGAGTTACGGATAAGATCTATGTGTCAGACAACAATGAGCTTAAGAAGTTTATCTTAAGGCAATTTCATGTTAATACATATTGAGGTCACCTGGTATATCAAAAAACATTGAAAATGGTTGATAATTTCTACCATTGGTCAAACTTACAGAAAGAGGTGGCAGAGTTTTCTACAAAATGTTTGGATTTTGAACAAGTAAAAGCAAAGTGTAAGCATCCAAGTGGTTTATTGTAGCTGATTCTGATTCTAGAGTGGAAATGGGAGGTCATTTCCATGGTCTTCATTAAAGGTTTGTCGATGACATATAGACAACATGATTCTATTATGGTTGTGGTTGAAAGGTTGACTAAGGTAGCTCACTTAATTCTAGTGAAGTCTGTGAATTCAGCTAGTGAGGTAGCTTAGGATTTCATCAAGGATTTATTGAGGTTGCAAGGTATTGCTAGGAAGATTATGTCAGACATAGATGCCAAGTTGACTTCCATGATTTGGAAAGGGTTTTTTTCAAGTTTGGGGAAAAATTTTGCCTTCATTATATCTTATCATCCGTAGACATATGGACAGAAAAAATGGGTCAATAGGATTATTGAGGACATGTTGAGAATGTATGTTATGCATCAACAACAGAAGTGGGAAAATAATCTTCCAGTGGTTGGGTTTGCTTATAACAATGGGTATCAAGAGTCACTGAGGATGAGTCTATTTGAGGAACTTTATGGGCAGAGTTGTAATACTTCTATCAGTTGGAGTGATCCAACGAACATGTTGTTGATTAGACTGAATATGTTGGCAGAGATGGAACAGAAAGTGCAGGTTATCAAGAAGAATATAAAGGAAACACATGACATGAAGAAGAGTTATGCAAATCAACACAGGGTATTTAAGGAGTTTAAGGTTAGGGAACATGTGTACTTGTGAATTAAGCCCAAGAAGAGCTCCTTGAGGATTTGATCATCTGCCAAGTTAGCACATTAGTATTGTGGGTCTTTTGAGATCCATGAGAGGATTGGACTGGTGGCCTATAGACTTGCACTGCCTCCAATAGTGAAAGTCCATGATTTTTTCCATGTGTCATTGCTTAATAAGTATGTGAAATATGTCAATCATGTGATTGCCTGGTTTATATTTTAGGTGGATCCAAAAGGAGAATTCTAATCGGAACCTCAGTGCATTTTGTAGTGAAAGATGCTCATGCTCTGGAATAGAGCAATCGAGCAAGTAAAAATGCAGTGGAAGCAACCTGGACCTGATGAAGGTACATGGGAGATGGTTGATCATATGTGGGCTATGTATCCTTCTCTATTCGTTGGTTGAGTGGATGTATTCTGATATATGTTTTAATGATATGTTTTAGTTATGTTCATATATATGCATATCTATGTAAACACGACATTGATATGGGTTATAAAGCTCCAATAAGCAGTATGGTGTTCATGGTATGTTGGTTATGTCTTCAGCAGTTTGATATGATGTAAATGTTGCATCAAGTTGTGTTATAAAGCTCCATGGGAAACATGTGTTTTTGCTGGTTTATAAGTGTCATTGAACACTGAGGATGGTTTTCCCCCAAGGGGGAGGGATTTGTGACAACCCCTGGTTGATTTTCCTATGTAAATAAAAAAATAAAACCAAGTTCACAGAACATGTATTCCAGGTTGAATCTTGGGAAAAACATAGTGATGGGTATCACTTATGATTAATTAATGGCTATGGAAATTAGAAAAGACATTAACAAAGGCAAAGAGGCATTAGTTGACATTTTATTTATGAAATAATGGAAAATAGGAGAAAAGGGAGATGAAGGGTCACATATTTACAAGTGAGGAAAATTGAAGGAAAAATAGACGAAAATGAAGAAAATAGAGGCCTCAATGATAGAAAGGTTTTTTGAGGACCAGTTCATAGCTTTTGACAGTTTTATGGTGGAGCTTCTTGAGCCTCACAGTTGCTTCTTTTTGACACCCTTTTTCACTCTATCTATTTCTTTTTTACCTTCATAATCACACATTGGGCATCAAATCACAGGAATTATGACATGACAGGTATACAATTGTCTTGTATTTCATAAATTGATAATGTACTTTATTATTTAGTTTAATGTTTACTCTAGCTACCAAATTTAAATGATTCTGTAGCTAATATATGATTATGCAGCCAAGTCTGTGGTTTGATAGGTTCCAAGGTGCTAGCGAGGAAGCAAAATATATGGGTAGGTGGAAATTGATGCACTCAATGATTTCCTCCTACTCTCATGAACCAGATTGATGGAAGCAGGTCCTAGTGATGCGGTCAAAGATGAAGTCAACCTTTATAGTCGGCAACAGGCGAGTGAGAACGAGATTTATACCTCATGATTTGCTTTGATAATAGCAAATCATGAGCAAATTATGTTACGATATATTTTCAAGTTAATTATAGTTTCTATTGATAGGGATTAGGCGTATAGCTCTGAACAATTTATTGCTATGATCTCTATAAATATGCCTCTTGGCAGAAATGAAAAGGTTGTTAAGTAAGGACGCGATAGTGAGATTTAAACTCTGTTTTTAATGCTCTGTTTATAAAAGAAACATTTTGTTTTCTCATGCATGGTTAATTGTTTGATCAATAACATGATTTCCTACTTCTCGTGGAGGGCCCCCTTGAGCAGTAAGGATTTCTGTTTCGTTTTCAGTAGATAGAAATTGTCTTTATATTCTCATAGCTTTTTGTTTTTCTGATTAAGTAATTTGATGCAGGAGCATTCACCTAAGAGAAAATCATTGTAATTAAGTAGACATAGGGGGGTCATGTATTTTTAGAAAGTTGGATTCCTAAGTGATAAAATAATGTAATATTAGGCTTTTGAGCATAGAATAGGAATTAATTAGATAATGAAAGGAATTGTAAGTGCTCTCAAATAAATGAGAACATGAGTGGGAATAAATCACAAGAGTCCAAAGTCAATCAAAACTCTTAGAATAGTTTATGATTCGAGGGACAAGAGAGATACTTTATGAATTAATGGAAGTAGAAGTGGACAGAAGATTTAGGAGTCAGTACAGAGGATTTAGGAGTCAGTTTAGGATTTACCCCAGATTTAGTTCAACAGAACCAATGTTGGATATATGTAAGCCTACAGGCAGAGTCAAAAGGAGGAGAGGCCACTGACATTGAAAAATAGGTATGTGCGAGACTGAGAAGTCTCGAATGTAATCTTCTATTTTCCATTAATATATGCAGAGTTGTTCCTGACCGTGTCAGTGCATTAGGAAGTATTTCATGAATGATTTACTGTGAATTTGTAGGCTCTGCAACAGCTTGCAGGCAGAATTTTGAAGGATGTAGAGGAATGGAGTTGAGCCAGAGGAATCGTAGAAGGGTCATTGAATCCAGCTGAAGGATCAGAGGATTCGCTGAGGAATCAAGCTCAGGAGGGAGTCGCAGCAGAAATGGTGAAAGAATCGAAGCCTTTGAAGAGGAGTAAACCACAGAAGAACTGAGGTCTAGCACAAAAAAAAACTAAGTGGAAAAGGAAGAATAGAGAAGTGAAGTTCGATGCTCAGCAATCGTTGGATCACAAGGATCAACGGTTCAGATGAAGTCGTGAGGAGAAGGGCAAAGCAGCGCATCATAGGAATTATTTATAAATATTAAGTCCCACAAGCCAAAAATCCAGTCTACACTGAAAATTAGTGCAAAACTTAGTTGGAATCAAGTTCCAGACTTGAAATCCTATAAAGAGCAGTTTATACCATATCGGGTCTGTAAGATCAGCGCTTTAAAGTGAAAGGACCTGGCCTGGAGGGTTAGCCGCGAATGAATCTCAAACGTTGGATCGTAAATCATATCGACAGTCGCGATTGGATCACTAAATCGCAATCGGAGGAGTTAGGGCTGGCGGTCAATGGGAATGCTGATGCGCCGATAGTGATAAAGCACTAGTCGGCGATCGGGGAAGTGGAGTTCGAAGAGTGCAGAGGAAGAAGGCGGATCTAATGATTTATTATATGCAGGTGCATGGGGTTTGAAATCTGAATAGTTGCGTATCGGGAATAAAGGAGTGATGAGGCATATGTGACCCATGAAGAGCCGGTAGCCGATTGCGATAGAGGTACAACCTCAGAATCTATGTGAAGCCGTACGGAAGGCGGAAAGTAGGTATGTTTATGGGCATTTTTCTTTGTTAATGGGTTTTATAAGAAAAAGCACCAATAAGACAATTATGCGACAAGCATACATATTCACCAAGGGTTAAAGAGGAAAAGATATATATATATATATATATATATATGTGAGTAAGGGTTTTATAAAGGTTGTGAGGTGGTTTCAAGTTCTGATAGGGAAGGTTAACAGAAGGCTTTAGACCAAAGTCATAAACAAAAGTTTGAGGACTAGTTTAAGTCCCGATGGGAGGTTTAAAAGGGGGATTGAGTTCCAATATAAAGGAACTGGTGGTAAGGGCCTTAACCATTCAGGAGTGTGTAGATTTGACTCCTTTAAGAGTTAAATACTTGGGACAGATGCATTTATGCATATTCTTGCATATTGTGGGTATGTGTGGGTCTTACCTTGCACCATTAGTGGTATTAGAGAAGAATTGAAATCAAAGCGAGGAAAGATTTCTGCGAAAGGGAGTTTGCACACAGAAGAAGGTAATGTGCATAAGGCTACAATAGAAGACTGTAAGGGGAAATTTTGAAGTTTTGGAAGATTGTAGCATTCCAGCAGAGGCTTGGAGTAGACAGGAATAGAGGATTCCTTGAAGGAAAGAGAAAGCAAGATTGCTTAATTCAAATTCTGAAGGAAAGAGGACTTAGAGACAAGACAGAGGGAAATCCATTCAAAGCATAGGTGGAATGGTGAAACAAGATCATGCTGAGATCTTGAAGGTGTGGTAATATGTTCTATTTTAAATTGAGAATGTGTGTTTTTATACTAATGCACAGGTGAGAACAAGAAAAGCTATGAGAGGAGAACCAGATGTGTTCTTGAAGACAGAGCAAGGAAAACACTTTGAAGAAGAAGTGGTAGTGAACCTGAAGAATCCAACAAGAGATTGGACAGAGAGGACAACTAAAGTGTTCTCAAGAGAGAGAGAGAGATTGTAGAAGCCTAGAAGGAGAAAAGGTGTTTCTCAAGAGGAGGTTCTAGAAAGAGGACCTATGCTTAGCAAAATACTGAGCGAAGAGGGCTTAGTGAGGTAAGATTGCAGCCATGAAGACTAGCTGGTGCAGAGGCTTGTTGCAGATAAGTGAGGAGCTCATGAAGTAAGAGAAGAAGATGACTACTGATAGTCATAGCAGAGCTTCAGAAAGAAGCCACAACAGAGGATATAAGAAAGAGGATGCCAAAGAAAATGGCAAGAGGATGATTCAAGAAGAAATTGACAAAGAGGTTACTGAATTAAAAGAACAACTCAATGCATTAAGGAGGATACTTGAAAAAGACAAGAGACTAGGTTGGGTCTTGAGGAAGAAGCCAGTAAGATGGCATAAGTTGCAGAGAAGGCTACAACAAAAGTAAGTGAAGTGGTTGATGGGAAAACTCAAGGAAGTTGAGTTGGAAATGGAAGAGTACATTTGTGAACCAGAACAGGGAGATAATCTGGGAGAAAGTGAAGATGAAGACTTGAAGACTGAAACTTCAAGTGAGACCAAAAGGTTTTATGGTTTTAAATCTGACAATTTGTGTACGTTTGTAGGTGAAACGTGTAGAGGACAATTTGTTGATATTGTCATAAAGGAGAAAGAAGACCAGCAGAATCTAAATTCTGTTATGGAAAAAGATGAGATAGATAGATCTCATATGCAGTTGGAGGAAGATATCAAGCAACCAAGTGAAGGGATTGAAGAGATTGAAGAAGAGACTATCAAAGAATTTCTGAATCATATGAATGATCTAGAACAGCAAGGAGATATGATGGTTGAACCATCAAGTGAGACCATAGGGTCTTATATTTTTAAAACTGATAGTTTGTGTATGATGGGAGATATTGCAGGAGAAAAACAAACTTTTGAAGATATCTTGAGAGGAGATGAAGATCTAGAAATAAAAAGTGACAAAGAAAACTTCCTAAAAGAGGAGAAATTTGATTGCATATGGAAGAAAAGGTCTATGGATGAGTCTATAGAAGCTGGCATGGAGATGAGGAATCAGGATCTTATTCTGATGAAGAAAGAAGGAACACTGTCTTAGAAAGGTAATCAAATGAGTTTGATTAATGTTATTAATGAAAAACAAATGCAGGAGAATGTTAATGCAGATGATGGGACAAGGATAACTCTGGGAGAAGAGTTACAGAGGGACAAAAAAGCAAAAATGTACTGAAGAAGAAGGACATCTACTGAAAGATGTTAAGAAGGAAGAAGTCTATGCAAAATACTTAGCAAAGGGAGAAAGAACACTAAAAAAAGAATGTTTTGCAGAGGATGAGAAATCTCTAGAAGCTGTTAGAAGTATGGAGAAGTATCTTTTAGAAGATAAAAACTCTGAAGTAAAGGAGGATGAAGAATGTCTCTTAAATGAGAAAAGCAGTGAACTATTGCAGCAGAAAGAACTTAGGATTGGAAGTGACAATGAAATATTGGCAAAGTGTCACAGAGAAATTGCAATTGTTGGAGGAGATTTGGCACAAGTGAACAACCAAATAAAAGTGAAAGAAGAGAATTCTATGGAAGAACTCAATCCATGGAATAGAGAAATTAATTTGCTGGAGAAAGTGCTGAACATTCATGATTCCATCATGAAAGAGGGTAAGGATGATAGGGAGGCAGTGAACAATGAAACCAAGGCAAAAGTTGGAGCAAGAAAAATAGAAGTCAAAGTAAGCAAAGCAAGAATAACAGAACAAGAAAAAGAAAAACATATTGGAGAATTAGTGGACAGAAATAGCAACCTAAAACAAAGAGAAGGAGGCAAAAATATGAAGTGGAATATGGACCAGTCCAAAGATGTATTGGAAACAGAGATTGAAGAAATGTGGCAACTGATGATGAAGTAGTTCAAATGGAGGAAAATGGTAGCAGAAGGAAGCAAGGTCAATCGGAGTTTGAATTTGATTGACAAGAAGAAGAAAATGGAGCAAAAGATAGAAGAAGTGCAGCAACAACAAGGGAACAAAGCATGTGGACAGTTACAGAACAAAGTGTGGGATCCAGGAAGACAAAGACCAGAAGACACATGATCAGGAGATCATGAATATTTTCTACTTTGGGAGTCTGATGCAGGAGCATTCACCCAAGAGAAAATCATTGTAATTAAGTAGACATAGGGGGGTCATGTATTTTTAGGAAGTTGGATTCCTAAGTGATAAATTAATGTAATATTAGGCTTTTGAGCATAGAATAGGAATTAATTAGATAATGGAAGGAATTGTAAGTGCTCTCAAATAAATGAGAACATGAGTGGGAATAAATGACAAGAGTCCAAAGTCAATCAGAACTCTTAGAACAGTTCATGATTCGAGGGACGAGAGAGAGACTTTAGGAATTAATGGAAGTAGAAGTGGACAAAAGATTTAGGAGTCAGTACAGAGGATTTAGGAGTCAGTTTAGGATTTACCCCAGATTTAGTTCAACAGAACCAATGCTGGATATATGTAAGCCTATGGGCAGAGTCAAAAGGAGGAGAGGCCACTGACATTGAAAAATAGGTCTGTGCGAGACCGAGAAGTCTCGAATGTAATCTTCACTTTTACATTAATATATGCAGAGTTGTTCCTGACTGTGTTAGTGCATTAGGAAGTATTTCATGAATGATTTACTGTGAATTCATAGGTTCTGCAACAGCTTGCAGGCAGAATTCTAAAGGACGCAGGGAAACGGAGTTGAGCCAGAGGAATCATAGAAGGGTCATTGAATCTAGCTGAAGGTTCAGAGGGTTCGCTGAGGAATCAAGCTCAAGATGGAGTCGCAGCAGCAACGGTGAAAGAATCGAAGCCTTTGAAAAGGAGTAATCCAGAGAAGAACTGAGGTCTAGCACAAAAAAAACTAAGTGGAAAAGGAAGAATAGAGAAGTGAAATTCGATGCTCAGCAACCGTTGGATCAGAAGGATCAACGGTTCAGATGATGTCATGAGGAGAAGGGTGAAGAATCGCATTGGTGGAATTATTTATAAAGATTAAGTCCCGCAATCCAAAAATCCAGTCTACACTGAAAATTAGTGCAAAACTCAGTCGGAATCAAATTCTGGACTTGAAATCATATAAAGAGCAGTTTATACCATATCGAGTTCGTAAGATCGACGCTTTGAAGTGAAAGGACTTGGCCTGGAGGGTTAGCTAAATGTGATCACGTGAATGAATCTCAACCATCGGATCATGAATCAGATCGACAGTCACAATTAGATCACTAAATCGCAGTCGGAGGAGTTAGGGCTGGTGGTCAATGGGAATGTCGATGTGCCAATAGTGATAAAGCCTAAGTCGACGATCGGGGAAGTGGAGTTTGGAGAGCGTGGAGGAAGAAGGTGGATCCGATGATTTATTATATGTAGGCGCATGGGATTTGAAATCCAAATAAAGGGTTTCGGAGTGGAGTTTTAATGAAATCATATATGTGTGTGTGTGTGCGTGTGTGTGTGTTCCGATAGTCGCGTATTGGGAATAAAGGAGTGATGAGGCATATGTGACCCATGAAGAGCCGATATCCAATTGCGATAGAGGTACAGCCTCTGAATCTGTGCGAAGCCATATGGAAGGCGGAAAGAAGGTATGTTTGCAGGCATTTTTCTTTGTTAATGGGTTTTATAAGAAAAAGTGTCGATAAGACAATTATGCAACAAACATACATATTAACCAAGGTTTAAAGAGGAATATATATATATATATATATATATATCTATATATATATATATATATATATGTGTGTGTGTGTGTGTGTGTGTGAGTAAGGGTTTTATAAAGGTTGTGAGGTGGTTTCAAGTTCCGATAGGGAAGGTTAATGGAAAGCTTTAGACCAAAGTCATAAATGAAAGTTTGAGGACTAGTTTAAGGCCCGATAGGAGGTTTAAGCGGGGGATTGAGTTCCAATATAAAGGAACTGGTGGTAAGGGCCTTAACCATTCATGAGTGTGTATATTTGACTCCTTTGAGAGTTAAATACCTGGGACAGATGCATTTATGCAGATTCTTGCATATTGTGGGTATGTGCGGGTCTTACCCTGCACCATAATTACATTCTAGTTTATTTCAGATTTGAATTAAGTTCATTCTACTAATCATTTTGTTTGTTCATGGATTCTACATGCACATGGATAGAGTTTAGCATCAATGACATAGTGTTATACTTTAATCAATTAAATAGAATTTTATCTTTCTTATAGATAGAGGATTTATTTGCGAAATTGGACGTTAAATTTCAAGCATGTGTGATCTATAATTCAAGCAAGTGGAATGTATTTTAAGTAGGATTTTGTTTCATTTTGTTTTCATACAAGTATTATTGTTGTTTATATAGATGTGTGATGAGATTAAATAGTAGTTTTTTCTTTTGTAATTGAGTGTGTATATATAATTCTTATTTATGCAAAGTGTGGAATTAATTTTCATTTACATCAAGTATGAGATTTTCTTTATTTCAAAGCAAAGTGTGAGATCTCTATAAGCAAGAGTAGTTTTAAGCAAGAGATTGTGATCATAATTGTAGAGTTAATCTTATTTTCTAGGAATAACTAAGTTACTCATAGAAGACGTGCATTTCAATAACTCAATTTAATTTATATTAAAAGGCTTCTACACATACAGTGCACTTACACTTCATAAACTTACTAGCACTGGTCGATAATTTATGTAAGCAATTTAAGGAATTAAATTGTCAAAAAAATTGGCCTCATTACCGGGGAAGTGTATATAGGAGTCTCTTCTTTTTACTTAAATACAAAACAAAAACAAAAAATGATATGCATAGGGAAAGAGATTCTAGAGGTAGATTTTTAGATAGGGATAAAAGATTAATTCCAACATCATCTCTCACCCCACCATGACCTCATAGTGCCACACCACCCACTCAAACTTATATTCCATCATTTACAGGAAACCATAAACTTCTTGAGGTACTCAGATTCGAAATCCAACCTCGTCAACTGAAGAAATAATAGAAGAAGAGGATCCTACATCCCCAACAAAAGGAGTAATTTTCCTATCTTCAACTGGAGAGCAACTTCTAGGACAAGAACTAGAAATCCCTAGTGAATAAGAGGAGGAAGAAACTTATTTTAACTTACCATTGATAGAAGAACCAGAAGAACTAGAAGAGGAATTAGAAAACCCAATTTTGGAACCCTATATTAGTTTTGAAGAATCTACAATGGCTGGAGAAGGGGAAGGAGAGGTACATAATATCAATGGTGAACAACCTAGGATTGGAGGAGGAAGAGGAGGAAATAGGGGAGGTGGAAGAGGTGGAGGAAGAGGGAGAGGAGGAGGTAGAGGAGATCTAGAACCTTTTGGATTTCCTATCCTCGATGAAGATACAACAACTACAATGAAAAATATCTCACCCTCCATCCTTCCAAATTTTCATGGATTAAGAAGTGAAGATCCTGAAACATTTCTCTTTGAATTTGAAGTCTTGTGTAGATATTATGATTACTTGCTTGACACTCAAAATTTGAAATTGTTTCCAACAACTCTTAAGGATGCAACATTAAAATGGTTCATGGGCTTAGGAGTAAATTCTATAAGAACATGGGAAGAAATGAAAACTACATTCTTAGAGAAATATAAGGACTATTGTATACCCCATAATGTTAAGGATGAAGTCTTTAAAATGATGCAAGAATAAGATGAAAATCTTTAATATTTTATTGAAAGATTTTCTTATAATGTTAAAAGGGCTAAAATGCATGAATTAGATGAAGAAACTTTGAAAGCCCTTTTATTAAAATCCATCAGTGATGAGTGGATTGATCTTCTCAATTTGATGGGTAAGGGAGATATTTATCAATTATCATTTGGAGAAATTTTTGAGTTATGCATACACATCTCAAGAAGCAAGGCAAGAACTGAGAAAAATCCAAGAGTGTTATAGACATTTTTGTGCCTTACAGCATAGAGCATGAAATGTCAATAATCTAAGGGATCCAAAGTCCCTAAACATGTTGTTCTTACCCTTAGAGGAACAAGGTCAGCAAACCACAGCTCTACAAATCAGTTCTCCACTGAAAAACACTCAAAAACAGGTCAGTTTTGGATCATTGCAGCTGCTCCACTAGGCATCTACGCTGCATAGCAGGTACAACAAAGGCTACCTGCGTTGCATAGCAGGTAGAACAAAGGCTACCTGCGTTGGGCGTACTTGGACATGTGGAGGAATCTTTTTCTCAAAGTGCCAGTGTCCAGGAAGCTTCCAAAAAGACACTTGATCATAAGATTCGCCTAATGATGAGTTAAGAGCTTCTAAAACTCCAAGTGGAAGGCAGAAACTCCAAGTGAAGAACTGAAGAAAAACTGGAGTTGAAGAGGACAACAAGTCACACATCAAGCTGGCTTGTCTTCACTCCAAAACTCTATATAAGGATCTCATCCCATGGGATCTGGGAGGGCGGAATTCAGTGCAAAGAATCGCTGTTGGTTTGCAGTTGAGAGTATTGGGTGATTGCTTGAGGGAGGTGAAGAAGAGATTTCTCCCCGTCGGGAAGGTGATGCTGGATTGGGCCTCTCATGGTTGTATCACCGCCTGAACCTTACTTCCATATATTAATAAAGCATTTGAGGTTCTTCTATTCGCATGTGTTTCAATGGTGAATTGTCTTACTTGCGTCTTTGATTTATGCTAATCCTTAAATCATTTATGAATGCATGCTTCTTGTAGTTTCCTTTTCTTGTCTTATTTGCAGGATCTCGTGTAGCTGGGCCCGTGAAAAGACTTGGAGCTGGGAGCAAGCAGCAAACAAAGGAGATAGGATCGACCATTTGCGCAAGACATCGGTAAGTGGATCTCTCCCTTTTATCTCTTGCATGTCATAAAGAAGAAACTTTAGATAGCTTTGCTTTCAGCTGTTGCTAAGGAACTGTCACCCTTAGAGTGGGTTAGGGTCATTCTGAGTTGGATACTTTCCCCCACAACAGACTGGCGACTCCACTGGGGAACGTGTCTTGTTGGTAGCTTGTGTTTCTTGCTATTCATTTCTTAAACAAAAGAGTACCGAGTCGAACTGCATTCGAGTCCTTCGAATGCAAAGTAGAGGGGCAGCTACTCTAGCCCAGTGCTGGGCATGTTTATGATTTGAAGAGCTGATCCACAAGGACTCTTTTTTTCTCTTTGTGATAGTGTTCATCTTCCTTTAATCATCCTCTAGAGTATACTTGACTGACAGCCTCTGATTTGGCCAAAAACCGTTCATTTTTGAGCAAACTGTGAGCCGGAATCTGAGAGAGACGAGAGTTGTCTCATCAGTGCAGCTGCAACAAAGGCTACCTGCACTGACAATGCAGGTCCCGAAGGGGCTACCTGCGCTGCATCTCAGATTGGCAGTGCAGCACCTGCGTTGATCCAGTTTTGCCTTGTGCAGCTGGGATTACCCACTGTCTGTTGCCCAGTTTTCAGTATTGTTTTTGCAGCCTGTTGTCAACCTGTATACCCAGCTGAAACCACTTCTCTTTGCCTTCATTCCCCCTCAGTTGTATGAAGAAACCGTGATTGTTCTTATTGTATTTCTTGCTGTCATTCACTGTTTCCCATAGCGAAAGCGAACTAGTCTTGCTATGACCTCTTGGATCTAGACCTGTGAGAAAGTGTCGTTGTGATTCTAAGAGCTAGTTTATTGCTGTTCATAGCTGCTTGAGCATTTGCTTTCATTATATGGTTCAAATTTCAGTATTTCTTGTGTTGAAACGAGTGAATCTTAAGGTGTTCTTTTGATTATTGGACAAAACTTGTTTGCTTACGCTTGAAATCGAATTCGAAATTATACAACAGCTTTCTTTTTGTATTCACCAACATTAAGAAAGAAGAAAAGAAATACTTGCATTGTGCATGTGCATTTTGACAGTTTGCATGTCGATTTAGGGAAAGTGCATTAGTGTGTGCTCTATGATCTGCTTGAAAAGATGATGTCTTTCTTTTCCTTCAGTATTTAAGGTTTTCATAAGTTGAAAGAATTGAAAAAGCTTGCTTATCATTCTTAGACTGCATTTAGGAGTTGTCTCATACATCACGTGGTGATCCATAAAGGCAAACTGCTAAGCAAGATCAACCTAAAAAGAACTGAATTTATCTAACAACGCTTTGAAACATAACGAAACACAGTAGAGGTCTAGGTAGAGACGTGAACCGGCGTCGTTAAACATAGTGACTGTCGATCTCTACGAAGGTGGGTGATTGCTCCTGAGGGACGATATCACTAATACGGACTTGTGCCCCCGCGTACCGTCGCGTATATTGGGGGACCCCTATAGGAACAAAGCCTTTATCCATAGGAAGCCGTGTCGGCCGCCCTACTGATCGCGATGCAGTGAACACAGCATTCACGAAGATCGACCACTCGTACCGTAAAACGTATTCTGTGGTTTCGCGAAAGGTTTGGCACACCCTTGCCTAGAACTCCAGAGTAGTTTCTTTTGGCCTTTTTCAAACTCTATAACTGAAAAAGTCCATCCGAGCATTTGTCACTTCGGGCTCGTTAATACATCGAAGGAGACTAGAGTCATCTTTAGCTTTTTCTCGACTCTTAAAAAGTGAAAAATCAAGTTGTGTCTAAAGCGTCGTCATATAAAATTCATCTTAAACGGAACATAATTACCCCTGATTCCTACGTTGATCTTAAAGTTGAGAACATGGAACGCACCAACAAAGGGATTCCACATGATGGGACCCCCACCCATTTCTCCTCTTGGGGAGAAGTTGGTGCGCCCCACATGGCCACATTGTCACTTCTAGGGCTGACGATTGGCTTGCCAGTTTGGCTATTCTCAACCGCTGTAATTCAGACCACCACGGTTCCTGAACAGTCGAGTCAACAGTTAGACCCATCTAGAGCTACCCTCCAGCCTTCCACTTCTTATACGCCTTCCTCCGATCCTTCTTCTTCGAGAGGTCAAGCCGCCAAAAGCGCGGCACCCATAGAAAAGAAAAAGGAAAAGAAGAAGAAAGAAAAGAAGCAGAAGGAGCCAAAGGCGCCTGGGGGCAAGCAGAAGGTATCTAACGAAAACCCACACACAGCACGGACCGGGCCCAAATCGCCATGTGTCATATGTAGAGGGAACCACTTCCACAGTGATTGTCCCAGTATTCCCCGGATACTAAGGGACTGGTCCCCTCGTTTGCACAGTTCGGAGGCGTCAACCTCTGACAACCAGGTTGAATGCTTACCGTCGACCAGCGAAAGTGAAGGTTCTAGACGACGGAGGGGAATGAGATCCCCCTGCGAACTGTGTGAAGGCAATCACACCCTTCGCCATTGTCCCTTTTTAGACGAAGCAAAGAGAGTTTTGGAAGATCAACCGATTGCGCCGTTGTTACTTCCTCCTGGATACCAAAAACTTGCGCCAAGTCCTTCGTTGGTCGAAAATACAGCTGCCCCGCTCATAGGGCCAGCTGAAGTGTCAGTCGCTGAAAGTGAACCTACTGAATCCGGACCGGACGAAAGTCCAAAGGTCGAAACGGCAGTTGACCCGGTTCTCCCTTCAGAAGTTTCATCTTCACATACCACAGTCACTGAGGATTCATCTTCAGTTGACACCCTCACCGAAGAGAGTAAGGATGACACCGTCCAGGTTCTCTTCATCAACACCGATTCTGATGAACATCAGGGCAATGTGCCCACTCCTTTATCGCAGGAAGGAGCGTCGTCAGGATCATATCCGGCCGTATATTCGGTCCCACCACCAAGCAACCTAGTTGTGTCCTTTGATTGGAACCAACTAGGCAGACCCCGGTTACCAGCCAGTATACCATTTAAAATTATAGTCCAAATATACAAAATGGTGATGGCTGGAACTATCATTGATGAAGGGGCATCTGTGAGTATCCTGTCCTCTATTGCTTGGAAAGCACTGGGTTGCCCAGTGCTTTTGCCCGAGACAAGGCGTCTCTCGGGTTTTGACAAAGGAACCAGTCGACCATTAGGGATTCTACCCAATGTGCCTATTGCACTGAAAGGGAAGGCTGTCAAGATGAATTTGATGGTCGTCCAAGGACCCTTGGATTATAACCTACTCCTTGGACGAGACTACATATATTGCATGGAAGCAATAGTCTCCTCGCTCTTTCAAATAATGTGTTTTCCATACGAAGGAAGGATGGTCAAGCTCGTAGACCAACTTTCACTTCCGGGATCACGCATCGCAAGTAGTCACATACCTATCCTCAATGGTCTATTTGATCAAGAAAG
Source organism: Pinus tabuliformis (assembly GCA_031772625.1). NCBI lineage: Eukaryota > Viridiplantae > Streptophyta > Pinopsida > Pinales > Pinaceae > Pinus > Pinus tabuliformis. Next base: position 1,748,380,790 of record CM062818.1, read on the forward strand.
GTCTCTACCTCCGGTTCTTCTTCCCGATGAGGGCGAGTAATTCGAGAAAGGAAGGCCGAAACCCAGGGGGCATGCATCCTGATCTGCTCTGGAGGCAGAAAAAACCTTGGGTGTAAAGTAGAATTTCCGCAGGAGAATATGACTAGTCCGTACCCCATCCCCTCCTTCTTCTTCGTAAAACAGAAGAGCCGGGAAGAGCTCTCATGCGGAAGAAGGGGCTGTTAGGAATGGGGTTGTTCTGGAAAAAGATTCTTTTGTTAAAGTTAAGTGTGTGGCGGAGCGTCGTCATTCACCTTTGTCTAAATATGTAGGCTCTACCAAAGAAGGGGATCCGTTTGCGGCAGCAAGTAGTAACCATCTTTGGATTAAAGGCAAGCCTCACCCATTAAAACAAATGTTTTAGAGGATAAGTAGGGGCAGCCTCCAAAGAAGGGGATTCAATTGCTGCAACAAATTGTAACCATCTTTGTGTAACCTAATGATAGACATCGCCGAAGAAAGTTTCTGTTTGAAAGAATTAGCAGAACAATCTTTGGGTAACCTGAAAGAGGTAAGCCTCACCTGTTTAGAACAAAGGTTTTTGACGGAAAAGTAGGGGCAACCTTGAAATTCGACTTACACCTGGGGGCATGCAAACCTCTTGGAGTGCAAGCACGGGTGGCTTTTTAGTTTTAGGTAGGACTAACCCCTCTAACCCGTAGGATAGGCCGATACTCGGCTTGCACAAAGAGAGGATATGGAGCAAAGCGTAGGGAGATGAAGCTCCTTAAAAAATAGGAATCTTCCATGAGACCTTACTACTTTATGACTGGTAAAAACGAGCAGTTTTGGCAAAGTTCATGCTCGTTAAAAAATAAACGCAAGATCCGAGTAGTTTTAACGCGGAAATTCATGCTCGTTAAAAAATAAAATAAGCCTGTGAGCAGGCTTTCCCCCAGAGTTCAAGCTCATTCAGAAAAAATGAACCGGTAAATAACCATTTGAGACCGTAAATTCATCAGCCATAAAAGCCTTGGTCGTGTTTGTGCACCGTCACCTCCACTTTTCATTTGGCCGATCATTCACATCCACTTGATTGTTTACCTATTTTGAGGAACAGCTGCGAAGAGTGATTCCACTTAGCCATCCTTGTAATACTGCCGTGATTGGAAAATTCCAACCTGTACCTGGAATCTGCTGCTATCCCTGTTTATCACTCGTTCCTCAAAAGACGAGTCTTCTTTGAGCTCTTTTCACTGACTCGTAAAAAATGAAAAGTTTGCCGAGTTTTGGCCTTCCAGCTCGTTAAAAGGACCGGAAGAGCTATCCCTCCTCTAGATTTTAATCTTTTTGGACCTGAGGGATTATTGCACAAAAAGATCGAGCGCTTGTCTAGTTCGGCTCGATAAAGATATCGAACATTCATCCCTTCTGTATTGTTTTATACTTTTTCAGACTTAAGGGATTAGATGACGAAAAAGGACCCCTGGAGTCTACTTTATGTACACTTTTTAGACTCTCTAAAAATGAAAAGGACCGAGTTGTCTTTGTCGCTGGGCTCGTTAAAAATATTAGATAGCGACAAACTTGTCTTTGGACGAGAACGAGTTTCCCTATCGCTAGGCTCATTAAAAACATAGCGATGGGCTTGACCGAAGGGCAGGTTATAGAACAAGCATATGTTATCCTCCTCAAGCTTGACAAAAATAAAGAGGTACTGGTCAGAAATGACTGGGGAAAAATTGGGAAGAACCTCAAAGCTTAATGGTAGCAAGTCGCTCTTGAACATGACACTTTGGCCTCCGTAAATATCGGGTTGGGTTATTATCATTCACCGGTCCCTTCACCATGGTCTCGCCATACCATCCATACATGGGGTAATGCTACCGATCCATCACTTCAGTGTCGTTATATGTTCAAGAGATGTCATTCAGAAAGTGTCAACCGGGTCCCATCCACTACCATACATCATCTTTCATCCTTCCATGACCGCCACCCTGAATCATATTTCACAGATCGTTTTCACCAATCATCACTAGCTCCGTTCCGTGTCACTGATGTGGGATTCATTAAGGCCCTCCTTTGACGGATCACTTCTTGTCGACATCAGCTCATTATCCAAGAAGTTGATCTAGGAACACCCCCCTCAGTACTTTGAAACTTGCATGCCTCAATGGCAAGTTTCTCACTCCCGGCGATAGGTATACATTAATGACCTTCGACCAGGAGACTTTGCGTGGTGTTCGACGTCAGATCCTATATTCACACCACGTGAATTGTGCTGCAGTACCTTGAGGGTCATCATCATTATCGGTGATTCCTCTCGCGCTTGTTAACATTTTACATTATTGACTGGTAATCAAGCGATGTCTTTCCATGTTCGACTTCAGGAAATTCTCACATGGATCGACTTGTACTAGAGTGAAGATCGGACAAGTTTGAAGACCCCGGATCTAGTTTCATCCATCCGGGCTGCGATATATATTCAGGAGATAAAAACATAGACATGTGCAGCAGATGATCATCCTATTAAAAGGATGATAATTAAAAGCAGAGAATTATCCGTCTATTATCAGACGATTGTCTGTTTATGTACAGCAAATGTATTTATAAAGCTGAGCATGGGAAATGCCCGCCTCAGCTAGATCATGAAAAGAAAGTATGAAAAGATAATGTATTGTATTGTATTTTGTTACAGGTCACCTCCCGGCGATTGAATGAACTTCGGATCCTCCTAATAAAGCATTTCACCTGATAAACGACCTCATACTTTAGGGGGCAACTGTTATAGACATTTTTGTGCCTTACAACATAGAGAATGAAATGTCAATAATCTAAGGGATCCAAAGTCCCTAAACATGTTGTTCTTACCCTTAGAGGAACAAGGTCAGCAAACCACAGCTCTACAAATCAGTTCTCCACTGAAAAACACTCAAAAACAGGTCAGTTTTGGATCATTGCAGCTGCTCCACTAGGCATCTGCGCTGCATAGTAGGTACAACAAAGGCTACCTGCGTTGCATAGCAGGTAGAACAAAGGCTACCTGCGTTGGACGTACTTGGACATGTGGAGGAATCTTTTTCTCAAAGTGCGAGTGTCCAGGAAGCTTCCAAAAAGACACTTGATCATAAGATTCGCCTAATGATGAGTTAAGAGCTTCTAAAACTCCAAGTGGAAGGCAGAAACTCCAAGTGAAGAACTGAAGAACAACTGGAGTTGAAGAGGACAACAAGTCACACATCAAGCTGGCTTGTCTTCACTCCAAAACTCTATATAAGGATCTCATCCTATGGGATCTGGGAGGGCGGAATTCAGTGCAAAGAATCGCTGTTGGTTTGCAGTTGAGAGTATTGGGTGATTGCTTGAGGGAGGTGAAGAAGAGATTTCTCCCCGTCGGGAAGGTGATGCTGGATTAGGCCTCTCATGGTTGTATCACCGCCTGAACCTTACTTCCATATATTAATAAAGCATTTGAGGTTCTTCTATTCGCATGTGTTTCAATGGTGAATTGTCTTACTTGCGTCTTTGATTTATGCTAATCCTTAAATCATTTATGAATGCATGCTTCTTGTAGTTTCCTTTTCTTGTCTTATTTGCAGGATCTCGTGTAGCTGGGCCCGTGAAAAGACTTGGAGCTGGGAGCAAGTGGCAAACAAAGGAGATAGGATCGACCATTTGCGCAAGACATCGGTAAGTGGATCTCTCCCTTTTATCTCTTGCATGTCATAAAGAAGAAACTTTAGATAGCTTTGCTTTCAGCTGTTGCTAAGGAACTGTCACCCTTAGAGTGGGTTAGGGTCATTCTGAGTTGGATACTTTCCCAGTGGAGTCGTCAGTCTGTTGTGGGGGAAAGTATCCAACTCAGAATGACCCTAACCCACTCTAAGGGTGACAGTTCCTTAGCAACAGCTGAAAGCAAAGCTATCTAAAGTTTCTTCTTTATGACATGCAAGAGATAAAAGGGAGAGATCCACTTACCGATGTCTTGCGCAAATGGTCGATCCTATCTCCTTTGTTTGCCGCTTGCTCCCAGCTCCAAGTCTTTTCACGGGCCCAGCTACACGAGATCCTGCAAATAAGACAAGAAAAGGAAACTACAAGAAGCATGCATTCATAAATGATTTAAGGATTAGCATAAATCAAAGACGCAAGTAAGACAATTCACCATTGAAACACATGTGAATAGAAGAACCTCAAATGCTTTATTAATATATGGAAGTAAGGTTCAAGCGGTGATACAACCATGAGAGGCCCAATCCAGCATCACCTTCCCGACGGGGAGAAATCTCTTCTTCACCTCCCTCAAGCAATCACCCAATACTCTCAACTGCAAACCAACAGCGATTCTTTGCACTGAATTCCGCCCTCCCAAATCCCATGGGATGAGATCCTTATATAGAGTTTTGGAGTGAAGACAAGCCAGCTTGATGTGTGACTTGTTGTCCTCTTCAACTCCAGTTGTTCTTCAGTTCTTCACTTGGAGTTTCTGCCTTCCACTTGGAGTTTTAGAAGCTCTTAACTCATCATTAGGCGAATCTTATGATCAAGTGTCTTTTTGGAAGCTTCCTGGACACTCGCACTTTGAGAAAAAGATTCCTCCACATGTCCAAGTACGCCCAACGCAGGTAGCCTTTGTTCTACCTGCTATGCAATGCAGGTAGCCTTTGTTGTACCTGCTATGCAGCGCAGATGCCTAGTGGAGCAGCTGCAATGATCCAAAACTGACCTGTTTTTGAGTGTTTTTCAGTGGAGAACTGATTTGTAGAGTTGTGGTTTGCTGACCTTGTTCCTCTAAGGGTAAGAACAACATGTTTAGGGACTTTGGATCCCTTAGATTATTGACATTTCATGCTCTATGCTGTAAGGCACGAAAATGTCTATAACAAAGAGACCCTCTCATGTCTAGGATTAATAAATCTACAGTTGGGATAGTAAGTAGGGCTAAATTAGGCAGTTTGCTTGACAACTTAAAAAAAAAAACATTTTGGGTGTCTTAGTGAACAAATAGATACCCTTAAAGTGAAAAATAAGCAAAAGGCTGAAAATGTTGCATTATCAATATTTTGTCCCAAATGTAGAAAAACAACATGCTCTGAGAGAATTCCCTCTTGACTTAAAAAGTGTAGAAACTTGTGTTATATGTGTAGAAAATCATGATACAAAGGAATTTCCTTCAATACCAAGTCTTAAAGTTGTTTATCAAGAGGAATTAATACCAAATCAAGTAGATCCCCTTTGTTTTATTTCTAAGAGACCATGGCAAAATTCACATCCAAATATGACCCAAGGTTTTAACGCTCAAGCATTTTCACAACCATCACAAAATAACTGGACTGCACCCATGCCTTGGCAATCTTGGCCTCAACCTTGGGCAAAAGGATGGAAAAATCCTTATGGAAGATATCCTCAATATCAACAACCTTACCCTATTTTTCCACCACAATATTTTCCTCAGCATGTTCAACCAATTTAACCTCAAAATCCAAATCCAAATCCACAACTTTCATTACCATTTCCTCGAAGGCCAAATCAATTGCCTACCCAACCACTTCCAAATCCAAATAATAATAAAAATTCACAACCTGTTTACAATATAGAAGGAAAAAATTTCCAAACCTACATGATAACTCCATTAGATCGAAATAATGTCCAACTTAGATCTCGTAGAGTATTGGAAAATAAGTCCCCATTAGTTATTATTCAGGAATTTGAAAAGGAGAATCTCTCTGAAAAAAGAAAAATCTCTTAATCAAGAAGAAAAATCTCAAAAACAAACCACCCCTTCACATTTTGATGACATTCTAATAAACTCAACTCCCATCATAGAACAACCTCTAGTATTTGTTTAAACATCACTTTTTCCCGAGAGATTACAAATTGATAAAGGGGTAGAAAAACAAATTTTATTGCTTGATTATGATATGATAGATGATCTGAATAATGTTTGTATAAAAATTCCTTTGTTACAAGGTATCAAATAAATACCAATATTTGCAAAGACAATCAGGGAGTTAAGTATTAAAAGACAAGGAAGAAAGAGAAAATAAGTCAAACGAATCCAATTACTTGGAAAAATTGCAGATATCATGATGGGAAAAACAACAATTCAGAAATATCTTGATCCAAGAAGTCTCATTGTGAAAACACATATCAAAGGTATCGAAATTCCAAACACATTGATTGATTTAGGAGCAGTTATAAACATCATGAGTATAAACATCATGAGTAAACAGATTATGAATCAATTGAAACTTCTTAATCTTCAATATACACCTACATTGTTGCAATTAGCATACAGATCTATTATTAAACCTGATGGTGTATTAAAAGACATATTTTCATCCTTAGATCCTTGGGAGTATCATGTTGATTTTATGATTCTAACACCCAAGAGTAATTTAGGAGGACATCCACTGATTCTAGGAAGACCATGGTTAGCTACAACTGATGCTTTTATAAGTTGTAGATATAGTGATATGATTATGTCTGATGGAAGTTCAAAAAAGAAATTCACATTATATCCTCCTGCAAAAACAATAATAGAGGTAGAAAGTGAAGAATGGATAGGTGATGATATTGATATACGACCAATCTTTGTTACTTCACAAATAGATGAAGAAGATCATATTTTGAATTTAATGGAAAATAATGGGTCTTCCTCATATTATGAATTTAATCAAAGTCTTTTTTTCTTTTTTGATCAAGTAAGAGTGGGACCTTCTATTAATCTAGAAAAAATACATAATGTACATAGAGCAGCACCAGCTCTATGAAAATTCACCAGGCAGCTGGGCTGGCAAAAACCCGAACCTAACTCCAAAAACTGTGCAAAGCCCGAACAAGACTACAAAGGAGTTGTTAACAAACCATCCGCCCAACCTAGAGTGCAGAGAATCCAAAAAACACCCTTGAACAGTCTGCCCTCAAGGCATCACTCTGGACAACTAGCGAGCTGGAAACCTGCTAGTCGAACTGTCGTGCATCAAATAAAAAACCTGAATGCCTTTGATGATGGGGCCCACAAATCCGAAGGCCCACAAAACTGCAACATGTGACCAACCGAAGGCCCACAAAACTGCATCAAAAGACCAACCTTAACCTTCATTTAACTTGTTAACCCAAAGACCGTGCGATCCAACCTTCAAAGATCCAACGGTCATGCGCTGATTTCGGGCCAACACCTAGCCCACACTTTAACTCTTCTTACGGACCCGAAGAGAACCATAGGCCACCTCTCTAAACTTTTTCGGGTCCGATTGAAGAATTAACAGTCGCACAGTTTCTCTGCCCGAAATCCATAGGATGGAGGAGATCCAAAGAGGTCTCGACAACTAGCCCTCTCTTTAACTTCCCTTACAAACCCGAAGAATAAATAAGCCTCCACACTATAGTATTTCAGGTCCATTTGGAGAAATAACAGTTGTGCAGATTTTCGCCTGAAATCCATAGGATGAAAGCAATCTTGGTAACTAGCCCACCCTTTAACTTTTATTATGGACTAGAAAAATAAATAGGCCAACAATCTATATTTTTCAGGTCCATTTTGTGGAATTAACCTATGTGCATTATTCGGCCCGAAATCCATAGGATGATGGAGATCAGGGCAATCTTTAGTCAGGTGCCTGCCCACCTGCCTGTTGTTTACCTCTTACTCCTTCCCTATGCTTGGTCCACTTTATTCAGTTTCCATTAGTCTTCACTCTGCTTATTTCTCATGCTTAGAAAGTACTCCCAGTCTTTGGTAGCCTGTTTGTGACAGTCATCATGCAATTTTCCTGGGGGAGTCGACATCCAGTCATATCTTCTATTACTTTTTGGACAGAGTATTCCTTCATTTTCCAAACGATCCGCTAACCTGTTAGTAGTTCTGCACACATGAAAAAAATTGAGGGTTCTCACTGCTCTCAAGTGGGATTGTATACGTTGATATACCTGCAATAACCGCCAGTGTTTCGACACTCTTTCTGGAGCTGTGTCATTGCATATTTTCTTGACCGAATTGATAATCAATTCAGAGTCAACTTCAATGATGGTATTATGTAAATTTGATTCAATCAAGATTTATAGGAATTGCTCTAGGGCCATGAGTTCCGCCATATTATTAGTGGCCTTCCCCAAATGACTATGAAATATGACTTTTATGTATCCCTACTCATCTCTTATGACTCTGCCATAACCAGCCACCCCAGGGTTTCCTTTAGAGGCTCCATCTATATTGAATTTCAAAAAACCATGAGGAGGAGGTTGCCAGAAGTCCTTATCTATTGTTATATGACTTACAATCTTGCTTATGCCCTGGGGGAAAGGCACCTGTAGACCCAAATGCAAAAGTATTTGTGCATCCTGGTCTTGAGGTGGGTTCTCGGGGGGTTTCTTTAGAAGGGTGCCTATAGTCTCTTTGAGCTTTCTAATGATCTGAGCTATGATGCTCTGGGATGAGGCAATTCTGTTCTTGAAAATCCTATTGTTGCGTTCTTTCCAGACATCCCAGATTAGAAAGCCTGGAACCAGAGTCAAATCTTTGTTGATCATTTCATTTTCAGAGAAGTTCCTCCTCAAATTCTTCAAAGTGCCAGTGATGCTGAAAATGTCCCTATCCATTTGTCTGAAGATTGAAGCCACCCAATTCCACAAGGTGGAGGTGAAAGGGCAGAGATTGAGTAGGTGTTCCATTGTTTCTTCTTGTAATTCACATAACTGGCATCTAGATGGACCGACTACACCTCTTTTCTGAAGGTTATCCCAAGTTAGAATTTTTTTATGTTGCACCAACCACATGAACATTTTTATTTTCATCCAATGCAGGTTCTGCCATAGGTGCTTCCATACCTTATCAGGGCTTGGAAATTCAAGCCTTAGGGCCATTCTCTTGGCTTCTTTGAGGTTGAATTTGTCTTTGTTGTTTCTTCCCCATCTCAGTTGGTCTGACGATGTTGAAGTCAAAATATTTCTCTATGCCAAGATCATTGTAAGAGCTTCTGCTTGGGCCTTCAGAGGGGTCTCTTCACTATATACCAGGTCCTTCCATATTCTCCATTTGCCCTTGTTCCTAGCCTGATCCCAGAAGTCACTTACCTTGAGTAAACCTTTATTATCAGTGTCATTCTTGAGATTGGCTAGTTCTTCTCTTAACAGGTTAGGTTCCTATTGCTAGTTGTCCTCCCAAAACCAAGCTATGTTTCCATCTCTAATCTCCCAGAAACTGTGTTTTTGAACAATGGCTTTATTCTCCCATGCTCTATTCCAAATATGGGAGCCTTTGATGAGCCTAGACATTTGAATGTGATCCCTTTCTTGCCAATTATTTGCATACTTCTATTTCTAGACCTTGGCCCAAGGGGATACCGATTCCTTTAGCCATCTCCACCATAGTTTTGCTCCCAAAACTCTGCTTAGGGCTTCAGGGTCATGAAGTCCCAAACCTCCATGTGTCTTATGTTTACAGTTCTTATCCCATGCTACCAAAGCCCATTTATTTTTCTCTTCCCCTTTGCCCCAAAGAAAGTCTCTTTGGATATTTCTGATGTGTTGCACAACTCCTTTAGGAGCAGGAAGGGATGAAAACATGAAGATTGGAACAATTTGTAAGATAGATTTTTTTAGCACTAGTCGTCCTACTAAATTCATAGACCTGCTTGTCAATTTCCAGACTGTGTCTTGGAGTTTATTGGTGATTGGTTCCCAAACTACCTTGCTCAGAGGTTTGTCCGTCAGGGGTATTCCCATATATTTGGAGGGTAGTTGTTCTCTTTGAAAGCCTAGAATTCTGGTGAGGTTTCTCTGGATAGCAATGTCAGTATTAGAAAAGAAAATCTTTGATTTGTTATGGCTTACCTCTATCCCAGCAGCCATAGCAAATTCGTTTAGGATTTACTTGAAAGCTTTAGCTTCCTTGACTGTGGGTGTACCCTACAACATAGTGCCATCCACAAATTATTGATGAGTCAAGGCATCCCCATTCATGGTGAGTTTGAGACCCTGGATTTTTCCTTCCACTTTGGCTGATATGATCGCATTGCCTAAACCTTCCATCATGAGAATAAATAGGAATGGGGAGAGCAGATATCCTTGTCTGATGCCTCTCAAAGGCCTAAAGGTTTTGGATGGTGAGCCATTAAGCAGGATTGAAAAATTAGCTGTGGTAACAAGGGCCATTACCCATCTTATCCAGTTGTGGTCAAAGCCATATCCTTTGAGTACTTCTCTAATGTATGTCAAGCTTAGCTTATCATAAGCTTTCACTAGAACAAGTTGTATGATCATACCTGCTCACTTATTGCTCTTGAGAGAATGTACCACCTCGTGAGCTTGAACGATAATATTTAGAATTTTCCTTCCTTCCACATATCCAGTTTGTTCCTCAGACACAAGAGTTGGAAGAAGGGGCTTGAGCTTGTTTGCAATTACTTTGGATATAATTTTGTACACCACATTGCATAAAGCTATGGGTCTAAATCTATCTGGTGTCATAGATTTTTCCTGCTTTGGAATCAAAGTTATGAAAGAGGCATTAAGCACCCTCAAAACAATTTTGTTTCTCCTCGAGTCCTCCACCACATCAAGGATATCTTGTTTGACTATTTCCCAACATGCTTTGAAGAAGTCTACATTGAACCCATCCAGGCCTGGAGCTTTCCCATTTTGCATCTCTTTGATGACTTTGCTGACCTCCTCTTCAGTCACTGGCCTGTTAAGATTGTAATTGTCTTCTCTAGTTACAAGCTTAGGAATGTGCTTTGTGAATTTATTGATAAATTGTGATCTGTCTATGAGAGGCTCCTCTACTATGCTTTGGAAATGTTGTAGGAGAGCAGATTCTATTTCTTTGTGGCCGCTGAGCTGTTTTCCTTGAGTATCTATGAGTTTTGAAATCCTGTTATGAGACCTGTGATCCATGGTTGACTTGTGAAAAAACTTTGTGTTTCTTTCTCCTTCTTTTATCCATTGCACTCTTGATTTCTGTCTCCAGAAGATCTCCTCTTGCTTGCATTTTCCTCCCATTCCTGTTGAAAAGAGTCAACTTGTATTTTCCTTTCCTCGGTAAAGCCATATGTGATGAGGACCTGGTTAATTCCCTGTAGTTTCTGTTCAACTTCTTTTTTGGCTTTGAAAATATTGCCAAACTCATTTTTGTTCCAATCTTTTAGCCTGAGTTTGATGTGTTTCAATCTCTGATGTAGAAGGAACATATTAGTTCCCTAAATGAGCATATCTTCTGCCCACCATTTTTCAATATTGCTGATGAAGTTAGGATGGGTGAAACAAATATTCTCAAATCTAAAAGGTTTGTTTCTCGGAGTGCCTATAAAAGAAGCTTCAAGTTGGATAGGCCAATGATCTGAGCCTCCAAAAGGGAGGATTAAAGCAGACAAGTCAGGGCCTGTGAGAATGAGGTCCTCCGAGATTATGAATCTCTCTAGTTTAGATGAAACTTGAGAAGCCCCTCCCCGCTTATTATTCCAGGTAAAAGTACCACTTTTTGTCTCCGTATCCACTAGCCTCATGTCGTTTAGGAAGTTTTGAAAGGCTATGGAGTCTCTGTCTAGTGTTATGGTCCCACTTCTTTTTTTCCATAAGATATTTGATCATATTAAAGTCCCCTCCCATAATCCATGACATAATGGGATATCTTTCTCTTAGCTCCTCCAGTGAGATAAGAAGCCTGAGCTTGTCTTCAAGCTTTTGAGGACCATAGACATTTGTGAACAAATAGACTTCCTTGTCACCCAAAGGTTGGATCACCATCAATAGGTAGTTCCTGGATGCTTCAGCATCTAGGATTCCAAGTTTCTGGGGGTTCCAAAGTGTGAGAATCCCTCCTATTGTGTTGTCTACTTTAACTTCTAGATATTCATACTTGATGAGCCATTTGCTATATATTTCTCTTATTTAATCTATTGAACATTTTGTTTCCTGGATAAACACAATATCTGTATTTTCTTCTTTTATTCTATTGCTAAGATTTATTTGTTTCCTTTTACTTCCTAGACCCCTAATATTCCAAGTTGTAAGCTTCATTAAGAAAGGTTTGTAAATGAGTAACTAGTAAGATCTTTCATCTTACCTGAGTTGATCATGAGTTTCCCACGCTCTATCAACAACTCATTTTGTCTTTTCCTTCCTCTTTTCCTGCCTGTGTTCTTGGGAGCGTGTCCCGATGTTTCCTCCATCGTTTTTAGCCCTCTATTTTCCTGGCTATCATGGTTTCTTTTGACTCCAAAACCCTTTGATTTAGATCTCCAAAGGAAGAGCTTTTGTACTCTGTCATACTCCTCTTATGGTAGGGAGTCAACCCCTTTGGTGGTTCCCTGCTCAAGCAACTTTTCTAGATCGAGATTCTCCCTTTCAAGAATTTCCTGCAGATCATGGTCCTCTGTTCCAACCTTGCTTGGGGTCATCTCATGGTCCCTGTCAAGTTCCATAGTGCTTGGCAGATCCTCCTTTAGTTTTTTGTTTTCAGGTATATCCTCCATGTTGTCATCTTTTTCCTTCTCTACAGGACTATCCTCCAGTACCTGGTTCGTCCCATTGTTCCCATCTTCTTCTTCTAATATCTTGAAGCTATTATGACTTGGTTGCTTCTCCTCGTTGATTTTCTTCTGGTTCTTTTTCCCTCCTTTCCCTCTGCCTCCCACCTTGGTAAAGCCTTCAGTATCTTTGCCTGTGTTGGTTTTAATATTGTTCTCCATTTTGTTTAATGGGTAGTCTCTGAAGAGGTGCCCGTGTTCATGACATTTGTGGCATCTGAATGGGACATGTTCATAGTCCACCGCCTGCACCCATTCTTCATCATAAACTTATAGAATGATTTCATCCGGAAGTGCTCCAGATAGGTCCATTTCTACACATATTCGGGCAAAGGAGGTGTATTTTCCTCACAGAGTCGCATCTGATATTTTAAAAAAATGACCTAGTTTATTGCCTATGGCTTTTAAGGATTCTGGCAGCCAATAATCTAAAGGTAGGGAGTAGAGTCTTATCCATACCAGCACTAATGTGAATGTCTCTCGTTCTGGGACAAAATTCATCACCCATGGTCGCATATAGAGGCCTGCAGCAGCATAAAAATATGGTCCTCCTTCGAACACTCTGTCTTTGTCCTCTAAGTTTGTGAACACTACTATGAAGAAACCCTTGGACCCAAGGTGAAGATTTATTTCTCCCTTAGGTTTCCAGTGGTTCTTTATCCAAGCATGCAAAGCCTTCTCCGTTGGCCATATCCCCATAAATTTTCATATTACTGCATAAGCCGCCATGTGATCCCTATGCACCTGAAGCGTTGGATCACTTAATACAACCCGGGGTGTGATGGTAGACCTAGGTTTGCAGAGCCTTATCATATTCTTGTGCTCAACTCTCTGTCTACCTCCTCCTGTTCTATTCTCTCTTCTAAATTCCGCATGATTATCTTCCTGTTCATGTGATCTGATGTTTCCCTATTTTTCGATGTTGATACTCCCTGTTTCTGCCTCCAATGGTTTCTTGAAGCAATTCGAAACTGCATGACTGTAGGAGGGAGTGGAACTCCCCCCTCCTCGCCCCTCCATGGTAACCAGCACTGGTACCCTGTTGCAAACCCTAGTTCAACATGCTTCTCCCACCTTCTTCACCCTCTATATCAAGGTTATCTCATAAATGAACCTTCATTCCATTGACCTGTTAGTAATTGATAGTCTACTTAGGTGCATGAAATGAATTTTTGGGGGCATGTACCTCGAATTCGAATCTAATCAAAGTTTTCAAGAACAATGTAATATTGAATATTTATCATCTCGTCAATTATCTTTACATTATATGGAAAGATTTGGCAATTCTTCAATAGAAATATTTCCAGAAAAGACCTTGAATATCAATAATAATCTGGAAGAATTTCAAAAGAAAAATTTAATAAAAATGTTACAAGAACAGTCCTCTTCTTATGCATGGGAATACAGTGACATGAAAGGAATTTATCCTAATACTTGTATACATCATATTTACATTGAATAAAATGCCAAACCAAATTGACAACCTTAGAGGAGAATGAATCCAAATTTAAGGAAAATTGTTAAAGAGGAACTATAAAAATTGTTGAATGTGAATTTCATTTATCCAATATCAGATAGCCAGCGGGTTTCACAATTGGTATTTGTTCCTAAAAAGAATGGAAAATGAAGAGTAAGAGTTGACTATAGGGAATTGAATAAGGCCACTTTAAAATACCATTTTCCACTTCCTTTTATAGATCAAGTTTTAGATACATTGGCAGGAAATAAATATTTCTCATTCTTGGATGGTTTTAGTGGATATAACCAGATCCAAGTAGCTCCAGAAGATCAATATAAAACCACTTTTACCTTTCCATGGGGAACCTATGCTTACCGAGTACTTCCTTTCAGATTATGTAATGCACCTGCAACATTCCAAAGGGCAGTTTTAGGCATTTTCTCTGATCTAATTCATGATTGTGTGGAAGTTTATATGGATGATTTTACTATCTATGGAAATTCCTTTGAAGAAGCTCTTAAAATTTTGGAAAAAGTTCTCATTATATGTAAGGAAGCAAATCTCTCATTAAGCCATGAAAAATGCTTTATGATTTTTACTAAGGGAATTGTTTTAGGACACCATATTTTAGGGAATGGAATTAGAGTAGATACATCTAAAGTAGAAATTATTTCTAAATTTTCAATTCCAACTTGTCAAAGAGATGTTAGAAGTTTTCTTGGCTTTACTAGTTACTATAAAAGATTCATAGAAAACTTTACAAAATTGCTTCTCCACTTTTCAAATTGCTCACAAAAGATTGTGAATTCATTTGGAATTTTGATTTCCAAATTTTTTTTGAAACATTGAAAGAAAATATTTCTGAAGCACCCATTCTACGAGGACCAAATTGGAAACTAGCTTTTCACATTTCAACTGATGCATCAGATACAACTTTATGATTTGTATTAGGACAAAAGGATTTAACTCCTTATGCCATTTACTACACTAGTAAAAAGTTGACTCCTATAGTGCTAAATTGTACTGTAACAAAAAAAGAGTTTTTAGTTGTTGTCCATGCCATTAATAAATTCAAACATTACATCATTGGTTATGAAACCTTTGTACACACAGATCATTTTGCAAGTAGGTATTTAATGAGTAAACCAATCACTAATAGACAAATTACAAGATGGTTATTTTTGTTACAAGAATTCAATATTAATATTTTGGATCAACCTAGAAAACAAAATACAGTTGCTAACTTTCTATCTAGGATTCAAAATGATAATAATGATGTACATGTAGAAGATAATTTACCTAATGAATATCTTTTTGTAGTATCTATTAAATCTCTTTGGTTTGCAGATATTGCTAATTATTTGGCTACAAGGAAGTTACCACTATATTTGTCTCCTCGAGAGAAAAGAAAGGTAATTAAAATTAGTGCATCTTACTCATGGATAAATGGATAATTATACAAAAAGGTGCCAAATTTGATCATTTGGAGATGTGTTAGAGAAGATGAAGTACCAGAGATATTAAAGGCTTGTCATGATGAACCATGTGGAGGACACTTCACTGATAAAAGAACCAGTCTTACAAAGTCCTTCTCTTAGGATATTATTGGCCTTCCCTTTTTAAGGATGCCAAAGAATATGTTAAGAGATGTGATAGTTGTCAAAGAATGGGGAAACATGTTCCTTCAAATGAAATGCCTCTATAGCCTCAGGTACTCATTGAAACTTTTCAGAAATGGGCTCTGGATTTTGTTGGTCCAATTAATACACTATCAAGACAAAAACAGTACATTCTTATTTGCACTGATTAGGTTACAAAATGGGTAGAAGCTAAAGCACTTCCTTCTGCTACTAAAAATGTTGTAGTTTCATTTCTTTTTAAGGATATCTTTACTCGTTTTGGTGTCCCAAGGGAAATTGTGATAGATCAAGGTACTCAATTTACATCCAAGTTGGTACAAAATATAATGGATGAATACAAAATCAAAAATCGAAATTCCACTCCATATCATCCATAAGAAAATGGATAGGTGGAATCCACCAATAAAGTAATTGAAGCAATTCTTACCAAGATTATGCATCTACATAGAACAGACTGGGTAGAAAAACTTCCAGAATCTTTATGGTCATACCATATCACATGGAGAAATACCACAGGACATACTCCCTATGAACTTGTTTATGGGAAGCAAGTCTTATTTCCTATTGAGTTCCAGGTAAATACCTTCAAGACAACAGTCAAATTGGGTCTTGATATATCTGAAGCACAAAAACAAAGAATAGAGCAACTGAATGAACTAGATGAGATGAGACAGGATGTTATTCAAAGAACTAACATAGTTCAACAACAAAGATCTAGGTGGCATGAAAAATTCATAAAAGAAAGGAAATTTTAGCTAAGAGATTGGGCATTACTTTTTGACTCAAAATTTAAATAGTTTCAAGGAAAATTTCAAACTCATTGGCTTGGGCCTTATGAGATTGAAATTGTCTTTGATAATGGTGCAGTTAGGGGTAAAACCATTAATGAGGAAAAAATGACCTTCCTTGTAAATGGTCATCGATTGAGAATTTATCATAAACCAATGACAAGCGAAGAATTTGTTAAAAATCTGCAAGACAATATTGATTCACAATTGCTTCTTTTTGATGCCCTTTTTCACTCTATCTATTTCTTTTTTACCTTCATAATCACACATTTGGCATCAAATCACATGAAGTATGACATGGCAGGTATACAATTGTCTTGTATTTCGAAAAATGATAATGTTCTTTATTATTTAGTTTAATGTTTACTTTAGGTACCGAATTGAAATGATTCTGCAGCTAATATATGATTCTGCAGCCAAGTCCGTGGTTTGACAGGTTCCAAGGTGCCAGCTAGGAAGCGAAATATATGGGTAGATGGAAATTAATGCACTCAACGATTTCCTCCTACTCTCATGAACCAGATCAATGGAAGTAGGTCCTGGTGATACGGTCAAAGATGAAGTCAACCTCTGTAGTCGGCAATAGGTGAGCGAGAACGAGATTTATGCCTCATGATTTGCTTTGATAATAGCAAATCATGAGCGAATTATGTTACAATATCTTTTCAAGTTAATTATAGCTTTTGTTGATAGGGATTAGGCATATAGCTCTAAACAATTTATTGCTATGAGCTCTATAAATATGCCTCTTGACAAAAATGAAAAATTTGTTAAGTAAGGATGCGATAATGAGATTTAAACTCTATTTTTAATGCTTTGTTTATAAAAGAATCATTTTGTTTTCTCATGTGTGGTTAAGTGTTTGATCAATAGTGTGATTTCCTACTTCTCGTGGAGGGCCCCCTCGAGTAGTAAGGATTTCTATTTCATTTTCAGTAGATAGAAATTGTCTTTATATTCTCATAGCTTTCTGTTTGTTTGATTAAGTAATTGCATTCTAATTTCTTCCATATTTGAATTAAGTTCATTCTACTAATCATTTCGTTTGTTCATAGATTTTGGATGCACATGGATAGAGTTTAGCAGCAATGACATAGTGTTATACTTTAATCAATTAGACATAATTTTATCTTTCTTATAGACAGAGGATTTATTTGCAGAATTGGATGTTAAATTTCAAGCATGTGTGATCTATAATTCAAGCAAGTGGAATGTATTTTAAGTAGGAGTTTGTTTCATTTTGTTTTCATACAAGTATGATTGTTGTTTATATAGATGTGTGATGAGATTAAATAGTAGTTTTTTCTTCTGCAATTGAGTGTGTGTATATAATTCTTATTTATGCAAAGTGTGGAATTAATTTTCATTTACATCAAGTGTGAGATTTTCTTTATTTCAAAGCAGAGTGTGAGATTTCTATAAGCAAGAGTAGTTTTAAGCAAGAGAGTGTGATCATCATTGTAGAGTTAATCTTATTTTCTAGGAATAACTAATTTACTCATAGAAGACATGTGAATTTCAATAACTCAATTTAATTTAGAATAAAAGGCTTCTAGCACATATAATGCACTTACACTTCATAAAGTTACTAACCCTGGTCGATTATTTATGTAAGCAATTTAAGGTCAATTAAATTGTCAAACATAGCTCTCTCTCTATTATATCATTCTCTCATACTATTGCACACTTAGAGGTTTTCTGGAGCACTTACTTTGGATTTGGAGTAAGAAGGCAAAGGAAAGAAGGTAAGCGCAAGGGGACAAGTGGATCAATAACTACAACTGGATTGCTTTGCAGGTAATTGGTTGCATGTACGATTTCCTTGCTAATTTATAGATGCATGGTAAACACATGTGGTTTTTTGGTTATGTGTTATCATTGACATGGAGGATTTCTTGGATTGACAGTGGTTTTAGCCTTGCCTTTCCATTTCTAGGATAGCCATGGTGTTGTGGGTTTTTCCATTTGCTTGTTTTCTAGTTAGTGCTCATAATTCCTTATGGCTATGGGTTGGAACAAACACTCTAGAAGCCTTGGAACAATTTAGGTTGAGTTACTAGTCTTGGAGCCTAGGTTGGACAATTTCTTTGGAGCCCTTGGTGGGTTGAGTTACAAGTCCTAGAGCTCGGTTCGACAAACGCTCTAGATCCCTGAAATGTTGTGGGTTGAGTTACTAGTTCCTAAAGCCCTAGACAACTTGGGTAGAGACAAATTTGGTTAGTGTTAGTGATGTTTGGCCATGAGGTGGAATCACTGGTTCAGGGTTGAGGTGGTTTGGTCTTTGGAAGCCCTAGTTTGTTTTTGTAGTGGTTATTTCATGAGATCACACATTCATGTTTGGAATATGGTGGGAGGGTGATTGGATGAAAAAGAGATTTGGTTTACCCCAATCTATGGTTGGGTGGTACGTGGAAGTCCTTGACTTGGTTGGTATTTTCATATGTTAATAAGAGCTATTCTTGTATTGTGATTCATGTATATTTGTAGCGATTTTGTTGGCATTGTTATGGCTATCATTTATATGTTGGTTATTTTATGGTTATATGATGTTTATATGATGTGTATTTTTTATGGCTCTTGTCATGAGTAGCTTAGCTATTGATCGATTGATGAATCTATGGACTAATAAGTGTGATTGCAACTATGTAGAGAGGGCATAGGGCCTTCTTGGTGATTCTCAGATAAGTTTCAGACCCTTATGTTTAGATATGCATTCATGAATTGTAGATTACATGTTCACCATATGTTTAATGAAATTACTGTCATGGTTAGGCCTAGCTAGGTAAAGTCTTTGATTAAGTTTTATATGAATGGCTTTGTCCTAATGTTATTTATCAACCTGGAAAGCCTCACTAAGTTCTAGGGAGCGGTCTGGAGACTAGCCTGAAATGGTGGTTCAGAATATGTGACCACACGCTCTGAACTGAAGAATTTGTGTTGCAACCGCATGGATGCAATGTTGTGCATGCGGTTGGAGGCTTCCAACAACATGGAGGCCTTAATGTGCATGCGGTTGTGGGCCTAGGGTAGAGAAAAGAGGTCCAACTTAGGGTTTGGCCACCTGGGGTAGTTGTTCAACCTCTAAGTGACATGTAGCCCGTGTGAGATGTTGTGATTTGTCAGTTTGTTGTCTACAGTGAGCCCCAATTCCTTAATTGGATCTAGGAGGTCTGGTCAGGTCATAGTATCTCTTCCTCTCATGTTTACCCTGATAGGGTGGTGAAACTAGGTAAATATTGGAGGGGTGGTTACAATGAGTCATAATAGAGCTCTTTGGAGGTTTAGTTGTGAAGTATATTTTGAAGCACCCTTAGGATCGACCTGAGAAAGTAATAATACTTTTTTTCATCTTTACTAACAAATATTGAGTCACTAAAAATAAATATTCTAATAAAAAGTTATACGAATTGAAAGTTACATACCTTTAAATGCCTAATTTGTAGGCTATTTGGATGACCAAGTTTTGTCTTAATATATCTTTGACATTTAAACCCTTTTAAGTTTGAAATTTTAGCTTATAATACTTTCACATGTCTTATATGCAATTCCATTCATTGGTCAAACTTTTATATGCCAAGTGAAAGTTATTGTAACTTTCCCAAAACTTGATGTTCTTTTGGCCCCTTCCCAAGAGAGATCTTCTACAACATGTTGCATATCCAATTCATCAAATATGATTATGAAATTTTCACCTAATGTAATTCAATATGTCTCCTTAAAACTCTAAAAATTTCACAATCTGAAACTTCTCTATAAAAAATTCACAATGAACCTACCAAGACGACTCATTTAAGAGATTATTTTAAGGTTGGTCACTATCTCCAAAATCATAATGAATTGGAATTTGAAATTTTGGCCACTAATACCTTGATATATCTATTTAATAGTCTCAAAAATTTGTGGTCTAAATCATCCCAGGAAAAAGTTATAATAGAGATTCCAAGCTCTTATTTGAAACTGATTTCTAGACTAGTCACAAACCCTAGCTTCAAGAGAGTAATACTTTGACATTTATCCTTACTATCCTCAAAATTTTACTCCCTCAGGCTTCCTAGCAAAAACGTTATAGTCAAAATTCCACGAAGACTTCATTGAAGGAGAAAGAAAACTTTAAGATCATAGCTTGGATACCAAATGTTATGAATCATTTGCCTTAAAAATGATAAGAAGTCAATGATTACAATCCACTATGGGGGTGGAACCTCCTTTTAAAGTTAATACAATACACGACAAGATATGGTGATCCTAAGACTAGGCCTCTCCAGACAAAGCATACAATTATAATGAAATGATATTATGAAAGGTTTTCACCTACATAACAATAAAAATACAATAACTCAAAATATATGGCTTAATAAGGGTTTTATAGTTACAAGGGGCTTGTCTAGGGATTAACAAAATCATACTCTTTAATCGTTAAGCCACATGTAACATACTCGAGCACATAAAACATGTGGCTCTCAACGCATATTAAGAGCAAGGGAGGGTACCTCATGTACTACCACTCATATTTTCCATGGCGGGTATGGCCTCTAGATTGCACAACTTAATTGGAACATGTCACATGGTTTGATTGGTCCATGTGTCCACCATGGAATATGCGTAGGGAGAAATTTAAAGAAAGCACTTGATAACTTGGGGTTCTTAATTTTGTGGCTTTGACTTGAGGGTTGAGCTTGTATAATCACATGTTATTTGTGACTACATCATTGGGCTTATTAGAGAAGGACACATAGCAAAGGGACTCAAGTTGGAGTGGTGAAGGATGACTCAATAATGTTGACCTGGGTTAGACCCATATGTACATAAAGAAACTTTTAAAACTGTTAATCCCTTCTACCATTAGGTCACCATGAAAAGTTAAGTAATTATACTTTAGGTGAAATGACAAGGATTGACCCAAAAATGTTGGTCCAAGATATCCACACCTTAAAAAAGTTTTTAAACATCTCAAATGGATCTAACATACCATTTCAAAAAAATATCACCATTATTTAAAGAAGTGGAATCCTTAAATGTAGTTTGGAAATAATATCATCTAAATGTAAAGTCTAGACTATTTCAAAACCCCCCATAGATACCATTATGCTAGTAATTCACAATTTTTAAAGAGGCTTTTGAGAGTTATCATCACTTTTAATAGGAATGGAAAAGTGAGTTATTGTGCCCAAAGCACGTCTGAAATATTGTAATGGCTTATTTTATAATAAAATAATAAAATAAAAATAAAATTAACTCAACACTAAAATAAATATAATTTTAAATTAAAATAATAAAAATAAAAATATCAAATTAATATTATTATTATTTATTAATTTTTGTAAAATAATTAAAATAAATTAAATCAACAAATTAATAAATATAATTATAATTAATTATTAAACCTTATCAATTTCTTAAGATGTAAAAATATAATCAATATTGATACCGGTTAACGTCTAGAGAAATTAAAATGCATTTAAGCTAGTGTGAAATGTTTCCCATCCCAACAAAGTTTCTTCCAAAAATATTTGACTGAACACATGAATTCAAACTGTGCAAACCTCCATTTTTAAAGGATGAACTTGATCAGACAGCTGTCTGATGGAGTGCGAAAAGAAAGGCCGAGAGACAATCAAATATAATGTGTTTTTTTCACATAACCCACAACACGCTTTCGCGTTTTAAGGTGCGTGTGTTATACAGGGCAATACACGGCAGGTTTTAGGGTTTCAAGGTTCGTGTGTGATGCAAACCAACATCAATCTCACTCTCTTCTACTCAGCCCAACATGGCGGTCGCTACGAGGAGGAACCCAATGTTGTCCCTGTGGAAGAAGAGTTCAATTAGCCACACCAGTCCTCAACATTTCTTGTACACTTCCTCTGCCACATCAGACATGCACATTAGCAAGTTCTGTCAGACCAACAAGCTTGCAGAGGCAGTGGAAAGCCTCAAGTATCTGCTTCTGGATAAATCTAAACCCAACCCCAGTCTCAACACCTGCCGCATTTTATTAAGTAGTCTAATGCGACGGAAAGGGTATGGATTAGCGTTGTCCGTTTACAGACTTATGGTTGAAGCAGATGTGGTTCCAGACCTGGTAACTTTGACCATTGTCATCAATTGTCACTGCGAAACAGGTAGAATGGATTATGCATTCAAAGTGTTTGAACGAATGCAAGAACATGGCTATATCCCAAATGTGGTAACCTATAATACCGTCATCAAAGGGCTTTGTAAGAACGGCAAAATGGAGGGTGCTGTTGAATTTTTCAATGAAATGGCGAGGAAACAACAGGTTCCTGATATTTTTACGTATAATACTCTAATAGACGGGCTCTGTAAGAACGGGAAAACCCATGAGGCATTCGGGTTGTTGGCTGTGATGCTGCAAAAAGGTCATGAACCTAACACCATCACATTCACAATCCTCATGGATCAACTATGCAAAGAAGGTAAGCTCCAAGAGGCCAAAAAATTACTTTATCAGATGCTAAAAGAAGGGCATAATGCCAATATCATTACATTTTCTGCTTTGATTGACGGTCTTTGCAAAGAAGGCAAATTAGGGGAGGCTATCCAGCTCTTCTATGAAATGCCCGACAAAAACATATGGCCTGATGTTGTGACATATAATTTGCTTATTGATGGATTTTGTAAAGAAGGTGAGTTAGACAAAGCTAGGAGGCTCTTCTATGAAATGCCCAGCAAAAACATATATCCTAATGTCATCACATACAATGCACTTATTGATGCTTTCTGTAAGGAAGGCAAGTTGGAAGAGGCTGTGAAACTCTTCTATGAAATGGCCAGCAAAAGAATAAGCCCTAATGTCATCACATACAATGTGCTTATTGATGGTTTATGTAAGCAAGGCAAAATAGACGAGGGTAGGAAGCTCTTTTATGAAATGCCTAACAAAAACACATGCCCTGATGCTGTCACATACAATATACTTATTAACTATTTTTGTAAAGAAGGGCAATGTCAGGAGGCCACCAAATTGCTTCGTGAAATGCTGGGTAGGGGGTACAGTCCAAATGTTATCACGTACAGTACTGTTATCGATGGCCTTTTCAAAGAAGGCAAGCCTATAGAAGCTTTGCAACTGTTTGATATTATGCTGCATATTGGCCATCAGCCGAATGAAATCACATATAATACACTTATAAATGGGTTTTGCAAGGTGGGTAATCTAGAGAAGGCCAGGGAGCTCTTTCAAGAGATGTCAGAGAAAGGTTGCAAACCTGATCTAGTTAGCTATAATACACTAATAAATGGACTCTGTAAGCATCACAGAATGGACGAAGCTCAACAAATCTTCTATGAGATACCAAAATGGGGTTTGAGCCCTGATGTTATTACATACAGCACATTGATGGATGGACTCTGCAAAGCGGGTTTTTCCAGTGAGGCAATTAACTTATTTAAACAGATGATAGGTAGTGGTCATGTCCCTGATATGATTACATATAACACCCTCATGGATAAATTGTGCAAGGATCACACACCGGAAGAGGTCGAGAGACTATTGCATGAATCTTTATAAAGGTTTTCCATCAAAGCTGTGGCATATTCAACAGTAAACAACTTCTGTTAAGATACTGCTGAAAGGCACTAGGCAAGATTCAGTACTGGTGAGCAGCCGAGAAACTATTGCATGAATCTTAATAAAGGTTTCCATCAAAGCTGTGACATATTCAACAGTAAACAACTTCTGTCAAGATACTGCCGAAAGGCAACTTCTGTTAAGATACTGCTGAAAGGCACTTGGCAAGATTCAGTACTGGTGAGCGAATTGCAATTGATAAAATGTGGGAGTGACTTTGGCAATAATGTGTTAGGGAAGCTATCTAAGACGGGTTTTGTGGCTGAGCTTGATGAAGCGACCTTAGTGCAATTTTGATAAGAGTGCAGTTGGTATTTAACCTGAAACTCATTTGGTTTAGTGGCCTGCACAATCCTTATTAAATGCACCAGTATTTCTGATATAAAATGGGTTAGGCTTAGCAATTAGCATGGTGCAACTTTCAACTGATGAAGTGCCCCAGGTATTTTCAATAAATTGTTCACATCAATAATCTGGAATTGGTTTGCTCAAATGATTAATGTGTATGATTGGCATTGATAAAGCATATCTTGCAATTTTCAATATTGGGTTGTATCTCTATAAAATTGACTAACCCGTTTTGAAACCAACAGAAAAAGTTATGTGAAAAAAGAATTCAGAGAGTTAATAATTTTCCAGCAATAGAATTGTTTGCAATTTTGCAACTTGCTTTGGTGTGTCTTCTTTTTGTTATGTTATTGACTCTTAAGGCTGCATGAAATATTTTGTCTCATTTGTTGAATGTCTAGATTCTAGACTGTTTTACTTTGTCGCTGTTATAGTATATAGCAGGCAGGAATGATTGTCACGGGATGTATTAATCATAGTGCATTTTTTACTACTTGAATATCTAGTCTCTCCCATTCAAAATGTAGTAGGGATCATTATAGTTTGTTTGTGATCTATTTTGGTTCTTTCTGGGTGCAAAAATTTGGAGTTATTGACTTGTGTTACCCCTCAAAATGCCTGAACATTCAGTCCAGGAGTCAGTACTGTTTGATATCCCAACCTAATCTAGATCCTTATACAGTAACTAGCATCAAAATGCCACTATGTTATAACCCACAACGAGGAAAGCAAAGAGGCTCTGTTTAAGGCATTACGTAGGTCAGCCAATAGAGCACGTTTACTCCAGGGATACTAAGGAGATTACAGCCCACAACAGAAGCGTCAATAACAAGAGTTTGTAGCAGATTGAGATTGGAGGAAACGCTGGTTAATAACTGTTGGTATCATCCTAAGACCCTTTTTCCTTCCCAAAAACATATCATTTATCCATACATTTTCATCATATATTCCTCAAAACCCTTGAATATTGATTATTAATCGTTTTATAGTTATTAAATTGCATAGAAATTAATTTAGGGGTTTTATGTTCCAGAATTAGAGGTTTTTGATGACATGGTCACAGGAAGTACCCACATCCTGTAATGAGCTTACCGTTTGACATGTGGCGCAACAGAAGAGCTAGAACGAAAGGCATGGGCGAAAAGCAGAATGTCCAAGCATGGACAAACACCTATCTCCCAGCCAAATCGAGCCTCCTATGCATGCGGTCAACTTAAGTCAAAGCAGGGTACTCTGGCAAATAAAAGCAGCAACAACATCGTTCTATTTTTCATTTTTGATTTTTGTTCTTTTTGAAACATATAGCATGGAAACATTTTGAAAAGGCTATGTAATAAAAGCGGCAACAGCACTATGTACATTCATTGTATCGATGACATGGCTGTGCGTACGCATATGTAAATACAGTTAGTTCAATGTTTGAAGGTTAATCGTTGAATCGTTTTTCTCAGAACAGAGTTTTAGTTTTAATACAAAGACATATTTACAGTCACGAAGTGCGTATACCCTTTGCATTGGTTTGATTGCTGAACGGTGATAGCCAGTATATCCTTAGGACGCGGACGGGCCCTGCGTTCTTCGATTGGTATACTGTCCATTCGTTTTGTTACATTTCAGTTCTTATATGTTGCACAACGTTTATATTCGATTCGATTTCTATATCACATGATTTGCATCACAGTTCCGATTTACATAGCTGTTGATTTACATAGCATACGGATTGCATAACATTTATATAAGCTTTCGATTCCTACAGCCTTTGAATTTCATTACATAGATATGGTGTGCGTTTATGAACAGTTTATGGTTATGTTGAATGGTCAGCACTAGGATCTGGAAGGGAGTCTTGTAAGGGATTCGGTCCCTGTGTGACTTATAGATGCATTCTCATAAACTCTGCTTCATTTCACAGTCCATTTATGTTCTCTTTATATAGTTTAATAGTGTAAATATCTTGCATGCTGTGTGTGTTTACCAAGCAAGGGTTTTCTGAGTGATACCTCTGTAAGGAGGTTAGAATCATTGCCACAGTCATACACAGTACTTAGATTCATGATTTGATTTGATAGATGCATCTCATACCAGCATTGTAATCAAGTATAGCAGTAGAGTAATCTAGGTGTGTGAATGATAGGTTGCATACTCCGGTCTTCTGTAAGGAAGCCTTGTAACCTACCTCATAATCACCTGTAATTCTTTATGTCTATATATTTTAGACCACGCCTCTAAGCTTACGCACCTCGGTCGATATTAAATATAGAGTCCAGTCTAGTACCCTAGCTGGAACCACTACATTTTGGCGCCGTTGCCGGGGAGGCGTACGTAAAGGATTCAAAAAAAAAAATGAAAAAATTTCAATACACAAAAACAACCAAAAACACAGTTAGAAATCATGTTCATTTATGCCTAGACTTAGAGACAATCAAGGGAGATTTGTAAGAACCCCCCACCATCTCAACACTAACCCATCATCATCAGGAGCAGACTCTCCAGGGAATACAACACCAACTGAGGAGGATATTCAAACAATAGCTAAGAAATTTTATTCAGGACAACACATTACTCTTGCTGAGAGGGAAACTCTGTTTGCACATAAATCACAGCAGCAACCCTTTCCTAAATCTTCTACACAAGGGAAAAGTAGCACCATTACCAAACAATCTTCCTTTCCCTCTTTTCCACCAAGAGACACTAAGAGACCAATTAGAATGGCTGAGGAGGGATCTGGATCAGTTCCCCATCAAGAGGAGGAGGAATCCACTTTTAAATTCCCTATACAAGAACCACAGGAGGATGAGGAGATCAAAATGAAAAATATACCCCCATCCGTGCTACCCAATTTCTATGGTATGGCTTCAGAGAATCCGGACTCTTTCTTATTCGAGTTCGACATTGTGTGTCGAACCTATGGCTATATTGATGATGCTCACAGACTGAGATTGTTTCCAGCCACATTAAAGGCAGCAGCCTTGAAATGGTTTATGGGGCTAGGTGAGCATGCCATAGTGGATTGGGATGGCATGAGGAGAATATTTCTGAGGAAATATCAGCCTTATTGCAGATCCAAAGACTCTAAAGATGACATCTTTAGAATGAGTCAGCAGGGGGATGAAACCTTCGAAGAATATCTAGAACGGTTTGTCTATAAATTGCAAAAATCTAAACACCGAACAATGCCTCCTGATCTAGTCCGCACAATATTTTTGAAAGGTATCCGGGAAGAATACATGGATGATCTCAACTTAATGGGCAAAGGTGATATCTCTGCCTTACCCTTTGAAGAAATAGCTGAACTGTGTGAAAAATATTCAAGAAGTAAAGCCAAAATGGGAAAGAGAACCTTGTCATCTAGGGTCACAAAAACTGCCTCTGCTAGTGTCACCCGGGCTGAAATTGGTAATCTTTTAGAAGAGTTCAAAACAGATTTGTTGAGTACTCTAGGAAACCAAATTGATACCTTAAAAGCCAAAAAGAAACAGGAGGAAGAAGACAATATCATGGCTATTTTCTGCCCCAAGTGTCGCAAGAAGCATGCATTAAAAGACTGTCCTCTAGAGAATATCCAAGTATGTGCTTTCTGTACTGAGCATCATGATATGTTTAACTGTCCTAAAGTTAAAATTGTGCAGAACTGTAACATGGCAGCCAGCACAGAGATGGAGAACGTGTACTACATGGGTGCAAAGCGACCATGGCAGCGAAGGCAAGCACCCCAAGGTATGTTTCCTAATCAAAATATGCAATTTCCTATGAATGATCAGATGTATGCACAAAACTCATGGAATATACCTATGCCATGGCAGCATGGAAACCAATCACAAAATCAATGGAGACCGTCTCAATAGTATTCCCAATCCTACCATCAGTATCCTCAATCATACCCACCTTACTCACAGCCATATCAACAGTACCAACAGCCATATCCATCACATTCACAGCCATATCAGCAGCACCCTCAGCCAGTTGTTTATTAGCCCCAACCTTCTCAACAAACTCTGCCTGCTCCTCCACAAATAAATGTACCACAACTTCAATTTCCAACTAATCCACAACCTCCCAGACCCACACAAATACCTGCTCAAACTGTCCCAAATCCGAACAATAGAGCAGAGAGGCCAGCCTATAATGTAGAGGAAGGAACTTCCTACTCCACACTGCCTTTACAAAACATTAATCTGAGGTCTGGTAGGGTGCTCCAAAAGGATTCTCCAATAACAGATCAGCAAGAAGAAAACTTAGAAAAAGAAAATGAAATGACAACTCAAACAAAACCAAGCAGTGAAACCAAAGACAAACAGATGCAATCACTGCAACCACCTTTTCCAGACCGTTTGGTCCAAGTAAAACCACCATTGCCTCCACCACAATTTGATGTCTTGGATGAACTTAAAAATGTCTACATAAAAATCCCTTTGCTGCAAGCTATAAAGGACATTCCTATTTACACCAAAGCCATCAAAGACATGTGTCTCAAGAAACCTGCTAGAAAGAGGATTGATTCTCAGACCATTCATGTTTTAGGAAATTTAGCAGGCCTTATGACCAATACCATCTCCATGGAGAAGTATGTTGATCCAGGCATTCCAAAAGTGACCACCATCATTAACAACATACGGATCCCAAACACTTTGATAGATCTTGGAGCTGCAATCAATGTCATGACCCTTGAAACTATGAGAACACTCCAACTCATGAATTTGCAACATACCACAATTGTTCTTGAACTAGCTGATAGGTCCAAAGTCATTCCTGAGGGGATTTTGGAAGATATCATCGTCTCACTGGACTCTTGGGAGTATCCGGTGGATTTCCTAGTCCTTCAACCCAAATCCAAGCTAGGAGGACATCCTATCATTCTAGGTAGACCATGGTTAGCGACTGCTGATGCATTTATTGGATGCCGATCAGGTAACATGATTATCTCTAGAGGGACCGAAAGGAAACAACTCACCCTCTATCCATCGGCACAATCACCTGCAGTAACACATAACTTGTGGCTTGATGACAAATTTAATGACAAAGAGGAGGTACAATCTGTTTTTAGCATTGACCAGATCTATGATTTCCACGAAGACAATACTGATTTGGTAGAATTATTTCTTTCACAACCTGATATATCTGAAAATTTGAGAAATGAACAATATAATGCTGCAGATGTACTTCTAGCTCAAAACTTTCAAGAAACATGCACTATCCACTCCTTGCAATCTACATTTCATGACATCTTTCCAGTTCAATCCATCACCAATACACAGAGTCAAGTCATAGAGAACAGTCCAGGCAAAACTTTGAACATAGGCAACCACCTAGACTCATCTCAACAAGAAAAATTGATTAGACTCTTGACGAAGTACCAAAAAGCCTTTGCTTGGGATTACACTGACATGCATGGGATTCACCCGATACATGCACTCACCACATTTACACAGATAGCACCATTAAACCGGTGAGGCAACCACAAAGAAGAATGAACCCCATGCTCCAAGACATTGTCAGAGAGGAGTTGCAAAAACTTTTGAGAGTCAACTTTATATATCCTATTTCTGACAGTCAGTGGGTATCCCCATTGGTTATTGTGCCTAAGAAGAATGGCAAGTGGCGTATCTGTGTTGATTACAGACAGCTGAACAAAGCCACGCTCAAAGACTACTTCCCACTGCCATTTATCGACCAAGTGTTAGACACCCTAGCCAGCAAATCATCATTTTCCTTTCTTGACGGTTTCAGTGGCTACAACCAGATCTGGATTGCCTCTGAAGACCAGGACAAAACCACCTTCACCTGTCCTTGGGGCACCTATGCCTACAATGTTTTGCCATTTGGACTTTGTAACGCTCCAGCTACATTTCAGCGAGCTGTGTTAGCTATCTTTGCTGATTTGATTCATGATTGTGTTGAAGTGTATATGGATGATTTTTCAGTATATGGCAATTCTTTTGAACATGCATTAGAAAATCTAGAGAGAGTTTTGAAAAGGTGTATTGAAGCTAACCTGTCCCTCAGCAACGAAAAGTGTTTCATGATGCTAAATGAAGGGATAGTGTTGGGCCATTATATCTCTTTTCAAGGCATCCAGGTTGACCCAGCCAAGATACAGATTATTGTCGATTTGCCTATTCCACAGAACCAGAGAGAGGTAAGAAGTTTTCTCGGGTATGCTAGCTATTACCGCAGATTCATTGAACATTTTAGCAAGATAGCCTTACCTTTGTTTAAACTTCTAGCCAAAGATGTATTTTTCAATTGGACTGAGAACTGCCAACATGCATTTGAACAACTCAAGAAGAAACTATCTACTGCACCAGTCCTGAGAGGGCCTAATTGGAGCTTACCATTTCATATTTTTACCGATGCATCTGACACTGCCATAGGTGCATGCTTAGGCCAAAAAGAAGAATCTTGTACATATGCAATTTATTTCATTAGTAAAAATCTCACACCTGCCGAGCTAAACTATACAGTTACAGAGAAGGAAACACTTGCCATCATTTATGCTGTGAATAAATTTCGCCATTACATAACTGGTTATGAAGTCTTTATACATACTGATCACTCTGCCATTCGACATCTCATGAATAAACCAATAACTAGTGGCAGAGTTACCAGATGGTTACTATTGTTACAGGAATTTAACATCACAGTGTTAGATAGACCAGGCAAAGAAAACCAGGTGGCAGATTTCCTATCTAGACTGCAAAAGCCAGGTGAGATTGTTCCTGTTGAGGATTCTTTTCCAGATGAGCACTTATTTGCAATTTCCATAGTAACTCCTTGGTTTGCTGATTTAGCTAATTACTTGTCTACAGGTAGGACACCTCCACATTTCACTGCAAAGGAAAGGAAAAGACTGATCAAACAAAGTGTTAGATATTCATGGCTCAATGGCGATCTCTTTTACACTGGTTTTGATATGATCATTAGGAGATGTGTACGAAATGATGAGGTAATTGACATTTTAAAATATTGCCATGATGAACCGTGTGGTGGGCATTTTGCAGCGAAGCGGACAGCCTTCAAAGTTCTTACTCTTGGATACTATTGGCCATCCATTTTCAAGGATGCCAAGAAGTATGTAAAGAGTTGTGACAGCTGCCCAAGGATGGGCAAACCCACAACTACCGATCAGATGCCTCTTCAGCCCCAAGTTCACTTGGAACCATTTGATAAGTGGGCTATGGACTTCATAGGACCTATCAACCCAGCCTCTAATGGTAAGAAGTACATCTTAGTATGTACTGATTATGTCACAAAGTGGGCAGAAGCAAAAGCACTGGTAAGAGCAACCGAACACACAGTAGTCAATTTCCTTTTTGAGGAGATCTTTGTGAGGTATGGAGTGCCAAGAGAAATTGTCACTGATCAAGGTACCCAATTCACCTCAAAGCTCATGAAGGACATCACAGACAAGTACCAAATAAAGCATAGGAAAAGTACCCCCTACCATCCACAGGCCAATGGGCAGGTGGAATCCACCAACAAGACTTTGGAGGGGATCATTACCAAAACTGTTGCAATGAACCGCAAAAACTGGGAAGAAAAGCTCAAGGAGGCACTCTGGGCTTACCAGATTACTTGGAAAGATACCACCGGATTTACACCATACCAATTGGTGTACGGTAAGGATGTCATGCTTCCTACTGAATTCCAAATTCACACTTTTAAATTAGCTGCAGATTTACTAATTGATTTGGATCAAGCACAAAAAGAGAGAATCCAACAGTTGAACCAGCTGGATGAGATGAGGCAGCAAGCAGAACAAACCACCACCCTCATGCAAAAGCACAGGAAGCAATGGCATGATTCACACATTAAGAAGAAGCACTTCAAGGAAGGTGACTAGGCTCTGCTTTTTGATTCAAAATTCAAGGATCATAAAGCTAAGTTCACCACCCATTGGATGGGCCCTTATGAAATTGTTCAAGCTTATGACAATGGTTCAGTAAAACTCCAAATTATTGATGGCCAAGGTCATTCTTTCACAGTCAATGGTCATCGCCTGAAGTTGTACAACAAGCCCATCAGCAAGCAAGATCTTCTGCATACACTATCTCAGCAAGAAGAGGTTGAGGTACTACAGCCCTCAGCTGCAGTATCACTGCCTTAGTTTTATTTCCTTTCAATTTCAAAATCAAGAAGAAAAAAAAAAAAAAAAAAAAAAAAAAATAAATAAATAAATAAAACAAAAACTAAAAATAATAATAATGGGTTAGATGTGAAAACCAGTATCTGGCACAATCTAACCCCGAATTCCTACCTGAAAACCAATTTATTGGTGGGTATGAATTCTATTTTTGTTGTTCATTGTTTCATTTCTCAGTTGCATCATGACTTGAGGACAAGTCAAACTTTCAGTCGGGGAGAGGGAGACATCTGTTCTGTTACTTTTATCTCTCCCTTGTAAATTCTTCAGATTTCTTATTCTATATTTCACTGTAAATTTCCAACAGCAGCTTGTTACCAGCATTCCAGACTTTAACAAATAAGCTGTTCTGTCATGATTTTCAGAGGGACCTGGTTATAAATATTTTGCAGGGGGACCTGTTCTGTTCAAGACATCTATGCTATTAACACCAGCAGCAATGGGACCTGTTTAAAACATTCAGTTGGGACCTGTTAAAAAAAATTCTTGACATCAAAGGCTACTTCAACAGACTTCCACCAAGCTTTTACAAGGATTTGGGCACCAAGACTTCCAGCAAATTGCAAGCTCAGTGAACCTGTAACAATACAAAGAGCTGCATGAACATCTTCAGTTTTTCCAAGGGACCTGTATCTTCAAATTTTCTTAAGGGACCTATTGCATCTTCAGTTTTCCAAGGGACCGATTACATTTTCAGTCTTCAAAAAGGGACCTGTACATTCCAATTTTTCAAAGGGACCTGTTACATCTTCAAAACTTTTCTCAAAGGACTTGTGTATTCAACCTCCCTCAGAGGACCTGTCAAAAAGAACAGTTAAAAGGATTAGCAACTCAGCATGTCAAATGATCAACAAAAGAGTAATGTATTTCTGTTCTTGGGCATTTAATTTCCTAGATTAGTTTTTAATGTAATTTTGGTGACTATAAGCTGTTGTAATTGATTTCAAGGACACCTTCATACATCCACTTATCACCCTTATCCCACCAATTTTCATCATTCCCCTACATCAACCTATCCCTAAAACCCATCACCAACACATTCACCATGTCATATACCCTACAGGCATACCAACATTCTCTACATGACCGAGTATAATTGAAAAGGGCACATGGTGAGCTGTGTGTTTGTTTTAAAAAAAAAAAAATACAAAGGATGAGATAGAAGCGGCCTATATATATATTCTTCACCCCATACAGTCAAATCATAACAAGCGTACAACACTCTGTTTTTAAATGAATGATTACATTGTAAGGCGAGTACAAGTTATTTCACATCCTTTCCACCCTCGGTTCCCATAACTTACAAAGTGAAAGAGTGAAGCAAGGAACGCGAGGAGATTGTTATCATTCGAGTAGAGTTACAAAGTGAAAGAGTGAAGCAAGGAACGCCGAGGAGATTTTTATCATTTGAGTGGGGTTACAAAGTGAAAATCTGAACAAGGAGCGCCGAGGAGGGTATCACTGTTTGGGGTCGGTTTACACAGTGAAACCGGTGAGCGCCGAAAAGGGAAGCATCACCATTCTATCTCTAACTCCCACCACAGTCACATCAACCAGCCAAGCACCATAATTGAAGACTGAAGGAAGCGATATATGCCAGGTAACCAACTTGACATTTATGTGTTAAAATTTTAAGGGTATAGACAGAGAAGGGTTAGAGGCACAACCCTCTGCCATCACCATGACTAATAGGGTCAAACCCAGTACATTCGATAGCTCACAATACCATGAGGACTGTATTGAGATTCTTAGAGAAACACAGTGGCTACCTTTTCTGGAAAAATTCCATGGGAGTAATGAAGAAGTCACAAAACAATTTGCCTTTACCTTTAATGGAGAAAAGGCCCTAATAGGCAACTTCTCCTTCAGAATCTCAGAGGATACTATAGCTCAGGCAATTGGAATCAGTCCTGAAGGAGAGAAGTACTTCAAAACCAAGCAATTCAAGGAGAAATCATGGACACAGTTCATGTCCAGATCTAGAGTTTCCTCAGTAAACTGGAAGAAGGGAGTTCCAAGAAGCTGGTTAGTTCATCCTTGGGATGAAATGGTTTACATTCTTCAGAAGTTTATAACCTGTGAAGGTAGATACAACATTGTTTATCTATACCACATCAAGCTACTCCTCCATTTAAAGAAACAATGTGTAATCAGTGTGCCATATTTTCTGCTGCAAAGTTTAACAAAGATGGCCAAAACTATCCAAAAACAAAAAGGGAATGAGGACAAAAGCCTGTACCATTTTGGCCTGATTAAAATCCTCATTGAACATGAGTTGCAGAAGCGAGGGAAGCCATGGAAAGAATTCCTAGCTGTCAACCAAATCAGAGATGAGGAGGAAAAAGAAGAAGTGCAAGAAGATTCTGGGTTTATGAAGGACATAGATGAGGAAATTCCAGTGTCCAAGGCCAGCAGAGCACCTCAACCTGTGGGCAGCATAAGGACCAGGAACATGCAAAAAGAGGATGCCAAGAGGGCTGAGAAAGACAAAATTTTTACCACCTACTCCCGAAGAACAAGGAGGACACCAAAAACTCAGCTGCAAGAAGACCAATTTGAATCTCATGCCCCTGCACAAATGGATGTTGAAAGTGGTGATCATTCACCACCAGCACCAGAAGTTGACATAGAGGTGGAAAGCCATAACAAACAGGAAAAATGTTCACCACCTCCCACCAAAAGACAAAAGAAGTTAGAAAAACAAATTGAAGAATTGAAAGAAGAGCTCATGGAAGCTAACATGTTGGAAAAGGTTATTAAAAGAGAAAATGAAATTCTCAGGGCGCAAAGCAAAGACACACAGAAGACAAATGAAAAGCTAAAGGAAAGAATCAGTGAGTTAGAGACTGAGCAATCTGAGATTTCCAACTGGGCCACTAAGAAGTACAATCAGAAGAAGGCTCTTAAAGAGAAATATAAAAAGTTAAAGCAGGAGCTCAAGGGACAGAAGGATCACCAGGTGAAGAAGAATGTAGATACCTTGCTCAAGGCAGCAGAGATCCATGCAGGCACAGAGTTCAAGGGGAGTACTTCTGGGGTAGCATGAGGACATGCTAAGTCCTTAAGTCGGGGAGAGATGTTGGTATCATCCTAAGACCCTTTTTCCTTCCCAAAAACATTTCATTTATCCATACATTTTCATCATATATTCCTCAAAACCCTTGAATATTGATTATTAATCGTTTTATAGTTATTAAATTGCATAGAAATTAATTTAGGGGTTTTATGTTCCAGAATTAAAGGTTTTTGATGACATGGTTACAGGAAGTACCCACATCCTGTAATGAGCTTACCGTTTGACATGTGGCGCAGCAGAAGAGCTAGAACGAAAGGCATGGGCGAAAAGTAGAATGTCCAAGCATGGACAAACACCTATCTCCCAGCCAAATCGAGCCTCCTATGCATGCGGTCAACTTAAGTCAAAGCAGGGTACTCTGGCAAATAAAAGAAGCAACAACATCGTTCTATTTTTCATTTTTGATTTTTGTTCTTTTTGAAACATATAGCATGGAAACATTTTGAAAAGGCTATGTAATAAAAGCGGCAACAACACTATGTACATTCATTGTATCGATGACATGGCTGTGCGTACGCATATGTAAATACAGTTAGTTCAATGTTTAAAGGTTAATCGTTGAATCGTTTTTCTCAGAACAGAGTTTTAGTTTTAATACAAAGACATATTTACAATCACGAAGTGCGTATACCCTTTGCATTGGTTTGATTGCTGAATGGTGATAGCCAGTATATCCTTAGGACGCGGACGGGCCCTGCATTCTTCGATTGGTATACTGTCCATTCATTTTGTTACATTTCAGTTCTTATATGTTGCACAACGTTTATATTCTATTCGATTTCTATATCACATGATTTGCATCACAGTTTCGATTTACATAGCTGTTGATTTACATAGCATACGGGTTGCATAACATTTATATAAGCTTTCGATTCCTACAACCTTTGAATTTCATTACATAGATATGGTGTGCGTTTATGAACGGTTTATGGTTATGTTGAATGGTCAGCACTAGGATCTGAAAGGGAGTCTTGTAAGGGATTCGGTCCCTGTGTGACTTATAGATGCATTCTCATAAACTCTGCTTCATTTCACAGTCCATTTATGTTCTCTTTATATAGTTTAATAGTGTAAATATCTTGCATGCTGTGTGTGTTTACCAAGCAAGGGTTTTCTGAGTGATACCTCTGTAAGGAGGTTAGAATCATTGCCACAGTCATACACAGTACTTAGATTCATGATTTGATTTGATAGATGCATCTCATACCAGCATTGTAATCAAGTATAGCAGTAGAGTAATCTAGGTGTGTGAATGATAGGCTGCATACTCCGGTCTTCTGTAAGGAAGCCTTGTAACCTACCTCATAATCACCTGTAATTCTTTATGTCTATATATTTTAGACCACGCCTCTAAGCTTACGCACCTCGGTCGATATTAAATATAGAGTCCAGTCTAGTACTCTAGCTGGAACCACTACAATAACCTAAGCAGAATCTGAAGCCACAGGGCCGCTGCTACAGGTATAGTGAAAAGAAGGATCAATTCTGAAATGAGGAGTTGCCATACATAATTTTTTTTTTTTGGCAGAATGGCAAATCTTAGCTTGAAAATTAGTTAGAAGGAAAGGGTTGTTGCTGTTATTGCTTCACTGTTTATCGCACATAATACCACACTTTCTTTCTATCCTTGGCGAGTTGCTCCAGGACTCTAGTGGGGTTACTTCAAGAAAAAACACCATTGTTTGTTGATTTTAATGGGGGCAACTTGTCCCAGCAAATAATAGGGCTGACCCATACGTTTGTTGTGTTATTGAGAAAGAACACTACAAATACACCTGTCCTAATGCACCATTGTTGAGGTTTGTGTTTGGAGGTTTAGGTGATGGTTTTCCCCTCTTATTCTCGTTCGATGTTTTATTTTATCATCTTGCATTTATCACCTTGTTAAGAGTTGTTGCCAGATTTACACTTCATTGTAGGACACACCTTTATAGAAAAGTTTGAGAGTGGCATTTTTAGGGCCTTCTAAAAATATTTCTGCATTATTTAACAAAAATTTAAGGTTGATTGTGGCATATTCACCATCTCTATTTGTCTTAACCATTTTTAAAATTGCTCTCTTGGTTTGATCTCTTGACTTTATTTGCTTTATGTTGGATAGGTTAGTCCTAGTCATCCATCACCTTATTTTATTGTGTTAAAATTGGAAACTAGGGCCAAACTACATGTGGGTCATCTTATTTATGACAGCTGATATTTTTCTTGGATCTCTCTCATCGTGAGGTGTAGGATTGATCGAAAGATCATCCGATTCCGATAAGTATCTATGGAGTTATGAATTTATTTGTGTTATAAGACAATTCGTCAAGGTCGGCCAGCAACCAAATAAACCCCACATGTGCTCAACGTTTTAGTATAAAAGGAGATGACTTGAGAGTCATTTCACACACGTTTCTATCTTGATTTCTCTCCACTTGTCTTGGGTTTTAGCGGAAGAGACATTTAGGAGTGGAAGCCCTAGATGTTGGAGGAAGAGAGGCTGCCCTAGACACACATGGGAGGCTGCCCTAGACACACATCGAAGGCTGCCCTAACACAGACCTAAAGGCTGCCCTAACGCTGGATGCCCTAATGCAATCCTAAGGTCTGAAATATAGTGCGAATTTGGAACAAGAAAGGCTGAGGCAGGTCCGAGTTTGTGGACTGTTTTGGGTTCGGATTTTAGAGAAGAAGAGTTGCAGCTATTAGTCATTGCATGAGGCAAGAAGGATGGCTTGAGGTGACACATTGGAGCAGTCTTACCATACAAATCAGGCCACAGACTAGTGGTGAGTTTCATGATTGTTTTATGCATGATATTGGGGTGTATATCTTTGTTTATAGGGATGCGGTAAGGGACTATTACAACAACTGTTGGGAGAGAAAGGACCTCCTAACTAGGCCGCAGTCATCTCTAAAGACAACGAGGTAAACATGGGTATTCTTCCTACACGTTAGGCTTGTTGGTGTGCCCTAACCAGTCAAGTACATGCACAAAACCCTAGGCAGAAATCAGCAGTAGCATGCAGCGAATTGACGACTGTTTGTGGACTAATAGTTAGATGCATGGGACAGCAAGGCAACTAGTACGACAATGCTAATATATGGGACAACAAGGTACATAGTGCTATCAAGATATATGGGACAACAAGGTACATAGTGCTGTCAAGATATATGGGACATCAAGGTACATAGTGTTGTATAGATACATGGGACATCAAGGTACATAGTGTTGTATAGATACATGGGACATCAAGGTACATAGTGTTGTATAGATACATGGGACAACTGTGAAATGGCAGCAAAGGCACATGGACAGCAGTAAGCATTGGGACAACAACAATACATGGTGTTGCAATAGCAATTGGGACAGCAGTATAGTAAGCAAGGTGCAGCAAGCACACGGTGGCAAAACAAGGTGCAGCTAAGTTGCACGAAACGGGGAAATGGATACGAAACGTGACCCTCCCAAATTTTGGAAACGGGGAAACACAATATATATATATATATATATATATATATTAGGACATTTAAAAAATAGGTACAATCATAAAACATATATGATACATTCTAATTTATTACATTATGATTAAATTTTCAATTGTCAATGCATAAACTATAAGTCTCTAAATTTACATCACATTTACTCATGAATGATCACATAATGAAAATAGCAAAATCCAAAATCAGCTACGAGAAATGTTTTGTCTCATGCTTGATTGGGAGTCTCCTCCTCCATAGTCGAACGACCTTAGTGCTCTTGATTAAATAGAAGTTCCATACCCTAGTACCCTACGTGCTTTTGATTATTGAAAGTCTCCCCTGCATAGAGGACTTGGTTCTCTTGATTAAATACAAGTTCCATATCCCAGTACATAACAAAATCCAATGGAAACATTCCAATCTCCCAAATCCTGAAACCCTAAAAAAATAAAAATAAAAAATACAAGAAAAAGCAAGTTAGAAGAGGAAACTCCACCGTATGGCCTAGAAACGCATTTCCAGTCGTACTCGCCATGTTTCCTCCTCGAGAAACATGCCAGTATGGTCGGAAACGAGTTTCCAGGCCGTACAGTACGGGTTTCCTCGTTTCCATTTCGTTTTCAGCCCAAAACGGACCCTTCTCCAGCGTTTCCTGCAACTTAGAGGTGCAACAATGGCACATGAGGGTACATGATGCAGTACAGTGATGGGTACTGTCATGATTGATGAAGCATGATAAGATGCAGCATTGTGATGATGAGGTGCAGCATGATGACGAGACGCAACATGATGATAAGTGAAGGAGTCACCTTGGAGAATCAGTTAAAGCAACATGTCTTCAATTGATCTCATGTATCATCTTCTTAGAGATGATCTATGCTCTTATCTAGATAAGTCAAAGTGTTGACTTCTATTGTAAATGTACTATCTCTCTCTCTCTCTCTCTGTTGAACTATTGAAGAACATATAAGAAGAATTGATCAAGGGTTTCCCCACATTGAGGTTTGTCCCTGGCTAGCGCCACATCTTGTGTCCTCTTATCTTGGCTTGTCTTTTGAGATTTATGTTTATGTTCTATCTGCAATTTACTTTAATGCTGATGTGATTGCTAATCTGGAAAAGATATTGAGCTAACTGTGAAAATTGAAATAAATTGCTCTAAGCATAGAACATACCTAAACTTAACATGGGATCAAAGCTGAGGTGAAGACAAAGCCCAAGCAAGAGTGAAAGAGCAATCACCGAAGACAGTTAAGAAAGGCAGTTCGGCCATTATGTGAAGGAGTGTCTGACTAGCAGGGGCACATCACTTGATGATGGTAACAATCATTCAAGGGACATCTTCAATGATCAAAGGAATGACAGGTAATGTAGGTCATCGAGGATACAACCGACTCTTCTATGAAAGCAAGGAACCCGAGATATGAAGAATCAAATGTTATTTATGATAAGATAAAGAAGTGTTACCTTGTATTGGCCCTCTCCTTCAGATTCTTTGGGAATCTGGCTTATTGATTGTAGTGCTTAAATGCACCTCATTGGATAGAAGGGTGCTCTCTCGAATATGGTAGAGATGGAAACAATCGTGGGATTATACTTGGAGCCGATACCACCTATTCCGAAAAGGGTGTAGGATGTTACTCCTCAATTGAATGAGGGTAACTCGATTCATTTACAGAATATCTTTTATGTACCTGATCACAAGAAGAACTTGGTGTCCATTTCGGCAATGGAAGTCAAAGGTTTTAGGGTGGCATTCATCGATGGAAAGATGATGACAGGGATGCCTGAATTCAAAAGGAGCATGAAGGTACATGTCTGAGATGTACTGAGGGAAAATCTCACAAGGGGACCATTCCCTTCATGTAGCAGGTGCACAGGTTTGGAACAACCCAAGGGGTTTGAGATTCATGATCAAGAATCTCATGTATACAGGTGGAAGAAAGCCCTCTATGGCTTGAAACAAAACACGTCAGGCATAGTATGAGAGGATTGATAGCTGTCTGATGAAGCTGAGATTCACTAGGAGTGAAATTGATCCAAACCATTGCTCGAAGGTTGTGGATGATAGACCTCTCATACCGGCACCTTCTGAGGACGACCTATTTCTGACAGGTGCAGACCCTCTCACTTGCAGAAGTAAGAGGGAGTTAGATTCCGAATGTGGAATGGTAAACTGCAAGCTAGTGACTACCTCGAGGATCTTAACTTTTAGAAGTTATATGGTGGTGATGACGGACTAGATTTGGGAAATTTCTCTGAGTTTCATAAACTCATTTGCATTGATGTTCTTGGTGAACTTCCATCCGAATATATGTTTTGCAGTTAGCATGGTGAGCTCATATTTGGTTGAGCCTCATTGGATTGGTGCCAAGAATCTTCTGAGATATCTTCAGAGCACAATCTCTCATGGATTGAGATACACTGCTAGAAATATGAAACTGCATGATTATTCAAATGCTGACTAGGCAGGCAGTGTGGAGGATCACTAGAGCACTTCTAAGTGCTGGTTCTCTTTGGATTTTGCTTCGATATCATGGATGAGTAGGAAGCAGAAGTTGGTTGCTATAAGCACCGCCGAGACCGAATACATAGCTACGAGTATGATCTCGTGTGAAGCTGCCTGGTTGCGGAAGCTATTAAGTGAGTTGTTTGTACACATGATCAATACCACTGCGATTCTCTATGACAACCAGAGGGAGGATTTGATTATTGAGGAATCTCGTATTTGATGATTGCTCTAGCAGATAGACATTAGATACTACTTTATCTGGGATATGGTAAGTCGATGAGCGAGGAGGCTCCATTGCATTGAGACTGATGTATAGGTCACAGACATTTTGTCAAAGCCCTGGGGAAAGGTCAAATCTGTGACTTTTCCGAACAACTTGGAGTCATTGAGAGACCTTCTTACAAGGGTCCTGCATGTTGCATGCATTGAACTCTGGGAGCTCTGGGGGGCTTGGGGTACTTACTGGAGCAACATACGACCACAAGGTGACTCACCCTCCCCTGGTGATGCGCTATGTATAGGATGACAAGTTCCACCTTCCCTTGTGATACCCTGTGGTGAATGTGGAATAGGATGATTAGTTCTCCTGTGGGCTGTGTGATTAGTTCTTCCGTGGCAACTGTGAAACAGGATGATTAGTTCTCATGTGGGACGAGATGATTAGTTCTCCCATGGCAATTGTGAAACAAGATGATTAGTTCTCCTATGGGCCGAGTTGATTAGTTCTCTTGTGGTGACTGTGGAGCGGGATGATTCGTTCTCCTGTGGATAGGATGATTAGTTCTCCTGTCGAGGCATCCTACCCATGCAGTCTGGGATGCATGGGAAGTACCTGTCATCTGATCAACGAGCAGGGAAATGGGGTTAGGGACCATAGTAGTACTATCGATGGACGCATCGTTGTATCTACCGTACTCCCTATGCTAGGATGACCTCCATTGACCCGGGATCAATGAAACTGATCTAAGATCAGTATGAGTGGTTTGAGACACTCTCTTGTGATATTGATCTATGATCAATAAAACTGACTTCGAGTCAGTAAGAGTGATATGACACACTTTCTTCATATGGAACTGACTTTGGGTCAGTAGAGAATGGCATGAGACATTGTCGATCAATTCTTCTTCTTCATGGTTAAGCAGAGCAGAGCAGAGTAGTGCAAGGCACTGATGGCAGAGATAGTACAATCAGACATATGGATCAATGGATGGAGTTCCCCCTAGTTGAGAGGGAGTGTTAAAATTTGAAACTAAAGACAAACTCCATGTGGGTCATCTTATTTATGGCAGCTGATATTTTTCTTGGATCCCTCTCATCGAGAGGTTTAGGATTGATCTAAAGATCATCCGATTCCGATAAGTATTCGTGTAATTATGAATTTATTTGTGTTATAAGACAATTCGTCAAGGTCGGCCAACAATCAAATAAACCCCACATGTGTTCAACGTTTGAGTATAAAAGGAGATGACTTGAGAGTCATTTCACACACACTTCTATCTTGATTTTTCTCCGCTTGTCTTGGGTTTTAGTGGAAGAGAAATCTAGGAGTAGAAGACCTAGACGTTGGAGGAATAGAGGCTACCCTAGACACAAATGGAAGGCTACTCTAGACGTAGATGGAAGGCTGCCCTAGACACAGATGGAAGGCTGCCCTAAACGCAGATGGAAGGCTGCCCTAGACACAGATGGAAGGCTGCCCTAGACGCAGATAAAAGGTTGCCCTAACGCAAACCTAAAGGCTGCCCTAACGCAGACCTAAAGCAGCCCTAATGCTGGATGCCCTAATGAAATCTTAAGGTCTGAAATATAATGCGAATTTGGAGCAAGGAAGGCTGAGGCAGGTCCGAGTTTGTGGACTGTTTTAGGTGCGGATTTTAGAGAAGAGGAGCTGCAACTATTAGTGATTGCATGAGGCAAGAAGGATGGCTTGAGGTGACACATTGGAGCAGTGTTACTGTGCAAATCAGGCCGCATACTAGTGGTGAGTTTCATGATTTTTTTATGCATGATATTGGGGTGTATATCTCTGTTTATAGGGACACAGTAAGGGACTATTACAACAGCTATTGGAGAGAAAGGACCTCCTAACTAGGCCGCAATCATTTCTAAGGACAATGAGGCAAACATGGGTATTCTCCCTATATGTTAGGCTTGTTGGTGTGCCCTAACCAGTCAAGTACATGCACAAAACCCTAGGTAGAAATCAGCAGTAGCATGCAGTGAATTGAGGGCTATTTGTGGACTGATAGTTAGATGCATGGGACAGCAAGGAAACTAGTACAACAATGCTAATATATGGGACAACAAGGTACATAGTGTTGTCAAGATATATGGGACAACAAGGTACATAGTGTTGTCAAGATATATGGGATAGCAAGGTACATAGTGTTGTCAAGATATGTGGGACAACAAGGTACATAGTGCTATCAAGATATATGGGACAACAACGTACATAGTGCTGTCAAGATATATGGGACATCAAGGTACATAGTGTTGTATAGATACATGGGACAGTGGTGAAATGACAACAAAGGCACATGGAGAGTAGTAAGCATTGGGACAGTAGCAAGACATGGTGCTGCAATAGAAATTGGGACAACAACATAGTAAGCAAGGTGCGACAAGCACATGGTGGCAAAACAAGGTGCAACAATGGCACATGAGGGTACATGATGCAATACAGTGATGGACAATGTCATGATTGATGAAGCATGATAAGATGCAGCATTGTGATGATGAGGTGCAGCATGATGACGAGATGCAACATGATGATAGGTGAAGGAGTCACCTTGGAGAATCAGTTGAAGCAACATGTCTTCAACTAATCTCATGTATCATCTTCTTAGAGATGATCTATGCTCTTATCTAGATAAGTCAAAGTGTTGACTTCTATTGTAAATGTACTATCTCTCTCTCTCTACTGAACTTTTAAAGAACATATAAGAAGAATTGATCAAGGGTTTCCCCACATTGGGGTTTGTCCCTGGCTAGCGCCACATCTTGTGTCCTCTTGTCCTGGCTTGTCTTCTGCGATTTATGTTTATGTTCTATTTGCAGTTTACTTTAATGATGATGTGATTGCTAATCTGAAAAAGATATTGAGCTAACTGTGAAAATTGAAATAAATTGCTCTAAGCATAGAACATACCTAAAATTAACATATTGCTATAACTTATGTTTTGTTGAAACTAACTTTTTCATATCACTTTGAGCCTCATTGTTGTAGCTTTAGTAATCTTACTTAACGAAACCCCCCCTTGTGTTGTTAGAGTGTAATTGTCCTATAGTTAGAGAAGTGCCTTTGTGGTAACAATGAGCAACCTTTCTAAGTTCCCTTAGAATTGCACTTGTGTTTTGAGGCTTCACCACTTGGGAGGTAACATAGGGCCCATTTTAGGGGCAAATTCTGCTTTAAAGCTTTGGGGTCTAGAACCTTTCGAAACTCATGTGAGGCCTTAAACGATCTTTCTTGGA
Source organism: Pinus tabuliformis (assembly GCA_031772625.1). NCBI lineage: Eukaryota > Viridiplantae > Streptophyta > Pinopsida > Pinales > Pinaceae > Pinus > Pinus tabuliformis. Next base: position 1,748,425,786 of record CM062818.1, read on the forward strand.
GTCAAAACTTTGTAAGTATTGCTGTCAACTTATTGAAGTTGTTCCAAACTTTGAAAGCCTTCTAATGGAGTAAATATCACTTCAATTGGAGTTTGTATGTGAGTTATGTCTTTCGCAAGTTGACCTATCCTATTTACCACCATGGTACTGAGTGGATGCCATGTCAACTTCCATTACTAACACATGTGAATCTAGTTGCGCGTGGACTTTCAAGAAGATTGTAGAGGGTCCAAAACCCTAATATTAATTGGGGTTGAGGCATGTAAAATCCCTAATCTTAACCCTATGTGACTTTCATGCTATGTTAAATATATCGTGGCTAGGTAAGGAAGGGGTTCCATTCTTATTGTATGGAGTATCGTTCAATAGGAAAGTAAGGTACTTAGAGGAGGGTATTCAAGCAGGACATAGGAAGTAAATCTTGTGTAGCCATATTACCCCCAGTGTCCATGGCATCTCCATAGTGAGTGCCCCTTTCTTTATATTTGCATGTCATAACAACAAAGAAAAGAGTAGAGCATAGGTCTCACCTTCTAGGTTGGTTTTTCCCATATTGAGTTTTCCCATGGTACATCTTGTATTCATTGTGTGAATATGTGTTATGGTTTGTCTCTTTGATTTCTATTTCAACTCACTATAATGATTTATGTATTAAACTAGTAATATTTGCTTTAATGGAATGAGTGGGAAATTTTGTATTAAAATTAAAAATTGGATTCTAGGCCAGTACCTTTACATTTTCCAAACATCTATGAGAGATTTTCTTGTACATTTCTTGTTAATAAAGGTTGTCATTGATGTCAATATGGTACTATTAGGATGGCAAATATTCTTGCGATATCATAACCTTATGCATATTGTGATGAGCATGTTATGATGATGTCCTTTCTCATGATGACAAGTCCCTCTTGTTTGATAAGGATACCATTAATGAAGATGTCAAGCTATTAATGATGCCATTATGATGTCAAGCCACTAAGAAGAAGTCTTGTCCTAGATGCCTATTGTTCATAATGTCCTACATGTCCTTGAACTTATCATGAAGGCACTATAACCTCTTGTATCCTTGCTCTTGATGAAGAATCCCTATAAATCATGATGATGTCTTTACTCTTGATGAAGAAGTCCTTCTTATTGATGCTCATAGCGACTCTTGATGAAGAAGCTCTCCTTGTGATGATCTAGCCCTTTCTCTAACAAATTGATGAATGTTGCATATCGTTAATGGCATATCATTGCACTATCATGATGACATATATGGTGACATTACATTTGATGACATGGACAATGAAGAAATTGGAGATCACTTGATGACATGATGATTAAAGACATAACAAGTGGAGACCTCACTTAAAAACACTTGGTGACAAAGAAGAAGCCCTTGTTGTCCTAATCACCTCATGCACTAAAAATTCAAGGGAAATCACAAGGAAAAATAAAATTGGGCACCTTGGAGGCATCCTTTCAAATGAATCCTAGACCATCTTAAAGTGGATATTTTCCTCTTTCTAATGAGCTATCACTTGCCCTGAAATTCCCAGTGGTTGATGAGATATTGAATTTTTAAGTTAAGATAAATATATATATTTGGTAGCCGACCTACACTTACAAATTCATGTCGACTCTCATGCCAACCTATTATCCAACTGTCACGTCTTCTCGTTGAGGACAAACCACTATAAATATAAACCTAAGCTCATTCGTTTTAGCGAAATTTTCGGTGATCATTTCAAAGGACTGTAATTCGGTGAAGAAGCACAGATATAAGAAGAAGAAATGAACAGGAGGCAGAAGAGGACAAAGAATTCGGTTTGGGAAAGTTCTTTAAGTTTTTTTGTGGTTGGATTTTGGGCTATTCGTCCTCCTTTTGCAGGATTTGTTCACTTTATAGCTTAGATTGGATAAAACATCAAAATTATGGATAGACCAACGCTTTTTTGGTCCTGTGCTTACCTGTGGATAGACCTCGGTTCTGGGTAGGAGAATACTTCAGACCTTTGAAGACTAAGAACTCAGATTTGTGTCACAAAGTCTCGACCTGTATAGGACCTATTCTTGATGTGTAAGCAAAGTATTATGAGCTGAGATATGTAAAAAAAAGCTCAGACTTATGCATAAAAGCTCAGACTCATGATATATTATTTTAGACCCATGGAAGTTGTTATGTTTCAGATCTGAATTTATTTTGTGAGCAACTGGAACTTGTAGCATCAATTTTAGAGTTGTGACATTAATTTCGGACCTATGACAATATCTCAAACCTGTGTCCATTTATACTTGTAGCTTCTTAGAATTGTGGCATGAAGAATATTTAGACATTTGCCTTTTGAAATTCATGACAACCAAATTTGATGACAGATCTTAATTATTGAATAGAATTTTGATGAAGTTCTATAGAAGTTGAATGAGGAAGTTTGGAAACCAAATCCACACTCAATTTTGGAGAGCAGATTTTGACTCGGAAGTAGTTTGGACAAGTTCTAAAAATGTTGAAGCTTTGAAGACATTCTTATAGGGCACACCTGGAACAACCTTATTAAAGAATTGCGGTGAAGACTCGAGAGCAACATTTGAGCATCGTTTGGAGGAACCTTGACAACCTTTTGCTTAAGAAGGATCATTGTAAAGAAACACTTGAATCTTTGAAGAGAACTTAAGCAACTTATTGAAGATACCTTAGATAATGATTGAAGACCTTGTGAAGACATCTTGAAGCTAGTCTTGGAGATACTATTGGAGATCATGATGCATTGAAGCCATCATGAGGTGAGCTTGGAGATTTTGTTTAGGTGACATGAAGAGCAATGGCGATACCTTCTCATAAGATAAGGTTGTGATTGATGAAGTGATTTCGAGAAGGTAGTTATGAAGATATTGTCAGGGCTCATTGCAGAAGATATTGGGAGCCATAAAGAATCATCAAACTTATCTTGACGAATTTAAGCTGAGGGTTGGAGCCCTAGAGGTAGGAGCCTCATAGAAACAAGGTTGGTGCCTTGGAAGATAGGGTTGGATCCCTAGAGGATAGGAGTCCTCAAGAGACTAGGTTGGATCCTGTACCAGAAATAGGGTTGGAACCCTAGAGGTTGGTGCCTCAAAGTTGAGAAGGTTGGAGCCTTGGAATGTCCAAGTCGGTGCTTGGAAAAATACAGGTTGGAGCCTGGGAGATTGAAGATTGGTGCCTTCATCTAGGGTTGAAGCCCTACACATATATTGTACTTGATCTATTGTAAAGAATAAATTAATAAAAGTATTTATTCTATTATTGTTCATTTTGTGTTCTAAATATAAGTGATCTAGCTGGTAAAAATAACAATTGAAAAGAAACACTGATTCATCCCCCCTCTCAGTGTTTCCAACAATTGGTATCAGAGCTAGTACCTTCACTCATAAGCCTAACAACTTGAAGGTAGATCCTTAGAACACAAATGGCAAAGCCAAGGAATAAAGCCTCGAATCCTTCTAAAGAGGTCTCTTCCTCAATCGTGAAAACTGAAGATAATCAAACTGGGAAAGTTCCATTGTTCAATGGAAACATTAATATATGGAAGATGAGAACGAGGAATTTCTTAATGGCTCAAAGCATTGAAGTCTGGGAATTTGTGATTACTAATAACATGATGAACAAAGAATCCAAGGAGTACAATGCAAAAGCGACGGAGGCAATCTTGAATGGGCTACCATATTCTATAAAAGCCAATTTGGAAAAATGTTTGTCAGCAAAGGGTATACGGGACAAACTTCATGACCTTCACTTAAAAGGAGCATTGGCCATGACCACTAGTCAACGAGATGATGGAAATCAAGAAGGAAATCTAGAACCCATCAAGGAAGCTGAAAATAAGAGTGATGACATCAAGGCTAAAGAATACCTAGAAGATGAAGAAGATAAAGAAGACTTTGAAGAAGATCTCTTGACTAAACTTATAACTGCCATAGAAGAGATTAACAGTTTGAAAAAGGAAAATGAAGAGCTTAAGAAGAAGGCGCAAGATGGTGACCATGACAAGACAATGAAGGAAGTTGACCTTTTCAAACTTCAAGTACAAGAAAGAGATGAGAAGCTCACCAAGCTTAAGTGGGAATTTCATCAAAACAAGAGAAAGCATCATGAAGAAGTCATATCCATGACAAATAAATTGGATAAGGCAAAGAAAAAGGAAGAAAATTTGTCAAGCCACCTTGAACAAAGACTCAAGAGTTTAAACAAACTTGAAGTGAAGATTGGTCAATATAAAGAAGAAGTCTCCTACCTTAGATCTCAACTAGAAGAAGCAAGGAAACAAGCACAAGGAGCTGAGAAGGTGATGGAAGCTTTGGCATTCATAGAAGGACAAGTTGATGAAGCAAAAAAGGAGAGAAACACCATGACATGCCAACTAGAAGAAAAGGATGATGACATCATCAAGTTAAGAGCAGAAATCACCTCACTTAAGGCACAATCATATGAAGCAACCAAGATGAAGGAAGAAATGGAGATCAATTTATCAAAGAAGGATGAAGAATGCAAGAAAATGAAAGAAGAAATTGTCTCTCTTAAAAAGGAAGTTGACTTGTTGAATAAGAACTTGAAGAGTTCTCAAACCCTAGATAACATCCTAAGTCATCAAAGATCTCCTCTTGATAAACCAGGTCTCGGTTATGCAGGTAAATCCTCAAGAAAGAATGATGCAAACCCTGATGCTTCAAACAACAATGATATGGAGAATCTGGGAAGAAATATTTATGCCCCCAATTCTAGCAAAGTTAAGGAGAAGAGTCAACATGACATTGGAAGAAATACTATTCCAAGAAGACTTGTAGCTGGTGTCGAGGGTGCAAGAGGTAATGAGTATCATCAAAGAACCCCAAGGCAAAAAGACTTCAGAAGTACATCAAGGAAATCTTGATCTCCTAGGTACCAAAGTATATTTCTTGGTTATTTCTGTTCTTGTATAAACTTTGGGGACATGGCAAAAGATTGTAAGGCATATCACAAAGACAAATATAATGGCCCTCGACAATCTCCTAGAAGTAATTTTGCAATAAGTCATGATTACTCATTCATAAACAAGATGGAGTGCTTCAATTTCCATAACATTGGACATATGGCACATGATTGTAACTTGACTTGGGTCCCTACACAAGCTAGAACCATGACAACCAAGTCAGAAAATAAATTTACACAAATATGCAGAAAGAAGGAAATTGGATCCGAAAGTCTCTTGGACACTCTAACCAACAACACATGTTGCTGATTTGATGAAGATATCCTTGATAGATGTGATATTCCAAGTGTTTGATGATGAAACTCTACCAAAAGAGACCATGCATAAAGTTAGGGGGAGTTCTTGATCATTATTGTCTAAAGAAGCTAGAGACATTTAGGCAGGGAGGGGGAGTTGGTTCATGTAAACACATTTATCATGGATCACATTGCCAGAAGGAAGAGCACCATGACATGAGGAGTAACATACCTATGAAGAACTACTATTGATAAAGAAAATATGATGAAAAGAAGCAACTTGACAGGGGGAGTACTTGGGCATCCCGTTTTCCATTGATGTCAAAGGGGGAGAGAATGTTGAAGGGCAAGAATATTGCCATCAATGACAAAGGGGGAGATTGTTAATCAAGGTTGTCATTGATGTTAATATGGTACTATTGGGATGGAAAATATTCTTGTGATATCATAGCCTCATACATATTATGATGATGTCCTTGCTCATGATGACAAGTCCCTCTTATTTGATAAGGATACCATTAATGAAGATGTTAAGCTATTAATGATGCCATTATGATGTCAAGCCACTAAGAAGAATTCTTGTCCTAGATGCCTATTGTTCATAACGTCCTAGATGTCCTTGAACTTACCATGAAGACAATATAACGTCTTGTATCCTTGTTCTTAATGAAGAAGCCCTAGAAATCATGATGATGTCCTTACTCTTGATGAAGAAGTCCTTCTTATTGATGCTCATAGTGATTCTTGATGAAGAAGCTCTCCTTGTGATGATCTAGCCCTTGCTTTAACAAATTGATGAACGCTGCATATGGTTAATGACACATCACTACACTATCATGATGACATATATGGTGACATTTCATTTGATGACATGGATAATGAAGGAATTGGAGATCACTTGATGACATGCTGATTAAAGACATAGCAAGTGGAGGCCTCACTTAAAAGAACTTGGTGACAAAGAAGAAGCCCTTGCTGTCCTAATCACGTTCTACACTAAAGATTCAAGAGAAGTCACAAAGAAAAATAAATTTGGGCACCTTGGAGGAATCCTTTCAAAATGAATCCTAGACCATCTTAAAGAGGATTTTTCCCTATTTCTAATGAGCTATCACTTGCCCTGAAATTCCGAGTGGTTGATGAGATATTGAATTTTTAATCTAAGATAAATATACCTATTTTCTAACCAACCTACACTTACACATTCATGTCGGCTCTCATGTTGGCCTATCCTCCAATCGTCACATCTTTTCATTGAGGACAAACCACTATAAATATATACCTAAGCTCATTAGTTTTACTCAATTTTTCAGTGATCATTTCAAAGGACTGTAAGTCAGTGAAGAAGCACAAAGATGAGAAGAAGAACCGAACAGGAGGCGGAAGAGGATGAAGAATTCGGTTTGGGAAAGTTATTTAAGATTTTTTGTGGTTGGTTTTTGGGCAATTCGTCCTCCTTTTGCAGGCTTTCTTCACTTTACAACTCAAATTGGCTAAAACATCAAAATTGTGGATAGAACAACGTTTTTTTTGGTTCTGTGCTTACCTGTGGAAAGCCTTGTTCTGGGCAAGAGAATACTTCATGCCTGTGAAGATTAAGAACTCAGATCTGTCTCACAAAGCCTCGACCTGTATAGGACCTATTCCTGACATGTAAGCAGATTTTTTTGAGCTGAGATCTGTAAAACAAAACTCAGACTTGTGCATAAAAGCTTCATACTTGTGATATATTATTTTAGACCCTTGGAAGTTGTTATGTTTCGTATCTGAATTTATTTTGTGAGCAACTGGAACCCGTGGCATCAATTTTAGAGTCGTGACATTAATTTCAGACCTGTGACAATATCTCAGACATGTAGCTTCTTAGAATTGTGGCATGAAGAATATTTAGACATGTGCCTTTTGAAATTCATGACATTCAAATTTGATGGCAAATCTTAATTATTGAATAGAATTTTGACAAAGGTCTATAGAAGTTGACTAAGGAAGTTTGAAAGATAAATCCACACTCAATTTTGGAGAGCAGATTTTGACTCGGAAGTAGTTTTGGAGAAGTTCTAAAAACCTTGAAGCTTTGAAGACATTCTTATAGGGCACACTTGGAGCAGCCTTATTAAAGAATTATGGTGAAGACCTGAGAGCAGCCTTTGAGCATCGTTTGGAGGAACCTTGACAATCTTTTGCTTGAGAAGGATCATTGTAAAGCAGCGCTTGAACCTTTGAAGAGAACTTAAGCATCTTATTGAAGATACCTTGGAGCATTACTGAAGACCTTGTGAAGACATCTTGAAGCTGGTCTTGGAGACACCCTTGAGATCATGATGCATTGAAGTCATCATGAGGTGACCTTGGAGATTTTGTTTGGGTGACATGAAGAGTAGTGGCAATACCTTCTAATAAGATAAGATTGCCATTGATGAAGTGATTTGGAGAACATAGCGCTGAAGATATTGTCAGGGTTCGTTACAGAAGATATTGGGAGCCATAAAAAATCATCAAACTTATCTTGACGAATTGAAGCTAAGGGTTAGAGGCCTAGAGGTAGGAGCCTCATAGAGACAAGGTTGGTGCCTTGGAAGATAGGGTTGGAGCCCTAGAGGATAGGAGTCCTCAAGAGACTAGGTTGGAGCCTGTACCAGAGATAGGGTTGGAGCCCTAGAGGTTAGTGCCTCAAAGTTGACAAGGTTGGAGCCTTCGAAAGTCCAAGTTGGTGCTTGGAAAAATATAGGTTGGAGCCTGAGAGATTGAAGATTGGTGTCTTCATCTAGGGTTGGAGCCCTACACATATATTGTACTTGATCTATTGTAAAGAAGAAATTAATAAAAGTATTTATTCTATTATTGTTCATTTTGTGTTCTAAATATAAGTGATCTAACTGGTAAAAATAACAATTGAAAAGAAATATTGATTCACCCCCCCTTCTCAGTATTTCCAACATTTCTATCCAAAATAGAGATTCCCTACATCTAACAGACTTTCGAATTACATATTGACATTGATATCTACTATAGATTCCAAATAAAATCCCCAAAAATTAAGCACATTTGCAATCCATTAATTAGGTATATCAGGAGGTTTGAGCAAGATGGACCAACTTCTAGATCAACTTTTCTCAATTCTGCAGTTTGTCCACAAATATCCAGAGCTTAGATGCACATGCCACAATTTTTTTTTTCTTGTCTAAGGAGCATAAGTCTCCACATCCGCAGGGCTACACTTCATACCTTGGTTGAACACCACCTCCATTGTGCTAAATATTAAGTTCAAAACTTCTACCTCGGCCTACATGTTAACCTGGAGCTTTTCCAAATTTGTCTAGAGAAATTCAATTTTCTTATCCAATAGCACCAATTGCAACGCCCTTTCCTTATCTGCTAGACCATTTCGCTAGTTCGTGAGCTCCAACAAAGATGATACTAATTCCAAGAGCTTGTCGGTCAGTTGAGCCATCCGGTCCAGGTCTTGTTCAAGGAAATGCGAATCCGAAGCCATTGAGCCCAACCAACACTGAAATACCCCAAGAGTATTAGTAGCAGAGAGCAATTCTACTTCATCATCGAGAGGCGGGAGCGATAGACACACAACTTCAGGAGAAATATATATATATATATATATATATATATATATATATAATAGACTCTACCTATGCAACGACAACACCATCTATGGATAATCAATGCTATGGCAACCCATTTCATATCTCCAAGATTGCAATCCTCACCAACTTTCTCCATTAATTCACATTCTTTGTAGGGAGTGAACGCCATTAATTTGGAATTACTGAGATCTGGGTACCTTCTCGAGTTTCTGAGGTTATTAATATGAAATTTCCCCTCTTGTATTCTTCTAAGCCCAATCAACCACTAGGTGCCCCTTCTCCTAGCGTTGTGTAGTAAACTTGGGCCACTAACATTAAGATCTGTGTACTCCGATCTTCTTTGAACCATTAATTTATGTCGTCGATCCAATCTTCCTTGGAACTAGAATGGGGATGGATCTAAAAGGATTAAATAAAAATTGATATTAGAACTCCATCCAATTTTCTGGTGGCTTGGATCTCCCAATTGTCTACCAATTTGACTTCATGTTTGTTCTCTATTTTGTCTACCAATCATGGCAACGGAACATAGGATATTTGGTTATCTGATTCCATCACTCCTTGATCCAACCTTGCCCCTTTGTTGGCTAGAGTATTAGCCTCTTTGTTTAGATGGCGAAGAATATGAAAGAATTTTACTTCCTCAAAGAGACTCAACAGTTTAGAGATCCATATTATAATATTTTGATTTTCTTTACTTCAATATTCTTTGGGATTGTGAACCTGTTTAATAACCGACATTTCATCCCCAAATACCCATAGTTTTCTTATTCCTCTTGTTATGGCTATTTCTAGTCCTTTCCATAAAGCTACGAATTCAGATTGGTTGTTTGTCATTCTACCCAAATCCCAAGCATACTTAATCTCTCTTTTTTCAATAGGGAAAAGTATAACCCCTTCCACTCCTACCAAACTAGGTTTACCTTTAAAAGCTCCATAAAGAAAGAATGATAAATGATCCATGATCTTATCCATTCCTGAAATTCAGGTTACTCCAATATGATGTTTGG